>OY986439.1:154233448-155433448 GCA_963920525.1 Dichetophora obliterata
ATTATCATACACTTTATTTAAGTTTAGTTGATCCCACTGTAAATAATAACAAATGCAAGAAAACAAAAGCAATACGAGAAATATATATATATATATATATATATATATATATATATGTATTTATATTACTACATTTAAGTTATATTACCCTAACTACACTGCACTAAGAATCATAGTTAAGTTTATTCGTCACCACTGTAAATATCAAACGCAGCTGCAAGACAATAAAACGACAAAGCCGACCAACTAATAACCAAACCCAAGCATATCAAGGCCAACCAGCTTAAAACATACAGATAGGCAACCAACTAGAGTACTAGTGCAGATTGGCCAGTACGAAGAAAGCCTAAGTCATATAATTCCCAACAGGTTTTCACCCTACAGCGTATATCTGATCAGCTTAAAGTTTCAAATTTTTTCACTAGCTGGAAATATTAATTCATATAAATATTACAGCTTCAATTTTGCCTTAAAATAAAATATAAAAATAAATATGCTTAAAAAAAAGATCCGTATAAAGGCAAACCATTTCATCATTAAACAAACAACATAAAAAATTAGATCACTCATAAATGGTAAGATAAATGTTCAAGCTTAAATAATTCAAAAATTATAGTAATAACGGTAGTTTTTGAGAAAATAACGGTTTTTTGTACACAAAAATTTTACATATATATACAAATAGATACGAAATGTGAAATACGGATTTTATTTTATAACATTTTTGTAAAAGCTTATTTAGTTATCTTTAAAAAGATTCCTTAAGAGTGCAGTCTACATAAAAGGCTGTTTAGTATTTCCCTGTTCATTTGCACATTTTAAGACTTTTCTTCTAGAAATTTTTGATATTATGTTAAGAATAAACTATATTTTGGAATGAGGGTTGGATTTTTCTGAATTCGGTTTCGTTTTTGCGCAATATCACTTGAAAGTTAGGCAAAACATTTCCCTATTTACTCGAACGTGCGTGAATTTTTTTTAATTTTTCCTTTTTTGTATTTTAGGTTGATAATATTTATTTGGAACGAGTGTGGGATGATTTTGCTTTATTTTGACTAGAAGTAATTTAATTTTAATTAAAGGTGAGACACTATTAGTGCAATAGAGAAATTTTTTCTGTCGTTTATTTTACAAAAGCTTTACCGATGGCGCTGTTGATCCTTCTACATCAGCAAACGACTATCACTAACATAAAGAAATTATAGAGAGTTGTACCTCTGTACGTGAGTTTTTTGTTTGTTGAATGAGACTTGTGTGGAGGGGATGAGGATATTGTTGTGGTTTGCCGAAGAGAGAATGCAAAAAGAAATAAACGTAATAAAATTTTAAGTTCAAAATGAATTATTTAAAAATTTTCAGCGGCGACTATATATTTTTTTTACATATTTGAAAAGATTATTTTATTGCCTTCAGAAAAGTCAGCGTTGAGGGTATGCTACGGGCCATTTTGTGAGACATATGCGAATCTATTAAAAAATCTCGGTTAAAATCTATTATAAAGAACATAAGAATATCATTGTAGAGAAAATGGTAGAATATCAAAGTAGTGTCGGTGCTTAAAATACTGTCATTTTTATGAGCCAGCACTGTTCAAATAAATGGAGAAAAACAAGAAACAAAAATTAATTTTTTTTTAAATGTAAAATATCACAACTTTAGTGCTTTTCACATGAGTTTTGTGAACAATAAACAATAAAAACATTTTACAGAACAATAAAATAAATAACGAAATGCATACCAGTTTAAAAAAATATACTCCATACGTTGATTTTGTTACATCTTTGATTTAATAGTATACAAAATACAAAAATATTTACCCGAAAAGATATTTTAATGTCTGAAAAAATTTTTGTTTCCTTGTTGATTAAACAAAAAAAAATTTACTATTTTAAAGTTTTACCCGGCGAGCCCAGGGTTTGAACCTTCGATTTTCCGACTACTGGGCGAAAACTCTAGCTTGGCGCCACGTCGACTCATAAAAAAAAGCGGCTCAAAGTCATTACCATGTTCATGTACTATTTACATATCGCTACCTTAATATAGAAAGGCCCTAACTCATTTTTTTTTACTTTACAGGAGAAGGAAAAAACTTGATAAAAAGAAAAATTTTGCAGCTGCAAATTTTTTAAGTGGGGTTTTTTATTTAAGACTCTTGCCAATTTAATGCTATAGCAATTTTTTTGTAGCAATTTTTTTTCTATAACAATTTTTTGCAAAAATCTCAAAAAAACAATCGATTTTAAAAAATTTGAGTTAGGGCCTTTCTATATTAAGGTAGCGATATATAATATAAATATATATAATGATATATATCAAAGTTGTCTCAAGGCATATTTTGAAGACAGAACAGTAAAAAGCAATGCAAAAAATTTGTCATATTTTTTCCTATAAACGAGATTTGCTTTCTTTGACTATTAGTATTATATAAATAGTAAACGCCGGTCGATATTATTTTATTGTGTGTATTTTATTAAGCAATGGGTTCTTCATTAAAAAAAAATTTAAGAACAAGTCACGAGCAATCAATTATGGCAGCAGGCGAAGACTACGGTTAGTAATATTAGAAACTTTTACTTAGTTTTGCCAGGGAAAATGATATATATAAAATATTTGTTTATAAATGAAATTAAATGAACCTTCGTTTCAACAAAATTTAATAACAACAAAGCTGGTTTTTATTCATTCATTGCGTTTCGTTCGAGCCCTTGACAGGACTTTGAATTCTTATAAGCAATTGTGTTGTACGTGTTGTGAAACGTTTCTAAGGAAATAATCGAGAACTGGACCTAGGTATAAGTTTTATGCCGACTCCGAATGTAATGTTCTTGTTCTCAAGGAGCTTTACTAGACCATCTAAGTGCTGGCGCACGACGATTGGCCATGTATGGGGAAAAAGTGCTTTTATTTTAAAAAAATCACAATAACTTTTTAGTAAATGTGAATTTCCAAAAAATTTGATTTTTCTTCAAAATGAGCTATCAAACATAAGAATTGGAAAAATTTTGTTACTTTCCGAAACAATCAGAGTTGCAATTTGTTACTTTCTGAAAACAATCTAATTTTTGAAAATTTCTTGTTGTACTTAAAAAAAACAATCCCAAATTTTAAAATAGAAAAAATAACAAAGTAATGTTGGGAATATATTTTTTTTAAAATATACCTAATAGGGCGTATTGAATTACAATTTTTTTCGAATTTCATATTCGAAGAGGTCTCAAAAGTTGCATTTGGTGGTCAGGATCTCCCAAAAAAAAAATTACAAAAAATAAGGATCTATTCCTCTCCCGCAAGGACGAAGTTGTTTTTTGAGAAAAACAGTAAAAAATCATGATCTCAAAATGCTTTAATTTTTGTAAGAAAAACTACACATGTGTTAAAGCAAAAATAAATATAAACTTAAACTAACAATATTTTGGCAAACACGATGCTTCTCTTGGTTTTTACTCAAAAAGTCCTGTGTGAAGGATATTCGAATCTAAAGGTCCACTCAAGATAGCACAGAAGTTTTAATTGTTTTCTGATTGTCTAAATTTTGGTGATATTGATTACAGTATTAAGGCTTTCCTTAAATATGCCAAACTAATAATTTATATATTTTTCGCATACTCATTCTCTTGTTTTGAAGAAATGTATACTTGAATGGAATTTTTTTAACTTTAAAAAAAAAATTAATTTAAGGTTTTATATCTCGGTACCGAAGATAATTTTCTCAATTCGGATTCTGCAAATTCAGAAGGAAAAGGCCATGATTTTTTTCCTATTTTGATATTTAAAAAAAGTTACTTCAAGCATGAAATGCAACAATTTTGTTCATATCTCCTTTATGGTTATTATTTCATTAAAACACTTCTAAACAAAATTGTTAAGTCAACTAAGACCCATCGAATGGCAAACTCAAAAACTTAAAATTTTAGTTTAAAATTTTTTGAATGCTGAGTTGAGGTGTTTAAACGAAATAATAAAATTCATGCTAGGACGGAAAATTTTTTTAAAAAATCGAAATAGAAACAAAAAAACCTTTGTCTTAACCTGGTGTTACAAATTGATTATTTTAGACAGGGTGTTTTTCAGAAATATATGAAGAATCTAAATTAAGGAAATTATCTTCGGTGCCATATCCGCCACTTCTAGTGCCTGAGATATTAAACCTTATATTAATTTTTGAAAAAGTTAAGAAATTGCATTCAAGTATACATTTCTCAAAAATAAGAAAATGCATATGGAAAAAATTGCAAATTATTACTTCGTCAAATTTAAGGAGAATGTCAACACAATAATCAAAATCGCCAAAATTTAGACGATCAGATAGGAATCAAAAGTTCTGTGCTACCTCGAATGTAACTTTAGATTCGAATATCCTTCACACAGGACCTGTTGGGTAAAAATCGAGAAAGGCATCCTGTTTGGCGGGATATTGTAAGTTATAGTATTTATTTAATTTTACCTTAAGACATATGTAGTTTTTCTTACAAAAATCAAAGCATTTTGAGATCGTGATTTTTTACTGTTTTCTTTAAAAACAACTTTGTCCTTGCGGGAGAGGAAGACTTCCTTATTTTTTCCTAAAATTTTATTTGGGAGATCTTGACCACCCTATGCAACTTTTGAGACCTCTTAGAATACGATTTAAATTTTTCGATACACCCTAATACCTAATACAGTTACAAACAAATTAAGAAATGAAAAAAAAAATTCAAGAAACTTTTTAGCTAACGCTTTGTACTCAAATCCAATTTTCATTTTTCACCATACAAATGAAAGCTGTCTAAGCCTTGTATGGCAATTTAAATGTCTATTGTTAAATTTCCAGTGTCTCCTTGTCAAATGCATCCGGACGAAGCGATTAAAAATAAAAAATTAAAAATTAACTTTGGAAATTTAATAAGAAAAGTAATTCATTTACGCCCATTCCACGCATAACGCAATACTTTTTTCAAAAATTGACCTCATGACTTTCGATTTGTTTTATTTCTTTCGAAATAAATTCTTATTTCTTTTGAACAGTGGATTATCACTACATCGTATAATTACTTCCTCATCATGTATTTCAATTTTGGTATTTTTAAACTTTCTTTCTGTAATGAACCTTAATTTTTTAATTTTTTTTATATCTGTTATGGATGTACAATCCCAAACAAAAAGTTTTGCGGGCTTTTCGCTGGCAGGACATTCTCTTTTGTTTAAATCAGTGTTTTTTGTATATTTATCTGTGTTCATACTTCTTGTAATTGCTAGTATGTTTTGTGTGCTATCTTCCATTCCGGTTGGAATCATAGCCTTTAGGGAATCACTATTTAAAATTATTCTTGACAATGCGTCTGCATTGGTATTCATTTTACCCTTTTTATAAATAATATTGAAATCATAATCGCTAAGATCTAATCTTATGCGTGTCATTTTAGAAGAAGGATTTTTATGAGAGAAAAGAGACACTAGCGGGCGGTGGTCTGTTAGAACCGAAAATTTTCTACCGTAGAGGTAGGGTCTAAAAAAATTGATTGCCCAATGTATAGCTAAGAGCTCTTTCTCAATAATTGGCTTGTTCAGGTCATGTTTTGCAAGAGATTTGCTTGCGTATGAAATTGGTAAGTCTGAGCCTACTTCGCCTTGCGATAGGACTGCACCAAGAGCGTAATTTGAAGCATCTGTGGTGAGTATAAAGGGTTTATTGAAATCGGGATATTGCAGTATCGGTGGGTTTAAAAGTTTTGTCTTTAGCTCTTCAAAAGAGTTCTGGCAATTTTCATTCCAGTCAAATTTTCTGTTCTTCTTTAACAATGAGTTTAAATTTTTAGCAATATCTGCAAATCTTGGAATAAATCGACGGTAGTAGTTGCAGAAAGCAACAAATCTTCGTACTTCGTCCGCGTTTTTTGGTATTGGATATTCTTTTATAATTTTATTTTTAGACGGGTCAGTTTTTATACCATTGGCCGTTATAAGATGACCAAGGTAAATAACTTCTGGCTTTAAAAAACAACATTTATGTGAATTTAATTTTATATTATATTTTCTTAATCTATCAAAGACTTTTATTAAATTGTCGTTATGATGTCCTAAACTACAACCGAAAACAATTATATCGTCTACATAAATAAAAGCTTCTGTATCTAAACCACTTAATGCGATAGTCAGCATTCTTTGGAAGCTGTTGGATGATATCTTCAATCCAAATGGTAAACGCTTAAATTGGAAATGTCCATTTCCAGTTGAAAAAGAAGTTAACGGTCTTGAGTCTTTGTCTAAGTTAATTTGGTGGAAAGAGCTGGTCATGTCCAAAGTCGAAAAGTATTTAGCTCTTCCCAGTCGGTCGAGAACGTCTTCTATTTTTGTAAGTGGGAATTTATCGTTTACAATTTTTTCATTTAATTTGCGAAAGTCTACTACAAGTCGCCATTTTTTGCTGTCATCTGTTGACTTTTTGGGAACTACTAGTAATGGTGAGTTGTAGGGGCTTACTGAATGTTCGATTATGTTGTCTGATAAAAGTTGGTCAACCTGTTCATTTATCTCTGTTAACTGTGTTTGTGGAAGTCTGTAATTTTTAATGTATACCGGGGTCGAATCTGTTGTTTGTATTGTCTGCGTGTAAAAATTATTTGTACTTAAGTGTTCTCCAGGGAGATGAAAAATGTCACTGTATTTTTGTATAATGTTTATTATTGATGTCTTGGCATCTGGGTCGTTACAACCAATGTCTAAAGTCTTTAGTAACGTATCTAGTCTATTTTTGTTAGTCTTATTATTGATTTTACAGGCAAATATATTATAGTTTTTTAGTGGTTGAGTTTCAAAATCAAGATTTTTCAATACTACATTGTTACTATTCGTATTTAGAATTTTAACGTGAGCATTGCCATTTGCTGGTATCAAGCTATTACCTAAAAATACTCCGTTTTCTATCTCTTTATTTAAAATAATACTATCTTCATTTACTTTAATATTTATTGGAACTATAGATTCTGAACGAGCAGGAATCACGATATTTGTTCTACTACAACTATTTAAAATTATTGGTAAAATTATTTCTTTATCATTTATGATTAATGTTAAAGTATATGTTTCAAAGTCAATTTTTGCCATATACTTCTCTAAAAAATCGCGTCCTATAATGCCATCCGTGGCAATTGGAAAATTGTTTTCTACGATATAAAATTTATGTTGGATATCTTCATCGTCCACTATTAAATTTAAATTTTTTGTACCAATGCATTCAATTTCTTCATTTGTAATACCCGTTATTGTCGAAATATTCTGTGTGTTTATGTGATCTATATTTATAATTTTACATATGGAGATATCCGCTCCAGTGTCAACGAGAAATTTCAAATCGTCGTTTGTATTTTCGCATTCTAATGTGATGTAAAAAGAAAGATTTTTATTAAGTTTGCAAATTAATTTTGGCCCCTGTGGGTAACAATCTCTGCTACCCGGCCATAGCGGTTTCCCTGCGAGTTGTTGCTTCTGAAATTATTATTATTAAAATTTCTATTGTTATTATTGGAAATTCTATTAAAATTTCGATTGGGATTACTATTATTATTTACAAAGTTATGGTTTCCATTAAAATTTCTATTATTATTACTGTTTGCAAAATTGTTGTTTCTGTTAAAGTTTCTATTTGTATAATTTGTATAGTTTGTATTGTATCTTGTATTCATAAAATTGTTATTATTTCTATTATTGTTTTGTGGAATGTAGCTATTTCTAACGTCGTTGAATCTATTGTAATTTTCTCTGTAAGTATTTCTGTTTCTAACTTGGAAAATATTAGATTTATTTGTCTTTAAACTTTGTTCTGCAGTGATGCATCGTTCTACCGCTTCATTGTATGTTTTAGGTGCATTTGCCAACAAAATAGTTTGGTATTCCAAATTAACACCTTTCATGAAAACATTCAATGCCATGCTTTCATTAACCTTGTAAATTGCATCTTTTGCGTCTTGCGTCGGATTAGTTAAAGATTTAATTTCGAAAGTTATTAACTGTTCAGAAAGTTCTGAAATTTTTTCTCTGAATTCAGAAATACTTTTATTGTTTTGTTTAATTGTACCGATTTCACTTAAAACTTGTTGTAACGTTTTCGGATTGGGGTAAGCATTTTCCAATGAATTTTTTAAATCAGTAAATGTTGAAGGTCTATTAGTTCTACCTATTATACTACGCACTTGAGCAGTAAGTTTGAAATTATATACATATTTAATGAAAAGAGCTTTATCTTCATCTTTTAAAATATCGTGAAGCAATTCTGCTTGCGATATAAAATCTTCCAAATTGTTAAACTGTCCTTTAAAAATTTGTAGGTTTTTTCCCACAACATTGATATCAAAACTAGTCATATTGTTTTCTTCTTTTATATCTGGTATTTGTTTAATTGGTAAATTTTTCAAAATTGTATTTAAATCTTGATAGAGGTTATTAAATTTTTCTTTTAAAATCTCATGATTTTCATCAATCGACTGTTCAAGATTTACTTTGTTTTTTAGACAGTCTAAAGTTTTTAATTTTTCTTCAATATACTGTTCAGTATATTCTCTATTTTTACTTTTGTTTATATTTAGTTTTAGTTTTTCTAAGAATTTAATGCTTTCTTGGAGGTTTTCCATCTAATCCTGAATACCCTTATTGTTTAGTACTTTATAAAATGTCTCAAGCAAAATTATTAAAATATTGCAATGTTTTTGTCGCGACAAGAAACTTTTCGTTTAACTTTATTTGAAATTCATATGCATATTTGTAAAAAATAAGTTAAATATTGCAAAAATGTATTGCAAATTTTGATTTCTTTATGAAAAAATTTAAGACTAAGAAAATAAAAAGGATGCATAAAAATTAAAATAAAAATTTAAGGGTTATTAATTCATGAGTTTTGTATTGTTTCTTTTTTCACTATATAATTAAATGCAAAAAAATTTTATATAAAATTACAATGTAAAACATATCAGGCAAAATAATAATAGTTTTCAATAATATAAAAGTAAGTAAATTATTTGTTTGTGTTTTTCCATTTTATGATCAATTTTTTATGATCATCCTTGCCGCCTTTTGGTACGTACTCCGGTAAGCCTTGATTTGCCGTCGGAAAATTAAAATATTGCGCGGTTTGCAGGATCGCCATGTAATAATATTTTTGGCGATATCGCAGGATCGCCATGTACGCGCCTTTTTATTTTTAAAATGATAAACAAAAGGACTCGCGTTCTATAAAAATACGTTGTAGGACCTGCCTATTGGTTGCCGGCGAAGTTCGCCACTGGCGCTATTTTAAATATCCTTTTTATGCCGTTCACTAAAAAAGTGCAGAGGCTAAAAGGGTTTAAGTCGGCAGCTATTAAAGCTCAAGACTTATAAAAATGAAAATAGTTGGCAGCTGATAGAGCTCAAAACTAGATTGATTTATTTTCAAATATGTTCATCCTTTTATAATAAGCATAACGGTATTTTGTCTTAAAACTAGTTAACAATTGTTTGTGTAGCTTAGAATGTAAATAGAATCATATGTTCTTTAATTAGTGTAAGAGTAATAGTAGAATATCGTAATACATATTTGTAATTAAGTATTAATAGTTTAATATGTGTGAGTGAGTAGACTTATATTAATAGAAAACGTAAACAAAATCATATGTTAACATATTTGTGTAGGAGTAAAAAGTATAATATAATATCATATGTTTTGTATTCAGCCATACGTGTACATGTGTGCGAATGAGATAGATAGTAGTGCTTAGAATGAACATATGTTCTTATTGTTTGAATGCATGTTCTCGAAAATTATTACAGTAGAGGTTTTTATATTATTACTTATTTTAATAAAAGTATTTATAGCTTGTTTTATAATGAAATACATTGATGTAATTTAAATAATATGTATAGGTATACTACAATAGGTTCCTATTAAAATTCTAAGAACATAAGTTCATTTATTTTTTTTTTATCGCCATTCGTTAAAAAGTTATTGACCTTTCAATTCTGCAAATCGTTCGAAAACGCCAGAATTGGAAAATTTTGAATTAATTGTATCTAAGTCAGTTTTAATCCAAGTTTTATAAATGAGGTACCGTTAGAAAGGTATTAGAAAGTACTTTCTGGAAAAAATATATAATTTTAAAAATTTGAATGTTAGGGTTGCCAACATATTTAAAAAAATTTTATTTGCTAATTTCTCAAAAAACGCGTAATTTTTTCGATTTTTTATTTTTTAAATTTGAAGAAGAATGATGACTTTAATTTAAAAATAATTTTATGATGGAACTTTTTTATATTTTTCGCAATTTTAATTTTTGTGCACATACCTTATCATTTTGAGGCAATTTCTCACCTATAAATTTCATAACGGTAAAGATATTTGCAATATTCAGGGACAGCTAAATGTAGCCAATAAAGACTTTTGTATATTTTGTGTTTGGACAGGTGCAAGCTATCCATTAAAATTTGAGAAAATATTCACTGACAAATTTTTTTTTGAGCAAGAGATGATTCCAAAACCATCCAATTTTTATATCAAGCACATAATGCCGGAGCTAATAGATTCACGTATAAATAGGCATATGCCAATTCAATCATTCAACAATTAAGTTATTTGTTAAGTATTTTGTCAATCAGTTTTTACCTAATGTACGTGAGTGTATGTAAATATTTTATAAAAAAATTTTACGATATTTACTTGCTTTTTAAACATTCAGTTGCAATTGTTTTATTTCGAACTCAACAAATTAAAAAAAATACAAATCATATTTGCATTTTATGCACTAAATATTATAATTTTTACTTACTTATTAATTTATGTATATCAAAAATTATTTTGTTCTGAAATCATAACATCATATAATTCATATTCAAACTACTGTTCAAACCTTGCTAGGAATTACAAATATTAACAACACTCTTCCTCTTCACTGTCTTCAAACGCCTTTATTTCCACACCGTGTTTTCAAATGCAACTCAAAAACAACTTTCACTTTACCCCTCACTTCCTAAACGCCACCCAAACGTTCTCACCTCTACAAGCAACAAAAACTGATGAAGCAAAAAAATTAAAAAAAACCAAATTATTCTCTTGCTTCTAAATTGTGATGGGATCGTACGTAATGTATGTGTGTCATGCTCATCTCAAAAGAAACAATGCATTTGAGAGGGTGTTAGTAAGCAGAGTTGAATTGAAAGTTCTTTATTTTAAAAAAGCTTTAGAGCTTGCAGTTTGAAAGCTTCAATCTATCTCGGAGCTTTCCCCAGTAGTCTGCCCTCTTAACCAATATAGCAAGAAAAAAATAGAAAGTTTCCTTAGGGGATCAATGAAGACAAATATTGCATTAAAAAATCGATAACTCTTACACAATTAGATAAATCGATTTGTACTTCTCTCCCATTTCAATCCACTGAAATTTAACTTTTTAATTTAATGTAATATTTAGATTTTTCTACTTAAATCCAGCTATACTCCTTCTTCAAGTTAGCTGAAAACTGTTTTATATTTAGTTTTAGTTGGTATGATATTAGATTACTTTAATCCCCTCGTCGTAATAAAGAGCAGGCCACATAGTTAATAATTCTCAGAAGCATTCACATGCGCTCAAGAATTATCTCATGGAAGCTGCACAAAGTTGCCTGTTCTTATTCCCACAAAAATTATCTTTTTCCCACAGCAATTAAAAACAATTCCCACGTGGGAGATTTTTACTAAAAAATTCCAACCAAAAATCAATGCCATTAAAACCCACCAAAAATCCTACAGTAAAAAAAAATTAAACAAACCATAAAAAATAATCAACTCAATTAAATTCAGAAAATCAAGCAGTCATACAATACTATGTTTCCATGGCGAATTAAGCCAGGGTTAACTCCCATGAAAAAGCAAGTTAAGTTAAATTTCGATAAATCTCCGAAACTCTACGAAACTTGTTGATTTATGTGGCTTCTGTAATTTATCATAATACAAAATGACCTATAGAAGATTTTTTTGGAGCTCTGCACTGACGTATACTAAGTTTTGTAAGTAAAATCACGAAAAATGGATATTTATAAAAAAACTACAAACTTATACTTAATACAAAATAAAAAATGCAGAACGCGTTAACAATGTTTAGAAGTCAATATGTCTCTGTAGCGTAAAGGTAGTTATACATTGACTTGTTAAAATTTTTAACGTTTTCTACATTTTTTTTATATTTTTTAACAGAAAAAGCAATAAAAATGTTAAAAGAAATTGACGAGTCCAAATCGACTCAGCTATCCGAAGTGTTGACACTTAATTGTCAAAATCAGTTGTAGTGAGTACCACAACTAAATTAACAGATTGCACAAATTTAGCTTTATAATATTTAATGTACGAAAATCATTAAAACCGTAACATGTATTCAAAATTTACAACAAGCCGCTCAGTAAGAGTTTTTAGTGAATTTGTGAGCAAGATTCAACGAAAATTCTTGGGAATGACTGACATCTGAAATAGCAATGTTATAGCAATATAGCAATTTATAAAAATCCAGAAATTGTGTGTTAACTTCAATATAAAAAAATGCAGTAAACGTTAAAAATTTTAACAAGTCAATGTATAGTTATACGCCGCAAAGACATATTAAGGCTTCTCATCTAAGCATGTAACTGACCCGTAAACATTGTAAATCTTGTGAACTTTACATCATTTCCGAGCCTATTTTGTAGTGTAAACTAGCATGTAAATCTACGTGTGTGAATGAGGGTTGTCTTTGGCGCTAATCATTAAATATTAAAAGTAGTTGAAGTAATTATGAAAACGTGTTATTTATTTTTCTATGTTAATGAAGGTTTCTAAAAGGTTTAAAATTTAAAAAAGTCATAATGTTGTCGCTGCCGCAGCCGCCAATTTGTCCACATTTACGCTATTTACACTTTATCGCTCATCAAAAGTTTAAATGCTTTACATGTTTTCATGTTTAGATGAGAACCCTTATTGATTTCTAAACATTTTTTACGTTGTCTGCATTTTTTTTATTTTGTATTAAGTATAAGTTTGTAGTTTTTTTATAAATATCCATTTTTCGTGATTTTACTAACATAACTTGGTAAACGTCTGTGCAGAGTTCTAAAAAAATCTTCCATACGTCATTTTGTATTATGATAAATTACAGAAAAAGAAATTTAACTCAACTTGCTTTTTCACGGGAGTTAACCCTGGCTTAATTCGCCATGGAAACATAGTATTTTATGACTTCTTGATTTTCTGAATTTCATTGAATTGATTATTTTTTAAGGTTTGTGGGATTTTTGTGGAATTTTTTATTACTGTAGGATTTTTGGTGGGATTTTTATGGGTTTAGGAATTTTGGTTCGAATTTTTTAGTAAAAATCTCCCACGTGGGAATATTTTTAATTGCTGTGGGAAAAAGATAATTTTTGTGGGAATAAGAACTGTGGGAATATTTGGCCTGTGCTTTATTACGACGAAGGGATTAAAGGGGTTTTACCCTTCCGTAATCTAATATCATACCAACTAAAACTAATTATTAAACAGTTTTAGTTTAATAATTATTAGTATAATTTTTGAATTATTTAAGCTTGAAAATTTATCTTACCATTTATGAATGACTTAATATTTTATTTTGTTTTTTTAATGATGAAATGGTTTGCCTTTATAAGGAATTTTTTTCTTTCAAGCATTTTTATTTTTTATATTTTATTTTAAGGCAAAATTGAAGCTGTAATATTAATGTGAATTAATATTAATATGAGAATCTGGGGGCGAACCTGTACAATGCAACATGTCTGACTGTCTCAACCATAATCTTTGTGAAATCGCCTCAAGTCGACTCCAACCTCCACGTGGTGTTTCCTGGGCAATGTCAAAACTGACAACCGTTAGTTTGGCGGCTAATCTGAGCGGCGGGCCGCCCCAGGCATAAAATAGATTGTGCTTCGGGTTTGAAGCCCACCCGTGAAAACCCATTTCAATGAAAACAATTAAGAAAAGAAGAAAACAGATCCCCAAATCTGATGACAACTTCCGCAAACGAAAAACTGATAATGATTTACGGATATGCATCTGGAATGTCCGAACCCTTAATTGGGAAGGTGCCTCTATCCAACTGACTGATATCTTGGAAAGATACAAAGCTGATATCACTGCTATCCAAGAAATGCGATGGAAGGGACAGGATTGTAGTTGGCAAGAGACTACGGCCCCACGTCCTGCGATTCACACCTGTGAACGAACAACTTGCCATAATCCGCATCAAGGTTAAATTTTTTAATATAAGCCTGATATGTGCGCACGCTCCGACAGAAGACAAGGACGATGAGATCAAGGAAATTTTCTACGAGCGCCTTAAAAATGCTTACGAGCGCTGCCCCCGTCACGACGTAAAAATCGTGCTTGGTGTCTTTAACGCTAAGGTGGGCAAGGAAAATATTTTTGGTCCAACAGTCGGAAAGTTCAGCCTCCACGACAACACCTCCGATAACGGAATGAGGCTGATTGACTTCGCCGCAGCACGAAACATGGTAGTAAGTAGCACTAGATTCAAGCATCTCAATATTCATAAAGCCACCTGGATGTCCCCTGATCAAAAAACAAAAAATCAAATTGATCACGTTTTGATCGACGGAAGGCACTCTTTCAGTGTATTGGATGTACGCACGATCCGTGGTGCAAACATTGACTCGGATCACCGTACAAGTCTGAGCGCAGCTAAGAATACACGCAACCCTACACAGAGAAAGCTAGACGTCGACAAGCTGCAATCGAAACAGACAGCCGATGCTTTCGCCACTCTACTCTCACTCCTGCTTCAAAGCACTCCTCCAATCGATGATATATGCGCGCAGTGGACACACATTTCCAACTCCATGCGTGCGGCTACTGAAGAGGTGATTGGCTACCAACGCCCTCACCGAAACCAGTGGTACGACCAAGAGTGTCGCGACGCCACTGCAGAGAAAGACGCCGCCTACAAAGCCACCCTGCAGTTGGTTCTAACGCGCGCTGCTATGGAGTGATACAAAGAAAAGAGGAGGGAAAGCGCGAGCAGGAGAATATTGAGATGTATGGTGACAGCAATGAGGCCCAAAAATTTTTCGAAAAAATAAGATGCCTTGCCGATGGTTTTAAAACCGGGGCCTCTTCCTGCAAGGATGAAAACGGGAATCTAGTGACAGATGTCCAGAGTACACTGATGTTATGGAGGGAAGACTTCTCTAAGCTTCTAAATGGCGACGCTGACAGCAATCCTGCCGATAGAGATGATATTCCGGAAACCCCAATTTTGGATGACAGCGTCGAGGTTCCGCTGCCCGACTATGATGAAGTTCTGACAGCTATAGCTCGGCTTAAAAATAACAAAGCCGCGGGAGCTGATGGCTTACCTGCTGAGCTATTTAAGAACGGAGGCGAAGCTCTACTTAAATGCATTCACGAGCTTCTATGCAGAATATGGTCGGAAGAATGCATTCCGAACGATTGGAAACTCAGTGTGCTCTGCCCAATCCACAAGAAAGGCGATCCCACTCTCTGTACCAATTACCGTGGGATAAGCCTTCTTAATATCGCATATAAGGTCCTGTCGAGCGTTTTATGTGAAAGATTGAAGCCCATTTAAAACGAACTGATCGGACCTTATCAGTGTGGCTTTAGACCTGAAAAGTCCACCATCGACCAGATTTTCACGCTACGACAAATCTTGGAGAAGACTCAAGAAAAACAAGTTGACACCCACCATCTTTTTGTCGACTACAAAGCCGCTTTCGACAGCCCAATAAGGAAGCACTTGTACTCCACCATGTCTGAATTTGGTATTCTTGCAAAACTAATACGACTTTGCAGGATGACACTGAGCAACACCAGCAGCGCAGTTAAAATCGGGAAGGATCTCTCCCCACCATTCGTTACCAAACGAGGTTTCAGACAGGGTGACTCCTTATCGTGCGACTTTTTCAACCTAATGATGGAAAAGATCATCCGAGCTGCTGATCTGAGACGTAGTGGCACAATATTCTACAAGAGTGTTATGCTGCTTGCGTATGCTGATGACATCGATATCATTGGCCATAATACGCGCGAAGTCAGTGCAGCATTTTCCAGATTAGAAAGAGAGTCAAGTCGAATAGGTCTGGCAGTGAATGCAGATAAGACGAAATAATTGGTGTGAACAAACAAACAGTCCCAGCGTCTTGGAACCCACGTTACAGTTGACAATACCTCTTTCGAGGTTGTGAAGGACTTCTTTTATCTGGGATCCAGCATAAAATGGGATCCAACGACACCAGCATTGAGATCAAACGAATAATATCTCTTGCTAACAGGTGTTACTGTGGGCTCAGTAGGCAATTGAGAAGCAGAGCCCTCTCTCGACGAACGAAAATCACGCTCTATAAATCGATCATCAAGCGCGTCCTACTTTATGCATCACAAACCTGGACGCTGAGCAGTTCAGATGAAAAGACTTTAGGAGCATTCGAGAGAAAGATTCTTCGTAAGATCTACAGACCAATCTGCGTCAATGGCGAGTACCGAATACGGTGGAATGATGAACTGTATGAGTTGTACGCTGACATCGTCATAGTCAAGCGCATTAAAATCGAGCGGCTTCGCTGACTTGGTCATATTCAGCGCATGAAAGACGATGCTCCAGTGAAGAAAACATTCGATTCGGTACCCAGCGGCGGTCAACGCAGAAGAGGATGACCGCAACTTCGTTGGAAAGACCAAGTAGAGGACAACCTGACGAAACTTGGAATTTCCAACTGGTGCCAGCAAGCGAAAGACAGAAATGCCTGGCGCAAATTCTTAGATGAGGCCAAGACGGTTGTAGCGCCAACTAAGTAAGTAATATTGCCAGCCAGTGAAAAAAATTTTAAACTTTAAGCTGATCAGTTTTGGTCAACAGCTTTTATTTTATTAAATCAAATAGTTTATCTGTGCAACAAACGTATTTAACTAACAGTTAATTCAAAAAACTAATATGGATTTTTAAATTTGATTGATTGATGAAAGATAAAACAATAATTAATATTTAAGTTTTTGGATATTGCTTATAATAGCTGCGTTCCATTCGCTTCAAAATAATCCAGATTATTTCTTTTACATGCAAAGCAAAAACAAAAATAATAATCCTATAACAAATACGATTATTTTTCCTATACATGTAAAATTGTGGTATAGCCTTTAAAGAATTATATAAGTATATTTTTAAAAGCTGTAATTTCATTTTTTGAATGATTTGTTTGTTTGATACAATGACTATTAGGAAGCCATGACATCTACCTATTTTCTCACGAGCTGCGACCATCGAATGTTAAACAAAAGAAAACAAAACAAACCGCGTGTGTCACACACATTGGACGCATTCAGCGGAGCCAACAATTGCACTTAAATTATGGATATAATTGCATAATATTATTAATTAAATTAAATAATTTACAGTTTTTCTGACGTTTAGAGTAAAACACATTCAGAGAAAAACATCGTTCACTAAGGGGTCGTCCATAAACTACGTTACCAATTTAGGGGGGATTTTGAAATGCACTACGATAAGTAACGGTAGGGGGGAGGTGTTTAGATATTGTAACGCTACCAAAAATTAAAAAATTGACGAAAAACCTCTAATTAATAACACAATCATTTCAAAAATTTTTAACCTTACATGTTTATGTTTGATCGTCTAAATTGATGGTTAACTTTTGTTTCAACGATTTCTTCCACCACCTTTTCCCTCGACACAGGAACCTTTTGGTATTCCTTCACCATCTCAGCACACGTCTGAAAAATTTGGGTCTTTGCTTTTGCGACAGGCTTTGACGTTAAGGCCTGAATGTTCTTGATCAAAGGAGATACCGTATGACATGTACTGTCCTTCTCAGAAAGAAGAAATCGTTTCAAGGTCGTGTCCTACCTGCGGCTTGTATTTCGTTTTTAAAACTTCTATGAATTGCCATAAGTTTGTATTATATCGTTTACAATAAATCGGAATAAAAAATACTATTTAAATAAATCAATTTTCAGAAAGCATTTACACAAAAACACAGAACTTGGTGCAGCTCGGGTGCAGCCTTTAAGGGTACTCTGTCAAAGACCAGGTGAATTTCTTTGCGTTAGAAATGAGGATTCACCTGAATGGGTCGACTTAGAATCCGATGAAAAATTATATTTTAAAGAATCCTCAACAAAGCTACCAGCTTCTTCTATCCCAGTGATTGAGAGCATCGAATCTTGGATCGCGGATGGAATAGCTTTTGCAGATGATATTAATTATTGATTTTTTTTCAATTGTTCCTTTAATGTATCTAGTCTTACTAGTCACTAATACTAGTGAAAATTGTCAGAGCTAGTCAAAATATATAATCATTCGAATGAATTAATTTCATATGTCACGTTACTTTATGGGGGGAGGGGTTTTGAAAAGCACTTCGAAAAGTAACGCAGGGGCAGGGGGGTAAAAAAACCGGAAAATCAGTAACGTAGTTTATGGACGACCCCTAAGGTATCGCTACCATAACAGCTCACAACAGTTTTGAACGACACACGCTCTCATGACACCTAATAGTTATTGTATCATGATTGCTTGTTTGAATTTAATTTTGACTGCAACGGTAGTGCCCTCTACGAGTCGTTTTTCTTGCCGTTCCTTTGAGAAAATTTGCTATCGCGATTATATTAAGGCGAAAGGAACGCAGCTTATAATTACGATCCCTGATTTTAATTAAATAATTTTAATTTTATAGTAACATAAGCAAACGAAATTTATAAAAAACACAGTACTGAAGAAGTATTGTCAAATAACACTTCATGTGAAGGCTAAAAAGCATTCATTGTGGTTGTTAGATAAGGAACAAGTTTCACAAGTATATCACGATTTTTAGTCTATTGATTCTTATGCTCTTTTCTGTGATCTGTCTGTAACTCCGTGAAATAATGTGTGGTTCTGTCCTAATACTGAAGATAAGCTGACCATATTTACAAGTGCAATAAATTAACTGTTCGTAAAACATGTCAATTTGAAAACTGTATGCATTAAAAATATGTCCTGCCCTTGGTTTACAAATCGTGTACAGCTTGCCATAAAAAAAAGAAATAAGTTGCATGCAATATGGAAAAAATCCTTCATCTGAAAAACGTGAAAACTATAGAGGTACTAGAAATGCTTCCATAACCATAATAAGGCAATCAAAAATAAGGTATTGCTCAACCAAACTCAAAACCACTCTTCCACCTAAAGTTTTATGGAACAATTTAAAAAACTTAAGCATTGTTGACAAGCAAACACCTAACTGCCAGATTCATCCTTACCGTCTTAATGAATATTTTCTGGCTAGCGCCAATGTGTACCAAAATTACACTCCAAGTTCCCATACATTTTTTGGTACTCCTATTGAACATACATTTCAGTTTACCACGGTGACTGAAGACGATGTTGCAAAGGCTGTATTGAATATTAAATCAAATGCTGTTGGTGAAGATGGTATAAATATTAAATTTGTAAAGATTATTTTACCGCACATTCTTAGCTCTCTAACTCACATTATCAATTATTTTTTACTACATCGTCTTTTCCACATTTATGGAAATCTGCTATATTTTCATGGTATGTATGGAAATCATACATTTCAGTTTACCACGGTGACTGAAGACGATGTTGCAAAGGCTGTATTGAATATTAAATCAAATGCTGTTGGTGAAGATGGTATAAATATTAAATTTGTAAAGATTATTTTACCGCACATTCTTAGCTCTCTAACTCACATTATCAATTATTTTTTACTACATCGTCTTTTCCACATTTATGGAAATCTGCTATAGTTACGCCGGTGGCAAAAAAAAATACAGCTTGTGAACCGAAGGATTTCAGGCCTATAAGCATCCTATCTTCATTATCCAAAGTATGTGAATCTATCATGGCTAACCAAATATCATCATTCTTAAGTGAAAATAATCTTTTGTCTCCATTCCAATCTGGTTTTCGCGCTGGTCACAGTTGCTTTACTGCTACGGTTCAAGTAACGGATGATATAAGGTCTTATGATGATGGTCGACTAACTCTATTGTGTCTGCTTGATTTTTCAAAAGCATTTGACACTGTAAGTCATAAACTCCTTTGTCAAAAACTAAAATATTTCTTTGGTTTTCGATAGTGCCACTCATTTGTTAAGTTGTTTAAAGCTATTTAACAAATAGAGTACAAAGAGTGAAGGTCGGTACTAATTTTTCATACTATAAAGTTGTTTGCTGTGGTGTGCCTCAGGGATCGGTTCTTGGCCCGCTGCTCTTCTCTATGTTCGTGAATGACATTTTTACTGCTACACATAGTCGTCCATGCATGATTATGCTGATGACGTTCAGATTTACTTGTCTGGTAGAAAAAACCTCATGGAAGATTTAGTATGCAAACTTAGAATGAAGATCTTGACAGTGTAAGCCAATGGGCTATGAAAAATAGTCTCTTAAGAAAAAAAAGGCTTGACTCCATTCCAGACGTTATATTGAGATATAAAATCATAAAAATAGTTAATAGCGTTGTAAGTCTTGGATTTAATATCAATGCTTCCTTTACGTGCACAGATCATATCAACAGTGTAGTTCGCAAAATCTTTTACATCTTGCGTAACCTTAGGATGTCGCCTGAGTATACACCTATTGATCTAAGACGTAAACTTGTAATTCAGCTCGTTGTCTACGTCATAACATATTCTGAACTTGTATACAGTAATTTAGACTCGCGGTCTCAATTTAAATTGCAGATCGCGTTTAATCATGCCACTCGTTATGTCTACGGCTTGCATGAATTTGATTTTTACACAAACTTATACGCCACAAAACTCCTTTTACTTATTTGAAAAACTGCAATTTAGTTGGTTTAGTTAGAAGCCAAGTGATAATTATACCTCGTTTTAACTTTCTAAACTCCACAAGGCTATTCATTATTAATGCCGCTAGATTATGGAATTCATTGCATAGTAGCTTAAAATCCACAGCGTCAAAAACATCCTTCAAACACGCTATTTTGAAGCACTTTCCATCACATAATACTTAATAAAATATCAGATTTTTAGCTCTATATCACTTTCTCTCTCTTTCTCTATCTCTCTCTCTTGTTTGCTCTTTCTTAATTTAAGTTTTATCTGTCTTATGAATTTACATTTATTTTACATAAAAATTTTTTGATAACACTTTTAATTATATAGGGTGTGTGTCAATAGAAAACTTTTTAGTCGGACGATCAAATTTTGAGAGTCGACAGTGCTAGCCCCAGGGGCTACTACAAATTTTGCCAATCGAAAGCGAATTTTTGACACACTTAGAAAAAAGAAAAAAAGCAACACGTCAATTTCCGCGACATATTTAATTCGAGTGCTTGTACTTGCAACTTTTTTCGTAAACTTGCAATATTGTAAGCTTAAAAACTTAAAAAATAACAAAAAAATACAAATAAAAAAGACGAAAATGCTTGAGTTTGTGTGTGCCTGTGTGTGGGCCAACGATCTCCCGGTGCATTAGCAAGTGCAGCAAAGTTAAATTAGCTTTCTTTAATTTAATTGACTGGTCAACTTGCCAACATTTCAGAAGCACCATTTCAGCATGTCTCAAGCGCAGAGGCATATTTCTGCCATTGGGACGTACAAATAAAAACTTAGTGAACGAGTGGAGTGAAGTGCTTGAGTGTGCATTTTGAGTGTGCAATGTTAGTTAAGTGGAGTGTGGAATTCGTATTAAACAAACTCTACTCCACTCTGAGGGCAAAAAAACATCGTTAAAGTGTTCACTCATGTCAGCAGTTGTCAGACGGCCAAATTTGTATTTCAATATAAATTCTTTTGTGTCATTCGAAAAAATACGTTACATTTTAAAAAATTTTTTGTTTTAATTAAAATGGATGTAATTTTCAAAGAAATCCAAGGTAAATAATAAATAAACAGTAAAGTATGCAAAATTTTCGTTCGTATGTGTTTGTTTGCAATTTCAATTGTGAGGACACAAGTTGTTGTACAATTTGTGCCCCACAAATGATATGTATAATGATATATAATGATAAATGAAATGTAAATGAATTGTGAATGTTTAATAAATTTAACTAAATTTAATATATAATGTAAATTTTAAAATATTATATACATAAAATGTATCATATATAACAAATTATTATAAATACATTTAAGTAATAATAAATTAGTAAAGAAATAATAAATACACACATACAAACATGCAAAGGCATGTACACAGTCACACATACACAGGCAGGGAAAACAAAATACGTGAATGGCGAAACAGAACACACCGAGAGCATATATAAGGCAACTCGCTGGCATAACAAAATCAGTCTGGGTGCAAGCGCGGCTGCGTGCACATAACGAGACTAGCTAGTGAAAGTGTTTCCACCTTTCAAACGTAGTTAGAAGTCATAGGAACATGTTTCCACCGTTCAGCTAGTAGTTATAGGAACGTGTTCCCACCGTTCAGTTAGAAGTTATAGGACCGTTCAGCATAGAAGTCATAAGCGGGGTTCACATGGTCCTACATGTTGTCACGCATTGTAGGACAAGCCTCGTATTTGACCGTTCGAACGCTCGATACAGCCGACTGACAACATGTTATCTTGAAATAGAAATATTTCAAATTCAAGGCCATCACACCAGGTGTGACACATGTAAGATCATGTGAACCCCGCTATAGGAACGTGTACCCACCGTTCAGCATAGAAGTCATAGGAACGTGTACCCACCGTTCAGCATAGAAGTCATAGGAACGTGTACCCACCGTTCAGCATAGAAGTCATAGGAACGTGTACCCACCGTTCAGCATAGAAGTCATAGGAACGGGTACCCACCGTTCAACATAGAAGACATAGGAACGTGTACCCACCGTTCAGCATAGAAGCTATAGGAACGTGTACCCACCGTTCAGCATAGTAGTCATAAGAACGTGTAACCACCGTTCAACATAGAAGTCATAGGAACGTGTACCCACCGTTCAGCATAGAAGCTATAGGAACGTGTCTCCACCGTTCAGCATAGAAGTCATAGGAACTTTTTTTTATTTTATTCGCGAAGGGGGAACCTTCAAAAGGCCCCACCGTGCAGGTGGGAGTGTACGATTTTTACGCACTAAACCTACATGATACCTCGCGGTATCATAACCTCCGCATTGAATCTTCGACCCTATAGAACCCCGCGGGACCGCCGTAAAGCATAACTTCGCGGGGCTTGGGAACAGCACTAGGCTGAAACTGTTTGGCTACTGCCGGGATCTACTGTGGAATGGTCGTCGGGTCAACAACCTTTACCTCATCTATCTTGCGTGCGCTCAACTCTTCGCAGCTCTTCGGTTATTTTTCTAGCCAGGGTGCTAACCATCCACCAGTTTTCTTCGCTCTTTAGCATAAGAGAAACCATATTTTGCTGTTATAATGTTTCGCCGAGACAGGCCGAGGCCTCAAGTCTGGCGTTATGGAACATGGGGCACACAAAAAGAACGTGCGCCGCGTCTTGCAGCGTATTTCTTGTGCAATTAGTGTAGTAAGGATCGATCGCGTGTTTATATTTGTGAAGGTATGCCCTTAAGCAACCATGTCCGCTCAGTATCTGTGTAAGATAGAAGTTCACTGAGCCGTGGCTTTTGCCATACCACTCGGTTAGGCTAGGGATGAGCTGGTACGTCCACCGACCCTTCTCTGAACTATCACAGCGGTCTTGCCATTTTTGCAAGTTTCTCTCTCTAGCGAGTTTTTTATTAGCTGTTGTGCTTTCACTACCAGCTGTGAGTAGCGCTTCTTTCACGAGAAGGTCAATAGGGATCGCGCTAGCTAGAACCAGTGCTGCATTTCCGGATACCGTTCTGAAGCTGCAGCAGACCTTGAGTGCGCGAAGTCTGTAAACTGACTCTACTCCGTGTCGGTAGGATTTAGTTTTCATCGCTGTGGACCATACAGTCGCACCATACATCATAGTAGATCGCACTACGTTGAGGAGCAGTGTTCGTCGTGCTTGTTTGGGGCCTCTTGTGTTCGGCATTATTCTAGATAGTGCCAGAAATACTTCGGGTGCTTTCCTGTGTGCGTACTGCATATTTTGTTTAAATGACAGTCTGGAATCGATCATTACACCGAGATATTTAATGAACGGCTCCGATTCAATTACTGTTCCACGAATACTGATGCTGGCGGTTTCTAGTTTTTTCCGACTACTAATAAGTACCATCTCAGTCTTATGTTCAGCTAGGCTAAGTCCCGCTCCTCGCAGCTAATCGCAAATCATAGCGATAGTTACACTACTGAGGGCCTCAACTTCTTCACGGTGTTTTGCTGTCGCCACAACTGCAAGGTCGTCGGCAAAGCCAACAATCTTGACGTCTGCTGGCACCTCAAGCCTGAGAACCCGATCGTACATGACGTTCCGTAGCAGGGGGCCAAGAACCGACCCCTGTAGGACTCCACCGGAGACATTGTACGTCTGCGTGCCTTCTTCTGTGTCGTAGAGCAGGACTCTTTCACTGAAATAGTGTGACACGATCTTCGTGAGGTATCGTGGTACTCCAAAGTTCCTGAGGGCTGTCATAATCAGACTCCAGTGCGCGGTTCGGAATACCATAAGGACCTGGCGCCTTGTCGTTTTTTATGTTTTTTACTACGTTAACAATCTCCTCTATGGTTACAGCCAATACGGCCCGTAACTCGATGTGTTCCTCGACCGGCTGGGCCGCTGGCTGCTGTGGAAAGAGTGTTCTAACTATAGCACTTAGTACTTGCGGTTCCGTAGGTGCTGGTCGCCTGAACTTCAGTTTTTTCATAACTAATCTGTATGCAGTACTCCATGGATTGGTTTCTGCCTCATCACATAGCTGTAGGAAGCATTGGCGCTTACTCGTACGGATTTATATTTTCAGGCCTTTCTTGAGCATTCGATAGGTTTCGCGGAGATCGTTGAAACTGTATGAACCTCTTGCGCGGTAGTACATCCTCCTTGCTTCGAGGCATTTCCTGCGTGCTTCAGCAATTTCCGCCGTCCACCAGTAGACCGGGTCTTGCTTGCGCTTGCTAGACCGCCTCGAGATCATCGCTGCATCGCAAGCTCTTCTTGTTTGGTCTAGGGTCTGCCTTGCCATATCATTTGGCGTGCCAGACAGATGCATATCGGCCATTACTACTTTGAAAGTGTCCTCGTCTAGTGTTTCGACTCTGTACGAACATTTATTTCCCGTATTTATGCTGTGTCGGCTACGCGGTCGACCATTGAGCTTATAAATGATAGCTTGGTGGTCGCTGTGCGTGTACAGATTGCTAACATGCCGCTCTGCTTGCCTAGTTAACTCGCTACTGGCAAAAGTCAGGTCGATGATGGAGCTTCCGCCCGCACGGCTGAATTTTGCTTGGGATCCATTATTGAGCAGCACCACGTCTAGTAGAGCAAACGCTTCAAGGAGAATAAAGCCACGCTGGTTTGTTTTTTGACTTCCCCAGTCAACTGCCCACGCGTTAAAGTCACCAGCGATAAGGAGTGGTTTCAGGCCTCTCGTTTCGCTGACTATCGTGTCAAGAATCTCCGTGTATTCCTGGATCGACAGACTTGGCGCTAGGTAGCAACTCACGACATGTATGCCTTCTACTTCCGCGTGGACGAAACCGTTTGAACGTGTATGAAGCCTTAGATAGAAGGGAGCCCTTCCACAAGACCATAGGTCGGCTTTCCCGGTAATGTCCGATGCCCATGCTCCTACGGTTTTTTCGGCGTAAGGTTCACTCAATATAGCCAGGTCGATGGCCTGGTCTCTGACGGTTTGCCCGAGGAGGTCCTGTGCTGCGCCACAGTTGTTGAGGTTCAACTGCAGTACTCTCATCTGCGTCTCCGTTGGCTGGCTCCTTGAACGGACTGGCATTTCAGACTTCCGGCGCGGTGGTTGGAGTCTTGGCCTTCTTTAGCTTTGCAAAGAAAGCAGCTCGCCTTTGCTTCGCAATCCTTGGCCTTATGGCCTTCTGTACCGCATTTCATACAGCACCCACTCCGGTATGTACTTTTGCAGCTTCTTGCGGTGTGCCCAAAGTCAAGGCATCTGAAGCACCTGATTGGAGCTACCTTCTCGCGGGCTCTGCAAATTACCCAGCCAACTTTGATTTCACAGATTTTGATCAGTTTTTTCGCCTGTGAAGCTGGTAGGCCTATGACTGCTGTTTGGGTGCCGGCGTACGCTTTGCGAAGTGACTTAACGTTAGCCACAATGGTGTCGCCAAGCACCCTCTGGATTGCGCTTCGCACCTCTTCGGATGTCGTCACCTCGTCGAGATCCTTTATCTCTATTAGAGTCTCTTCCGTGAGCGCTTTTGTCTCGGTGTGACCGGCGAACACCGAGTCGAACTTCTCTTTCAACTGTTAGGTCGTCTGTGTGGTTGAACGCTTCAGTTGGATCAACACCTCACCCTTCTCTGTTCGTCTTACTCTAGAGACGTTTTCTCCGAACTCGTCGAGTGGCTTTTTCTGCTTCATCTTCAGGATGATGTCACTGTATGAAAGTTGGCCTACTTTCGCCACCACGATTGCGTCCGGTCTTACTAGCTTTGCTGGTGGTTTTTTCCGTTTCTTCCGTTTTCTTGCCTTGCTGATCACCTTGGTCCAGGGCTTATCATTACGCTTCGACTGCGATGATTGTTGATCAGCGTGGGGGGCTTTTTCAGTAGAAGAGGGGTTGGGTGTGTGTACTTGGACCGCCAACTGCTGTACTCTCTTCTTTTTTGGTGGCGTAGCTCGAGAGCTTTGCTCGTTTGCCCTTTTTGAGGCTGCCTTCGACGCCTTCGAGAACAATTGATCTGTTTGGCAATCCTTATCGGAGCAAGGTGCCTGACTGAGCGGTTTCGGATCCCCCGAGTTAGCATTTAGCTCTTTAGATCCTACTTCCTTTATTTCTCTCGCGAGATCAGAGTACGCGAGTTTAGAGAGATTGATAAGCCCCTTTATCTCGTGGTGAACGTTTGTTCTAATCTTGACGTATTCTGCCAGACCATCGATGTAAAGCTTCAGTTTGCCCATGCTAGAACTGACAGGATCGTCAACTCTGGGGCTTGGTGTTCCTTCCGAGCGTAATTTATCTTTACTCTCTTTCAGTTGCATCAGGGTATTTGTGCCGCCGGGAGTGCCTTTAATAGGCGAACGCTGGATCTTTGAGCTCAATGTAAAAGGGCTCTCAGCTTTTTTGTTGCTCGTAGCTTTAACTGGTACAGCGGCCGAGTGCGCCACCGTTGCAGCAGTGTTAGGGGATGAAATGTTGGTTAGGGCCTCCAGAATCCGTGCCTCTGCCGTGGTAGTGTCCACGGGTGGATTTCCACTATTGTTGTTGCCACCTGGAGTAATTTTGTTATTCTCCGACATTTCAAGTAAGTGATTTTGTTTTCAGGGATATCTTCCCCAATCCTTTTATACCTACGGACAGGTTTAGATACTGCCAACCGCTATGGTACAGACGCAGACCAGGAAGCCGCCCAATGTGGGTCAGACGCGCCTGGATTTCCTAACTGGGGTCCGCGGGTTCGTTATGCCCGAAGGTCCTGGGGGACACAGGACCTCCCCTGCGGGTAAGTCATAGGAACGTGTCTCCACCGTTCAGCATAGTAGTCATAGGAACGTGTACCCACCGTTCAGCATAGAAGTCATAGGAACGTGTACCCACCGTTCAGCATAGAAGTCATAAGAACGTGTACCCACCGTTCAGCATAGAAGTCATAGCCACGTGTACCCACCGTTCAGCATAGAAGCTATAGGAACGTGTCTCCACCGTTCAGCATAGAAATCATAGGAACATGTACCCACCGTGCAGTATAGAAGTCAGAAGCTATTAAACATAAGATCTATATTAAGTTAAAATATATATATAACATATATATATATGTTACAGTACAATTAAGGAAATAATTATTGAACTAAAATAAGACAATACTAAAGAAAGTAACTGTTTGAGTCAGAGCTCCTTTGCACTGACTTTTTCCAAATAAAAATTCGATACATATCTTTCTGCCTTCAAATGCAGTTTACAAAATTATCAATTTATTGAAGTATTTACTCCGGCCAAATGCCGGAGCCTTTAATTTATTTACAAAATGTATAAAAAATATAAAATTAACCAATCAGCCAAATGCTGAAGTTTTTCAAAGGGATAAAAAAAAACAATTCAATTTTAGAACAAGTGTGTGAAGCAAGAAAGTAAAAAACTTGACATTTTAGAAAAGATGCCACCTCGCAGTGAAAGATAAATTAAACAAATTTAAGGTTGGTTCACATCAGCCGGAACATCCTCCCCGCGTTGGAAGGTTCCAGCTTTCAAAGACCCTTCATCATCGATTGGCAAAATGCACAGCTTGTTAATTGCGCGTCTGGTCGTACCACCACTAGTTCTCAGCACAGCTACACGGGAGACGTTATCCTTACCCTTTATTGTTTCGATAACCCTTGCTGAGGGCCATTTTAATGGTGGCAGATTCTCATCCTTTAGCAAAACCATGTCACCAACACAGGCTTGGTCTATGCAAACACCATTTTGTTCGTTGCTGAAGTAAAGTCAAATATTTCGAACTCCATTTCTTCCAAAATACTTGCTGCATGAAGCTTACTCGTTGCCATCTGCTTAGTCGGTTGATATTTAATAGCGTAACATCTGGTTCAATCACTGAAGAGAGTGATGCTCCGACCAAAAAATGCGCGGGCGTTAACACTTCAAGATCGTTTGGATTCTCTGAAAGAGGAGACAGAGGACGGGAATTAATTATGGCCGATATCTGATACACAAGGGTTCTAAGCTCTTCAAAAGTTAAGACAGCTAGTCCAGCTGTACGCCAAAAATGATACTTTGCTGTTTTAATGGAGGCTTCCCTAAGCCCCCCAAAGTGTGGCGAACGAGGAGGGATAAATTTCCAATCAATTTTGTCCTCAAGGCACTGCTGTTGGACTGCTTGTTGGTGGGCTTGCGTTAAGAATAAGTTCTTTAGTTCCGCCAATTCATTTTTGGCTCCCACAAAATTTGTGGCGTTATCTGACCAAATCGCTCTGGGCTTTCCTCTGGTGGATACATACCGCTTTAACGCTGCAAGAAAAGAGTCCGTCGACAAATCCTTTACTAACTCTAAATGTACAGCTTTGGTCGCGAAGCAGATAAAAAGGCAAACATAGCATTTTAGTCGTGATCTAGTTCTTATTTCCATTTGATGAAAAAAAGGTCCGCAAAAATCAATTCCAGTCACAAGAAAGGCCCGATTGGCTTGTACCCTTTCCTTCGGTAAGCTGCCCATGATGTGCTCAATGACCTTTGGCTTGGCTCGAAAGCATTTAATACACTTGTTGAGTACGCTTGAAACAGTTTTTCGACCGCCTATCGGCCAGTATTGCAACCTGATTGATGACAAAAGCGATTGTCCAGCATGCAGTAATTTTTTATGAAAATGATTTATTATGGAATCTGTTAATGGATGTCGCTTCGGCAAAATTATCGGTTGCTTTGATTCAAAATCTAGCAACGAATTTTGAAGGCGGCCTCCAACTCTGATTAATCCATAAGCATCTAAGAACGGATTTAACGACTGAATTTTACTGGATGCAGCTATAAGATTTTTATTGATAAGTGCATTATATTCATCAGTCAAAGTGGCCATTTGTACCATACGAATTAATAAAAACGTTCCTTGTTGAATATCTTTTACGGTGAGATACTTAGGCGTCGTGCTACCTTGTGGTGATTCTTGAGGCTGATAGCGCTTTAAATGAATAAATTTGTGGACGTAGGCAAACACTCTTTGTATTTTCGCAAAAGAATTAACAAATTTGCAATCGATGGACAAATCTAACGGCTTTGAGAATGATATAAGCACTTGCTTTCTTCGTTCAGGCAAATCTTGAATTAACCTAGGAAAGTGAGGCCATTCACTTGAATTTCTTTTTAAAAAATCGGGGCCGTGCTTCCATAGCATTGAATCCTTCAGCTCTCTTGGGGTTGCTCCTTTTGAAAGAATATCAGCCGGGTTAAGTTTAGTAGGCACGTAGTGCCATATCATACCCTGAGTTAAGGTTTGAATGCTGCTAGCTCGATTCGAGACAAATACATTGTAATTTGATGGTTCTTCTTGAAGCCAAGACAATACAACACTTGAATCAGACCAGCAATGAAATTCTGCACTAAAAGACTGTGACTTCTTAATTACAGTTATAAGCTTAGAGAGCAAGTCTGCTGCACACAACTCTAATTTTGGAACAGAAAGCGTTTTAAGTGGGGAAACTCGGGACTTAGAGCAAAGCAAATTTATGATAACTTCATTTCCCTTTTTTGCTCGAATGTATATACAAGTTCCGTAAGCTGAAAGACTAGCGTCGCAGTAGGCGTGCACTTGTAGTACCGATCGTGAAGCTAACACATATCTTGAAAACTTAAGTCATCAAAATAATCAAATTCAGCGCAGAAATTTTTCCAGGTTGAGTGCATTGATTGAGCCAAACTTTCATCCCAATCCAACTTTTCCTTCCATAAGAACTGCAGGAAAATTTTTGATTTTGTTATGACTGGACCAATTAAGGCCATGGGATCATAAAATCTGGCTATGGTTGAAAGCACTCCTTGTTTGGTGAATTTCTTGTGAACGAAAGGCTTAACAAATGAAAATAAAAAACTATCTCTATTAGGGTTCCATACTTGTCCGAGAGCCTTAGTAACATTTGTTCCGTCATGAAATTCGATAAGTGTTTCTCTATCAAAATCTGCAACGTCATTCAGAATTTGTGACTCGTTTGAGCACCATTTTCGAATTAGAAAATTACCCTTTTTTAGTAAATTTGTCGTTTGCGTCAGAATTTCCTTTACCTCAGAAATTGAATTTCGTCCAGAAATCATATCATCGACATAGAAATCTCTCCGAACAATGCTCGAACCGACTGGATAAAATTCTTCTTCATCGAGAGCTAATAGGTGCATGGATCGTATAGCGAGAAATGAAGCTGGTTTAGTTCCTTAGGTAACGGTATCAAGTCTAAATATTTTGATTGGATCTTTTATATTATTCCTCCACAAAATGCATTGCAAAAAATTATCGGGATTTGCCACACGAACACAACGATATATTTTACATATATCACCTGTGAGTGCTATTTTAAAAGAGCGGAAGCGAAGTAAAATTTCAAATTGTTTTTGTTGAATGGTTGGACCGCTTAAAAGTACATCATTTAATGAAAAACCAGAAGTGGTTTTGGCGGATCCATCGAATACTACGCGCAGCTTTGTAGTAGTGCTGTCATTTTTAAAGACGCAGTGATGAGGTAAAAAATATGATTTTACTCCAGTGGGAACTTCAGTCACCATAGACATGTGTTTAAGATCGAGATATTCTTTTATAAACGCTGAATATTGTCGATACAATTCAGGATTACGAATAAGTCTTTTCTCTAAATTCAAAAAACGACGAAAAGCTAATTGATAAGATTCGCCAAGGTTATTTGTGTCCATTGCGAGTGGAAATCGACAACGTAATCACCAGTTCTAAGCCGTGTAAAATTTTTAACGGAATGTTCCTCACATTCTTGTTCAGCCTTTGAAGTTTTGGGCAAAGAATCAGATGTATGTTCAATCTCCCAAAATTGTTTTACAAGTTCATTTAAACCAATCTCACCCTCATCAAATTGCGGAGTCATTTTTGTATCTGATAAACAACAAGATTTTTCAATAAGTGTTTGGCCTCCACCACATACAATCCACCCTAGCCTTGTCTTTTGGAGAAGCGGCATTCCATCACCTAAACGAATTTGACCAACGCACATTAATTCATAAAACAGACCTGCGCCCAGCAAAACATCTATACGTTCCGATTCAAAAAAGTTTGGGTCTGCCAAGTTCAAATTTGGTGGTATATTCCATTCGACAGTTTTCAATGTGCAGCTCGGCTGGCAATCAGCGATAACGACCAACAGCAGAAAACGAATTTGTGTAGGACTCATCGCGCAACTTCATATATAGATTTACCATTTGATCAGCCTTGAAATCAGTCTGTCCTATCCCAGAAATTAAGGTTATAATTTTTGATTTAGTTAGCTGAAGCTGACTAGCAATGCGGCTTGTGATAAAATGAAGTTGAGAGGCAGAATCTAATATTGCCCTACATGGTACATAAGAACCGGCCTTGTTTTTGATGAGAATTATCGCAGTAGCAATAAAAACACAATTTTTAGTAAGACTATTTGACTTAAGCTGCTGATTATCTAAGGCTGATGAGACTAATGAAATTTGAGGAAGTGGAAGAGTGCTTTGGTCACAGCTTGTAATATCCGTGGCTAGTGGAACGGCTGAGGTCGGTGTTGCCATAAAGTTGGATCCATAAATGGGTAAATTCATGTGCAACAGTGTGTTATGCTTGCAGTCACAGTATTGACATGTTTTTGACCTGCATGTTTTGACAGAGTGCCCAATTTTTAGGCAATTTAAACAAAGATGAAGCTTTCTGACTTCTTTATAACGAAGGTTGGGAAATAAGTTGAGAAACAACTGGCAGCTCTGAATCATATGTTCGGATGAGTTACAGAACATGCAATTGGAAGTGCTATTGCTATATGCCACAAATACATTTCTTTTCTTGGAAAGTGAAAAAGGTTGTTTGCCCACCTGTTTGCTTGGTGTTTGATTTACCAACGCGTATTCCATACTTTCTAATAGTTGACAGCGCTTCTCTAGAAATGTTGCATGCCTAAAGTTGGTATTTCAGTAACAGGCGTGCACTCTTCCCATTTTGCCCGAGATTCATAATCTAGCTTGGTATACATGAGGTGAATTTATACACAATCTGCTATTTGCTCCTTTGAACCCATAGTTGCTAGCGCCCGCAGATGAGAATTCAAGCCGTTACTCAGCGTCCGAAGTTTTTGCACTGCACCTTGATCCAATTTCTGAAGGTCAAAAATATCTCTAACATGAGCCTGAAAATTTAATCGTTTATTTTCATATCTTTCTTTTAAAATAATTATAGCCTGTTCATAATTTTCATCGGTCAATTCTAAGGAACGTATGGCATCTAAAGCGGAGTCCTTCAAGCAAGATCGAAGATGCTGAAATTTCTCAATTTTGGTCAGGTTAGCATCCTTACCCACAATGGTTTCAAAAACTGAATTAAATTCCTGCCATTCTGAATATGCACCTGAAAACTTCGGTATCTGTACCGCAGGAAGTCGTGTCTTTGAGTGCGCTAGCAAAGCTGACGGCTGTGAATCGTCAAGTGTAAACTGCCTTATAGTCGAAGTCCTGGGCATGTCTGAGAACCTGCGATAACCTAATTCTCTCACCAGCTTCGATTTTGTAGCAAGAAATGCTGTTATGAAGTCCATACGCGTACTACTGTCTATTTGATCAGGATCAACGTCTTCCAATGAAGACTGCAATTTATCAAATGTGATGTTGAGTCCCTCCGCTAGCTCTAACCTGACGGTAATATCGGATTCATCAAATGAGGTGAGTGCCTGAGAAGTGCAGGAATCAATTAACTGCAAAAGTTGCTTAATGGTAGCTCCACTCTTCCTTTTGAGAATCGCTGCATCAGGAACAGAGTCTTTGTTCTCAGATTTATTTGAATTTCCAGGCATTATAACGAATGCTTAATCTTGGCGTGTGCCCACAGCTATCGAAGTCCTCTGATGATGTGTTTGTAAAAACTGTACTGCAGACAATGCAGCAGATTTGATTTCTTCGGTACCACAGCAGAAATTATTTACTTAAGACAAAGTTACAGTTTATCGATCACATGATGTGGATACTATGCGTCAATTCGAGCAAGAATATATACTAATATATATGTAACTGCAACTTCCACAAAAATTCAGCGTGACTACAAATTTTATAGCCGTAACCATGTACGAAATCAGTTTTCATACATATAACTATGTAAATAGGTATGCTGCGAAAACCTGAAGAATCCGATTAAGAATAACGGCGGCTATGTGTTTTAATTGTGTGTGTGCCAGCGTTCCATAGACCAAAATGCAATGACGCCGGCACTCCACAATGATTAATCCAACGATGAAAGCCCTCCACAAGCTTTCTGCCTTCAAATGCAGTTTACAAAATTATCAATTTATTGAAGTATTTAAGCCGGCCAAATGCCGGAGCCTTTAATTTATTTGCAAAATGTATAAAAAATATAAAATTAACCAATCAGCCAAATGCTGAAGTTTTTCAAATGGATAAAAAAAAACAATTCAATTTTAGAACAAGTGTGTGAAGCAAGAAAATAAAAAACTTGACATTTTAGAAAAGATGCCACCTCGCAGTGAAAGATAAATTAAACAAATTTAAGGTTGGTTAACATCAGCCTGAACAGTAACAATAAAAACAGATTTTTATTACAGTTGAAAACTAAAAACTCCGGCTTTCTCATTTAAATATTGGAATTGTTAGGATATAAATTTTTTTGTAAGAACCCTTGGTTTACTCACTGAGCTCACCTCAGCAAACTAGTAACGGACGAAAAAGGGTTTGTTACAAATGGCGCCCGAGCAGGGACTCAAAAAAACAAAGAAAAACACGAAAGTCAGAGAACAAATCTAAAGTCAGAGAACAAAGCTACAGCCAGAGAGCTAAGATAAAGTAAGAAAATCAGCGTAAAACAACACACGAGAAAAATGGTCAATTCATCCTGGGTATACTTTTTAAGGAAAGATGAGCTGCGAGGCTACGCAAAAGAATTTGGGTTCGACAGTACAGGAACGGTGCAAGAATTTTGCGACCTTCATCGCAGATCAAGGGCAGAAATCGGAGCTTCAACCACGCCTTGCAGAACTAGAGGCAAAACACGGGAGGACACCATCACCGGCCAGAAATTCCGAGATACCAAAAATAAATGTGCCGGTAACACACACAGGCGGCCAACAAGATTTTAACCCCCCAACAATGTCATACGAGCAACCAGGAGCCGCGCACGCAGGATATACAGGATACGTATACAGGATCCACGGTTATAGACCAGGTCAAGAAGTGGTCCTTTAAATATGATGGCGGAAAAGAACCACTGGCATTTATTGAAAGAGTAGAGGAGCTAGCCGAAGTATACGGGTTAAACAAGGACCTCTTAATCGGCAGTGGCAGGAATGGAATGCGTATAAGAGGGCTTTCTTACGGTTTTCCTGCCATCAAAATATTTGGAGCATCTGGAATATTAGTTCAGACAAGGACACCAGCGGCCAATAGGAAAATTCAAGGAATACCTTATCGAGTTGCAAAAATTAATGCGACATGCAGATTTTCCGAGCAAGGCAAGCTAGAGCGAATATATCGAAACAGTCTCCACGACTATCAGCTCTATACAAAGAGAAAAGACTTCGAGAATTTTGAGGAGCTTGTAACGATTCGTTTTTCCTAAGGCTGGGGTCGGCTCGCCGGACCCAGGCTCCGTCACAAATATTTCTATATTTGGAACGCCAAATCAAAACTCTGTATTTTATATCGTTATAATGTATTATTATTTAATTTTCTCTTGTTAATCAATACAATTTATACAAGTCTTGAATAATATCTCGGTGTGAATTCGACCTACATATAAGTCGGGCTAGGAGTGCTTCTGTGTTTGAATTTAGGATCTAAATTTAACTAAAGATAATATGCTCGCAAATGAAAAGAAAATGGGTTACAAGGACACTAGAGTGGCGTTGTGCAGCGACTCTCACTTAACACAAGCCAAGACAGGTTATTTTGGCGTTTGACGCAAGCGCATCACTTAACTTCAAAGCCGGAGGATAGGATAGATAGCCCGAGCTAATGGCGTAGCAATTAGCCCAAAACTAGAGTGGGTAAGGATGTTAGAGTAGCTTTGTGCAGCGACTCTCACTTAACAACAAAGCCGGATGGTGGGATAGATAGCCCGAGCCACTGACGTAGCAGTTAGCCCTTGACTAGAATGAATTAGGATAGAGTAGCGTTGTGCAGCGACTCTCACTTAACACAAGCTAAGATGGGTTATTTTGGTGTTTGACGCAAGCGTATCACTTAACTTCAAACAGGATGGTTTTGGAGGAGGTAACTTGAGCAGCGACTCTCACTTAACTCAGGTCGGAACTAGGATGGACGGACAAGGTTGGGCAACTTGAGCAGCGACTCTCACTTAACTCAGTTGGATAGGTAGGTGGAAAAGGAATTGTGGTAGGGTTCCTAACAAGGAGCAATTTGTAAAATGACATTAATTTAAAGCAAAATAAGCACTCCTAGGTGACTACCATGTAGTCGAATTTTGATATCTTTAGATTTAATTTATACAATTTTTAACAAAAAGAAAGAATATATGTATATTTAAAGGATACTTAATGACTGGGCCTTTCCCTGGCGCTGGTGTTGACTTTCCGCTGTCGTCCTGCTGTTGAGCGCGCTGGTGCTGGCGTTGTCGACGTGGCGCTGTCGTTAATAGTGACTGCGCAGTTGACGTGGACGTTTCCGCTGACTGTGCTGGTGCTGTCGACGTTGCGCTGTCGTTAATAGTGACTGCGCAGTTGACGTGGACGTTTCCGCTGACAGTGCTGGTGCTGTCGACGTTGCGCTGTCGTTAATAGTGACTGCGAAGTTGACGTGGACGTTTCCGCTGACTGTGCTGGTGCTGTCGACGTTGCGCTGCCGTTGGTGGTGGTTGCGCAGTTGACGTCGATGTTTCGTAGCGATCGCGGGCCGTGACTGCACGGTACTCGTGTCGCGCACTGATTTAAAAAATGACTTCCCTCGTTGGCGTTGCTTTCCGGACTAGAGCTTCTGCTCTGTTTGACGGCACTTTACTGAATAGAGCTTCTGCTCTGTTTGACGGCACTTTACTGAATAGAGCTTCTGCTCTGTTTGACGGCACTTTACTGAATGATGTGCTCCGTCTTCGATCTTCTACTTCAGACCTTCGAGTGACATCATCACGCACCTTCCATCTCTCTTCCGCCTGCATGCCATTATCACGGTCTCCCTCATCGTGGTAATTTTCCACTGCAGGTGTTCATTGTTGTTCGAGGCATCGTTCGATTGTCCCGTTGCCATGAAAATAAAAGAACATAACAATCATTAGAGACACACATTAACCTTGAAATTTTATTGCGTAGTAACACAGTGGATGATGCAATAACCCAAACGTTATTGCACCACCCCTGTAGGAATGCTTGAACTCATTCCTTTGGTTGGGCCTAAGGCCTGAATGTGCAAAAGCTAACTACGATTAAATAATGAACCAGCTCAACTCGGTTTCAGGGTTTATTATATTATTAGGATATATAAAAAAGATATACAAGTATGTGCAAGGAAAGGAACTAGGAAAATTATAATTAAATTATTCAATGTTAGTCATCCATTCTTAAATTCATTGTTGATGACAAAACGTATTCTGAACTTAAACCTAAACTTAATCCTATGTGGCTCTTGGGCCCTAGTCTAGTGGGGAAGGGATCCTTTGGGGACCTGATCCATCGTCTACGCCTCTTTCCTAAAGCCTGCCCTCGCATTCCGGCCTGCCTACTGGGACATTCCCTTCGTCTTTTGCTGGTCTACGACCCAGCAGGAATATCTGAAAGAAAACAATTTGAAATAATCAAACATGTAGGGCAAAACTTTAAGGAAGTTTTGGTCCTTACATCTCCCTCTTACTTCAGGGGGCGGTGGCGGAGGAGTTCGGTGCCATTCATCCTGATGACGAACTGGAACTGTCGTCCGCCAAGGGGGACTAGGAAGCGGACTCTGCGCCCCGGCTCTCGGTGTTGTCGCGCTTCTGCCCAGATGGCTTGGATGGGCTGGTAGTGTGGATCATCTTCCGTGATGGCTTGTGTTGACCATCCGTCTTGTGGGTGCAGTTCATCGAGGCCCCGTTCGTCTGCGGTAATTGCGACGGACTTCTTTGATGCACCTGGCATCAGTTCCTTCAGGAACAGGGGATCGGTATGCCATCGATGACTGCGTGCGGGAGCGTTCTCGATTTCGCTGTCGATGGTGTCTACGCGTATGGCTCGGTCCGCCGTAGAAAGCGTTACGTTGAGGCCCGACTGGCTGAACGCTTGCGTAGTGTGGGCGCACGCTGGTGCACTGCTGTAACCATCGGCTCGGGGTTGCTCTTGATGTATTTCGCCGCATGCGGCGCGGCTGGTGTCCGTTGTCGCATTCTTAACGCCGCTGTGCCCGCTGATGTGACGATTAACGTTGATGTGGCTGCCTTGCTCGGTGAGTACCAGATATAGGCCTGTAGGTTCGGATGGGTGCGATGGTGGTTGGTGTACCCGTGAAGTAGTTGCCACTGTTGGGGTGCTGACTGCCGTGAAAACGATGGGTGACGAACCGCTGCTGGCTTCAGACAATGCGTTGTTAACGCGCTGGACGTGGGTTTCGTTTTCCCGGGTAGTGTCGGAGCTGTTGCTGCTGGTGCTGGTGGACTCGGTAGTCGAGCTGCTGTCAGAGGAGGTGCTGTCGGACGAACTATCGCGACGTAGCCTTCGTGGCATGCGTTGGCACGGCCTGCTTCTTTTAGGTTGCGTCGTTGGGACGGCGCGTTTTATGGTACCGGCCCAAGTCTCAGCGACGTTGACGTCCGCGAACTCGGATAAGTACAGGTGAGGCAGCCTGGCCCTGACCTGCCCATCCACAAGGCTGTGAATTAATTCGGCTAATTCTCGCCACTTATGCGCTGCTTCCGTTGGATGGAACCATGTTTTACCTCCTGTTATCTTCTGCCCCTGGCTAAGGCTGCGCAGAAATAAATCTGCAAAATGCAGCAGGAATGGGCCACAATCGGTGGAATTCCGCTGCTGTGGCACCTCGATGGCTTCGTAGGGCATGACCTCTTCATCCCATAGCGTGCATGCCTAATGTGGGCGTGCGGCCAGCCATTCGCTCTGCATGTACCGGCGTAGCAGCGGGGCTACATGCTCTCTTGGTGCGTTCGCGTATGAGTCCAGTACCCATATTTTTCCTCGCTGTTTGGAGGGCAGTGGCTGTCGTTCCAAATTGATGATGGCTAGGTACCAATGGCATCGTTCGTTGATGGGCACCAGGATGAACGATTTGCTCATCAATTGCACTCGCTTGGTCCAGCGGCGCAGTCGGTCGTAATGCTCTTGTTGGTTCTCATGGCTGACGACTTTACTTAGCTGGGAGAAGAAATAGGTGCTAAATATATACACCTGATCCTGCAATTCGTCGCTCTGTTGGGTATACAACCACTTGAGGTAAACCTCGACGAGGCTGTCGTCGAATAGTCGTCCACACGCAATGCGCTCATAATCGGCCTGGTACAGCGTAATACCACCTGGGCCGTTCGGGTAGACCAATATGGCCTGCTCCGGTATCGCCATTGGTGCGCTGTGGATGCCCACTGCCGCCTTCGGTTGTTTCGTTGTCGATGAAGCTGTAGGGGCGATCGACGTGTTGTTCGCAGTCAGCGTGGTTTCCACCTGCACCCTTCCACATTCCTCTATTGCTCTCGGACAATATTCCTGCTCATACATGCTGATAGATCTCTCTTGTCGTTGCTTTTGCTATAATTTCATGTTTTTAATGCATTTATTTCGGTAGGATTCTTGCTATTATTTATTTACCTTGGGCGTCGTCGTTGTTTGCTGTTTCAAATTTAAATAGCGAGTAAACATTTGAATACTTAGTGCTGTTGGTTTGACGTCTTTTCCGATAATTTTAGCGATGTATTTTCTAATTGGGATGTTCAGGGTTGCATTTGACGAGTATGCATTTTTGCATGTTTGACGTTTGCACAAAACGAGAGCGTGTCACCCAGGTTCGTTGCAATTACTTCTGCAGAACTGTTGAAAGAAGCGGGGTAGAATTTTGGGTTGTGGATGGAGTGGTGTTTGAAAATATACAAGGATCATATGCTTGGGAAAAGGTTGCTAACCATGAACTACGTGGTTTTACGATGTATGACGGTAGTTTCTCAAATTTTATTTACAACCACCACCTAATGTTGAACTAAATGTCAAAGTTAGGTTGTACTACTTCGCCATTTCCCTATCCTTATTGCCTACTCCCCAGCGAGTGTCGGTAACGGCGATGCAAATTTAACTTACTTTGTTTCAGGTTACTGGCCGTTCTGACGTGATGGCTTCCATTCTTGAACGCTGCTGGTTTTCACCGATTTTCTCCTTTTGCCATCGGACATCGGTACTTTACCGGCTGTTGTCATCCTGCCTGAAGTTCACGTGTGGGGTTTTACCGCTGCCATTCTTCCGGTTGATGACGCGGTCGCAGCCGCGATTTAAACAGCTGGTTGTTGTCCCAGTGAGCCGTTGAGAATGAATTATCATTATGGGCAGTTGATGACGCAGATTGCAGCTACGGTGACAGTTGATGACGCCGATGCTGCTGCGGTGGCAGTTGATGACGCAGATTGCTGCTGCGGTGGCAGTTGATGACGCAGATTACGGCTGCGGTGGCAGTTGATGACGCAGATTACTGCTGCGGTGGCAGTTGATGACGCAGATTGCTGCTGCGGTGGCAGTTGATGACGCAGATTGCTGCTGCGGTGGCAGTTGATGACGCAGATGCTGCTGCGGTGGCAGTTGATGACGCAGATTGCTGCTGCGGTGGCAGTTGATGACGCAGATTGCTGCTGCGGTGCTCGCCTTCCTTGCAGTTGGACTCCGGGGGATGCTGCCTCCTTTTGACCTTGGTTATTGACGTGGGTCCCGTCACTCACTCTTCCACTCTCGTGCAGTTGGACTCCGGGGGATGCTGCCTCCTTTTTGACTTTAGTTATTGACGTGGGTCCCGTCGCAAAACGTCTTCTTACTTGTGCCTCGGTTTGCGCGGCTGCTGCCGCCGTCTGGCAATTGATGTCGCAGGTGCCGCTGCGATGGCGGTTGATGACGCAGGTGCCGCTGCGGTGGCGGTTGTTGACGCAGATGCCGCTGCGATGGCAGTTGGTGACGCAGATGCTGCTGCGGTCGTGTGACCTTGTTTAACGACGTTGGTCCCGTCCACAAACTTCTTTGTCTTCTCCATTCTCTGTTGCCGTTGTTTACGCGGTGGCCGCCGCCTTCTTACCGTCGTTGATGCGGTTGCTGCCGCCATCCTGCAGTTGTTGACGCAGATTGCCGCTGCGGTGGCAGTTGGTGACGCAGATGCGGCTGCGGTGCTGTGACCTTGTTTAACGACGTTGGTCCCGTCGACAAACTTCTTCTCTTCGCCGTTGTTGTCGCGGTGGCTGCCGCCGTTTGCAGTTGTTTCTGCGGATGCTGCCGCCGTCCTGCAGTTGTTGACGCAGATTGCTGCTGCGGTGGCAGTTGGTGACGCAGATGCGGCTGCGGTGGCAGTTAGTGACGCAGATGCGGCTGCGGTGCTGTGACCTTGTTTAACGACGTTGGTCCCGTCGACAAACTTCTTCTCTTCGCCGTTGTTGTCGCGGTGGCTGCCGCCGTTTGCAGTTGTTTCTGCGGATGCTGCCGCCGTCCTGCAGTTGTTGACGCAGATTGCTGCTGCGGTGGCAGTTGGTGACGCAGATGCTGCTGCGGTCGGGTGACCTTGTTTAACGACGTTGGTCCCGTCGACAAACTTCTTTAACTCACTCACGTGTACCTTCCTTATCTTGGACTCACCTTTCTGACGAATTTGCGCGATCACTGGTGAACTAAATCCAACGACGACGTATGGGCCGTCGTATTTGGGAGCTAGTTTCGCTGCAAAGCTGTTGATGGCACTGGATAACGGATGTTGCTTGGCGAGAACCATTTCGCCTATGCTGGGCTGCCAATCTCGCCTACGCAAATTATAGTGACGTGCCTGATCGCACGTAGCCTGACTAAGTTTGCGTCTCACCATCGCGAAGATTTCCTGCAGCTGCTCTGCCCGCTCTGTGGGTGTCCGTGTCTCTTTGCCGGTGCCTATTGTTCGCTCGTCGAATAGCGCTCCTGTTAGTCGTGGCTCACGACCTTGCACCAAAAATGCAGGGCTGAAACCAGTAACGTCCGACTTGCTGCTGTTGAGCGCTAGGGTGAGTTCTGGGAGGCACTCGTCCCATGTTTTATGTTGGTTGTTACTGAATTGTGCGATCATCGTCTTGAGTGTTTTATTAGCTCTCTCGGTCGGGTTCTCCTGCGGCGTGTACGGAGCTGTAAACTGCTGTTTGGTACCGATTTCTAACAGGAACTTGCGAAACGCACGACTTGTAAATTGGGTGCCGTTGTCGCTAATGAGTACCTTTGGTACCCCGAAACGAGCTAATATCCGCTCCCTGAAACTTCTTTTCAGGCTGTCGCTGGTGGCTTTTCGTAGCGGGACCGCCTGGGTCCACTTGCTAAACTTGTCGAACAGGACAAGTATCATGGTGTTGCCATGCTTTGAGCGCGGTAGCGGTCCCACAAAGTCCGCACAAACAACCGACCACGGCTCTTCGGCAATGCGGGATAACATCTTACCGGCGGGGGCTTGCTGGCTCGCCTTGTATCGCTGACAAACTTCGCAGCTGCGCACATATCGGCTGACGGTTCTGAATAAGCCTGGCCAATAATAGCGGCTTGTTATGCGGCCGATGGTTTTACGTACTCCGAGATGACCAGCACTGGGCTGGTCATGGTTCTCTGCCATGACTCGCTGCCGTAGATACGTTGGCACGCACAGCTTCCAAGCGACGGCATCCTCGTCGCCGATTGTGTTTGGTATATGTCTGTATAGTTGACCATCTTCTTCTATGTAATCGGCAAACTTAGCCGGATTATCGCGTACTTCTTGCCTGCGTTTGTCTAGCCAGGCGCAACGTTGGTTCTCTGACACAGCCTCTGTTGTTTTACACAGGTCCTCCAGGGGTTGTCGCGATAGCGCGTCGGCGACCACATTTAGCTTGCCTTGTCTATACAAAATCTCGAAGCTGTACTGCTGCAATTCCAATGCCCATCGTGCAACTCTGCCGGACGGACTCTCTATTGAGTTCAGCCACTTCAACGAGAGGTGGTCCGTGATGACTTTAAAGCGGTATCCTTCTAAGTAACAGCGCATTTTCCTGATGCCCCACACGATCGCCAGACACTCCTTTTCTGTCGGGCTGTAGTTGCGTTCTGCTTGGATGAGGTGGCGACTGGCGTAAGCTATCACCCGCTCTACGCCGTCGAAGTCCTGAGTCAGCACTGCTCCCAGGCCGTAATCGCTTGCGTCGGTTTGTAGCACGAAGGTTCTGGTGAAGTCCGGACAGGCCAGCACGGGAGCCTCAGTAAGTTTATCCTTGAGAGCGTCGAATGCCTGCTGCTGTTCCGGTCCCCATCGCCAGTGTTTGCCCTTTTTCAAAAGTTGAGTCATTGGTTGTGAAATGGTGGCGAAGTCGGGCACAAAGCGTCTGTACCACGACGCCACCCCCAGGTATCGGCGTAGCTCGCGAAGGTTGGTTGGTGGTGCTAAATTTTTAATGGCCGCTACCTTGTCCGGATCTGTATGTATGCCGCTCTCGCTGACGACGTGGCCCAAGTACTTGGTTTCGGACCGAAAAAACTCGCATTTCTCTTTGTTAAGTTTTAAATTGGCGGCTCGCAATCGACGAAATACCTCCTTCAGGTTTCGCATATGCTCCTCTCTCGACCCGCCAGTGACAATAATGTCGTCCAAATATGCAAACGCGAAAGGCTCTAGTTCAGGTCCGATGATCGTGTCCAGGGCCCGCTGAAATGTGGCAGGGGCCGAATGTAGTCCAAAAGGCATGACGCGCCACTGGAAAAGCCCTCGCCCTGGCACCGTGAATGCGGTATACTGCTTGCTATCGGCGTGCATCGGTATTTGCCAATATCCGTTTTTAAGATCGAGGCTGCTAATGAATTTGGCATTTCGCAGCCTGTCCAGGATATGGTGTATACGTGGCAAAGGATACGCGTCTGGGACCGACTTCGAATTCAGCTGTCTGTAGTCAATACACAACCTCCAGGAGCCCGTCTTCTTGCGCACTAAAACAATCGGCGCGCTGTGAGGGCTGTGAGATGGCTCTATGAAACCCTTTTCCAACAGCTCATCAACCTCCTTGTTGATGACATCCTGCATCGCCGGGTTTCGTGGATAGTATCGTTGCTTAAGTGGGCGGTCGTCCAGCATGACGATTTTGTGTGGCGGTACATTGGCAGTGCCTTGTAGTGCATCGAATAGGCGCAGCTCATTCTGTAAGAAGTTCTCCGTTGACTCTGCTGTGGCTGCTGGTACTTCGACTACGGTCGTGCAGTCCGGTTGGCTGGGCATAACCTTCCTTGGGGGCCGTAGAGTGATTGTTTGCTGACCCCATCCAAACGAAGCATTGGTTTCTAATAAGAAATCCATGCCGAGAAGTAGGTCATCCGTGACGCCTGGGAGTACGAGGATTGACAACTCACACTCTTTTTCTCCTACCTTCACTTTTACGGTCAGGGTTTCTTCGACCAGTTGAAGGGACCCGTCGGCCATGCGCACGTTCGTGGAGGTCAACCGTTGGTTCTCGATGGTTCGTAGGCAATTTGCTAGCTTTAGGCTGGCGAAGCTGCGCGTCGCTCCTGTGTCTATTGTGGCCTCCATTTTGATTTGTTCGATGGTCACCTGTGCCCAAATCCGGCGGTCGTCGTAGCGTAGATACATTAGTGCTTCCGAGGAGGGTTGCGGCTGGACTTGTTCTTTCCTCGGCCTTGAGCAAGTCCTCTGGCGTTTCCCGTTTGTGATATGCAACATTCATAGGTCGCACGCCCTCGTCGACCACATTTCTTGCAGAAATACACTCGTTCGTTGGTGCAGTTGGCTTCGCAATGACCTAGTCGTCCGCATTTGGCACACGCTGCTTTCACATCAACGTATTCCGGTACCTCAGGCTGGTCTCTCTTCTCATGGACGTATCGCTCGTCCGGTGGTTGGGCTGGCACTCTTTGTTGTGCCGTACTTGGTATAGCAGCTCGATGTAGTTCTTCTTTGCTGCGCTGCGGAGGCCTGGTTGGCGTGTCTGAGACTCGAATGAGCTCGTAGTCTTCAGCTAGGGAGAGTAATTCGGCAAATGTTGAGAAATCGCGACGTCGGATATAGAGCTGGTACTCCTGGCGGCAATTCCTGAAGACCCGCTCCAGCTGTTGGGTCTCGGTCCAATTCGCGTGCCGCATTAGGTCGATGAGGTCCAAACTGAATATTTTGAACTTCTCTTGAGGTTTCTGGACTCGGCTGCGAATTTGGTCCTCCAGTCGTTCGAAGAAGCGGGCGGGTAAGAAGTAAGTCAGGAATCTGTGCTTGAAGTAGGACCACGTCTCACCTTGGATTTTGTTGTTTCGCCACCAGATGAGCGCTCCATCTCTGAGCAACTCTGGCATCACTCTGGGGAAGTGGTCTTTATCCAGGTTGTATACGCCTGAGAGCTCTTCCAACCGTTCTACAAATTCCAGTGGGTCTCGGCCCTCATCAAATCTGACCGACCACTTCCGGACTTGGTCCATAATACTACCATACGATGGCGTCTCCTGGAACCTTCCTCGTCCTGTCGGCATTTCCGGTACGACTACTCGTATAGGTGCCTCTTCGTTAGCTGGTAGACTGGGTATGCCCACTGAGCACCCGGGGCGCGGTGATGGCGTCCTTCTTTCGGAATGCTTGCCCTCGAGTTCGGCCAGCCGTTTTTGAAATAAAGGGTCTTCTTCGCTATCTGCTATTGTCGTCGCAAATCTCTTGCGTAATTCCTCTACGGTTCCTTCATCGCTGAACCCGAACTCCTGGGCGTACTCTATTAAGTCGTCCTTACGAAGGCTGTATATCCATGACGTCCTGACCATTTTGGAATGTAACGTCGGTGCTTTTAGGTGGTTTTAGCTGTGCAACTAACGATGACGCTGTGCTGCTGGCTATGGCGTGCGCAGTTGCCTTTGAAGTCGCTGCTGGCTGCGGCGTGCGCAGTTTACGATGACGTTGCTGCTGGCTGCGGCGTGCGCAATTAACGCTGATGTTACTGCTGGCTGCGGCGTGCGCAGTCGACGTTGGGTCGCTGCTGGCTGCGGCGTGCGCAATTAACGCTGATGTTACTGCTGGCGGCGGCGTGCGCAGTTGACGCTGACGTGGCTGCTGGCTATAGCTTGCGCAGTTGGCGATGACGTTACTGCTGGCTGCGGTTGCCCTGATGATCCTTTTTATTGCAATCGAACACCAACCCACCTAAAGTTTAATGGATATGCAAGGGGGCCTTTACCTCCAAAAATTCTTACCTTTACGTGCCTTATTGCCTCTGAAATTTTCCTTCTAAGAAACAAGATAAAATAAATTAAGAATGATATTATAAGACTTCACCGGATTCGGTTTGTCACCCGCTAGACCTTAGTTCAGTAACGCGGCGGTGGTTCCTTCCACCTTAAGTTCGTAACAAAAATAAAACAATTTATGGGAAATAATGATTCAGTCCAGATAGGAATCTTCAACTATCTGTTATCGAGAGAGTTAAAATCTTGCCGGAACGCGAGGGATAGGACTCTTCAACTATCTACCTTTAACTCGCAATTCGAGCTTTTTAAATAAGTAACGCGCCGGTTCTGCTTGGCTTCGGCCAACTTAATTTGGAATCTGAATATCCTTACACACTATGCTAGGACTCGTCGACTATTCGTAGTGCGACTTTGGGAATATTCAAATTGCAGAACAACTATCAAAATTAATTTGTATTTTTGTATGCCATAAAAGACACCTCTGCCTCTTATTGTAAGTAAATAGGACCCTTTGTCTATTTACTGCCCGCTATAAAAACGTTTTATCAAAAATACCTGATAGCTAAATCATGAGCACTCAGTTTAATTTATGGAATTGATATCCTTATGATTAACGACGTGGTGTAGGAATCCTTCATCTACCACCATGTACCTGGTATCAAGGATATTCAATGCTAAATTAATGCAAAACAGGGAAATGTATGGATTCACCAGATTGATTGTATTGATTAATTCGTCTATTAATTGATTCGAAATAAATTATTGATAATTTTCAATTTTAAAACATTACATAAAATTAAGTTTTTAATTTAATCTGTTTTAGAGAATGATTTGGCGTCCCTGCTTGGGCGCCATGTAACGATTCGTTTTTCCTAAGGCTGGGGTCGGCTCGCCGGACCCAGGCTCCGTCACAAATATTTCTATATTTGGAACGCCAAATCAAAACTCTGTATTTTATATCGTTATAATGTATTATTATTTAATTTTCTTTTGTTAATCAATACAATTTATACAAGTCTTGAATAATATCTCGGTGTGAATTCGACCTACATATAAGTCGGGCTAGGAGTGCTTCTGTGTTTGAATTTAGGATCTAAATTTAACTAAAGAAAATATGCTCGCAAATGAAAAGAAAATGGGTTACAAGGACACTAGAGTGGCGTTGTGCAGCGACTCTCACTTAACACAAGCCAAGACAGGTTATTTTGGCGTTTGACGCAAGCGCATCACTTAACTTCAAAGCCGGAGGATAGGATAGATAGCCCGAGCTAATGGCGTAGCAATTAGCCCAAAACTAGAGTGGGTAAGGATGTTAGAGTAGCTTTGTGCAGCGACTCTCACTTAACAACAAAGCCGGATGGTGGGATAGATAGCCCGAGCCACTGACGTAGCAGTTAGCCCTTGACTAGAATGAATTAGGATAGAGTAGCGTTGTGCAGCGACTCTCACTTAACACAAGCTAAGATGGGTTATTTTGGTGTTTGACGCAAGCGTATCACTTAACTTCAAACAGGATGGTTTTGGAGGAGGTAACTTGAGCAGCGACTCTCACTTAACTCAGGTCGGAACTAGGATGGACGGACAAGGTTGGGCAACTTGAGCAGCGACTCTCACTTAACTCAGTTGGATAGGTAGGTGGAAAAGGAATTGTGGTAGGGTTCCTAACAAGGAGCAATTTGTAAAATGACATTAATTTAAAGCAAAATAAGCACTCCTAGGTGACTACCATGTAGTCGAATTTTGATATCTTTAGATTTAATTTATACAATTTTTAACAAAAAGAAAGAATATATGTATATTTAAAGGATACTTAATGACTGGGCCTTTCCCTGGCGCTGGTGTTGACTTTCCGCTGTCGTCCTGCTGTTGAGCGTGCTGGTGCTGGCGTTGTCGACGTGGCGCTGTCGTTAATAGTGACTGCGCAGTTGACGTGGACGTTTCCGCTGACTGTGCTGGTGCTGTCGACGTTGCGCTGTCGTTAATAGTGACTGCGCAGTTGACGTGGACGTTTCCGCTGACAGTGCTGGTGCTGTCGACGTTGCGCTTTCGTTAATAGTGACTGCGCAGTTGACGTGGACGTTTCCGCTGACTGTGCTGGTGCTGTCGACGTTGCGCTGCCGTTGGTGGTGGTTGCGCAGTTGACGTCGATGTTTCGTAGCGATCGCGGGCCGTGACTGCACGGTACTCGTGTCGCGCACTGATTTAAAAAATGACTTCCCTCGTTGGCGTTGCTTTCCGGACTAGAGCTTCTGCTCTGTTTGACGGCACTTTACTGAATAGAGCTTCTGCTCTGTTTGACGGCACTTTACTGAATAGAGCTTCTGCTCTGTTTGACGGCACTTTACTGAATGATGTGCTCCGTCTTCGATCTTCTACTTCAGACCTTCGAGTCACATCATCACGCAGCTTCCATCTCTCTTCCGCCTGCATGCCATTATCACGGTCTCCCTCATCGTGGTAATTTTCCACTGCAGGTGTTCATTGTTGTTCGAGGCATCGTTCGATTGTCCCGTTGCCATGAAAATAAAAGAACATAACAATCATTAGAGACACACATTAACCTTGAAATTTTATTGCGTAGTAACACAGTGGATGATGCAATAACCCAAACGTTATTGCGCCACCCCTGTAGGAATGCTTGAACTCATTCCTTTGGTTGGGCCTAAGGCCTGAATGTGCAAAAACGATTAAATAATGAACCAGCTCAACTCGGTTTCAGGGTTTATTATATTATTAGGATATATAAAAAAGATATACAAGTATGTGCAAGGAAAGGAACTAGGAAAATTATAATTAAATTATTCAATGTTAGTCATCCATTCTTAAATTCATTGTTGATGACAAAACGTATTCTGAACTTAAACCTAAACTTAATCCTATGTGGCTCTTGGGCCCTAGTCTAGTGGGGAAGGGATCCTTTGGGGACCTGATCCATCGTCTACGCCTCTTTCCTAAAGCCTGCCCTCGCATTCCGGCCTGCCTACTGGGACATTCCCTTCGTCTTTTGCTGGTCTACGACCCAGCAGGAATATCTGAAAGAAAACAATTTGAAATAATCAAACATGTAGGGCAAAACTTTAAGGAAGTTTTGGTCCTTACAAGCTGATGAGTCTCGCCGAAGACTTCGAAAGCCTGCGGAAAGAACCTACACCGACCAGACCAGCCATACCACGACAGCGAGAAGAGCATCACCGCAGAATTATACAAGAAACTGAGCACCCAATTAACCCACCGACGGCATGTCGACATTGTGGTCAGGATGGACACTACAAATATGAGTGCAGAAACCCTGCTGTAATTTTCTGCTGGGAGTGCGGGAAAAGAGGGATTTTGACGAGAAACTACTGCAGACAATCATCGGAAAACTACCTAGGGTACCGTCCCAGGCGAGTCCAAACGAACACCCAGAACCAACGTCTTCGCAACTAAACAACATCACGCAAAACGGTAACCACGTGGTCACTATAGTCACCATAGGCAACCACACGATTAAGGCGACGATCGACACTGGGGCAACACGGAGTTGCATCAGCAGATCACTGGCAAGTAAAATTAAGGAATCAGGCAAACTCGAAAACATATATACACGAATACGAATGGCTGACGGGACCACGAAGGAGGTTACTCAGCAACTCGTTATAAACATAAAACTTGGAGGAAAGCAATGCAACAAAGAATTAATCATACTACACGACGTGATCGACGATCTTATTCTAGGTATGGACTTTCTGGTCAAAATGGAAACAAGGTTACAGTGCGGAGACTATGCGATCACTCTCAAAGAAAACACGAACGGTAATAAAAAACAAGAAACGGCATGCTGTACTGTTGTACGAACAGAGGTAATTGGATCAAAAACGGGTGGTCCACAGGAAGCAGCTAAGTCATGCATACAGAAAAAAATTATATCAAGCACGGGTGAGTCACATGAAGCAGCAAAGGTCGTACGAGTACAAGAAGTGTAATCAAGTACAGGTGATCCACACGAAGCAGCAAGGAGGTTACGCAGCAGGAAAATCAAGTCAGGTACGGAAGGTCCAACCGACGAACCAAAATCGAAGAATTTTTAAAAGCAGAGCTGAACAAATTCGAAGATCTTACTGGAGTGTCACATATCACCACGCATTGGATCATCATGAAAGATGGACACCCGATCAAGCAAAGGCACTTCCCAAAAAACCCCGCAGTACAAGGAATTATTAACCAACAAATCGATGAATTAATAAACAAAGAATGTATCGAGCCGTCGATCAGCCCTCATAGTGCGCCCATTGTTCTGGTCAAAAAAAAAAAAAACGGAAAGTGGAGACTTTGTGTGGACTACAGGCAACTTAATGCCAAATCTATTCCCGATGAGTACCCATTGCCGCGAATGCACCATATCATGGATAGGTTCAAAAGCGCCAAATATATAAGTAAGCTCGACTTGAAGAATGGATATTGGCAGATTCCTCTGGAGGAGAGTAGTAAGCCGTACACGGCATTTACCGTCCCAGGATGAGGGCTCTACCAGTGGTGCGTTATGCCATTTGGGCTACACTCAGCACCAGCGACGTTTCAACGTGCACTAGACCAGGTCATAGGACCCGACATGGAGCCGCATGCGTTTGCCTATCTCGACGACATAATAGTGATCGGGACTTCGCTAGAGGAACACATGCGTCATCTTCAGGAAGTATTTCGGCGACTCCAGGAGGCAAATTTAAAAATAAACGTAGGAAAATGCGAATTCTTTAAAAATAGACTGAAGTATCTAGGACACGTCATCAGCGACCAAGGTATTCACACTGACCAAGACAAGGTGGCCGCCACTCAAGAACTTGAACCACCAACCAACATAAAGCAGCTACGCAGGTGCCTTGGAATAGCCTCATGGTATAGACGTTTTGTACCGGAATTTTCAGACGTAGTGCACCCACTCACAGGATTGTTAAACAAGGCTAAGCACTGGAAACGGGGAGAGGAACAACAGCAAGCGTTCAAAACATTAAAAGCTAGACTGACCGAAGCTCCAGTGCTAGCATGTCCATATTTCACCAAGAAGTTCAAGATGCTAGTGATTACGGTCTAGGTGCGGTTCTCACTCAGGACCGTGAGGACCAAGAACGTGTCATCGCATACGCCAGCCGGCACCTAAACAATGCAGAGAAAAATTATTCAGCCACGGAAAAAGAATGCTTGGCCATCGTGTGGGCTATCCGTAAGATGCGACCCTACCTAGAGGGGTACCAATTCACGGTCATCACCGACCACCTTTCCCTGAAATGGCTAAATTCCATTGAAAGTCCTTCAGGACGAATAGCCAGGTGGGCGCTGGAGCTACAGCAACATAAATTTGACATTCAATACCGGAAGGGAAAATTAAACGTAATAGCCGACGCGCTATCATGACAACCGCGAGAAAAACTGCTTCGAACATCAGACGCCTCTGCAGAAAACGCCCAGGTTTGCAAATGGTTATCAAAGAGAGAAGCTGAAGTTCAACAAAATCCAGAGAAGTATCCGGATTACATCAGAGAAAATGGAGTGCTATACCGCCATATACCAAATGCAAATGACGGCGATTGCACACCCTGGAAAATGTGTATACCAAGTTTCCAGCGAGACCAGGTAATTAAACAAAATCACGATGATCAAACTGCCGGCCACATGGGCATCCGCAAGACCATCACAAGAGTAGCCAACCGGTACTACTGGCCAGGCATGTTTCGCGATATAAGCCGGTATGTACGCAAATGCTACTTATGTTAATAAAACAAGCCAAACCAGCAGCGGGCCGTAGGGAAAATGCTTAAACAGATCGCCGAAGAGCCATGGGGCATGTGATATCCCGATTTCGTCGGGCCATTGCCCAGGTCAAAACATGGCAACTCCATGCTTTTAGTTTTCTTTGACAAATTTTCAAAATTGACCGAGCTAACACCACTTCGAAAAACCACCACAGATACCCTTAAGAAAACTTTTAGAGACGTATTTTAGCGCGCTTTGGAATTCCAAAAGTTCTTATAACGGAAAATGGAACGCAATTCACTTCAAAAAGTTTCAAGAAGTTCTTGAGTGAAATGGGCATCAGACACCAGTTCACGGCACCATATACGCCACAAGAAAATCCCACTGAGCGAGCAAATCGTAACATCAAAAAAGTAATAGCACAATTTACCGGCAGCGACCACCGTACGTGGGATGAGTTACTTCCAGAAGTCACGCTCGCCATCAACACAAGTGTATCTGACTCCACAGGATACAGTCCCGCCTTCTTGATCCAAGGAAGAGAGCCTAGGCTTCCCAATGCCCTCTACGATCAACATACCCTAGACACCGAACAAATCAGCCAGACACCTGCCGAGAAAGCATCACATTTACAAGAAATCTTCAAAATTGTGCACCGCAACATGGAACGCGCAGCTCAGGCGACCAAGTTCTTGTAAAAGAACACCACCTTTCGAAGGCTGTCGACAATTTTGCATCCAAGCTTGCCCCAACATATCATGGGCCATACACCGTAATAGGCTTCATTTCACCAGTCATCGTACAGATCCAAAGTCCTACCGCAACAAAAATACGCACCAGTCATATAAGCGATCTTAAAGAATCGCTGCAGTAGCAGCTGCGTCATCAAAAGCATCACAGGAGAGCAGTAGCAGCTGCGTCAACAAAAGCATCACAGGAGCGTAGCATCAGCTGCGTCAACAAAAGCATCACAGGAGCGCAGTAGCAGCTGCGTCAAAAAAAGCATCACAGGAGTGCAGTAGCAGCTGCGTCATCGTAAGCATCACAGGAGCACAGTAGGAGCTGCGTCATCAAAAGCATCAAAGGAGCGCAGTAGCAGCTGCATCATCAAAATCAACACAGGATGGCAGTAGCAGCTGCGTCATTAGAAGCAGAACGGCAGCACAGTAGAAGCAGATTTTAAAAAAGCAGCACGGCAGCACAGTAGTAGCTGCGTAAACGAAACAGCACGGCAGCACAGCCGAACCAGCATCAACAAAACAGCACAACGCAATAGCAGCTGCGCCTACCAAACAGCACGGCAGCACAGTAGCAGCTACGTCATCAAATGTTTCACAGCAATTCAGGAGCACCTGCATCACCAAAAGCATCATAGCAGTGCAGTAGCGTCATCAAAAGCAATACAGCAGCGCAGTAGCGCTATTAAAAGCAATACAGCAGCGCAGTAGCGTCATAAAAAGCATCACAGCCGCGCCATAACAGCAGCGTCGTCAAAGCATCACAGCAGCAGTAGCGACACCACTAGCTTAGCAACGCAACGGCAGAGCTATGTCAGACTCAAAGCAGCGCTGTATCAGCAAAATCAATAGCAGCTACGTAATCGAAGTCAGAATAGCAGCGCAGTAGCAGCTGCAAGCACAAAAGCAGTAGCATAAAGTCAACGCTGCAGCTAATGACTGAAATGTTGGACGAGCGACTTTTAGTTATACGCAGCTTATGTGTTTTACGTGAATTTAAAGTTATACGCGGTTATTTTTAATAATACGCGTTTGTTTTTTTTCCAGCGCTTAACAGCGCTACTGGCCAGTTTTAAAAAAATTTCCTTGCGCCGTCACTCGAAAGTGCATTCAGGCGCTTAGAAATAAAATAAAAGGAGCAATTAGTTTAAAGCTCAAAACTTTAGTGATTTTATTTTTAGATTTTCTTCGGCTTATAAAGCCAAGTAACAGTAACTTAAGATATAGCCAAGTAACTTAAAATATATATGTACAATATTAAATACATATCTAATTTAATATAATCGTAACTAAGTAGAACATTAGTTTATGTAGTTATTGTAATGTAGTTATGTACAGCCCATTTCTGAATGACTTTTCCCTGGAAATTGGAAAAGGGAATTTTCAGTTTTAAGATAGCAGATAAAGATATATTTTTTTTTTTTTGTTTACATTCATGAATATTGACGGTTGATGAACAAATTGGCATTAAAAATTTCCAAAATGTTTTTGAACTTTGTCTTAAAAATGAAAAATCCCTTTTCCGATTCCCCGGGAAAAATCATTCAGAATTGGGCTGGTAGTGTAGTTATGTAAACATAAAGTGCAAGAGTAAGAATGTAAATAATAGTTATGTGTTTGTTTTTTTTGTTTGCTACATAAATGTGCTTAGGCTACGTTTATAGAAATGTTAGTTTGTTGAATAGATCTTTATGTGTTAAATGTTTATAAATAAAAAGTACATCAATAAATGTGTTTAAGTTGCAGTTATAGCAGTGTTTAGATTGGAGTGCACTACACCCCCATCCTTAAGATAAAATATTTCATTTAAAAAATAATTTTTAAAATTATACAATGCAAATGTTTTTTTGTTCTTTTTTATAATATATACAATTAAAATATTTTATTAAATTTCAAATTGGTAATTATATAATTTAAATATTTTAATTTTTTTGTTTCAATAAATTTTAATTCATTTTTTAACTAGTAATTATACAATTCAAATAAAAATATATTTATAATTGGTTCAAATATTTTTTTTTTATATATTAATTCCGATATGTTAACAAATTTTAATATATTTAATACAAAATTTCATTTCAATTAAATCCATTTTTTCAATAAATTATTGTGGTATTCTTTTCATTTTTCATTTTCCATTTACATTTATTATTATATTAACTCCATTTTTCTTAATTACAGTGTATGGACCATGATATGGTGATTGGTACTTTCTTCTATTCATTCTTTTTACAATTACTTTGTCACCAATATTTATATTAAGTGGGTTTAAAATTTCATTAACTTTCTTTCGCTTCTCTTTAGCTATGTTTATCAATTCATATGATTTTTTAAAGAATATGCTAATCTAATTTTTAGTTCCTGCGCATAATTTTCATTATTGTAATTTTTAAATGTTTCTAATTGTTCATTTGGTAGGTTTGCCAATTTGCCAAAAATAAGTTTAAATGGACTATAGTTCGTATCGATATGAGGTGTTGTATTGTACGCAAATGTGAAGTATGGATCCAATGGTCCCATTCGTCATCTTTGCAAAAATTAAGTAAAAATTCGTTTAGCACTCTGTGGTTCCTCTCTATAGAACCAAGAGTTTCGTGATGATACGGTGTGCTTATTACTTGTTTTATGTTCAATTGCGACATCAACTCATTGGTAAACTCTGTACCCCCATCCGACTTTATTGTTTTAAAATGCCCATAAATCAAAATTAAGTTTTCTATTAAAGTTTTGGCTACTGTTTTGGCGTCTTTCGTCTCCATAGGACATGCTATACCATATTTTGTTAATTCGCACTGCATGGTGAGTATGTACCTATTGAAACTATTTCAAAGCTAGTTCCTGGTGTGTCTGTCACAGTTAGTTGTTCTTTTATATGTCTGGTTTGTTTGTTAATTTTGCATGTTTCGCCATTATTTATAAAATTTTTAATCATTCTACTCATGTTTTTCCATACACACCTCTGCTTTATTTTTAAAATCGTTTTTCTAATTCCCATATGACCTCCATGGGTCGAATTATGGTACTCTTCAATTATTCTTTTCTGGTTTTCTATCTCTATTATTCTTTTTGGTTCTCTATAAATGAGTATTTTTACTCTGTTTTCACTAATCTTTAAATTATTATAAACTCTTTTAAAATTTTCCATGGCCATGGTTTTAAATATATTATCATTATTATTCAATGCTAATTCTTCAATCCCTAGTTTTTGCATCTTCAAAATCAGATTCTCCAAAGTCATCTGTGTGAACATCGGATTGTCACTGCATCAAAAATCTGATTGTCTTCTATGTCTATCTGAGTAACCTTAAAATCTTTTTCTGTTATAAATTTTAGTTTTCTTATTTTTTTTACGTCCGATAGTGAAGTGCATTCCCACACAAAAAGGTGATCAATCTTCCTGCCTGGAATACGTTCTAAATTGTTACTGGTTGAGTTTTTTGTATGCTTATTTTTATCCATACTTCTTGTTATGGCTAGTATTTTTGTATTTTCGTTTTCTAAAACTGTTGGAATCATCGCTATTTATAATGCAATAGTGAATCGCTATTTATAATGATTCTAGACAATGCATCTGCATTGGTATTAGCTTTCCCTGTTTTGTATTTAATTTCGAAATCATAGTCGCATAGGTCTAACCTAATGCGTGTCATTTTAGACGATGGGTTTTTATGCGAAAAGAGAGACTCCAATGGTCTGTGGTCTGTGACAACTGAAAATCTGCGACCATAAAGATAAGGCCTGAAAAAATTTATCGCCCAGTGTATGGCCAATAATTCTTTTTCTAAAATTGGTTTGTTTAAATCGCGCTTTCCGAGTGATTTGCTCGCGTAAGAAATTGGTAAATCTGATCCGATCTCACATTGCGACAATACTGCACCTAAGGCATAATTTGAGGCACCTAAGGCACAATTTCAGTAGTTAGCACGAATGGTTTATCGAAATCAGGTTATTGAACAATTGGTGGTTTAAGTAATTTAGATTTTAAAGTTTCGAATGCTTGATAACACGCGTCATTCCACTCAAATTTTGTATTTTTCTTTAGCAATGCATTTAAATTTTTGACTATATCAGCAAATTTTTGTATAAAACGCCTAAAATAATTGGCAAAGGCCACAAATCTCCTTACTTCATCCGAGTTTGTTGGTACTGGGTAGTTTCTTATTACTTTATTCTTTGCTTTGTCTATTCTTATGCCTTCGTTTGTTATCAAATGCCCAAGATAAACAACTTCAGGTTTCAAAAATGAACATTTATCTGGATTTAACTTCAGGTTAAATTTTCTCATCCGATTAAAAACTTTTGCCAAACTTTCATTATGGTGCTGTAGGCTGCACCCAAATACAATTATATCATCCACGTACAAAAAAGCTTCTGCGTCTAACCCGGTCAATGCTATCGTCAACATACGTTGAAAGCTATTGGACGAAATTTTAAGTCCGAATGGTAAGCGGGTAAATTGAAAATGTCAGTTTCCTGTTGAAAATGAGGTAAGTGGTCGCGTGTCTTCGTCTAAGTCTATCTGGCGGAACGAGCTGATCATATCCAATGTCGAAAAGTACTTAGCTCTTCCTAGTCTGTCAAGTACGTCTTCAATTTTGGTCAGGGGAAATTTATCACTCACGATTTTTTCATTTAGCTTTCTAAAATCGACGACTAGTCTCCATTTTTTGTGTCGTCTGCTGATTTTTTTGGACTAATGGACTAACTGAGTGTTCAATGATGTTGTCCTGTCAACAGGTCAACCTGTTCATTTATTTCAGTCATTTGTGTTTGTGGTAGTCGGTAATTTTTGATGTAAACAGGGGTCGAACCTGTTGTTTGTATTTGTTGTTTATAAAAATTATTGACTGTTCTCCAGGGAGATGAAAAATATCTTGGTATTCTGCGATGATATCTATTATCGATTTTCTGACTTCTGATCCATTGCATCCAATATCCAAATTGGTTAAAAGTTTGTTCAACCTATTTTTATTAAAATGTTTATTTTCTTTGCATTGAAAAATGTTGTAATTACTTAATGGTTTAGTTTTCACATTAAAACTTTTTATTTTTATCTCTTCATTGGTTGTATTCATCAACTTGACGTGCGCTACTCCGTTCGCGGGTATAATACTATTTCCTAAAAAAACTCCCTCACTAATTTCTTCATTAAGAATTATGCTATCTTCTTTAACTTTGATATCGATCGGGACTACCGCTTCTGTTCGTGCAGGTACCGTAAAATTATAAAAATCCTTTAAAATTATTGGTAATATTATTTCTTTTTCATTAATCATAAATGTAACTGTACATGTCTCGTAGTCTATTTTTGACATATACCTCCTCATCATGTCTCGCCCTATTATTCCATCTGTTGCTATAGAAAAATCATTTTCAACTATTTGAAAATTATGTTCAAATTCTTGATTTTCAATACAAAATTTTAAATTTGATGTACCAATACATTCTATATCTTGTGTTTAAATTGTTAGCATTTTCGACTTTACAAACGGAAATATCAGCGTATCTATAAGGAATTTTTAGGATTTGGGTACGATTTTTCCAATAAAATTTTCAATTCCGCCAAAGTAGAAGGCCGGTTTGAACGTCCAAGTATGCTGCGTACTTGGGTGGTTAATTTAAAATTATAAATATATTTAACAAAAATTTCCTTATCATAATCCTTCACTAAATCATGCAACAATTCTGCTTGTACAGTAAAATGCTCTACCACATTTTTCCTAACACATTTAATTCCTAACACATTTAATAACAAAATTCGACATTTTTGGCGAAATTTTCTTTTCCTCCCAAATGTTTGATAAATCTAAATCTATAGAAACAATTTCTTTTAAACTTTTTGTATTTACTTTTATAATTAAATTATTTATTATATTCACAACTTAATAATAAATATTGTTGAATTTTTCTTTTAAAATTCGACAATCTTCCTTGTCTTCAATATTATCTATTTCAACTTTTATATATTGAAAAAAATTCAACTTACTTTTTACGTATTCACTACTGTATTTTCTGTTGTTACTTTTCTTAAAGTTTAATATAAATTTTTCTAATATTAAAATGTTTCTTTCAATTATTTCCATATACATTTTTTTTTGTAATAGATTAAGTTGTTTATATTTCAATTCATGTGGAGCACCCTGTGGTAGTACCAACATATAGAACATTAGTTACTATAAAAAAGTCGACCAAAAGAAAATGAAGAACTAAGCGACGTTTAGTTCGTGAATGAAAATAAACCGGTGGCGTGTGCGTAAATTGTAAAGAAAAAAAAAACAAAATTTAACTTAGAAAATATAAAAGTGAGTTCAATTTCATTTCATTTTTTTAAATTGTTTTTGTTGTGTTTCGTGATGAAAATGAAATGCATATATTCGAAAAATAGTTGCATTTTATTTCGTATAGCAACCTGTTGAAACAAATGTGAAGTGTTAAACAAAATATCAGAGCAGAGTGAAAGATAAGAATGAAAAAAAAACAAAGTTGAACTGCACAAACAAGTGTGTGCACATAAAATGCAATTTCAGCATATTAGTTGAGAAAAAAATAATAAATAGAAGTGCAAGTTTTGAAAACAAAATGCAACAAGCATAACGCATAAAAATGTATGAATGTGTGTGTGTAGTGTTAATTTTTCATGTTTTAATTTGCTGCTTCAAAATAAAATAATAAAAAAATGGTTTTAATTCAATTTTTTTTAATTATTTCTTCATAATTTTGTTTTTATAATTTTTGTTTTTACAAAAAAGTAATAAAAAAATAATATGAAAGAAATAAGTTTATTGTTGTTGTTGTTTTGGCTGTTTTGGCTTCCTCTCCTTAAGCTGCTCCTCCAGCTCGGCTATTTCCATCCAAACGCACCCAGCGGTATGGAAATCTGTCGGCCTCTCCGCGTTTACAATTGCCTTTAATGTGGCCAGCCGCTTCCTGAGTTTCACTAGCTTACCTCCACGCCTGTGTTTAGGTTTGCCGTCGCCGGTATGGCAGTCAGCTTCTCCTCTTTATGGGCTGCTTGAAGTCGTCTATACTCGTCCAAAGAAAGTGGTTTGGGGCCAACCTTTAATGGAACGTACGCTGGTGCGTCTGCGTTACCACCAACTGGCACGTACTCTTCACTGTTGTGTTTTGCCGTCGGTAAAATCTTCTCCTCCGTGTTCATCAATTTGTTTAGGTCCGTGTTCGGCAGGATCGCCATGTAATGTTGGCCGCGCGACTTTTAGTTATACGCGGCTTACGTGTTTTACGTGAATTAAAAGTTATACGCGGTTATTTTTTATAATACGCGTTTATTATTTTTACCAGCGCTTAAGAGCGCTACTGGCCAGTTTAAAAAAAAAATTTCTTTGCACCGTCCCTCGAAAGTGCATTCAGGCGCTTAGAAATAAAATAAAAGGAGCAATTAGTTTAAGGCCCTATTCTCCTTCAGCTTGCTGTTTTTGGACCCTTTTTGAAAAAATTCTCATTTGAAAACGCAAAGAGATATTTGAATTTTGTTTTTTTTATTGAATTAGTAATGAATGAAAGAAAATGAAAAAATTTTTTTCGCCGCGATATAGGGGCTGTCCATAGATGATGGCACCGTCAAAGTTGGCCCTCAAAAAAAAAGGCATGGTACTGGCGGCCACGATTCCGGCCCTCAGGAGCGTCTGAAAAAAGGGTTATGATCAGCATAGATGTAATTCTGGCCCGTAGTAAAACAAAAATTTTGCGATTTTTTTTGACAAAATGGCGGCCACTTGAAATTGACAAATCGAATTTGGACCCATTTTTTTGTAGTTTAGTGTAAAAAAAAATAGTAAAAAAAATCACAAAATTTTTACTACGGGCCAGAATGGTGACATTTCTACGTCGATTAAACTTTGTTTCATCCAAATCGGTTCAGTAGAACTGGCGGAATCGTGGCCGCCAGCTCGAAAAACGTGGTTTCGAGATAAACGCGTTCAAAGTTTGAAGTTTATTTTTCGAAAAAAAAAATTATTTTATAGAAATCGGTTCAGTAGAACCGGAGAAAAGTGGCTTGATAGTTGGAAAGACGCGATTTGGACAAAACAAAACTCACTCTTTTATGAAAGAAAAAAACTGTTTTTGGAATACTTACCCAAATTATTCAGCGATGCCATATAAACCACCTTCTTCTTCTTCAAAAAAGCTTTCATCTTTGGCTCTTTGAGCTCTGCGAGCAATTCTGCCCTCCTTTGATGCATCCACAGCGTAAGCTTCCGAGCGGTTGAGGCGAAGTTCATCACGTGATAACGCAAAATTGTAGGCTTGGTTTCCAATGGCGATTCCCATCAACCTCATAATTTTGAGTATTGGCTGAAAACCATCGTTGAAAATGGCGGTTGCCATGTAATTTGCGATCTCCACTGTCCGCGCTCCAGCGTGCATATGTTTTGGTGCAAAGGTCCAGGCGATACTGTTGAAACCTTCATTGCTGTTTTGAGTCTCAGACCCGAGGCATCTACTCAACAACTCGTCCGATGACAGCGCTTCGTAGACGGGTTTTATCGCTTCGGCGACCTTTGGGTTGAGCGGATCGTAATTATGTTTAAAGTCATCCACGTTACCCTGCGCCACGGCCTTTTGATACGTGCACCAGCTTGACTCACCGGTCGGGCAATTTTGGTGTTGGGGATTTTCGTCGGTAGATACTTTGTGAAAATACGTAGCCCAAACCGCCTTCTTCATCTCTTCTAGGGATTTCGGATAACGGCGAATCGCCAAACCGTAGTAGGTCGTCAGTTCACTTATAAGCTTATCTGTCAGCTTTCCAGCGCCCTTGCCACCTATACCTTTGTTCTCCTTTTTGACTTTGCGCAGCCTGGACCCCATTCTTTTTTGAACGTGGCCAACGCATTCTTTTTTTACCACAGTGGGGTCGCCATCGTAGGGGTCTTCGGTGAGAATTGCTTTGAAAGTTTTAGAATCGCCGTCGCCGATATATTTTTCATACTTGACGCCGTGTTTTTCCATTAATCTTGCAAACATCTCCTTAACCGCATCGACTTCCATTTTTCCTGCGCTGCCTTCATGATTTTTACGGCATTCCTCTTCGTGCAACTCCTTCCAAGCTTCGAAACCCTCTGGATGGATATATTGCTGGGATTCCCAATATTTGCAGCTATTGCAAATAGCAGACTTGACCACAGAGTCAACAACTTTTTTGGTGTACTTGCCGATCAATGTCGTTATACCATAGAAAGATGCGAAGCCGCGTTTTTTCCACGTGCCATCGCCCGACACAGTCAATAGCGTTGGATCGCACCCTTCATTTTCTTCCATGGTGGCTTCTTTTTCTTCACGAACGGCCTTGGAAATAACGAAATTATAAACGGCCTCTGCAGCTGAATGCAAATTTTGAAGGCTGCTGTAGAACAAATTGTTGCTCAGACCTACTCCTATGTCCATAATGCCACAAAACATATCTATGCCTTTGGGACCAATGCCCAAAAGTCTCATGGCAACAACCAAGCGGCGATTTATTTCATACGATTTGCCGGCGAAACGTGATGAAGGAATAAGTCTGGTTGGGCAAGCGCAGTTCACAGCGATTTTGAATGCAACTCCATTCGGCGATGCTTTTTTGAATTCCAATTTTTCGTTGCATGTGGCACAAATGACGAAAGTAGCAAGTGTTGTGAATACTGAATAGAAGTCCAAGATGCAATTCTCCAAATTGTTTTCGATGACAATATCCTCCGTGGGATTATTTTTGACTTTTTTGGCTGAAGTACTCGCAAACTCAGTGTCCTCTACTCTATCAAATTTATTTCCACGAAATTTGCGTTTTTTAATTCGACCGGCGCGAACATAGTTCACTTTGTTTACGGGTTTTTGACGTGTTTTATTACTTTTTTTATCCATTTTACCGCACAAAAATAAATTTTTTTCAAAACTGTACTTTTCCGCAAACCGTAAGCGCAAGCGTGCGTCCGCTATTCAACTCAATCGAAACTAAACTAAATGCGGCTTTGATTTCATATTCATTCATATGTTTCTGCAAATGTGTATTCAAACCTGTTTTTGCCTGTCCATTAACTATTCAACGGAATTCGGTGGTTAATTGATGCCGTTGCGTTCAAAAACTAAGCAACATAAAAACTACTCATTTTAGCGAAGACATGACCCCACAAAAATGGCCATATCTTCTAAAGTATTTCGAATTTCAAAAAACCCTTTAAGGGTTATATTCTTAAATGTCCAAGCTATAAAAAAATGCAAAAAAAAGTCGAAAAAATTTTTTGCTGAAAGAGAATAGGGCCTTAAAGCTCAAAACTTTAATGATTTTACTATTAGATTTTCTTCGGCTTATAAAGCTAAGTAACAGTATTTTTTAAACTTAAAATAAATACAAAATTAAATATATATCTAATTTAATATAATCGTAGCTAAGTAGAACATTAGTTTATGTAGTCATTGTAATGTAGTTATGTAGTGTAGTTATGTAAACATAAAGTGCAAGCGAGTAAGAATGTAAATAATAGTTATGTGTTTGTTTTGTTTGTTTGCTACATAAATGTGCTTAGGCTACGTTTATAGAAATGTTAGTTTGTAGAATAGATCTTTATGTGTTAAATGTTTATTAATAATAAGTACATCAAATAAATGTGTTTAAGTTGCAGTTATAGCAGTGTTTAGATTGGAGTGCACTACACGCCTCAGTCAACGTCACCTCAGCAGGCGCTTGTAACGTGCCGCATTTATTGAGGGCATCATCAGCAACAGCACGCCGACTGAAGAAAACGACGCCATCAACATGAACGGTCAGGCGAAAGTCATCACCGACGGGGAAAGAAAAAGGGGGTGTGAGGACACAAGTTGTTGTACAATTTGTGCCCCACAAATGATATGTATAATGATATGTAATGATAAATGAAATGTAAATGAATTGTGAATGTATAATAAATTTAACTAAATTTAATATATAATGTAAATTTTAAAATATTATATACATAAAATGTATCATATATAACAAATTATTATAAATACATTTAAGTAATAATAAATTAGTAAAGAAATAATAAATACACACATGCAAACATGCAAAGGCATGTACACAGTCACACATACACAGGCAGGGAAAACAAAATACGTGAATGGCGAAACAGAACACAGCGAGAGCATATATAAGGCAACTCGCTGGCATAACAAAATCAGTCTGGGTGCAAGCGCGGCTGCGTGGACATGTCGAGACTAGCTAGTGAAGGTGTTTCCACCTTTCAAACGTAGTTAGAAGTCATAGGGATGGTTTCATAGCCATGGGTTTCCACCGTTCAGCTAGTAGTTATAGGAACGTGTTCCCACCGTTCAGTTAGAAGCTATAGGAACGTGTCTCCACCGTTCAGCATAGAAGTCATAGGAACGTGTCTCCACCGTTCAGCATAGAAGTCATAGGAACAAGTACCCACCGTTCAGCAAAGAAGTCATAGAAACGTGTTCCCACCGTTCAGCATACAAGTCATAGGAACGTGTACCCATCGTTCAGCATAGAAGCTATAGAAACGTGTCTCCACCGTTCAGCATAGAAGTCATAGGAACGTGTACTCACCGTTCAGTATAGAAGTCAGAAGCTATTAAACATAAGATCTATATTAAGTTATAATATATATAAAACATATATGTTACAGTATAATTAAGTAAATAATTATTGAACTAAAATAAGAAAATACTAAAGAAAGTAACAGTAAAAACAGATTTTTATTACAGTTGAAAACTAAAAACTCCTGCTTTCTCATTTAAATGTTGGAATCGTTAGAATATAAATTGTTTTGTAAGAACCCTTGGTTTACTCACTGAGCTCACCTCAGCAAACTAGAAACGGACGAAAAAGGGTTCGTTACACAATGTAGAACTTGATGAAAATGCAGCACTAGAACCTGGTGAAGTTCAAGATATCAAAATGCTTGAAGGTGAACCTAAAGGTTTTTTAATTTTAAAAAGTAAACTTTAAAATTAAGATTTTGTAAACTTATTGCATACTTTTCAAAAGTTTTAAATTTTTACCTTTAAATTGACGAGTTATTCTTTTCAATGATACCCTTTTTACGAAAATTGCATTTAAATTGCCTTTAATTGCATTTTAATTGCATTTAAATTGCCTGTTGCTACGTTGTCTCAAAAAATACCCTATTTAGGCCGCGAAAATTGATTCTAAAAATTTATAACTTCAGATTCTAATAAAACAACTTGAGCCAAACAGGATGGTAAGTGCAATATATGTTATACTTCATTGTCAAATGGGCAAAATATGATATTTGTATAGCTTGAGTAAGGCTGAGGCAGCCAGATAGCATACTCAACTTTTGTTGAGTGATCTCAAGTTTTATTAATACGAAATAAACAAAAACTGAGTGTTTAATTTGATTTTTAGCAGAGGTTTTTTGGCCAGTACTTTTCAATTGCAATTTTTTTAGTAATATATAAAAAAATTCAATTTTTTCTTCCGACGTTTCGTCAATTTTTTGTTGACATCTTCAGGGGGTTTATTTTTTCTAAAAAACACAATACATGAAAATTTTCTTCTGCTAAAAATCAAATTAAATATCATTTAAAAATTGGCCCAAAAATCATATAAAAAACTGAGTGTACTGGAGGTTGCGATGTTTATTCTGAGTGAACACTCAACGTCAAATAAAAACATGAGTAGAGTGGAGTTAAGTTATTTTAATAAATATACTTTATTCATACCGATCAGAGTAAAAGGGAGTGGAGCTGAGTTCACTCCACTCGACTGGCTATATTAATACGACCCATTATACTCCGGCGTGAATTAAATAAATTGAAAGCGGAGAATATGCGCTTCATTTGCTTGTGTTACTGGTGATGGCACTTGGAGGACGTTGGCTAGCAAGAAATTTGCGCTGCACTTGCTTGTGCTGCTGGTGGTGGCACTTGGATGACGTTTACCAGCAAAGAAAGCCAATTTAACTTTGCTGGACTTGCTGATGCATCGGAAGATCGTTGACCCACACACACGCACACACAAACTCAAGCACTTTCGTTCTTTTTTATTTGATTTTATTTTTAAGTTTACAATATTACAAGTTTACGAAAAAAGTTGCAAGTACTAGCACTCGAATTAAATATGCCTCAAATTGAACAAAATGCAAATTAAATAAAATATTTGCGCTAAAACACAATCGAAATGTTAAACGTCAAAACTTAATTTTTAATTGTCAAAATTTCATCGTCCATTTGACATAACAAAAAAGACAAATTTATTTCAACACATACAAATTTTATTCAACTTTTATTCACCCATAATAATAAATTTAAATTAACATAGATTTAAGTTTAAATGTTTTATAATAAGTTGAATTCAAATTATGTCTTTGAGCTTTGTACTATAAAAGAACCTAGTTCTTTATGTACTAATATAAAAATAAATAAATAATAAATAAATGAATAATAACAATAGTAATGAAAGAAAGGTTTGGCATTTTTTAAATAAAAAAAATAAAAAAAATAAGCTGGCCATTTCAGCACTTGGAAGGACTTTGACCTAGCTCCTATTGATCAATTGTGTTGTGCGTGTTATTAAATGCTTGATCACAAATGACCGAGAACTGGACCTACGTGTTTTATGCCCACTCCGATCGGCGTATGTTCTCAAGAAGCTTTTCATGGCAATTTTTACTCTCTGAGGTTTCCCATTGTCTGCAGAGAGGAGACGATTGAATTCAATTGAAAAAACTTTCTGTCTAAGCTGGAATTGAACCCGGACTACTACAGTTCTTTAGCTTAGGGGCCACACACTCTACCCACTAGGCTACGGTCGCCACAAATATACTCCCAAAAAGTTAAGATTATGGTTTCTTATATATAATATTAATTAAACTATTACTCAGGGAATGGAAAAAACCGTTCCTTATACACAGACCCGTAGAAAGCTAAGTTCGGACCTTGGGGGTTACAACATACGGGCCCCCTGAAACACAAAAATATGCAATAAGTATAAACCAGGGCAAGCTATTGCGAGATCTATGCGAAAATTATTATTTAATCCTTAGTTATTATACAAAGTGATCTTTAAGTTGTGCACCATGACAAGTTAAACATATCTTATTGCCGTTATTTTCCATATTAATTATCTCTATCCCTTGACAATTTTTTGTGTGACATTCCGAATAAATAAAATGTACTGATTTTTCATGTTCTCATTTTATAATTAAATTTATTCATTGTAAAAATCCGAATTTTGAGAGTTTTAAGAAACAATTGATGCATAAAATTTTGCACAAATTTAAAATTTTTATATGTTTGGTAAAATTGTCAATAAAATTCTTAAAGTAAAGTATTGAATAAAATTCAATAAGTACCCTTTGAGGTAAGTTTAGAATTTTTAACATTTATTGGAATATTTTTTTCAATTCAATGTCAACAAAAAGTCTATTCTTGGCTTTTACACTGAAGAGAGTTTAAACAGATATAAAAAATATAGTAGGATTTTTTTTAACAAATAGTGTCAAATTGACACTAACATAATTTGAAAGTAAGTTATATGTGCATTAGATTATGTGCATCTTTAGTTTTTTCCTGCGACATAACTTTTGACTGTGACCGAGCACTTATATGTTTCTACTAGAGTTTTCTTTTTTTATCAAAAATTTAAAAAATTATGTCTAAATGTTTTTGATGCAAACCTGTTAATTAAGGCAAAACTAAGAACCCATCAAGAGTTTACTATGGTACCATGTACGCGCAACAAGATAAAAGAGTTCAAATATCACCAAAAATGGTAATTCGCCAATATCTCCGCTCCTTTTTGTCGGATAAAAAAATATGCTTAGAACAAAATTGATGAACATATAATTATCGCCAAAAATGCGCAATGAAGTTATAAAGTTATAGCAATTATATATGTCTAAACTGCGCAAAATTATTATACAATGCCAAGATTTTCTTAACTTTAGTTATGTAAGTTGTAGGCGGTGGAATTTTAATATTTTGTCCTTGTTGTTTTTTCATATTGAATATTGTTCTCCAGGAGATTGTTATTGTTCTGAGTAAAATAGGTTGCACGCGTTGAGTTTAATTCTATACATAATATATCTCACAAACTGATTTCTTTCCTTTCAAAAATAGCCATTGTGGTAAGTTTTACACATGAAATGTATTTTAAGATTATTATTACAATGGTTTCAAGTATTTTCATATATAGAATAACAATGGCTGGTTACATCGCTATTGCATTGCGTAGGGGACGATGTAGTCTTGTTGGTGCATCATGTTTTTTTAACACGCACAAGCTACCAACGCAACAGGAGGTTTTGCGGCGGCTATTGCTTAAGTACGACAATAAAAGGCAAGACGAGAACATTAGCGTGCACATGAACATTAGCTACACCAGTAGATTAAAGAAAAACACTCAATCATCGCTTAATCTGTGTGCTGCGTCACCCCCACTTTCTCTACAGTTGTCGTCATCTGAGGCATTGCAGTTGCCTGCTGTTATTGCCGTTTGCTGTTTTACTCTTTGCTTTGTGCGTTTGACTCCCCGCCAGTACCACTGAGACCTGTAACTTGCTGTTGATTTCTTACCTCTTCGATCCTACTCAAATTTTTTGGCTTTGCTTCACACCTCTCGATGACGACGTCACGTTTGACTCGCCAGCAAATTCTGAATACAAACCGCATGAACAACAATAGCGTTAGTACACCTAAGCCAGCATGTGCTGATCCAATTTCTCAGTCTCTGCGCGCTCTGCTCCGAGAAATGGAAGAGCGTCCAAGTAACAACATGAAAACTGAGATTAAACAATTAGAGGATCGTCTTTTGCAGCATTACGACAACTCATACAGCCGTCTCTCTGCAGATGTTGCACACTTAGAAAAAAGTTTGACGTCGAAAATCGAGACTGAGGTGAGTGCAATAAAAATTAATATATGCGATTTTGATGCAAAAATCCTCTCGCTGGAGAACCAACTACGCGTCTTGTCCTTTCGGTGCGAAGAGATTGAAAAATTACAAACTGAGTTGCTAATAAATAACAACAAAAACAGCGCCATTAATTCTGTACCTAATATTCTGTTAGATGTTGTCTTGTTTGGAGTGCCATACTACAAGGAGGAAAATTTAAAGAGTGTTTTCAATCAAATCTGCGTCTACATTGAGCTTCAGCCACCCCAAATCAAAGATATATTTCGAGTCAAGCCAAGCCCCAAAATCCAAACTCTCTAATTATTATTAAATTCTTTTCTCCGTACGATCGCAGACGCGTTCTGGAAGCTTTTGGAGATTTTCGGAGGCGGTATAAATCAGCTGTAAATCTAAGAGCTGCGGGTTTTGATACTGACAACAATATCTATTTACATGAAAGTTTGGATGCGGAGAGTCGTAAGATACTTCAAGCTGCGATTGTCTGTAAACGCCAAAAGAGCATTTACAATGCCTTCACGTATCGTGGTTCAATTTTCATCAGAATGGAAAAAAATGCTGATGGGATTCGTATTAACAGTGTGGATGATCTGCACAAAACTATTGATGGGTTTTCAAATGATGGTGTTATGCACACAACATACTGGCCTTAATGAAACTTTGCTGAGTGACTGTATAAATGATTCCATCTGTGATATTAATAATTATATGTTGTTCAGAAATGATAGATATGAAAAAAAGGGAGGAGGAGTTGCTGTTTACTGTTAAAATAATCTGACAGTCAAAATAATAAGTAAATCGAGTGGACATGGAATTGAGTTCCTAAATTTAAGTATATCTGACAATAACACCAAAATTTTGTTATCATGTGTGTATAACCCCAATAAATGTCATCCTGTGGATCCTGTGTTTTGTGAACTGACTAAATATATTACCAATCATGACGTTATCTTATTGTGTGGTGATTTTAATGTTAATCTGTTGTCGAATGATTCAGTAAAACAATCGTTATACGATAAAATTACTACGTTAGGATTATCTATTGTTAATGAAACTTTGCGTACTCGGTTTTCTAATAACTCCAATCCAAGTCTTCTTAATTATTTTATTGTTTCTGATTCGTCTCTTGCTTCTTTGTTTGATCAGATCCATTTTCTCTCTGATCATGACTTAATTTTTTGTACGTTAAATGTTAATTTTTCTCGTAATGTTTCTTCTAACTCATTTTCTTATCGTGATTTCAAACACATAAACTATCCGTATTTGTTCAATGACATATCCTTGATTTCTTTTAATGAATTTTATCACTGTAGTACTGTTAATGACAAACTTAGTGCCTTCTTAACTCCAATTAAATACCTCTTTGAAAAACATGTTCCTCTGCGCACTTATCGTGTGAAAAATGTGTCTTGTCCTTGGTTTTCCCAATATGTTCTGAATGCAATCAAAAATAGAAACAAGTTGCATAAATTATGGAGAAACCCATTTATATAAACAAGCTGAAATTAGTGTCAAAAGTTCTAAATCTGGGTTTTTATATAAATTCTTCTATGTCGTGTTCTGATCATATTAATAGTGTAGTTTATGGGTTGCGTAGGTTTCACCACTTATCTAGTTTCAGAAACGCCATACTTGGGTGTGATTTACCTTCCTACCTTGATGCCAGAAATTGTATTTATCTGCATAAGCTGATCTATAAAAAACAATCGAGAAATTTCAACATTTACGTGAGAGTCTAAGAGGAGCGGCGTTGGACACGATTCGCTCCCTGGAGCCAAGTGACGAAAATTATGATAAGGCGCTTAATCTTGTAAAAAATAGATTCGAAAATAAATGACTTAATTTTCAGGCACACAAAAGGAAATCTTTGGCTTGAGAGGTGTGGCGAGTGACTCTGCTGCTAGCTTGCGTGAACTAAGTGACAAGGTCAATGCGCATTTACGCGCGCTGCAAAGTATGGGGTCCACAGAACAAATTGCAGATGGACTCCTCATTCATCTAATATCTCACAAGCTTGATATTAAATCCCAAACAAAATGGGAGGAGAATTTGCCAGCGCAAGGGCTACCAAGCAAAACGGCTGTCATTATGCCTCAACTGCTTGGGCAAGGGACATACGTTGCAAAAGTGCAAGTTAGGACACTGTCGTCGCTGCTCATCAAAGCATCACTCGTTACTTCACATTGGCGTGAATTCCACAACTTCGGATGCAGCGCATGTCGATACTTCCCAAACAAGCACTTCAGTATCAGCACAGTTGTCACTCATCTCTACACTGTCAAGCCCACTTCCTGAAGTCCAAAGTTTTCCTTCTGGAAATATTGTGCTACTTGCCACAGCAATTATTCTCGCCAAAGATCGCGTTGGATGCCTCGTTCCATGCCGCGCGCTCCTTGACTCTGCCTCACAAATCAATTTCGTAACCTCGCGCTTAGCACACAATCTGCAGCTTCAAGTAAAATCAGCATTAACACAAATATCTGAAATAGGAGAAGCAAATTTCGTTGCTGATAAAACTGTTAACATTTTCGCAAAATCACTAGCAGGTGATTTTACTTTGTCGTTTGCAGCTATCGTCACTCAAACCATCACAGATTATCAGCCAAATCTTGATATCAACATTGAAGGATGGAACATTCCAAATAACATAAAGCTAGCCGATCCATTATTTTATAAATCGCAACGTATTGATATTTTGATCGGTGCTTCGTTATTCTTCGACCTTATGAGCGTTGGCCAAATTCGTTTGTCAAGCAGTTTACCGATTCTTCAAAAAACTAGACTTGGCTGGGTGCTAGTGGCGGAGGCTTGCATTCATACCACAAATCGTCTTCGCTTGCAGCTCTTCAACCTCAATTCGCCGACAATGAGGATGACGAAAACTTAGATGACCTCGTGAAGCAATTTTGGGAAATCGAGTCCAGCTCCTCTGCTACCTGCTTCACGCAAGAAGAAATCAATTGTGAGCACCATTTCCAGGAAAATTATGTTAGGCTTGATTCTGGTGAGTACGCTGTTCGGCTCCCTTTTAAAGAAAATCTTGATGCGCTTGGCGATTCCTACACACAAGCGCTACATCGGTTCAAAGGCTTTGAAAGAAAGCTATTGTCCTGATTTAAAAAATAAATACTCTTCATTTTTAAATGAGTATAAGGAATTGCAACATATGTCGCAGGCTAAATTAGACCCAGGCATCACTACTTATTTCTTGCCCCACCACTGCGTCCACAAAAATGATAGCACCACAACAAAGATGAGGGTCGTATTTGACGGCTCAGCCAAAACGACTTCTGGCATTTCGCTTAACGATGCGATGATGACTGATCCAACCATACAGCCAAAGTTATTTAATACGCTTTTGCAATTTCGTTTCTTTAAAGTGGCTCTAACTGGTGACATATGCAAGATGTATCGCTGTGTCCACGTCCTGCACCCTGACAATATGATGCAATGTATTCTTTGGCGGGATAACCCTGAGGATGAAATAAAAATATGTTCTCTCGATACAGTGACGTATGGCACAAAACCAGCAGCCTTCTTTGCGATTCGCGCAATGCATCAGTTGGCACTTGATGAAGAGCAGTCCTACCCTCTTGGCGCAAAGTTATTGCGCAGGGACTTTTACGTCGACGATCTCATCTCTGGAGGTGACACAATTGAAGAGGCTGTTGAAATTCGTCAGCAGATAACTCAGCTTTTGCAACGTGGAAGGTTCCCAATTAGAAAATGATGCTCCAACAACCCTGAGGCTCTTGAAGGCGTTCCACAGGTAGATCGCGAGCAGTTTTTAAAGTTTGATGATGGTACTGATTTCACCAAGGCACTCGGCCTGATATGGGATCCAAAAGCTGTTAATTTTATTTTTTCGTTTACGCCCATCGATGGAACCAAGCCCATCACTAAGCGCGCCATTCTTTCTTTTATATTTACGTTTACAGATTTTATGGTTTTATGATCCCTTGGGGCTCATAGGACCCATTATCGCAAGGGCTAAAATTTTTTTGCAACAAATGTAGAAAAGGCAGATACATTGGGATGAAAGCCTTCTGAAAACTTCGATTATTTTACCGAAATGAATTTAATATAACCGCACTCGTCTTTTAATTAAACACAATCGTAAGCAAGCAAAAATTAAAACGCAATCGTTGGCAATTCAAAATCGACTGTGTAGTCTTTATTTTCTTCTTTCTTAAAGATTATTAACATTATGTATGTTTGGTGCAAACTTTTATATATTTTGTTTAAATTTAATTTTTTATTTCAAAACTTTTTTTTATTTTATAACTTTTTATTTGGCTACAATTTTCTTCGAACAAATTTATGAAACTGAAATTTTCAAAATGAAAATTTCTGAAATTATACTAACTGAATACAATTCAAAATGTTTTTTTATAACAAGTGTTTTATAGGCAAGTGTAAGTAAAATACGTTATTAATAAAACTAAAGGTAAGTACCATATAACAAAGAGGTAAGTATTAATGTAACTAAAGGTAAGTACAATACAACAAAAGGTAAGTATTAACGTAACTAAAAGGTAAGTATCAATGTAACGAACAGGTAAAATAGGTTGTAGAGATTTTCCTATGTGGTGATGTAATAGAGCACCACATATGTATGTGTGTGTGTGTGTTTTATTAAGGTAGCAACACATTAGTGTGATTGTAATTCAAGGTACCTTTTAATACTTTTTACTTGAGTAATTATAATGAAAAATGAAAAAATTGAATAATAATGATTTGGCTTAACACCGGCCACCTTGACAGCTTCCAGTGTCAATCAATTGGTAATAGAGCCAGTTTGTGGATTGGGCGCTTGTACGTGCCGGATTTAGTCCTGACGGTAGCGACGCGTACCTTGCCGTCCTTTCCCGTGGTGACCTCCTCGACTACTCCTGTGATCCACTGCTGAGGCGGACTGCACTCCTCGTGCACTACGACAACCCGACCGATTTCCAGATTGGGCTCGTCCACGCTCCACTTGTGGCGCTGCTGGAGACCCAGCATGTAATCTCGCGACCATGCCCGCCAGAACCTGTGTCTGACCTCGCATGAGGTTTGCCATCTCCTCGAGTAGGATGGTCTGTCGGCGTCGTCGTGTAGCAATGCAGCGAACGCATTGCCTAGCCTATCAGCAGGTGCGCTGTCGTTAGCGCCTCTCCATCGTTGGGATCCACGCTCAATGGTGCGATCGGCCTGCTGTTGAGCACCGCCTCTACCTCTGTTAGCGATGTCAGCAATTCTTCTTGGGTGAGCAGTACGCAGCCCTTGGCGCGAAGCAGATGGTGCTTGGCCGACTTCACCGCCGCCTCCCATAGCCCGCCGAAATGCGGCGCTCGTGGAGGTATGAAGAAAAAGGACACTCCCTCTTGTGCAGCGTATGATTGAACTTCTTCGCTCTGGTTGTTGAACGCCGTCTGCAGCTCTTTCAACTTGTTGTTGGCGCCCACGAAATTCGTGGCGTTGTCGCAATAAATTGTCTTCGCGACGCCTCGGCGACTGAAGAACCTTTTAAGACAGAGAATAAAACAATTCGATGATAAGTCAGTGACTAGTTCTAAATGAACTGCCTTTGAAGCAAAACAAACGAAAACTGCTATATACATTTTAATTGATTGGCGACCACGGATTTTTAGCGTTACGTTTACTGGTCCACAAAAATCTACACCGCAGACCAAGAAAGGTCTGGTAACATTGAGACGGTCTAAGGGTAGATTACCCATGATTTGTGTTAATAGTTTGGGTTTGTAGCGAAAACAATGAATACATCGCCTCACAATTTTGCTGCACAAATTTGTTGACGCAACAACGCGATTAAAACTTTTGGTCCAGCATGGCAATTTGTTGTATGCAAATGACGCAAGTAAATTTCGACAAAATGTGAATTCTTTTGCATCAACAGAGGAAATCTCACATCATGTGATATTGGCGCATTCAGCAACCAACCACCAACACGAAATAAGCTAAAGGCATGAGGTCCATTTTTAAATTCTTGGATAAAGGAATTTAATTTTTGAATACTCGGTGTAAGAATTTTCGATTGCTTTAATTTCAGGATTTCGTCTGCAAATTCAGATTGTTGAATAATGTCAACAATTTTTAGAAAGCCACATTGCATCTCCCTTGCAGTTGGTTTTTTTGAACAAGGTTTTTCACCTTTTCGAGTGTTCGCTACGAAACAGAGAATGTACGCAAATATTCGAAGTAATTTTGTGTATAACTCGAGAAAGTCATTAGACCTTTCCTCAACAGCAAGTAAAGTTGTGGCATTTTTCTTTCGTTCTAGGGCATTTAAATCAAGTGGCACATCAAAATGACTATTAAGTGGTCACAGTTCGGCATTTTTCATCAGGAACAATGGTCCAGAAAACCAAATTGACAAATTAAGTTCGTCTTTATTGCAACCTCGTGAGAGTATGTCTACAGGATTTTGCTTAGATGGGACGTGACGCCATACTACATTATGTGACCATTCTTGAATTTCTGCCACTCTATTAGCAACAAAGGTATTGAGTGCAGATGAATGCATTTTTATCCAGTGCAACGTGACTTCAGAATCAGTCCAAAAATTAATACTCTCGGTTCTACAATTCAACAACAATTGGACTCTCTGCCGTAATTTCGCAAGCAGGTGAGCTGCACATAACTCCAGTCTAGGCAACGACTTGGTTTTGAGTGGAGCGACCTTTGATTTGGCTGTTAATAGCCGGACTTGAATACCATTTGAAGTTTAACTTCGAATGTAGATGCAGCACCCATATGCTCTTATTGAAGCATCTGCAAATCCATGAATTTGACAACTTTCATCAGGATGAGTAGCTACGTAACGCTGAATTTATATGGTATTCAATTGTGATAAGTTAGCCTTATAGGTCTGCCAACTAGTTTCAAGGCGCATGGGAATTGATTCGTCCCAGTCGAGATTTTGCAGCCACAATTCTTGTAGCAGGATTTTAGCTTTTGTGACGATTGGGCATAAAAGTCCGAGAGGATCGAAGAGCCTAGATGAAACCGATAAAATGTGTCGTTTGGTCGCTCGAAGATCTCGAAAATTATCGACCAAATGGAATTTGAAAACGTCCTTTATCGGAACCCAACGTAAGCCTAATGTTTTCGTAGAATCGGAATCGTTAAAATCAAGCACTTTTTCTTGGGAATAATTATTTTGATATGTTGGATGGTTGGAAAACCATTTAGCTAATTGAAACCCAGCTGAATCTAGAATCTGAGTGACCTCTTTTCTGATGACTTCAAGATTCTCTAAAATGTCGGCCCAGTTAACATGTCATCGACATAAAAATCTCTGCGCAACACCTTTGCACCGATTGGAAGCGACTCATTGTACAAGTCGCTTAAGTGAAATAAACAACGGATAGTCAAAAATGGAGCTGGTGCAGTGCCATACGTAACGGTGTGAAGCTTGTACATCTGAATTGGTTGTGCGTTATTTTCCCGCCACAAGATCAACTGAATGTTTTGATCTGCCTCGTCAACCATTACTTGACGGTACATTTTTGAGATGTCAGCAGTCATAGCGTACTTATGTAAACGAAAACGAATTAAAATAGAGTATAGGTCGTCTTGTATCGTTGGACCAACCATTAACGTGTCATTTAACGACAGCTGAGAGGAAGTACGACTTGACGCATCGAAAACTACACGAAGTTTGGTAGTTGTGCTTTCTGGACGCAGAACGCATTGGTGCGGAATAACATAGTGTGGAGTTTTTAGAATTTCGCTACTGGCTAATGACAGTGTCCTAGTTTCAGGTACTCTTTCATGAAGTCCATATACATTCCACGAAGCTCGAAATTGTTTGACAATTTGCGTTCTAGTGCTAAAAATCGTCTTTTTGCAGTTTCGAAAGATGAGTCGAGAGAATTTGGACTTGATTTAAAAGGAAGTGATACCTGAAACCGCCCAGTAGGTAAACGACAAATATTTTTAACAAAATGGTTCTCACACAATTGTTGTTCAGCAGAATATTTGAGTGCTTGCGACTCCTTGGGTATCTCTTTTAATGCCCAGAATTTTCTAACTATAGAATCAAGTGGACAACTATCTTCATTTATTGTCACGGTGCTACATAGTTGCGACGTTATATTTTTTGAAGACTGGTATTTACCAGAGATTATCCATCCGAGAAGAGTTTTCTGCAACGTTGGAAGACTTGAATTTTGATTTATTTGCCCCACAGATAGCAGCTCGAAGAACGTTTCTGCACCTAGCAAAAGATCTATTTTTTGAGTTTTGTAAAGCAATGGATCAGCAAGTTGAATGTTAGACGGCAAATTCCAATCTTTCGTGGAAATCGTCTGGTCAGGTTGATAAGCAAAAATGAATTTTAGTACCCAAAAATCTGCGGAGAATTCATAAGAATTAACCCTTGACCTCACCGCGGCATGTACTTTGCTCTTGGTGGTTGAATGTGCCTTACCAATCCCACTTAATTGGAGGCTTCTAGCTTCCCTTTGTAATTTTAGCCTCTGCGCAAGTTGCTCAGTTACACAATTAATTTGTGAACCAGAGTCTAATTACGCCCTTGCTAAATGGAGTTCACCGCAATTATCTCTGATCTGCACCACAGCCGTCGCTAAGATGACCTGATCATCCTGAATAGAGGTGTGGTTTATAGCAGCGCTAGTGATAGATGGCTGATTATGCGGTACACTAGTTGAACTTGATGCAGGAGGAACAGTAGGGTTGAATCTGTGCAATAGTGTATGATGTGAGTGACTACACACTCTACACTTTGCCGATTTGCAATTCGAAACAGTATGACCTTTTCTTAAACAATTTATACACTTCGAATTACTTTTTATAAATTCGAATCGCTGCCGAACCGATTCTTCCGAAAACTTTTCACATGTGCTAATAGAATGGTCAGAAGAATTGCAAAAGCTACATTTATTATCTTTTATTATTGGTTTTGAGCATACAAACGACGATTTTTTCGGCGAATCCGGTTTTTGCTGCATTTTACTGCTGTTATTGCGTTTTGGTTTAGACGTTTCGTCGGCTGAGATATGTTGAAAACGCTTGTTAAGCATTGCCTCACAGTCACTCCACAAAGGTATTTTATCGTAACTAAGCTGCTCTTCCCATTTTGATTTAGTTGCTGAATCAACTTTCATCATAACTAGATGAATTAATATAGCGTTAGAAATTTTGTTGTCGTCTCCTATTGATAATAGGGAGTCATATAGCGCTGACACTGTGTCTATCAAGGTTCGTAATTCGGAAGCAGATTTACCAATCGAAGGCAAATCGAAAAGTTGCGAAATGCAATTTGAAAAAATGATATAATCATTGTCGTAAACTTTTTCAAAGATGCTTATGCTTTGTTATAATTACCCTCGCTTACTTGGAACGCTTTAACTGTTCCTAATGCTTCACCCGATAGACACGACGTTAGATGATTAAATTTTTGTATGTTTGTTAAGCTGCTATCATTATCTACTAAACTCTCGAATACGCTAATAAAATTCTTGTATTCAGTATACTTGCCACTAAATTTGGGTAATTTTAGACTAGGAAGGCGTGATTGTTGTTGACTGTGACCACGAAATGAAATGTCTTGAGCAACTGCGGACGTAATCGTCTGCGAAGTTTGTGGCTTGTTCTTGTCAATAATTGACAGTAGCAATGACTTGATGATTATACATTCCTCTTCGACATCAGCTCTGCAGTCATCATCACCAATTTTTTCAATTGCGGATTGACAGCTCATAAGTTCGTCAACATAGTTGTTTAGCATTTCAAGCCGGCAGTCGAGCTCAAAAATGGTAAATGAAACAACTGGTTCACTTAAGCGTGATTTTAATCGTGCAACATTTTTTCTTAATGATTCTCTTGTTTTTATTAAAGTTTCATAATAACTTTGCTGATCTACTATACTGTCATTCATGCTGTCGTTTTTACTTTTCTTCTTGCTTTTGACCATATTTTTAGTAAATATGTACAACAATGTTATACGTGCAATTAATAAATATACCTGCAGTTATTTACACAAGCAGCGTCGGTATTACCAAATAATTTGGGTTTTTTGGCAATAATAAAGAGAACGAAATTCAACGAAAATGTTCAAACTTACGCAATTAATTTATGCTAAGTAAGTTGAAGTGCAACGAAACCAACGATATTGATTTGAACAAGCGTACTGCTGTATAAATTAAGAGAAGCAATAACGAAAATATTTCTACAGCGCGTGTACAAATGTGCTTGTTATAAACGAAATGTTGCACCTATTCTCCTAATTGCGGCAATAATAAATTCAAATATTAATTATTGCGTACTATAGACTTTTGGCAAGTATCTAATAGTCAACGACAAAGTGTATAAATGTTGTGTAAATGTCTTTATTATTGCAGTAATTAATTTGTTATTGTTTGTTTATTTATTGAAAATTACTAACTTTCAAAATAAGTTTCGAAAAAATTCCAATATGAGCGTAATGCAGTTATGCTCATTGAGGGTTAAACGCAAGGTGTCAGCATGAGGGTTAAGCGCAAGTTTGATTAGATATTTACTCAAACATATGCTACTGCAGAGAGCGAAAACGAAAACAACGACAACGAAGAATTTATTTTTTTTTTGCAGCTTGTATGTGTGTTGAAGAAAATAAATGCGTTGACAGCTCGTTGGTTTATAACCCAACACAATATGTACTTGTTGCATCTATTTGTGCATGTGCAAGTACATAACTGAAGTAAAATATCGAACGATGTTGCGGTACTTGTTATGTACTATATTATGTGTTGTTTCGGAGTACAGTCTATTATGTACGACAAAATGAAATTCCAACTATAGGTCACTTTTCCAATGAAAGTATTGACCTTGACTTTGGACTTGCTGACTTTTAAGCGATGGTTTCTTTTGCTTCAAAAACTTTAACAATGTGAATAACTAAAATATAACGATACTTTAAATTCGACTAAACTTTGCCCTTGTTAGAATTGAGCTTAAGTTTATTTAAACAATGCCTCGGCGATTTGCCGTCTATTTACAAAAATTCTGTGGCAGTTTAGTCGAATTTTTTCACCTGTCTGATTTCCTGGCGCAGACCAAACATCTATAGTTGGTGCAACGGTCAACCATTGTTCTGGTTGCACTGTTTTCGACGCAGCGACAGCAATCAGCGCACGATAGATGGCTCCAACTCCTGCGCCGCAGCTACCCGCTTTTGGCTAGCAACCACCACAACAACAGCTACAATTCACGGCCAAATCACTACCGGCACTTGATGCTTGGGTTTTTTTTTTAATTCATTAATTGACGCGATGTTTATGTACGCGGCAGCACTTAGGCTATTGTATTTTTGTTATTAATTGATGCGATATTTTTATACGCGGCAGCACTTAGGCTATTGTATTTTTGTTATTAATTGATGCGATATTTTTATACGCGGCAGCACTTATGCTATTGTTTTATTAACACAAAAAATCACTTTTCTTTTTTATAGGCTGGTGGGCCTTTTTGGTTTTTAATTTAGTTTTTAGACTTGAAAGTCCCTGCTCGGGCGCCAATGAAAACTTCGATTATTTTACCGAAATGAATTTAATATAACCGCATTCGTCTTTTAATTAAACACAATCGTAAGCAAGCAAAAATTAAAACGCAATCGTTGGCAATTCAAAATCGACTGTGTAGTCTTTATTTTCTTTTTTCTTAAAGATTAATAACATTATGTATGTATGTGTGTGTGTGTGTTTTATTAAGGTAGCAACACATAAGTGTGATTATAATTCAAGGTACCTTTTAATACTTTTTACTTGAGTAATTATAATGAAAAAGACAAAATTGAATAATAATGATTTGGCTTAACACCTTCCACAGGATTTACATTCGAGTTAGATAGAGCTTCGTTCGGAATTCGATATCGTTCAAAATTTTAGTTTTCCTCGTTGCATATCTATACCTAATTCTTCATTGAAGATACATGGGTTTTGCGACGCAAGTCTTGCTGCATACGGAGCATGTGTATATGTTCGTTCGGAGTACAACGGAGAAGTTAAGGTAAACCTGCTCTGCTCAAAGTCAAGAGTTTCGTTATTGAAGTCACTTACCGTGCCTAAGCTAGAGATATCTGCTGCTTTGCTGCTCGCTGAGCTACTTATATCGATAAAATCAACGCAACTTTCACTACTACCACATTGCATCATCTATTGCTGGTCCGACTCGACTGTAGTACTTTCATGGCTGCATGAGAAATCTTCTAATTTCAACATTTTCGTTTGTAAGTCGAATTCAATCACTTACAGATGGCATGCTGTGGCACCATGTGCCGACAACTGAAAACCCAGCCGACATTTTATCAAGAGGTGCATCTCCTAAAGAACTTTTATATCTATCTAGAGGTGGGTAACTCAGTGCTGTGCTATGGCACTGTGCTCTGTGTAGTGTGCCATGTGTGCTAGCACACTACGTTGACTCACATAATGGCACAATAGCACGCAAAGAACAGAGCTTAGACGCACTTTTGTGCGTAAAGTGGCTTTTGTGTGCAGTGTTGGGATGTAAAGCAGAGTGCAGTGCTAATCTTCTTCACTGAAACTCATTGGTTATCGCTACTGTCCACTGCATTACTAAGATTTTGTTAAGTTTTTGCTTAGTAACGTTGTTTATTGCGTTACTTTAGTTCACTTGCAATAATTGGAAATATGCAGTTTGTAAACAAATTAATAGAAAATGGTATTAGCACTCTATTTGTCATCAACACTTTTATAAGTGCTTTGTTCGATTGTGGCACAAATGTGCTAGCACAGTGTGCTGACACAAAAGGGTGAGCATGTGCTAGTGTGTTAGCACATCAAAAAATGTGTTATTACCCACCTCTATATCTATCGCTCTGGAAGCAGGGGCCATCGTTTTTGCACGAATCAGAGGAGCACTGGCCGAAAGAAAACAGCTTGATCGCAAAGCTGCCTGAGCGTCGACGAAATGCTTTGGTTGCAACATCTAGATTGGTAGATTTATCGCTCGAGTGCAAGCGTCACAACGATTTTGGAAAGCTACAGCGGATATTTGCCTATGTCTCCAGATTTTGGTCGAGCAAAGACAAAGAGCAGCTCAGAACATTTGATGCTCTGACTAACCATGATATTCAGTTAGGCACACGCTATTTACTTTGCAATATTCAGCAACAACAATTCTCACATGAATTAAAAACTCTGCGAGCAAAGAAACAAATCAAGTCTTCGAGCAAAGTTTTTTTCGTTAAACCCTTTTGTCGACGATTTTGGCCTTTTGCGTGTCGGTGGACGTCTGCAAAACTCAATGCTGGATTTTGACGCTGGGCATCCAATAATATTTCCAAAGCAGCATAAAGTCACAATTTCAATGGTTGAACATTTTCATCGGAAGTTACTGTATGCTGGTCCTCAAAGTCTACTGGCTTCAATTCGGCTACAATATTGGCCAATCGGCGGTCGAAAAGCGATCAGCAGCATCGTAAACAAGTGCGTTCGATGTTTCAGACTCAAGCCAAAAATTGTTGAGCACATCATGGCAGACTTGCCGCAAGAGAGAATACAAGCTAGCCGAACATTTCTCACCACTGGAGTTGACTTTTGCGGTCCGACGTGCGCAACAGGCCTCCAGCAAAGTGCTTCATTTGCATATTTTTTTGTTTTTCGACGAAGGCGACGCACTTAGAGGTCATGGGCGATTTGTCAACTTCTTCGTTCCTGGCTGCTCTTAAGCGCTTCATTTGCACACGAGGCAGGCCAAAAACTGTTTGGTCTGATAACGCAACAAATTTCTTAGGCGCCAAAAATGAGCTGCAAGAGCTGAAGCATCTTTTTATGTCTCAGAGTCACATCGACGCAATTCAACAGCAGTGCCTTGAAGATGGTATTGAATGGCGATTCATTCCTCCGCGGTCTCCGCACTTTGGCGGATTATGGGAGGCGGCAGTGAAGGCTGCAAAGCTTAATTTTCATCGGGTTGTTGGATTGTCAATTTTAACATTTGAGGAGCTGCGCACACTTGTGTACCAGGTCTCCGCTATAATTAATTCTCGTCCTCTCTATGCACTTTCAGAAAATCCGAACGATTTGGACGTTTTAACTCCGGCGCATTTTCTTATTGGTGCACCATTCACAAGCTTCGTTGAGCCGGATGTAAGCAGATGGCAAAGAGTTTGCTTCCTGCAACAAGCGTTTTTGGAAAAAGTGGAGCTCCAATTATTTGACTACTTTACAAGAGCGAAGCAAATGGCAAGGTTCATCATATTATATTCGTTTGAACTCCATGGTACTACTAAAGGATGAAAATCTCCCACCTCTGGAGAAATGACAACTCGGTCGAGTGATAGATACTATCCCTGGAGATGACAGTGTGGTAGAGTTGTGGTGTTGCGAACCAGCAATGGAATTACGAAGCGTGCAGTCCGAAAAATAGCTGTGCTGCCATTGATGATGTTGCAAGCCCCAATGTTGCAACGGGGGGAGAATGTCCGTAGAAGGATTAAAATATTTTGTTCGTAGAAGGGTTAAAAATTTTAAATTTGCCGTTATGCGCTTTTTCGCTCAATTGATACATAGTCATAATCATTGCTCAGTTACTTGATCATTTATCATTTAAATAACGGAACATTTTTCTTGTACTTTTTAAGCTAAGATTAAAATTTAAATGAATAAATTTTGCATTGCATTGTTGAAGATTGAAGATTTCGCTTCGTTTAAATTTTTCGCACCCGCTGACAAAAAGGCTTTGTCTGCGCAAAACAAATACTTTTCGGGAAAACAAAAACCACTTCTCTTCCTCAACAATAAAGAATATAAATCAGCTTTTTGTTACTTTATTTACCAATCTGGGCCCCTTTAAGAATCTAGGCCCGGGGTAAACACCCCATTTCCTGCCCCTCTTGGCAGCCCTGCTTGGCCACGCCTCCAAAATTTGTCTTAGAAAATTTATGAAATTTTATATTAAAGCAGAGCATACATTTTAGTATTATGAATAGCAAATAGTAAAAAAGTTGTGCAGTACTATGTTAAATATGTGTTAAAATTTTTTTGCACATTCATAATACTAAAATGTATGTCTTGTTTTAATATGTAGGAAACTAAAGTTAGAAAATTATATTTCATGAGTTTTCCAAGACAAATTTTGGAGGCGTGGCGTATAAGGAACGGTTTTTCATTCCCTGAGTAATAGTTTAATTAATATTACATATAAGAACCATAGTCTTAACGTTTTGAGAGTATATTTAAAATGTGGCAAACCTTACTTTCATAAAAACATAAAAAAAAACTTGTTCATTATTTAACAAAAACAATGAAGGCTTTTTAGCCTTCACATGAAGTGTTATTTGACAATACTTTCTTAAGTAATGTGTTTTTTATAAATTTCGTTTGGCTTATTTAACTATAAAATTAAAATTATTTAATAAAAAGTTTATGTTTCGATTAAAATAAACTTTGTTGACTATCTTCATTAAATTATGCCTCCGTGTATAATATTTATTTTCACATAACAAAGTGTCGTTAAGTTCGTTGCATCGGTTAAAACCAAAAACTGAAAAAACAAAAATAAAAAACTATATTTTTGCAAACATTGACAATGGAATTCGATTAAGCGACTAATTTTATGTTGGAATCGGTATGTCTAGTTATTTGTTACGCAAATTAAATAGCTTAAAAAATAAATGTGAAAGAATCTATAAAAAGATTCAATAAAAATGGTTTAATGCCTTGAACGCACGCGGTTCAAGAGATATTAAACTCAAAATTTCACATTTCTTATCCTCTTAATATGCTTCTTCATATTTCCCTCTTGTGCACGAATCGGAAATAAAGTTTGAAAAAAGCCATCTAATATGCAATAGTATTAAATTAGTTTTTAATATATTTTTGAAAGCGCATTTTTTCGAAAACAACGGAAAACACACTCTTAAAATTTAATCAGTGTATTGCAAATTAGTTATACTAAACATATAAAAAAAAAATTAAGATTTTTAAAATTTGCGTCTTCGGAAATACAGAGATACGATAATTGACACATTTTTCATAAATTCATATTTTTAAAGCGTAAAATTTGCACAACCTATAATTTTTTTTACAATTTTTTTACGTAATTTAATTAACAAGTGTTTAAATAAGAACTAAGAAAAGAATAATCAGTCTTGAAAACTCTAACTTCTAAAAACAGGGTGGTTAAAATCGAAAAATTTAAAAAAATTTTTACCAAAGTTTAAGTAATTTTTTCAAACCTTATACTTAACTAAGTAAAGTTAATTTTTATTGTTTCTAAAATAACTGTCAATTCTTTTTGAAACTGTTTTTAAATGAAGCCAATACCTATCTTAAAAGTAAAGATATAAGGTAAATCGTATACGCCAAAAACATGTTTTTTGGGGCGACTCCGAAGCGTTTCGCGTGGCACGTGGCACGGGCTAACGGTAAAAGAAAAAAATAAAAAAGTTTTTTGTTGTGCTCAATAACGGGGCATTCACATATATTTTTGTAAATTTTTTCTAGATGGTGAGGCGACTTTTTTTTTGGTCGAAATCTGATGGAATGGCCTTAATGTAAGTTATTGACCTAACAAATAATTTTTTTTATTAAAAAAAAAAGGTGTAAAGCTACACTTAAAAAATTATTTGTTGTAATTGGCTGAAGTTAAAACCAGATTCTTTAGACTCGAAAATTTTGTGAATAATATATTAATTTTTGACGGAATTTAAAATTACTAATAATATCGAGAACCTTTTAAGAATAATTCAATCAGCTTTTGATGTTTCCAACGAACAGACATTACAACAAATACAGGAACTGTCTGATAGAATTGCAAGTTTGCAACCACCAAGTTTGTTCAAACACACATTTAAGCCAATTACAATAAGGTAAAGCTTTACGTTAAGGTAAAGCTAACAAAAATTCTAACCGGGACTTAATTAAGTCCATTAAAGAACTTAAAGGGGATGCCACTGAGTACCCAGCATGAAGAGAGGCAGCCACATTTGCCGTTTCGTGTTATAACGAGGTGTCAGAGAGCTATTATATAGCAATAGGTATTCTCCGTAACAAGATAACAGGGCCGGCTTACGCAACACACAGGGACGAGGAAAAATGTAAAATTAACATTTTAGGCAGTATAACTACATTGCATTTATTACCCGCTCTTTGTACTTCGATGGATTAATCGGGTATGATTTCTTAAAAGAAATAGATTCAGAAATAGACCAAAAGAATATAATTCTTTTTCACAAAACTGGAAAGGAACAAATAAGTCATTCATCATGCTAACTGGTTAACATGATATCAGCAAATTTTGAGTCAGTACCAGAGCATATACGTCATTAAGTAGAGAAATTAATAAAATCGAATATAGGATCGTTTGCGGATCCAAACAGAGCACTGCCCTTTAACATAGATATAAAAGCAAATACAAAAACTAGCACTAATAACCCGGTATATACCAGGAGCTACCCTATTTCGGCAGCAGAATTCGTTAATTCAGAAATCGCATCTCTTTTGAAAAATTGTATAATAAGAAAATCCTTTTCGCCATATAATCCTCCAATACACGTAGTCAATAAAAAAACTCGACGAAAATTAATGAAATAACAATACACGATCGGTATCCAATACCTGATACGTCTGTTATCTTATCGGATCTGAGAGAGTCGAAGTACTTTAAAACTCTCGATTTAAAGTCAGGATTTCATAAAATTTCTTTAGATGAGAAGGACAGACAGAAAATTGAGTTTAGCGATAACAATGGCAAATACGGGTTTTGCCGTTTGCCATTTGGCTTAAGGAATGCACCTAGCATTTTCCAGCGCGCCATAGACGACGTATTACGGGACGACATCGGCAAAATTGGCCATGTCAACATGGACGACATTATAATTTATTAATCGGACGAAAAACACATTTAGAGCATACAGAAACCATTTTGAATAAATTAAAAAAATCAGGAATGAGAGTGTTTTTTGGTATCCCAGCAAGGAATAAAAACATGTCCAAATAAAGTCCATGATATTTTAAATTATAAAAAACCTAAAACCCCCAATGCTATTGCGCTCATTTTTAGGACTTTTGGGATATTATAGGCGGTTTATCAAGGATTATGCGACCATCACGAAATCCTTAACCAAATATCTCCGTGAAAATGGACATGTAGGCGTAAGGACTTCCAAGAACATTAAATATCATTTGACGTGGAAGCCCTGTCCGCTTTCAAGAAATTGAGAAGAATACTCGCGTGAGAAAATAAACTGGCCATTTCAGCCCTTGGAAGGACTTTGACTTAGCTTCCATTTCTTTACTACCCTGACTATAACAATACGTTCGAATTGACAACCGATGTCTCTTCGAGTGCTCCCGGTGCAGTATTATCACAGAATAATAGACCGATCACCATGATATCGAGGACCCTTAGTAGAACAGGAGCAATTTACGCCACTAATGAGCGTGAGCTACTCGCATTCGTACGGGCACTAAAAACCCTTCGACATTTAATTTACGGTATTAAGGACATTCACATATTTACAGATCACAAAGCCCTAATTTTTACATTTTCGGACCAAAATCCGAATTAAAAAATGAAAAGGTGGCGCTCATTTGTAGAGGAATATTCTCCAAAATTTCACTACAAACCAGGGAAGGAAAATAATGTAGCAGATGCGCTATGCAGAGAAAAATTCCATAATTTAACAAACTCCACTGCCTCAGACGGAGACACTGTCCACAGTGCAGTATTAACATTAACAAGCTCCATTAAAACAGTACTGGTACCCGTTAACCAGTTCAAAAATCAACTTATTCTTTCAAAAACCGAACATAGCCATAAAAAGAAAAATATCTTATGTAATATTTGTTATAATTTCAACTCCTTAGAGTTTCTTCGTAAAGTTATATAGTTTATCCCAGCATTGTTAATGCAATTTGTTGCGATCTCCCTACCTTAGCCGAAATTCAGAACATGCTAGTTACATACTTTCCAGCAGTTAAAAGGATGGATACATACCGCGAAACTTGCTATTGACCTCACTAACACAGACGACCAACTAGAAACCAGAACCACTGTACTAATTGAAGGCAAAGAATTCACAAGAGTAACCTTTGTTAATTTTTGTTTATTTTTGTTTCTTTTTTACAGACTAACATGCAGCTTGCGAATGATATTAGCAATAGAACAGAGACAAGTTAGATTGTATAATGACTGCACTTACTTATTGCATACTACAAATCTAACGGAGTACAAAACAATTGCCGATGACAACAAAAATTGGTTGGAATTTCTATTAGAACTGCCCAACGCAAACAAACCATACCTATAAGTAATATGCACAGCGCAGCAAAAGTAAAAATTTTAAAAAATAATGACGTAATAAATTATATATTCTGTCATAGACCGGAAATGTAATGAGTGTAAGGAGCGTGTGTGCATGATTTCGGTTCCAGGCTTGAGCTCATCGTATTGGGTAGAGTTCGTACTCTTTACACCTTGTGCATTACGCCTTATGATCATAAAAATAAAATACTCATGCACAATTCCATAAACTACCAAATCAGCAAATTAAAAAAAAAACAATATTGACACTCCATGCGACGACACCAGGTGTTATTACGGTGCCACCAATCTCACTTTTCCCTACCCAACCATTACTGCGAGAGATTTTATCTTCTCCCCCGCCCCAACCAAAGCAAAACCAACGGGTTGACTACATTCGCATCTTATAAAATTTATTTCATACTCATTGTGTTAACAGAATCTTTACTTTAAAAAAAAATCAAATTTAAATTAGCATTTTACAAATTTGCTTATAATATCAAAATTCATAGCTTAGTTTATTCTAATTTAACGCAAAATTGACATTTTTGTTAATGATTTCAGTTTATATTACCCTTAATAAAAATGTAATACACAAAAAAATTAAATATTTAATCGCGACAATTCTTCCATTTTCAAACACTTAAAAATTGATATATTATCCACTTTAAAGAAAGAAAATTAGAGAGTCTTAATAAAGAGCAAAACAATGTGTAACCAAAAATGAAATTGAGTTACATTGCATTGCATGTAATATTATCTTCGCTAAAACCAAAATGCGTAACCCGCTCTTGCAAGATGATCGCTTATGCTTTACAAAAAAAAAATTAAAATAAAAAAAATCTGCAAATCAAAGAGAGAGAAAGTGTGAACTGCGATATCTTATATATATATAGCTTCGCCGCAGCGTAGGTGTACTACACTAAGAGTAATCACTTATGTTAGCATTTTGCCCACTTGACCATGTTTCCAAAAAGCTTTCGTTAACTTAACAGCTTTGTGTTAACATGGCTAAAACACTAATACAGTATTAACCTGTAGTAGGTATTTAATTGAATTTACTTTATATCTAATAATTCATTAGTTTAGTTCATTTTCAAATTATTTTTGCCGAGATTAAAAATATTTAAAATAAGATTATACATTTTTTTTATATGCATGACACTCACCGCAATTTAACATCCCACGATGAAAGGCCCTTCATTGGTGCTATGCTGTATGATAGAAGTTGTTGTAAAATGTTTTAAACTTTATGCATGTAAAAAAAACCATTAAGACCACCTTAATTTTGTGCGTGTACTCTCACTACGGCAAATTATTTAGGTATACCAAAATTAAGCTGCTTATATATTATGCATTGATTATTAATATTCACTAGTTTTAAGGTCTTTATGAATGTTTTTATACTAATTTAAGTAATTATTTTTAAGCTTATTTTAATTATTAAATTTAACACTTGCTTTAAGATAATAAACCTACTAAACTATTTAGTGCAATTTAGTTGTTAGTATATCGTAAACATATTATAGATATTTAATTTAGATTTTAATTGACTTGTAATATATATATACATATATATATATATATTTTCCGTCGTTTAGTTCATAACATTAGTATGTATACATTTTCATCACATTTTTAACTCATCTTATTTTTATGTTTAAAATTTTAGATTTACGGCTGGCTGCGTGATATAATGAAAAATATATAGATTTTTTTTTCCTTTTCCTTTTTTTTTTTTCTCACTTTTAAACTGATTTTAGTTAAGTTTTTGCCTTTAACATTTTAGACTTTAATTGTTTTTGTTAACTGAATGTTTAAAACTTATTCTTGCACGATTTTTTTTTTCTTTGTATTTTCGTTTCTGTAACCTGTTTTTGTCTTGCTGTTCCACACGCTTAAGAGAGACTGAATGCATATGAAGTTGATGTAGGTTTCTGATGCGCCAAAGAGCCAATTTGAATACCAGCCAAAATTATTGGCATTACCATCAATTAAAAATAGCTCCCAAACGTTTACCTTTTTCATTAATTGGGTATGAATCCAGCAATTATTTACAATTGATTGTAACAGAGTATATTATTTTGTTACTAAGAATTGTGAACCAATAGAGATCACTTTTATGTGCCTTTTTATGTGGAAAACTAGCAAAATTTGACAATTTAAACTACTTCACCATGTGGTGTCCAGAATAGACACCATAAAATCATTTGCCGGAAATGATCGAGGATCAGTCATTCTTATAAATCTTGGGCGAAATGGTTGGTCAACGTGATTGTTATAACTTTTGAGTGTAAGGTACACAAGCATTACCATTCTTTAAATACAATAATAATAGTAAACTTCAATACCGTTACTCACAAAAAACAAATTACTGTAGATATACATAAGTTCATCATAAAACAGATTTGATTAATGAGTATCCTACGAGTTTAACTAAATTCTGGAAAATGAACTTTAAAAAAATGTGTTAGATAAACTGCATGTCTTTTGCATGAAAGGTACCTATCAACTTTCCATTTAGGTCTTCTAAAACATAATAAGATGTTCCAAGTTTATCGCGTACCCTGGCTTTTAAATAAGTTTTTGCTAATTTTTGATTATAATGCCTGGCTTTATTGGTTAACGTAAAATTACGTCGTAAAACTAGTTGACCAATTTTGTATGTTGCTGGCCTAGATCTCATGTTGTAAAATTTAGCATTGGTATTATATGATTGCTGAAGGTTATTGCGAACGGTTTCGCGAACAAGCGATAATTTACCAAGCCTTTGTTGTTGCGTTTGAACTAACCCTTCATCAAGCATATTGATATTTCTCAGAAGCTGATAATTGTCTCCATGGGTTACCATGTGTTGGCCAAATAGCACAAAATAGGGACTTTGTCCTGTAGATTGATGCAGCGAGTTCCGTAAGGCACAATTGACGCTGCTTAGGTGGATATCCTATTCACGCTGATCATCTTTAATATATGCGCGCAATGCAGCATTTATTGAACGATTGACGCGTTCAGAGCTGTTGCTCTGAGGCGAATATAAAGCTGTAAAAGTATGTTTTACACCACATTTAGTTAAAAATGATTCAAACTCGCCAGATCTAAACTGGCTGCCATTATCTGTTGCTAAAAATTCTGGCACACCGAAAGTATCTGTTCGCAATAAAATAAAAACACAAAGCATTTTTTCTGTCGGGAAAAAAGCCGAAGCTAAAAAAACCCGACATTTATAGTACGACCTTTCTCTCTCATTGTCTTTTCTGAACTGACTGCCAGGCTGTCGTCGACAATGTCTTCGACTCCTGAACAGTCACAATAAAACTTATTTTACAATATTTATTCACAATAAATTCAGTTTTATACACTGCCGCCGAAAACGTCAGTTTTCCTATCCGTTGTCTTAAGTTACAACTAGATTTCTATTAACAATGATAATTACATATAACAAATACATAATACATATCAAAGTTTATCTGTTTCAACTGGTACGATGCATAATTTCTGTACGGCTCTTTTGAGTATGTTTGTTGGCGTGCGTACCAGAACTGAACGGACCTTTCCATCGTTGCTCACAATCAGCTGCTCGATTCTTCCCAATGCCCAGTGTGCTGGTGGAAAATTCTCACTTTTTAGCAATACTAACTGTCCGACCTTTAGACTTTCTTTCTCTCTTCTCCATTTCTTTCTTTCTTGCAGTGTCGTTAGGTATGCCGATTGCCATCTGTTCCAAAAATGTCTCAGCATCTCTTGTCTTTCTTTCCACAGCTTCACACCAACGGAGGATGATGGCTGCGTAGTATCAAAAGGTAAGGGCAGAACCAATGGCTCACCTACCAAAAAGTGACCTGGTGTCAAAGCCTGTATGTCTTCAGGATCATAGCTTATTGGATGGATTGGTCGTGAATTTAATATCGCTTCTATCTGTGAAAGGAGAGTTAGTAAATGTTCATGCAATAAGATCTTCTGTCCAACTACTCTGACAAGATGATATTTCATCGACTTAACTGCTGCTTCATATATACCCCCTTGATGAGGTGCAGCTGGAATCATAAAATTCCATTCTGCCCCCTTGTAAGCTAAATGCCTAAGAGTCTCATGATTTCTCCATCTGTCCAATGCCTTTCTCATTTCTCTGTATGCACCCACAAAAGTTGTACCATTGTCGCTGTATAGCCTTTCACATCTACCCCTTCGTGCAATAAATCTTTCAAAACAAGCAAGTGGTGTTAAGTCTGTCACAATGTCTATGTGGATGGCTCGTGTCTTCAAACACACAAAAATTGCTATCCAGCACTTTCTTTTCTGCGATCTTGAATCATCTTTCTTGCCTAAAGTTCTTATTTCCAATGGACCAGCGAAGTCAACACCGGTATGTAAAAATGCCTTTCCCACCTGTACTCTGTCCGATGGTAAATCAGCAATTATCTGTTGCTCCATCTTTGCATTATAACGCGCACATATGACACATCTATGAATCTTACTTCTTAACGCATTTCTTAACTTTGGCATCCAGTAACGTTGCCGAATAATTTGCATCATTACCTGGGCACCACCGTGCCTTGTCTGTCTATGAACTGTCTCTATTATTATTGAAGCAAGCAAAGAATTTGTAGGTACTATCACGGGATGCTTCATTTCATAATCGATTTCAGCCTTTTTTAGCCTGCCGCCAACCCGCAACAGTCCCCTATCGTCGATAAATGGTTTCAATGATTCTATCTTACTTCTTTCCATAATATTCTGTCCTCTTTCCAATGCTGTTATTTCAGCATTATTATATTCTTCTTGTGTCTTTCTCAAAAGAAATTTCATAGCTAAGCTTCTTTCCTCTGCCGTCGGCATCTCTATTCTGTTCTTTCTTGATCTAGTTCTTTTCCTACCAGGTTTTGAGCGTAATGCCTTTATGTAGCGGAACACATATGCTAAAATATTAACTGTCCTTTCTAACGTGCGACCATATGCCAATAAAGGCACTCTTTCCTGAATTCCATTAACATGAATACTAAACATTGGCTCAAATTTTGAAACTATGTATACTTTCATCTCTTCTTTCACCTTAGATGGCTCACTATTAAAAAACTTGTCTTTGGGCCAATTAGATTTATCTAGTGCAAGCCAACTCGGACCATGCAACCACAAACTATTTTCTATGAACTCTGATGGTGATAAACCGCGACTCAATAAATCGGCGGGATTCTCTTTCGTACCGACATGCCGCCAATATTCTACCTCTGAATTTTCCTGAATAGAAGCCACTCGATTAGCCACATACATTTTCAGGTTATACGGTGCTTTTCTTATCCAATGCAAAACTATGCTTGAATCTGTCCATAAATTATACTTTGCTGAAGGCCACTCCATCGATCTTCTTATATCAGCAAATAATCTTGCTAACAACTCAGCTGCCGCTAATTCTAGTCTCGGCACAGTAAGAGTACGTATAGGAGCCACTCTAGTCTTTGAAACTAATAATTTTGATGTTACCTCTCCATTTGGATATTCCGTCCGAATGTAGACCACAGCGCCATATGCAGCTAATGACGCATCAGAAAAACCCTGTATCTGTACTACAACATCTTCTGTTGTACCTATCCATCTGTTAATTCTAAATCTTTCCAATAATATAATTTCCTTCCAAAATTCTATCCATTTCTTTATAATTTCAGCTGGAACTATCTCATCCCAACCTATCCCTGTCCTCCATAAATCTTGAATTAAAATCTTCCCAACTATCACAACCGGCGAAATATAACCATTTGGGTCATAAAGCTGAGCAACGCAGCTCACAATTTTTCTCTTTGTATACTCTTTTTCCAATTGCGGGGTTTTTACAAAAAACGCAAATTGATCTGTCGAAATTAACCACTTCAAGCCTAAAATGCTTGACCCCTCCCCCGGCAAAAACACCGCTGAAGAAGAATTTCTCTCTGGTTCCATCTCATTCATCAAACGCTTTGAATTGGATTTCCATTGACAAAGCTCAAAACCAGCACTTTGCAAAATTGTGCACATTTCTTTCGCTAACTTAATTGCTTTTCTCTCTGTATCGGCGCCTGTAGCGCAATCATCCATGTAAAAATCGTTTAGAATTACATTTGACGCTTTTGGAAAATTCTCCGATGCTTCTCTTGCTTCTCGATCTCACTGACAAATGAGGTAAAGATGTCAAACCAAAGGTAACAAATGTTAGCCAATATTCATGTAGAATATCTTCAGAATTTTCTCTCCAGAAAATACGTTGTAAGTCCCACTGCTGCCTAGCTAACTTCACCTGATTAAACATTTTCTTGATGTCTGCACATATCGCAACACGATGGCATCTAAATCGCATGATTATTTCATGTAAATCTCTCTGTAATTTTTCACCTAACATTTGAATCTCATTAAGAGAAATGCCTTTATCTGTCTTGCAACTTCCATCAAAAACAATTCGAAATTTCTTTGTCACACAATGGTGTGGTATATAATATGTAATCTGTCTATCTTTTGGTCTCTTGTCTGCAAATTGAATATAACCTAATTGAATATTTTCACGCATCTTTTCTATATATTTCTCTTTCATATCTTTATCTTTCTCTAACCTTCTTTCCAAATATATAAATCTCTTGAATGCAATATGTCTTGAACTACCAAAATTTTCTATATTATCTTTTAATGGCATCAGCACGACAAAACGACCATCTTTGTCTCGCCTATACGAGTGCAAAAAATGCTGCTCAACCATTTCTTCTTCTTTTGTCCGATATGTATGTTTACCAATTTGATCTAGTGTCCATAACCGTTTAAGCAATCTGTCCAACTGTTCATTCCGATTATATTCAACTAATGATAGTACCTGTCCAGTATCTTTATCGATTTTCTCAGACTGTCCACCAAAAGCAACTGCACCCAGCTTCGTTTGCAAAAAAATTGTATCATCCATTGGTTTTGTAATAACCGATTCTATAATTTTTGCAACAAAATTTACCCCAAACAGCATATGTACCACATCTGGTTTCCAATATTGTGGATCTGCCAGTTTGATTATTGAAGGCATAGCACTGTATTGTGGTGTTAATATCCTTGACGGAGATACTGGTCGCCATTGGCTTTCTCTGGGTAATACCCAAAATTCCCCATGAACAAAATAACCTGCATCATACCATGGAAAAATTTGGAGGTTAACTTTCTTCTTTATCGCAAAAGGTTTTCCGTCTATGCCTACCATTTTCCTAGTAAAAGGCATAGCTGATATTTTTAATTTTTGAAACAATTTAAAGCTAATTAGATTCGATTGCACCCCTTTATCTAACAAAGCTCTAACTGGACCAAAAAATCCTTCTAAAATCTCTATTCTTACCATAGCTGTTGGCATTAAAGCCACTCTTTCCTCTATTGAAATATTAAAAGCCTGCTCATACTGTTCAAAGGCGTCTATTGACCTGTCATTTTTATTTTCTTTTTTATAACCAACTTTTCTGTCTTTAAAAATATTAAAATATTCATTTGCCGCCGCTTTGTTTTCTGTCCTTCTTTTCTTCTCTTTTGGTTCGGCTAGTCATTTCTTGGCTGTCCTCTTTTGCGACCTCTTTTTAGACTGTCCATGTACTGCTGCTGGCCCCGAAAGACCACTCTTTGGAATATATTCTAATCCTCTGTCCTCGTGCTCGTCTCTAGATTCCACCACCAAAACTGTATCCTTCTTTACGTCCTTGAACGGACACAGCAAGCTGTTGTGACGGGGTTTGCCTGGACAACGTATGCATCCACCTAAGAAGCATGCATTGGAACTATGTCCTCTTTTAAGGCAGTTTTGGCACAAGTTGCACTTCTCTGCGAACGCTTTTCTGCCGCGAATATTCAGCGATAGAAATTCTGGGCACACCCAAATCTGGTGATCGCCTTGACATGCTCCACATGGAAACTTACGTGAAGTCATATTTGAAGTGCGAGCGCTTTTCAACGACCGCTCTTAGAACTAACTTCGCGGCTGACCTTCTCTATGTGGACTGTATCTTTTATCTCTTGCCGCGAAAATCTCGGTGCGTTTACCAGAGCCGCTGCTTGTCTGTCCAAAAATTCAAGCATATCGCTGGCCTTAGGAGTGTCCGATGTTCGTTTCAGCTCCCATTGTCTGCCTGTCTCACTGTCCAATCTTTCATGAAGGCTATGAACTATAATCATGTCCCAGCTTTCTACAGGTAAACCCTGTGCCTTCAGCTGCCGAAGCGTCTCGTGTGTGACATTCGACATTCTTTGCAAGTCATTTGCTGTTGACGCACCCTGGATCACTGGCAGCCGATAAAATTGTCGCAAATGTTCGCGACATATGAAGTACTTTTTGTCGTAAAGTTGTTTCAACCGATCCCAAGCATCCGCATAGCTGTCCTCTGTTAGCTGCCATTCGCCAAGTGTACGAGCTGCACCTCCAGTTAGCGACTTTTTTAAGTACAAAAATTTGTACGCTGAAGAAATTTCAGCATTGTTATGGATTGCCGCAACAAAACGATCGTGGAAACCCTGCCACTTGACATATGATCCGTCAAATTCGCCCCACGTATTTTTCAAGTCATGTTGCTGGAAAGGCAATTTTAAAATTAGTGAACTATCACTCTGTCCTCTTTTTTCTGCTTCAGGCGGTTGCAATGCTTTTATGCGTGCCTTAAAAATGCTGGCCGCATTAATATATCTGTCCTCTGTGTCTTTAATTTTCTCTTTCAACGCCTGCACAGGTTTAGCTGCAACACTTGAAAGCAAAGCGCGATGTATGCGCCCGAAATCTTTCCAATAACTTTCTAGTCTTTCTAATCGCAACTCCACATGCTCAATTGTGGCGTCCGAAAATCTGCCCTATGCAGCCAACTCTGCAAACCTTGCAATGGCTTCTGCATTCTCCTCGTACTGATTTTGTTCAGTCATCTGTATATAAAAATAAACAAAAATTTGACCTAAAATGCTACATATATTTTTTATAAATAACTAAATTCGTCTACTTGCAATTCTATTTTACATGTTCTTTCAATTTATCTACTGTTTTCGTGTTCATTTAAAACTTCTTTCAATGAGTCTCATAAACTCATATTTCAATCTGTCAAAACATGCAATAACAATAGAGTTCAGCTACTACAGCTTTTTCACACTTTCTCCGCAATAGATCATTTTAAGAACCAATCCAATATCATTGAAATAACTCAAAGATATCGATAAAAGTGGTCCAATAAAAAACCAAAAGGGAGAAAAATTTACCCACCATAATATGGGTTGGGCTCAGGGACAACACAAGACATAACAACTAACCATGCGTTTACATAGATCTAATCATACATTAGTTTTCAATCTACTTTTGAGTTGACCTTTCGACAAGTTAACATCAAACACGTTACAGTTGTTAACATAGGTACTCATGCGATTTAATGGAGCAGTTAACATATAATTTGTTCTACTAAATGGTAAATAAATCAAGTTGTTAGAGTTTCTACTGCTTCTACGGTTAGTGTTAAAATTTATAAGAGAAAGAAGCTTTGGAGAGTCGAATACACCAGTAATGAGTTGGTGTAAGTAGACGATATCAGCAGATTTTCTTCTCTCACTTAAAGATTGCATTTTTAATAATTTCAAACGATCCTCATATGGAGGAAGGTTAAATGTGTCAGTTCCACTCAAGCCTCTTAGAGCAAACCGAACAAAACGTTTTTGAATTCTTTCTATACGATCAACATGCACATTGTAATGTGGGGACCATACTTGACTTGCGTACTCCAAGTGAGGACGCACGATTGAATAATACAGAGTTGTAGTTGTTATTAAGCTATCAAACTCTTTGGCCCACCGTTTTATAAAACCAAGCATAGAAGACGCTTTTTTACAAATTGTATCAATATGCATGTTAAACGACAATTTAGAATCCATGCATATACCAAGGTCTTTGACGGTAGTTACACGACTTAAAGCAGTATCTTTAATTTTGTAATCAAAAATAAAATTGTTCCTTTTACGCGAAAAGGTCATAGTTTGGCATTTATCTGGATTTAAAAACATGTTATTTTTAGAACACCAAACCTCAAAGGAGTTCAAGTCTGACTGGAGCAGGTCTGAATTGTCATTAGAATCAATTGTTCTGTATATTTTCATATCATCTGCATAAATAAGCAAATGAGAGTGTTTAATGACGTGGGTAACATCATTAATTGCCAAAATAAACAGAAGTGGGCCCAGGTGGCTTCCTTGAGGAACACCCGATTCTGCAACAAATTCAGAAGACAACACGCCTCGGAACCGTATTTGATAAGATCGCTCCATCAAATACGATTTGATCCAGTTTACAAAATATTGTGGAAATCCCATTAATTTAAGTTTAAATAAAATTAGATTATGTGGTAATTTATCAAAAGCTTTGCTAAAATCAGTGTAAATACAATCGACCTGGCTACCAGAATCAATAGATTTTAAGCAGAATGTAGTGAAATCAAGGAGATTAGACACAGTGGATCTGCCAGTAACAAAACCATGCTGACGAGTTGTCATGACTTGTCCACAGTGAATTTTCACTCGATCGTACACTATTCGCTCAAAAAGTTTAGGAATCGAAGACAATTTAGCGATAGGCCTATAATTAGTGACGTCGTTCCTGCAACCTTTTTTGTAAATAGGACTGATATAAGATTTTTTCCAAAAAAGAGGAAAATTACTTTCATTAATTGATTTATTAAAAAGTAACGAGAGAGGCTGACACAAAACGGAGCCGCATAGTTTTAACACTGCGGCAGGAATTCCATCTGGTCCAGCGCTAAAATCCTCATCGATTGATTCAATATACTTAAAAATATCCTCTGAGGTAAAAGATATATGCCCCAAAGAAACTCTGGATGCGTTGTTCATATAATCAAAATACGCTAAATCAGGATTAAAAGAATCTGAACAGAATGATTCTTTAAAAAGATTGGCAAATAAGCCACAAATAATGGTGGAATTGTCAGTAAATCCATCCTGAAATTTGAAAGAAGAAGGAAATCCATCAGTCTTCTTCTTAACATTAATAAATCCCCAAAATTTTCTTGGATCAGACAAAATACTCAGCTTCATATTATCCAAATACTCATTATATAATGCAGCTGAGCAATTCTCAAATTCCAGAAACAAACGTTTGTATGTTTCTAGGTCATTTGAGTCAAAACTACAAACATATTTCTTCCATGCCCTATTCCTATTGTTGCGAAGAGTCTTTAAATCCTTTGTGTACCAAGGGTACGCAGAATTTTTCGCAAATTTGAGACTATATGGTACAGACTGAGAAAACATGGCAAAGAGCTCCGTATAGAAATAATTTATTGAACTGTTAAGATTATTATTATTTATGTATTCTGTAATTATATTTAATTTACTATTAAGTAAATGATTCAACCCCAAAAAGTCAGCTTTTTTGAAATTGAATTCATAAACTGTGTCAACAGAGCTTGAATTTACCATATTCTCCCTATCGGATTTATACCAAATACTCAAAGGTGGATGGTAATTATCAATAGTAGTCAAAGCATGAAGTGCCTTCTGAACAATGACATTGTTACTGTCTGTAGTTAAGACTAGGTCAAGCAGCCTTTCCAGACTATTATAAATACAACTAACTTGTTGTAAGTCAGAACATATATTGTCAACAAATATATGTTCTTGGCGTGTCTTCGAATTAGATGCACAAAAATGTGTTTCATCGTCAGAAGAATGCCATTTTAAGTCAGGCAAATTAAAATCGCCCAACAATAAAATGTCGTCATTAACGTCAAGTAAATTTAATATAAATTCTATGCAATCCGCAAGGCTTGCATAGACCTCTACACTGCTCTTTGGAGGAACGTATGCATTAATAACATATACATTAGAATTGCAATGTACAACCTTAACGCATATAAGTTCGATATTAGCAGAGCAGGGAATATCAATAAAGGAACTAACACAGGAGCTCCTTACAGCTAATAGGACACCACCACCAACTGCAGAATTATTGTCAGCGTGTCTGTCCTTCCTATATACTTGAAAACTATTGTCAAACAGTTCTAAGTCAGTAATTCCTCCGTTCAACCAAGTTTCAGTTAACGCGATAATATCTTCAGAAAAATTCTGAGTTGACAAAAAAATGTCGCGCGTCTTTGAACGCAATCCCCGTACATTTTGATAGTAAAGGGAAAGCCTATTTAGTTTTTTTGGGTCTGACTGGTGATATTATTCGTCCTTCTAGACCTGTGTTTAGGCTTAAACTCAGAAACAAAGATATTATCAGCCCACAGATTAGAGCTCAAAACAGTTGCAAACTCTTCAGCAGCTACTGTGAGAATAAATGATGCGTGGGACGGTTTATTGCCAATTTTCTTGCATGAGCAGAAAGCAGCCTGACTTACTAATTGGTTGTGTTTAACAAACGTCAATACATTTTCACTTGTTGTGTCGGGCTGAAGACGTGAAATGAAAATCTTTTTTTTTCTCGACAAAGCTCTTAAATTTAATGAACTATTGCGCTCATTAGTCATGTCATTTCTAGCCGGGGGAGAAACAGATGGAGAAGATGGAGTAATAACTATATTATCTATTCTCACTGGCGTATACACTGGTTTAGCCGAGATCTGCTTCGTTTCTAAAGTGGCTGGAAGCGTCATGCGCCGCTTATTACTTTTATTTTTGGAATTATTTCTCTTTTTCTTCGAAATATTTAGGTCTTTTTTAGATAAAACTATTTGAGTCTCAGAAGAAAAGGCTGGAAGAGTCTGAGACAATGCGGTCGAAATATTTACCGATAAAGACTTTTCATCATAAATGCTAGTACTGGGTGAGGTGCTTACTTCATTAAAAAATGTAACAATTTCTTTAAAATTGTTATTTAAAGCGTTAAGACTATCACCGAAAAGCTTAATTTTTGAGAAAAACTCATCTGGTGAAAGAACCCTACACGAAGCACAATACCAGCGAAGACCTGATCGTGGTGAGATTAAATCATCAAGACACGACTTAGAGATCCCAGCACATGATGTATGGAACAAACGCCCACATGGGCCAGAACAACTGAACATACGGTTCAGAATGTTTTGACTTTTGCAAAGCTCGTCTAAAGAACAAGCAGCAAAATTTTCTACAGAAAAATATTCCATAGCGAATAAACAAAGTTCAATAATTTTATGTGAGCAAAAATAATGTCCACTAAGTGCTAATGGGTTAATATAATATGTTGAAGTTTAAAAGCAACTGCAACAGTTCTCTGTGCTTAGTTTATGCAAATAAACAAACAACGCACAAAGAGGAACGCAAAAAAGAGAAAGAAAAAAGTATATAAGCAGCAGCTCAGCTATCAAACTATAAACGACAATTAAAACAACACATGTATGTACTACAATAAAACATTAAAAAATTTAGCCACACAGCATGAAAACACTATAGGTTTATATTGAAAACAACCTTAAAAACAATTTTCAATCACAAATAAATGAAAATACAGCACATACCGAAATTAAACAAACACTGGTATAACACAAATTACAATTAAAAAAACAACACAAGACAAACGACTCTCACCGGCCAAAAGACGAGATCAACTGACTTCAACTCTTCTTTCCCTTTTCCTCAACCTTTCAATCTTTTTTCTTTCAATATTTAATCTTTTTGCTTTCAATCTTACAATCTCTGGCTTTCTTTGTTCAATCTTTCAATCTTTTGTCTTTAAATCTTTCAATCTCTAGAATTTTTCTTTCAATTTTTCAATCTGTTTTCTTTCAACCTTTCAAAATTCTTTCTTAATTTTTCTTTTTCTGTTCCTATTAAAATATTTTTTAATCTGTTAACTTGTAATCTCTCCTTTTTTCCAATTTAAATTTTCTTAAAATCTCTCATCTGTCAATCTGTCTCTTCTTTGTGCACTTAAAGGTTCTTACAATCTTTCAACTTTGAATCTCTTCTGTCCTCTTTGCATCTAACATTTTTGTTTCAACTTTCAGTCTTTTCTTTGTATTTCTTTAATAATTGCTAATGGTGTACGCTTACACTGGCATCTTTGTGCTAAAGTCATACCCTTGCTCTTTTACCTCTGTCCATCTGCATAATTATACAAATATCAATAACGAATTGCTTTTGTCTGTCGCTGCTGCGCGCCACAACAACAAACACAAAACGTCACATAAACACAAATTTGTCTCCAGGCATGCTGACCGCGACTGCATCGAACCGTTACAGAGCGGCAGCGCAAATGCCCTTGAATATTTTGCATATATACACATTTATGTAATTTATTTGCACAGAAGCGAAAAATATGAATTCTTTACAAACTCTTTCTAGCTAGATTATTCTCAATTCTTGTTGAAAATCTGTTCCTTTTGCCTTTCCAACTCTGTCCAAAGACTGTCCACATTTCTTTTACTTTCCATATAATAAATGAACACACTTTTCCACTATCCACTTTCAATTAATTACAATTCTTTCACTCTTAACTCACCGTTGTGTATCAATCTTAGTTTGTTTAAATTGTTTATTAATTATTTGTAATTTTATTTGATTTGTTTAACTTTTCCTTGTTCGCAACTGCGCACACGTGTTAACACATCAAACGTTAAATTCCTTTTGTCTCATGCGAGCGTGCGTGTTGCTGTACTCACCGACGTTGGTTTTTTTTTTACTTACTTTTTTTGTTGCCTTTGTTTTACCTTTTCTTCCATAGGACTGCTTGCTTATATGGCTCAAGGTCGACCAAAATGTTCGCAATAAAATAAAAACACAAAGCATTTTTTTCTGTCGGGAAAAAAGCCGAAGCTAAAAAAACCCGACATTTATTGTACGACCTTTCTCTCTCATTGTCTTTTCTGAACTGACTGCCAGGCTGTCGTCGACAATGTCTTCGACTCCTGAACAGTCACAATAAAACTTATTTTACAATATTTATTCACAATAAATTCAGTTTTATACAGTATCAAACACATTTGTTTTTAAATAATTAATTATCGGTGCACTAGTAAATTTTTTTAATGGACATAAAAACGTGAATTTCGACATATGGTCTAAGATAATCAGAATTCCTATGTGGCCGTTTCTTGATCTTGGAAATGGTCCAATCAAATCAACATAAATTCGCTGAAAAATTCGGTCAACCGGTGTAAAATTTCCCATTGGTGACCTTTGAACTTTGGTAGAATATTTCTTAGTTTTACAAGTTTCACACCGCGCTATGTATTCACGCACTGTGCGAAAAATACCGGCCCAATAGAAAAACCTTCGGATTTTTTCAATGGTCTTAGCTACACCACCATAAGCATTTATTGCACCATCGTGAGCATTGCGTATAACATCTAATCGTAAGCCTTTCGGTACCACCAGTTTCCATGATTGCCTTTGTTGCACTTCATCACCAGTATAAAATTCGGTTCTGTTGTTGTGACTAATTAGTCACAAACGTTAATAATTAACTTAAAACAGCAATGAACACTGATCTGCCTCAATTGAAAGTGAGTAATCAGCATTCATTGCAATTCAAAAGTCAAGCTCATGGTTAATAGGCGACTAAATAGTTGAGAAAGCCAGCTTGCTATTTTAGCTGCGCTTCTGTTAACATGACTTGACTACTGTTTTACAAAAATGCAGCTGTTGCATTTTTGGACTTTGGCTTATTAAGCGTGAGGTAAATATTTAAATTGATATTTTATTGTTGTAACCAACATGTTTATGAAATCTGAGCCAAAGTTCCCATGGCTGGGCGGTCGAGTATAAGTGTTTGTATGTTTGTTTTAGAAGAGTAGCGGCAGCACTAAATATGTATGTGCATACATATAGCATGAATAATTGTTTTGTTTTTAAGAATAAGAATACTATTTTGTATATATAAAATAATAACAATGAGATTGTCTAGGTTAAGAATTTTACTTTAAGGTTGTTTATATTTTAAGGTTAAGCTATTGAGCCAAATAAAATCTCGGCCAAGAATGGAAAATTGTAACTAAGTTAAGAAAATGAAGAAGAAGAAAGCGAGATCAGATTTGATATAAATATCAGATCTCCGCTAGCAATAAAGATTCGGCTGAAGACCATTGACAAGCAATTAAAAAAGGTGTGTTGTTTTTTAAACGGAAGACCAATAAACCGCAGGTTTCATTTGGTAAGTATATTTTTCAGGAACAGCAGTTTATGGCAGTGTGTGCTTTCCCTTAGGGGATAAACCACAACTTGGCAAAACTTATGGCTTTCGAGCTTGCCCATAGGGAACTTCAGGAATGTTAATCTACGCGTATCTTCGCGAGAAGATACAACAAAATGGCGCAGCCGGTAGGATCCTTCTGTCAATAGGGACAGCAAGGATGTTAGGATCCTTATTGTTACAGGAACAATAAGGATAATTATTTTGTTGGTTTGAGAAAATTTTAAGGAGGAAAAATCTGAGTGTTGTTACAGCAACAACAAGGATATTTTGAAAGAAAAAATTTTCATTATTATTCGTTGTAATGAAATTTGAATTTTAAATAGGATCCTTATTGTTACAGGAACAATAAGGATATTTTTTTTAAGTTTTAGTAAATATTTTAAAAGAATGAATTTTTTTTGATAGGACATTTATAAATAAAAAAAAAAATATGTGTTTAATGTTTTAAATAATAATAAAGGATTTATAACGATGAATTATAGAGTTAAACTGTTGGTATGTTGAAAAAAAAATTTTTTTTTGGGCAAAATGATAGTTTTGGCATAAAATTCTGCGGGATTTTTATCTCTGTGGCAGTAGGACTGACGTGGGTCCTGCTGAAAATATATTATTGATGGCGGATCCATCTTCCACCACCTCTCGGAAAGAGGATGGTAGGAATATTTTATTTTGAATATAAAGGTTTAAGTTTCGTTTGAACCTTTTTTAGGAATTACATTTTTGGAAAAATTTTTTTAGATAACACATATTGTCAACAACAACTTTTTAGATCCACAAAGTGAAAATCATGAGGACTGTACTAGTAGAACATTTAGATACCATCCCGGCAAACCAAACCTGGAAGCAGATTTTAGAGAAAAAATGGAGGAACGAATTCACCGTGGAAGAGTATCAACTGAGAAAAGAATCAGTAAGCAGTGCCAAGGAAGCCCAAAGCGGCATGAATTTTGAAATTTTTTATAAAATATAGAGAATAAAAAGAAAAATCTTTTAAATATAGTTAAGAATATTTGTATTACAAAAGTCGACTTATGTATGGTTAATATATGGCAAAAACCTTAAATAAATACGAATTAAACAAAAAAAATAGAAAAATGTGTTTTGTAAGCTTTAAATTTGTATTTCTTCATGTACCTCATGGCAGGAGGAGAACTTGTATTTTTATTGAAAACGATCACATGGAGTATTAGAGTAAATTTGCATCAAGCAAGGCGAAACGAACAAATATGAATGTAAACGACATAGCGAAAACGGTGAATAATTTGGTACCCTTGTTTTCGGGTACCGAGTCACCGACAGAAGTATATAGGTTCATCCAGGGATGTGATCTGGCTGCAAGAGCAGTTCAGAAAGTAGATATCCCAGTTTTCATAGAGTGCATAAAACTCCCGTTGCACGGGGACGCTTTCGAATTATGTAGGAGCCGACAATTTGACAAAGTAGAGGATATTTACATATTGATTAAGTCAAATTATCTGAGGGCAACTACATACGATTCAATAATTATTGCACTATCTAGGTGTGAACAAGAGCCCGGGGAAAAAATAATTGCGTTTGCACGAAGGCTAGGTTCAATAGAAGCTAGAGGGAGAGACTGTATAGGGGAGGACAAATCACTCATCAAACAATTAAATATCTCCGTAGTTACAGCATTTAAAGTCGGTATATTGGATCCTGAGATAAGGACAGTGGTGTTATCATTGTCAGGGAATGACCTATCAGAGTTGGTTCAAAAGGCTTCAGATTTAGAATATATGTTGAAGGACAAAAGCAGGAATGGGTCAGGACGACATTCACAGCGTCAAACTTGCACGATACAAGAAAGTGACGAAGAACACAGATGGAATAGAAGAGTAAATCAGGGTTTAAGAATAAGAGATGTAACGCCAGTAGATAGGTTCGAAGACGAAAAGCAGGACCAATATAAAATGAACATCAAGTGTTCATTCTGCAACAGACAAGGACACACAAGAGATGAGTGTCTTTCGAGAAAAAATTCTCCGTATTGCGAAACATGTCAGAAGTATGGTCATGAAAATTGTTGGATGAGTGCACCCTCATTCGCACCAAGGGGACAGCAGAAATATTTTAGACAATTTCCTAGTAGACAGCAGGAAAACAGAAACATATTTGACGATCGATTGAGTTTTAGGGAAAATAATTTTGGTAATGAACTGCGAGTGAGACAGCAACAGGTACGCTGTAGGTGGTGTGACAAGGTGGGTCATATGCAGGATGATTGTTATAGGAGGAACAACTGGCAGGGAAACTTTCAGGGGCCCAGCCAAGGCCAATGAGCTGGGAACCCCGAAATAAGAGCGATATAAGGCCATCAAAGATAGTAACGGATAATTCTACGTCTACAAAGATTGTGAATATCCGTACATCTAAGCCAATAGAAAGGATAGTAACAGATAATTCTACGTCTGAAGAGATTGTGAGTATATGTACATCCAAGCCAGTGCAAAGTTCAGTAACAGATCATTTAGTAGTAACAGAAAATTTGACACCCGAAAGGATTGTAAATTTCTGTACACCTCATTCAAGAAGGAATGTAGAAAACATAAGCCCAGAATCGAAGGAAACAGTTGAGTCGTTGCAGGCGACATCAAAAAAAGTTAAAGAGACACTCGGGGAAATAAAAGAACAATTCGATGTGGCATTCGAAAAATTAAATGGAAATATGAGAAAAGAAAAATTCGGTGTGGTAGCAGGAAAGTTAAATGAAAATGTAAGAAAGAAAAAAGTCAATGAGGTAGCAGGAAAATTAAATGGAAATATGATAAAAGGAAAATCCGATGTGGTATTCGAGAAATTAAATGAAAATATGATAGAAGAAAAATTCAATGTGGTAGCGGGAAGATTAAATGAAAAAGTAACACAAGAGATATGCAATGTGGGATTAGAAAAATTAAATGAAAATATAAGAAATGATGGTTGGCATAAAAATATGACGGTGTTGGAAAAGAAAAAGGGTGAATGTTTTGGAATCTCCAAAGTAAATGATGTGTTTATAGAAATTCCTTGCAAGAATGCTATAAATGGTAAACTCGTTCTTCTGGTAGATTCCGGAGCGGACACGAGTTTAGTGAAACAAAACGCTTTACAAACAATTGAAGACTGGGGAAAAGAAATAAGAAATTTGTGTGGAGCATTCGGGGGTTTCGTGAAAACACTTGGGTCAGTGAAGATAGAACATGACGAGGTAAATAATCTTAGTTTTAAGTTGCACGTAGTGGCACTAGAACAAGGACTGCCTGCAGATGGCATATTAGGCCGGGATAATTTGTGGAATAAATCTATCATAAATACGATAGATAAAACAGTAACTATATATGACAAAGAAGGAGGTAATATAAAATTACCATTGAAACAAATGAATGAGTTAAGCTCAATAAATTACAGTGAGGAAATGGAAATAAAAGCTAGGACCATACGAACAGTAAGAATTAAAGTAGAGACAAAGATTCCGGTGGTAGTGGTACATAAACAGGAGATAGTGCCAGGGGTTTATTTAGGAGAAAGTCTAACGAAGGTAGAGAACGATACCGCATATGTATCAATTTTGAATTCAAATAATGAGGATGTTATATTGCCGAGGTACTATAAACCTAAATTTTCCAATTATAACACATTTAAAATGAAATCAGTCTCAATGTATGGAGCAAAGGAGTGTAAGGTAAAAGAGAGGATTAATAAATCAACACAGACAATTAAATTAGATGAAAATTTGAACTTAGAGGAAAGGTCTGCAATCGAGAATTTAATAATGGCATACCATGATATTTTTCTATTGGAAGGAGATAAATTAACATATACTCCAGTGATAGAACACGACATTCAGGTTCAAGCAAATCAGCCTCCAATAAATCAAAAACAGTATAGATTACCTCAAACACATAGAGAAGAAATTCAAAAACAGGTAGAACAACTTTTAGAAGACGACATTATTAGACCGAGCAAATCACCGTGGAATTCGCCATTACTGTTAGTACCGAAGAAAGCAGGAAGCGATGGTAAGAAAAAGTGGAGATTAGTCATAGATTTCAGAAAAGTAAATGACGCAACAATTAAGCAAGTTTTTCCAATACCAAGGATTGATGAAATATTAGATCAATTAGGGCACTGTAGATATTTTTCAACATTAGATTTGGCAAGTGGGTACCATCAGGTTCTCATGAGTAAAGAAGACAGAAAGAAAACAGCATTTAGTACAGCATTTGGTCATTATGAATTCAATAGAATGCCATTTGGACTCACCGGAGCTCCAGCGACTTTCCAACGATTGATGAATAATATATTGACAGGATTACAAGGAATAGATTGTTTCGTATATTTAGATGATGTGGTAATTTATGGCAAAAATTTACAGCAACATGGGGAAAGATTAGCACAAGTATTCCAGAGACTTAGGGAAAATTGCTTAAAATTGAATACGGAAAAGTGTCAGTTTCTTCGTAGAGAAATAGCATACCTGGGACACAAATGTTCGGAATTAGGGGCGCTACCAGATCCACAGAAATTAAAATGCGTGAAGGATATTCCAATACCGAGAAATAGGAAAGAGGTTCAAGCATTTTTAGGACTAGCTAATTATTACAGGAAGTTCATAGAGAATAAATCACAAATAGCATCACCCATAAATAATTTATTAAAGAAGGACAGTAAGTTCCAATGGTCATATAAGTGTCAGGAAGCATTTGAAAAAATAAAGGAAGCGGTGACTTCATCACCCATTTTGGCATATCTCGATTTTAGCAAGCCGTTTTTACTAACTACAGATGGGAGTGGTGAAGCATTAGGAGCAGTGTTGTCACAGGGTGAAGTAGGAGAAGATCGACCAATTGCATTTGCAAGCAGGTCATTAAACAGCACAGAGAAAAGGTATTCGACAATAGAAAAAGAGTTTTTGGCAATTGTTTGGGCGACAAAAAATTTTAGAGCATATTTGTTAGGAAGGCCGTTCAAGATATATACAGATCACCAACCATTGAGAGGAATAGCGAATCTGAAGGACCAAACGTCGAGATTAGCAAGGTTCAGACATAAAATGTCAGAGTATGATTTTGAAATAATTTATAAACCAGGGAAAAAGAATTTAAACGCCGACGCCTTGAGTAGAATACCGCGTGGAAGCGAAGAAGTCGCACTAGTACAAACGCAAGAGAAGATAATAGGAGTGGAGAGGCCATTTACAAATTTATATATTGATCTGATTGGTATACTACCAGAAACGTGGTTAGGGAATAAATACATCTTGATACTCCAAGACGAGTCCTCGAAATATTTGAAGTGTATTGCCTTACCTAATGCGGACGCAATCACGATCGGAAACGCCATATTGAATAATAATATTCCTGAAACAATAATAACTGATAACAATTCCAGTTTCACGTTAAAATTATTTTCGAGTGTTTGTAAAAGATTGGGAATCAGAGATTTCCAGATTACAAACGACCGAACACTATCGGAAAGTTCTTTGAAAAGCAAAAGCTCATATTTCATTAGGGAACATATAGCAGAATACTTGTTAAAGTCAGATAGAAGGATTCCAAGTTGGGAACAAGGGTTAAAAGAAGCAACAAATTTATATAATAGTAAAATACAGACGTCAGCAAAGAAGAATTATTTTCAAGATTTACACGGGGAGAAGGCAGAGCTAATAAGCAAAGAGGTTAATATGGTAAAGACAAGATCAAAGACAAGAGAAATGGAAATAGCTAAGGAGAGTGAAGAGAACACAGAGTCAGTAGCGAAGGTAGATGACGACATAGCTCAGCGAAACGATAAAAACATAGTGGTTCTTACTGACAGAAAGGATATAGAAAGAATATTAAAGGATTTTCATGATTTGCCATTAGGAGGTCATCAAGGAGCACTAAGAACGTTCTTTAGAATAAGACAACAATACAAATGGAAGGGAATGCAAAAAGAAATTAAGGAATATGTAAGAGCATGCCATAAATGTCAAGTAAATAAAAGTTCTAGATTCACCAAAATGCCTATGGTATTGACAGACACACCAACACGTCCGTTTGACAAAGTTTATATGGATATAGTCGGCATATTGCCAGAGACTGTATCTGGTAATAAATACATTTTAACGTTTCAAGATGATTTTTCGAAGTATATGGCATGTGTTGCGATACCAGGTGCCGAAGCAAGCACGATATCGAAAGCATTTTTTAACGAAATTATAACTCGCCACAATACACCAAGGGTGTTAATTACAGACAACGGCTCGAATTTTATTTCACGCGTATTTTCAGATGTATGTAAAATGTTAGGTATTAAAAAGTTACATATTACACCGTATCATCCACAAGCGAATGGTTCCCTAGAGAGAAGTCATAGGCCTTTGGCAGAATATTTGAGAGGTTTTGCAAAAGAAGACGGGTCAAATTGGGATCAGTGGCTATCGTCCGCTATGCACGTTCACAATAACACACCGCATATGGCAACAAAGCAAACACCATTCAAAACATTATATGGGTTTGACTCAGAAATGCCAACTAATTTAAAGCGAAAGTGTAGTCCGGTGTATAATGCCGAGGATACTTCAAAAGTTATGAAATATCAAATTCAGAGAGCGCACGAACTGGTAAGACAGAACCAGGAGCGTGCAAAAGAAGTATCTAAAAAATATTATGATAATACTTTAAATGCAGTAGAATTTAAAATTGGGGACAGGGTGCTAATGAAGAATCAAGCAAGGAAGAACAAATTTTCACCAATATGGGTAGGACCGTATGAAGTTTTAGCAATAAAATCCCCAGTAACTGCCGAGATTTCGATAAAGGGGAAAGCAAAGAAAATTCATAACAATTTACTAAAATTGTTTCATGGGAATTAGAAATAGAAAAAGACAGTTAAGGTGTTAGAATTTTAAATAAAACGAAAAGAAAAAAACTATTAGGGAAAATCTAGTAACATAAAATAAAGAAAGTACAGTAAAGCAGAGAGTAAGTAGTATAGGATACATATTAGGAGTACAATTATGAGAATAAAATAAGTGTTGTACTATAGAAGATTTATTAAAAGCATATAAAAAGAAATGATTCATAAAAAAAAACAGAATTTTTAAAAAAATAAATAAATAAAAAATGTTACAAAGAAAAAATTAGGAAAGTAGTGAATAAGAAAGCATATTTGTGGCCAGAATACGGCGATGTGAAATAAATGGAGTAAAGGAAACTACTTACTGAAGGAACAGTTAAGAAAAGGTTATGTAATCAGGATACAGTAGAAAGGAATATAAATGAAAAAAAAATAAAACTTATTTAAATGAAACAGTTATAGAGCCAAGATATGGCAGGAGAAAAATAAAAAGAAACGGGGAAAACCTAAAGTTACAGGCAAATGTGTTGGCATCTTCAAAGTGAACAACGTTGTTACAGAAATCCCTCGCAAGGATTAAATTCTAGTACAGCGGATTCTACTTGTAGATCCCAAAATAGTGCCACTTTATTTTAAATAATTCTGTAAATTTCGTTTTGGATTTAAAATAGTCATTAAAGTAATTAAATGTTATTAAAAAAAAAAAAAAAAAAAAGCAAATGAATTGAAAATAAAGAAATTTGAAAACGTCCAATGAAGACGCAATAAAACATAATAAGTAAAATGATACAGAAAGTAAAGAAAACAAAATAATGAAAGAGACAAATTATTTTTACTTAAAGAAACAATGATAAAAGGAAAAATAATTTTACAAAGACTTTACAAAGAATTTTAAAAATGGAGCAGTAAATATAAGAACAAAAGAATAAAATAAATAAATAACAAAACTTAAAGGAAACTAAATTCTCACAACAGGAAAATATTAAGTAAAGTTATGAATTAAAGATATTGAATTGGAGAAATAAAAATGAAAAATTAATGTTTTAAAGAACAAACCAAAAGAAAAGCCTATATTGAAATTTCTTACTGTTTATTTATATGTAAATGCGCTTACGCATAAAAACATTGACAAGAAAAGTTAAGATTTGCATAAAAGTATAAAAACCTAAATAAAAATTAAATTGAATTATATCAAAATTAGAAAATACAGGTTAATGACAATGATATGTTAATGTCAAATACAGTTGATTCATTGAAAATATGTATGTTAAAAATTGTGTAAATGATAGAAAAATAAAAATAAATTTAAATAGAATTAACGAAGTTAGAAAATTGAAATCCTTGAAGTCGTATGTTGAGTTGATAACAAGGTAAATGTGAAGTAAAGTTAAGATAAAAACAATATCAATAATTAATAAATTTGATAGCAGAAAAATGTATTAAGATATAGAGAAACAGAATACAAATGTTTACAAAAGAAATAATACGTCAAAGGTCGAACTTATAAGTTATGGTCACTGAATATTTTAAAATTTGTTGAAAAAAAAAAAAATTATGTAAAATGGAAATTAAGAATACAACATTTGAAGAATACGGCTATATCAAGGGTCTTGTATGCATCGACATAGCAGAAACACAAGAAGCGGAGGTTGAAGCAGGAACGAGATATTCAAGTAAAAGAAGTAACGAAGACTTTTACTTGTGTCTGAAGCAGTAGAGGAAAGAAATCCGTTAGTGAACGTTATTTGAAGTACAAGAAAGAGAATATGAGTTTGAAAGAATAACATGGAAGCAGTAAGGATTGGTTAAACTGATTGCAAAGTTTCTTGACGAACATTAAGACAACACAGCAAATTGAAGATGTGTAGAAAGCGCAGACATGGAAACGTTGCATCGCAAATAATAATTTCATAACTGGCCGCAGCTCATTCATTCATCAGATGATTTTCGCAAAAACAAAAGTGTGCAAATATGTTACATACTTCGAAATAGTTTGAAATTTTATTACTTTTAACATTTTTCTTAAATTTATGCTGGCAATTTTTCTTGTGGAGCATATGGCGAAGGAAGAGAATAATATCCTTTACGATAACGTATTGGCCGCATCATCAACGAAATTAATTATAATGAAGTCTATAACACTACGAGGTTGTTCAACAATAGATTGGGTGAATTAGGATATTTTGTTTATACATCCGATATCAATAGAGTAGCTGAAAGATTTGTTGAACTTGACAGGCTATAACGCAAAAAGTTCGGAGCTTGTATATGAAAACAAAAAGTTAAAGGCTGTTTACACAACTTGGTACCATGAAATAAGAAAAGACAACCATTGAGTCACCATCAGTAGCAGTAGCACCAGAAGCGGAACAAAGATAAAAGATACCTAGTGGAGCATAAGCAGACCGAATCAACGAGGACGAGATGTCACCGATGTATACAAGACATAGGGAACTAGTAAGACTTAATGGGTTTCAAATGAGATTTTGCATTAAACAAATATTTAAGATATCAAAAGTAAAACGAAAACATAAACATTCACAAGAACTATACAGGACAAAAAGTGTTTATAACAAATTAAAATTTAAGTTAGTCGAATTTGGAACTGATAATGTATTGTCATGTAATGTTATATAATATAATGTAATGTAATGTAATGTACAAAAGAACCATATAAGAAAAAATTTGTTTATAGTCAGTTTCACAGAAGAAGAAAAAAAAAAGTAATTGAAAACGTTATATATTAAGCATACAAACATAGTCGATACGCAAAAAGCAAAGTCATCGAAAATTTCAACCTCTTCAAGGTAAAAATTTTCTTGGTCAAAGGGGGGAGGAATGTTGTGACTAATTAGTCACAAACGTTAATAATTAACTTAAAACAGCAATGAACACTGATCTGCCTCAATTGAAAGTGAGTAATCAGCATTCATTGCAATTCAAAAGTCAAGCTCATGGTTAATAGGCGACTAAATAGTTGAGAAAGCCAGCTTGCTATTTTAGCTGCGCTTCTGTTAACATGACTTGACTACTGTTTTACAAAAATGCAGCTGTTGCATTTTTGGACTTTGGCTTATTAAGCGTGAGGTAAATATTTAAATTGATATTTTATTGTTGTAACCAACATGTTTATGAAATCTGAGCCAAAGTTCCCATGGCTGGGCGGTCGAGTATAAGTGTTTGTATGTTTGTTTTAGAAGAGTAGCGGCAGCACTAAATATGTATGTGCATGCATATAGCATGAATAATTGTTTTGTTTTTAAGAATAAGAATACTATTTTGTATATATAAAATAATAACAATGAGATTGTCTAGGTTAAGAATTTTACTTTAAGGTTGTTTATATTTTAAGGTTAAGCTATTGAGCCAAATAAAATCTCGGCCAAGAATGGAAAATTGTAACTAAGTTAAGAAAATGAAGAAGAAGAAAGCGAGATCAGATTTGATATAAATATCAGATCTCCGCTAGCAATAAAGATTCGGCTGAAGACCATTGACAAGCAATTAAAAAAAGTGTGTTGTTTTTTAAACGGAAGACCAATAAACCGCAGGTTTCATTTGGTAAGTATATTTTTCAGGAACAGCAGTTTATGGCAGTGTGTGCTTTCCCTTAGGGGATAAACCACAACTTGGCAAAACTTATGGCTTTCGAGCTTGCCCATAGGGAACTTCAGGAATGTTAATCTACGCGTATCTTCGCGAGAAGATACAACAAAATGGCGCAGCCGGTAGGATCCTTCTGTCAATAGGGACAGCAAGGATGTTAGGATCCTTATTGTTACAGGAACAATAAGGATAATTATTTTGTTGGTTTGAGAAAATTTTAAGGAGGAAAAATCTGAGTGTTGTTACAGCAACAACAAGGATATTTTGAAAGAAAAAATTTTCATTATTATTCGTTGTAATGAAATTTGAATTTTAAATAGGATCCTTATTGTTACAGGAACAATAAGGATATTTTTTTTAAGTTTTAGTAAATATTTTAAAAGAATGAATTTTTTTTGATAGGACATTTATAAATAAAAAAAAAAATATGTGTTTAATGTTTTAAATAATAATAAAGGATTTATAACGATGAATTATAGAGTTAAACTGTTGGTATGTTGAAAAAAAAATTTTTTTTGGGCAAAATGATAGTTTTGGCATAAAATTCTGCGGGATTTTTATCTCTGTGGCAGTAGGACTGACGTGGGTCCTGCTGAAAATATATTATTGATGGCGGATCCATCTTCCACCACCTCTCGGAAAGAGGATGGTAGGAATATTTTATTTTGAATATAAAGGTTTAAGTTTCGTTTGAACCTTTTTTAGGAATTACATTTTTGGAAAAATTTTTTTAGATAACACATATTGTCAACAACAACTTTTTAGATCCACTAAGTGAAAATCATGAGGACTGTACTAGTAGAACATTTAGATACCATCCCGGCAAACCAAACCTGGAAGCAGATTTTAGAGAAAAAATGGAGGAACGAATTCACCGTGGAAGAGTATCAACTGAGAAAAGAATCAGTAAGCAGTGCCAAGGAAGCCCAAAGCGGCATGAATTTTGAAATTTTTTATAAAATATAGAGAATAAAAAGAAAAATCTTTTAAATATAGTTAAGAATATTTGTATTACAAAAGTCGACTTATGTATGGTTAATATATGGCAAAAACCTTAAATAAATACGAATTAAACAAAAAAAATAGAAAAATGTGTTTTGTAAGCTTTAAATTTGTATTTCTTCATGTACCTCATGGCAGGAGGAGAACTTGTATTTTTATTGAAAACGATCACATGGAGTATTAGAGTAAATTTGCATCAAGCAAGGCGAAACGAACAAATATGAATGTAAACGACATAGCGAAAACGGTGAATAATTTGGTACCCTTGTTTTCGGGTACCGAGTCACCGACAGAAGTATATAGGTTCATCCAGGGATGTGATCTGGCTGCAAGAGCAGTTCAGAAAGTAGATATCCCAGTTTTCATAGAGTGCATAAAACTCCCGTTGCACGGGGACGCTTTCGAATTATGTAGGAGCCGACAATTTGACAAAGTAGAGGATATTTACATATTGATTAAGTCAAATTATCTGAGGGCAACTACATACGATTCAATAATTATTGCACTATCTAGGTGTGAACAAGAGCCCGGGGAAAAAATAATTGCGTTTGCACGAAGGCTAGGTTCAATAGAAGCTAGAGGGAGAGACTGTATAGGGGAGGACAAATCACTCATCAAACAATTAAATATCTCCGTAGTTACAGCATTTAAAGTCGGTATATTGGATCCTGAGATAAGGACAGTGGTGTTATCATTATCAGGGAATGACCTATCAGAGTTGGTTCAAAAGGCTTCAGATTTAGAATATATGTTGAAGGACAAAAGCAGGAATGGGTCAGGACGACATTCACAGCGTCAAACTTGCACGATACAAGAAAGTGACGAAGAACACAGATGGAATAGAAGAGTAAATCAGGGTTTAAGAATAAGAGATGTAACGCCAGTAGATAGGTTCGAAGACGAAAAGCAGGACCAATATAAAATGAACATCAAGTGTTCATTCTGCAACAGACAAGGACACACAAGAGATGAGTGTCTTTCGAGAAAAAATTCTCCGTATTGCGAAACATGTCAGAAGTATGGTCATGAAAATTGTTGGATGAGTGCACCCTCATTCGCACCAAGGGGACAGCAGAAATATTTTAGACAATTTCCTAGTAGACAGCAGGAAAACAGAAACATATTTGACGATCGATTGAGTTTTAGGGAAAATAATTTTGGTAATGAACTGCGAGTGAGACAGCAACAGGTACGCTGTAGGTGGTGTGACAAGGTGGGTCATATGCAGGATGATTGTTATAGGAGGAACAACTGGCAGGGAAACTTTCAGGGGCCCAGCCAAGGCCAATGAGCTGGGAACCCCGAAATAAGAGCGATATAAGGCCATCAAAGATAGTAACGGATAATTCTACGTCTACAAAGATTGTGAATATCCGTACATCTAAGCCAATAGAAAGGATAGTAACAGATAATTCTACGTCTGAAGAGATTGTGAGTATATGTACATCCAAGCCAGTGCAAAGTTCAGTAACAGATCATTTAGTAGTAACAGAAAATTTGACACCCGAAAGGATTGTAAATTTCTGTACACCTCATTCAAGAAGGAATGTAGAAAACATAAGCCCAGAATCGAAGGAAACAGTTGAGTCGTTGCAGGCGACATCAAAAAAAGTTAAAGAGACACTCGGGGAAATAAAAGAACAATTCGATGTGGCATTCGAAAAATTAAATGGAAATATGAGAAAAGAAAAATTCGGTGTGGTAGCAGGAAAGTTAAATGAAAATGTAAGAAAGAAAAAAGTCAATGAGGTAGCAGGAAAATTAAATGGAAATATGATAAAAGGAAAATCCGATGTGGTATTCGAGAAATTAAATGAAAATATGATAGAAGAAAAATTCAATGTGGTAGCGGGAAGATTAAATGAAAAAGTAACACAAGAGATATGCAATGTGGGATTAGAAAAATTAAATGAAAATATAAGAAATGATGGTTGGCATAAAAATATGACGGTGTTGGAAAAGAAAAAGGGTGAATGTTTTGGAATCTCCAAAGTAAATGATGTGTTTATAGAAATTCCTTGCAAGAATGCTATAAATGGTAAACTCGTTCTTCTGGTAGATTCCGGAGCGGACACGAGTTTAGTGAAACAAAACGCTTTACAAACAATTGAAGACTGGGGAAAAGAAATAAGAAATTTGTGTGGAGCATTCGGGGGTTTCGTGAAAACACTTGGGTCAGTGAAGATAGAACATGACGAGGTAAATAATCTTAGTTTTAAGTTGCACGTAGTGGCACTAGAACAAGGACTGCCTGCAGATGGCATATTAGGCCGGGATAATTTGTGGAATAAATCTATCATAAATACGATAGATAAAACAGTAACTATATATGACAAAGAAGGAGGTAATATAAAATTACCATTGAAACAAATGAATGAGTTAAGCTCAATAAATTACAGTGAGGAAATGGAAATAAAAGCTAGGACCATACGAACAGTAAGAATTAAAGTAGAGACAAAGATTCCGGTGGTAGTGGTACATAAACAGGAGATAGTGCCAGGGGTTTATTTAGGAGAAAGTCTAACGAAGGTAGAGAACGATACCGCATATGTATCAATTTTGAATTCAAATAATGAGGATGTTATATTGCCGAGGTACTATAAACCTAAATTTTCCAATTATAACACATTTAAAATGAAATCAGTCTCAATGTATGGAGCAAAGGAGTGTAAGGTAAAAGAGAGGATTAATAAATCAACACAGACAATTAAATTAGATGAAAATTTGAACTTAGAGGAAAGGTCTGCAATCGAGAATTTAATAATGGCATACCATGATATTTTTCTATTGGAAGGAGATAAATTAACATATACTCCAGTGATAGAACACGACATTCAGGTTCAAGCAAATCAGCCTCCAATAAATCAAAAACAGTATAGATTACCTCAAACACATAGAGAAGAAATTCAAAAACAGGTAGAACAACTTTTAGAAGACGACATTATTAGACCGAGCAAATCACCGTGGAATTCGCCATTACTGTTAGTACCGAAGAAAGCAGGAAGCGATGGTAAGAAAAAGTGGAGATTAGTCATAGATTTCAGAAAAGTAAATGACGCAACAATTAAGCAAGTTTTTCCAATACCAAGGATTGATGAAATATTAGATCAATTAGGGCACTGTAGATATTTTTCAACATTAGATTTGGCAAGTGGGTACCATCAGGTTCTCATGAGTAAAGAAGACAGAAAGAAAACAGCATTTAGTACAGCATTTGGTCATTATGAATTCAATAGAATGCCATTTGGACTCACCGGAGCTCCAGCGACTTTCCAACGATTGATGAATAATATATTGACAGGATTACAAGGAATAGATTGTTTCGTATATTTAGATGATGTGGTAATTTATGGCAAAAATTTACAGCAACATGGGGAAAGATTAGCACAAGTATTCCAGAGACTTAGGGAAAATTGCTTAAAATTGAATACGGAAAAGTGTCAGTTTCTTCGTAGAGAAATAGCATACCTGGGACACAAATGTTCGGAATTAGGGGCGCTACCAGATCCACAGAAATTAAAATGCGTGAAGGATATTCCAATACCGAGAAATAGGAAAGAGGTTCAAGCATTTTTAGGACTAGCTAATTATTACAGGAAGTTCATAGAGAATATGTCACAAATAGCATCACCCATAAATAATTTATTAAAGAAGGACAGTAAGTTCCAATGGTCATATAAGTGTCAGGAAGCATTTGAAAAAATAAAGGAAGCGGTGACTTCATCACCCATTTTGGCATATCTCGATTTTAGCAAGCCGTTTTTACTAACTACAGATGGGAGTGGTGAAGCATTAGGAGCAGTGTTGTCACAGGGTGAAGTAGGAGAAGATCGACCAATTGCATTTGCAAGCAGGTCATTAAACAGCACAGAGAAAAGGTATTCGACAATAGAAAAAGAGTTTTTGGCAATTGTTTGGGCGACAAAAAATTTTAGAGCATATTTGTTAGGAAGGCCGTTCAAGATATATACAGATCACCAACCATTGAGAGGAATAGCGAATCTGAAGGACCAAACGTCGAGATTAGCAAGGTTCAGACATAAAATGTCAGAGTATGATTTTGAAATAATTTATAAACCAGGGAAAAAGAATTTAAACGCCGACGCCTTGAGTAGAATACCGCGTGGAAGCGAAGAAGTCGCATTAGTACAAACGCAAGAGAAGATAATAGGAGTGGAGAGGCCATTTACAAATTTATATATTGATCTGATTGGTATACTACCAGAAACGTGGTTAGGGAATAAATACATCTTGATACTCCAAGACGAGTCCTCGAAATATTTGAAGTGTATTGCCTTACCTAATGCGGACGCAATCACGATCGGAAACGCCATATTGAATAATAATATTCCTGAAACAATAATAACTGATAACAATTCCAGTTTCACGTTAAAATTATTTTCGAGTGTTTGTAAAAGATTGGGAATCAGAGATTTCCAGATTACAAACGACCGAACACTATCGGAAAGTTCTTTGAAAAGCAAAAGCTCATATTTCATTAGGGAACATATAGCAGAATACTTGTTAAAGTCAGATAGAAGGATTCCAAGTTGGGAACAAGGGTTAAAAGAAGCAACAAATTTATATAATAGTAAAATACAGACGTCAGCAAAGAAGAATTATTTTCAAGATTTACACGGGGAGAAGGCAGAGCTAATAAGCAAAGAGGTTAATATGGTAAAGACAAGATCAAAGACAAGAGAAATGGAAATAGCTAAGGAGAGTGAAGAGAACACAGAGTCAGTAGCGAAGGTAGATGACGACATAGCTCAGCGAAACGATAAAAACATAGTGGTTCTTACTGACAGAAAGGATAAAGAAAGAATATTAAAGGATTTTCATGATTTGCCATTAGGAGGTCAGCAAGGAGCACTAAGAACGTTCTTTAGAATAAGACAACAATACAAATGGAAGGGAATGCAAAAAGAAATTAAGGAATATGTAAGAGCATGCCATAAATGTCAAGTAAATAAAAGTTCTAGATTCACCAAAATGCCTATGGTATTGACAGACACACCAACACGTCCGTTTGACAAAGTTTATATGGATATAGTCGGCATATTGCCACAGACTGTATCTGGTAATAAATACATTTTAACGTTTCAAGATGATTTTTCGAAGTATATGGCATGTGTTGCGATACCAGGTGCCGAAGCAAGCACGATATCGAAAGCATTTTTTAACGAAATTATAACTCGCCACAATACACCAAGGGTGTTAATTACAGACAACGGCTCGAATTTTATTTCACGCGTATTTTCAGATGTATGTAAAATGTTAGGTATTAAAAAGTTACATATTACACCGTATCATCCACAAGCGAATGGTTCCCTAGAGAGAAGTCATAGGCCTTTGGCAGAATATTTGAGAGGTTTTGCAAAAGAAGACGGGTCAAATTGGGATCAGTGGCTATCGTCCGCTATGCACGTTCACAATAACACACCGCATATGGCAACAAAGCAAACACCATTCAAAACATTATATGGGTTTGACTCAGAAATGCCAACTAATTTAAAGCGAAAGTGTAGTCCGGTGTATAATGCCGAGGATACTTCAAAAGTTATGAAATATCAAATTCAGAGAGCGCACGAACTGGTAAGACAGAACCAGGAGCGTGCAAAAGAAGTATCTAAAAAATATTATGATAATACTTTAAATGCAGTAGAATTTAAAATTGGGGACAGGGTGCTAATGAAGAATCAAGCAAGGAAGAACAAATTTTCACCAATATGGGTAGGACCGTATGAAGTTTTAGCAATAAAAACCCCAGTAACTGCCGAGATTTCGATAAAGGGGAAAGCAAAGAAAATTCATAACAATTTACTAAAATTGTTTCATGGGAATTAGAAATAGAAAAAGACAGTTAAGGTGTTAGAATTTTAAATAAAACGAAAAGAAAAAAACTATTAGGGAAAATCTAGTAACATAAAATAAAGAAAGTACAGTAAAGCAGAGAGTAAGTAGTATAGGATACATATTAGGAGTACAATTATGAGAATAAAATAAGTGTTGTACTATAGAAGATTTATTAAAAGCATATAAAAAGAAATGATTCATAAAAAAAAACAGAATTTTTAAAAAAATAAATAAATAAAAAATGTTACAAAGAAAAAATTAGGAAAGTAGTGAATAAGAAAGCATATTTGTGGCCAGAATACGGCGATGTGAAATAAATGGAGTAAAGGAAACTACTTACTGAAGGAACAGTTAAGAAAAGGTTATGTAATCAGGATACAGTAGAAAGGAATATAAATGAAAAAAAAAAATAAAACTTATTTAAATGAAACAGTTATAGAGCCAAGATATGGCAGGAGAAAAATAAAAAGAAACGGGGAAAACCTAAAGTTACAGGCAAATGTGTTGGCATCTTCAAAGTGAACAACGTTGTTACAGAAATCCCTCGCAAGGATTAAATTCTAGTACAGCGGATTCTACTTGTAGATCCCAAAATAGTGCCACTTTATTTTAAATAATTCTGTAAATTTCGTTTTGGATTTAAAATAGTCATTAAAGTAATTAAATGTTATTAAAAAAAAAAAAAAAAAAAAAGCAAATGAATTGAAAATAAAGAAATTTGAAAACGTCCAATGAAGACGCAATAAAACATAATAAGTAAAATGATACAGAAAGTAAAGAAAACAAAATAATGAAAGAGACAAATTATTTTTACTTAAAGAAACAATGATAAAAGGAAAAATAATTTTACAAAGACTTTACAAAGAATTTTAAAAATGGAGCAGTAAATATAAGAACAAAAGAATAAAATAAATAAATAACAAAACTTAAAGGAAACTAAATTCTCACAACAGGAAAATATTAAGTAAAGTTATGAATTAAAGATATTGAATTGGAGAAATAAAAATGAAAAATTAATGTTTTAAAGAACAAACCAAAAGAAAAGCCTATATTGAAATTTCTTACTGTTTATTTATATGTAAATGCGCTTACGCATAAAAACATTGACAAGAAAAGTTAAGATTTGCATAAAAGTATAAAAACCTAAATAAAAATTAAATTGAATTATATCAAAATTAGAAAATACAGGTTAATGACAATGATATGTTAATGTCAAATACAGTTGATTCATTGAAAATATGTATGTTAAAAATTGTGTAAATGATAGAAAAATAAAAATAAATTTAAATAGAATTAACGAAGTTAGAAAATTGAAATCCTTGAAGTCGTATGTTGAGTTGATAACAAGGTAAATGTGAAGTAAAGTTAAGATAAAAACAATATCAATAATTAATAAATTTGATAGCAGAAAAATGTATTAAGATATAGAGAAACAGAATACAAATGTTTACAAAAGAAATAATACGTCAAAGGTCGAACTTATAAGTTATGGTCACTGAATATTTTAAAATTTGTTGAAAAAAAAAAAAATTATGTAAAATGGAAATTAAGAATACAACATTTGAAGAATACGGCTATATCAAGGGTCTTGTATGCATCGACATAGCAGAAACACAAGAAGCGGAGGTTGAAGCAGGAACGAGATATTCAAGTAAAAGAAGTAACGAAGACTTTTACTTGTGTCTGAAGCAGTAGAGGAAAGAAATCCGTTAGTGAACGTTATTTGAAGTACAAGAAAGAGAATATGAGTTTGAAAGAATAACATGGAAGCAGTAAGGATTGGTTAAACTGATTGCAAAGTTTCTTGACGAACATTAAGACAACACAGCAAATTGAAGATGTGTAGAAAGCGCAGACATGGAAACGTTGCATCGCAAATAATAATTTCATAACTGGCCGCAGCTCATTCATTCATCAGATGATTTTCGCAAAAACAAAAGTGTGCAAATATGTTACATACTTCGAAATAGTTTGAAATTTTATTACTTTTAACATTTTTCTTAAATTTATGCTGGCAATTTTTCTTGTGGAGCATATGGCGAAGGAAGAGAATAATATCCTTTACGATAACGTATTGGCCGCATCATCAACGAAATTAATTATAATGAAGTCTATAACACTACGAGGTTGTTCAACAATAGATTGGGTGAATTAGGATATTTTGTTTATACATCCGATATCAATAGAGTAGCTGAAAGATTTGTTGAACTTGACAGGCTATAACGCAAAAAGTTCGGAGCTTGTATATGAAAACAAAAAATTAAAGGCTGTTTACACAACTTGGTACCATGAAATAAGAAAAGACAACCATTGAGTCACCATCAGTAGCAGTAGCACCAGAAGCGGAACAAAGATAAAAGATACCTAGTGGAGCATAAGCAGACCGAATCAACGAGGACGAGATGTCACCGATGTATACAAGACATAGGGAACTAGTAAGACTTAATGGGTTTCAAATGAGATTTTGCATTAAACAAATATTTAAGATATCAAAAGTAAAACGAAAACATAAACATTCACAAGAACTATACAGGACAAAAAGTGTTTATAACAAATTAAAATTTAAGTTAGTCGAATTTGGAACTGATAATGTATTGTCATGTAATGTTATATAATATAATGTAATGTAATGTAATGTACAAAAGAACTGAATAAGAAAAAATTTGTTTATAGTCAGTTTCACAGAAGAAGAAAAAAAAAAGTAATTGAAAACGTTATATATTAAGCATACAAACATAGTCGATACGCAAAAAGCAAAGTCATCGAAAATTTCAACCTCTTCAAGGTAAAAATTTTCTTGGTCAAAGGGGGGAGGAATGTTGTGACTAATTAGTCACAAACGTTAATAATTAACTTAAAACAGCAATGAACACTGATCTGCCTCAATTGAAAGTGAGTAATCAGCATTCATTGCAATTCAAAAGTCAAGCTCATGGTTAATAGGCGACTAAATAGTTGAGAAAGCCAGCTTGCTATTTTAGCTGCGCTTCTGTTAACATGACTTGACTACTGTTTTACAAAAATGCAGCTGTTGCATTTTTGGACTTTGGCTTATTAAGCGTGAGGTAAATATTTAAATTGATATTTTATTGTTGTAACCAACATGGTTATGAAATCTGAGCCAAAGTTCCCATGGCTGGGCGGTCGAGTATAAGTGTTTGTATGTTTGTTTTAGAAGAGTAGCGGCAGCACTAAATATGTATGTGCATGCATATAGCATGAATAATTGTTTTGTTTTTAAGAATAAGAATACTATTTTGTATATATAAAATAATAACAATGAGATTGTCTAGGTTAAGAATTTTACTTTAAGGTTGTTTATATTTTAAGGTTAAGCTATAGAGCCAAATAAAATCTCGGCCAAGAATGGAAAATTGTAACTAAGTTAAGAAAATGAAGAAGAAGAAAGCGAGATCAGATTTGATATAAATATCAGATCTCCGCTAGCAATAAAGATTCGGCTGAAGACCATTGACAAGCAATTAAAAAAGGTGTGTTGTTTTTTAAACGGAAGACCAATAAACCGCAGGTTTCATTTGGTAAGTATATTTTTCAGGAATAGCAGTTTATGGCAGTGTGTGCTTTCCCTTAGGGGATAAACCACAACTTGGCAAAACTTATGGCTTTCGAGCTTACCCATAGGGAACTTCAGTAATGTTAATCTACGCGTATCTTCGCGAGAAGATACAACACTGTGGTAAATATATTTACCGAAAACTAAGAAATCTGGGTATTTGTCTATATTGAGCTCTAATTTTTGACGCTGGTCAACATAATCAACACTATCAAATTCAACGGAAAATAAATCTATTTCAGGCACGTTATCAATTTCTAAAGCAGACACTAATTCAGAATCAGTTTCGTTGACGCGTGAAAGAGCATCGGGAACTACGTTTGCACTGCCTTTTCTGTGTTCGATCGTGAAAGCAAAAGACTGAAGCTTAAGTGCCCAGCGTGCTAAACGCCCGCTTAGATCGCACTGATTCATAAGCCAGCGTAAGCTAGAATGATCAGTAATAATCTTAAATTCCTGACCTTCAACATAGGCTCGAAATTTTTTTACTGCCTTCACTGCAGCCAAGCATTCTTGCTGAGTAACAGAGTAGTTACGTTGTGCTTTGTTTAACTTTTGGGACATATAGGCCACACGAATTTCTTCATTATTTTTGTTCAACTGGGCTAGCACCGCACCTACTCCGTATTTGCTTGCATCGCATTGTAATATGAAAGCTTTACTGAAATCTGGGTTTGCTAGAACCGGTGCTGATGTCAGTTTTATTTTCAGAGCTTCAAAAGATTCTTTAGTCTGTTCTCCCCATTCAAATTTAACGTCTTTTCTCAACAAATTAGTCATCGGATGGGATATATCAGCGTAATTTGCGATAAATCGCCGATACCAACCGGCCATGCCTAAAAAGCGACGCAGTTGACGAAGTGTTTTTGGCTCGGGGTATTCTAATATAGCTGAAATTTTTTCTGGGTCAGTTTTTAAAGTACCATTCCCTATAACGTATCCAAGATACTTAACCTGCTTGAGGCAAAATTTGCTTTTAGATATGTTGATCGTTAGTCCTGCTTTTCTAATGTGATATGCTATGTCTTGCAAAAGGGTTATATGAGAATTGAAGTCCTCTGACAGCAGCAGTAAGTCGTCAAGGTATACAAAAACACGCTCTCTGAGATGGTAAGGGATAACCTTGTCCATCAGCCGACACATTGTTTGAGGAGCATTGCATAGGCAAAACGGCATCACTGTAAATTGATATAAAGGCCTGTTAGGCACTGTGAACGCCGTTTTCTCGCGGGAGTTCATCTCTAAAGGAATTTGCCAAAAAGCATCTTTTAAATCTAAGCTTGAGATGAACTCTGCACGAGGTAACCTGCTCAAAATGCCCTCAATGTGCGGCAATGGAAAGGCATCTTTCACTGTCACATTGTTAACCTTTCGACTAACCAAACAAAGCCGAACTTTGCCTGGTTTTCTCACCAGCCCTACATCTATAACATGCTCTAGCAATGAAGTTTTTCCTAAACCATTTTCCTCGTAGGACGGAAAACCTTTTATGGCCGCACTAAGTTTTTGCTTTTGATCATATGACAAATTATGTTTATTCGAATCCAATTCAGGCGAATCAATTTCATTTACAAAATGTGTCTCACTATCTTTATTTATTCCCTCTATCACATGAGTAGCCACTTCAAAATCTCTCCAAAAATTTACTCCAAGATATAAATCTTGTGTTTCATTGGAATTCAAATATTTTAATTTTAAATTTGAACGCTTAATTTTTTCAGCTAAATTACCACCAATGCAGCTTAAATTTGCTCCCGAATCGAGCAAACCTAACATCTGTCTACCTAAAATATTTACGGACGCATATGGCCTTATATCTCCAGGTTTGCATATGATTGAAGAAATAATTGAATTTTGTTTTTCTCGAACAGATGACCAATAGTTTTTGGCTCGCAAAGCAGACCGAGTTTTCTTAAAAATTTGATTACGAATATTTACATAATTTTTCATGCGTTCATGAAAGGGCAAAATTTGATGTAATTTTGTGACAGTTGGTAAACTATTTATATTTTCATTTATCGAAATAACTATTAATTTGGAGGTTGGTGATTCCTCAATTGGAGCTTGGGATGCCTGCTGTTGTTGTTGTAGGCATCCCTGGACTTGTTTCCCGGGTTATTGCAATTCGGGCAATTCGGAAGAAAAAAGGCTAAGAGGCCACAACCGTAACAGAAAATGCGTCTAGGCTTTACGCAATGCTTATACACATGCCCCTTTTCCTCTCAATTCCAACATTTAGTATCAGAAAAATCAGTACGAATTTCACATGCTTCTAAATCCTCTTCGACACTATTATTTTGTTCTACTTCTGAAATATGTCGACGCGGAGCGAACGTAGGTTTTAGAGTTTTTGGGAATATTTGGGTGCTTTCATAAAAATTTTCACGTCTTTGTAAAACACGCCTTAATGATGTTATAGAAGTGATATCTAAATTTAGTAGTTCAATTTTAATTTCTGGATGAAGATTTGTCATAAGAGTTTCTACCAGTTCCTGCTCACACATTGGCACTTGCAATCTATCATTCAATACCAACACTCTTTCCAAAAATTTTTCAAAGGACTCACTAGCACCCTGCTTACGATTGCGAACAGTTGCTTTGATGTCGAAATCAGATCGAAAATCTTTAAAGTCGCGTTTTAATTTCTCGCAAATATCAGTCCATTCTAAACTTGATCGCACTGAATGGTGATATCTCCAAAACCAATTTTTCGCTTTTCTTTCGAAAAGGAGGTGTGCGTTATTGAACACAGCTTGAAAATTGCCACCAAGTGACGTATTTGTTAAAGCATTAACTCGATAAATGAATTCTTCAACAGGAATGGATTCTAGTGACCCATTAAAAGTCAACTTCCAGTTAATAATTGCTTTTGAAAACGAATCGGGTAAGGGAGTACCCGTGCTTGGACGGACATTCCTATTTGAGTTATTCGTGACAATATTACTAGAGCCCGAATTATTAATAATACCTTCGCTTTGATCATTATTTGCCTGACGAGGCATTTCTCGATTGTTCGCTTCCTCCAAGGTTGGTATATTTAGAGGCCATTTAGGTTGCCTTGCTTCCAAATGTCTTTGATTCAAATTCAAATTTCGAAAACAGTCTCCTAAAGATTCAGTTATCATTTGGTTTAAATCGTTTTTCAACTGACACTGCGAATTTTGCACTGAATTTTCAATCATATTTTGGATACGATTTAAATCTAAATTATTGCGTTCTTCACGATTTTGTCGGTTAGGGTTAAAGTTATTTGCAGGACGTCCACGCTTGGGTGGGTTAGCGAAATATGGTCTATTATTTTGACTTCCAAATTCTTCAATTGAGCGATTCGCTTGTTCTGCTCTAGAACGTGTAGTAACTCCTGCTCGGTTATCATTTGTACGCTTAGGGAAAGCCCCTTGTGAAGACCTTTCGTCTATAGTTAAAAAATCATCAACAGAACATGGTTCTTGTTCTGCAAAACTTTTTAATGATTGAGAATCTATGCCAGATCTGCATAATGGGCAAGTATCGTTTTCGTTTAACCAAATCGATATACACGACCGGTGAAACATGTGTCTACATGGTGTAGCAGCAAAGTTTAAAGGAGTAAGTTCTTCGTTACAAATAGTACAAGTACCACAGCCAGGTTGGTCATTAGGCACAAGGTTTTCACTGCTGTGACGTACTGCCATGATAATAATATAAAAAAAATCAGCAAACAAAAAAAATTAGTGCAATAGAAATGACTAATCAAAGAGAAAAAAAACATTAAGAGTCGAACCCACTTATCTGCACCTTATGTTCATATAGATAAAGAGTATAAAAATTTTAAGTTTCAAAAGTTTCAATAAAACTCTAATATAATATAATATTTTTCTAAATAATATAAGTTTATTGCGAATATGTTATCAACTCCGTTGGTAATGCAGTAGGAAAAATCAATATTATTGTATTAAAATTGACATTATATCAATCGCTTTTTATATGCTTTAATTTAACAAGTTTTAGAATGGAAAAAAATATGCATACTGCGGTTAATATTCATAGAATTAAAACAGAAGAATTTCTGTCAAAGTGATCCTATGCAAGATAACACACAAATCATAATATCAGTAAAAAATAATGTAGGCGGCAGCAAACTTAAATATAATTCAAGTTATACTATTCCGAATACAAAAATTTTATCAAAAAAAATATGATAACTTGAAATTGTTTACATCAACTGATCCGGCTGGTTAACTGAACTTCTTTTAAATTCAAAATTAATTCCAAACCCTTCACAATTGAGCTAATTAGTAGACCCAAAGAACCTTGGGCCCCACGTTGGCCGCCATTTTATGTCATAGACCGGAAATGTAATGCGTGTAAGGAGCGTGTGTGCATGATTTCGGTTCCAGGCTTGAGCTCGTCGTATTGGGTAGAGTTCGTACTCTTTACAACTTGTGCATTACGCCTTATGATCATAAAAATAAAATACTCATGCACAATTCCATAAACTACCAAATCAGCAAATTAAAAAAAAACAATATTGACACTCCATGCGACGACACCAGGTGTTATTACGGTGCCACCGATCTCACTTTTCCCTACCCAACCATTACTGCGAAAGATTTTATCTTCTCCCCCGCCCCAACCAAAGCAAAACCAACGGGTTGACTACATTCGCATCTTATAAAATTTATTTCATACTCATTGGGTTAACAGAATCTTTACATTAAAAAAAAAATCCAATTTAAATTAACATTTTACAAATTTGTTTATAATATCAAAATTCATAGCTTAGTTTATTCTAATTTAACGCAAAATTGACATTTTTGTTAATGATTTCAGTTTATATTACCCTTAATGAAAATGAAATACACAAAAAAATTAAATATTTAATCGCAACAATTCTTCCATTTTCCAAGACTTAAAAATTGATATATTATCCACTTTAAAGAAAGAAAATTAGAGAGTCTTAATAAAGAGCAAAACAATGTGTAACCAAAAATGAAATTGAGTTACATTGAGTTACTTTTTATCTCTGACATTTATTGTTCTTAATTTTAAGTAAGTCAATTGTTTATATCCGCACTGAACAAACTCGTCGCCCACCGCAAACTGCATTGATGTGTATTGACAGTCGGCGATGGTAATATTATCTTCGCTAAAACCAAAATGCGTAACCCGCTCTTGCAAGATGATCGCTTATGCTTTACAAAAAAAAATTAAAATAAAAAAAATCTGCAAATCAAAGAGAGAGAGAGAAAGTGTGAACTGCGTTATCTTACATATAGATAGCTTCGCCGCAGCGTAGGTGTACTACACTAAGAGTAATCACTTATGTTAGCATTTTGCCCACTTGACCATGTTTCCAAAAAGCTTTCGTTAACTTAACAGCTTTGTGTTAACATGGCTAAAACACTAATACAGTATTAACCTTTAGTAGGTATTTAATTGAATTTACTTTATATCTAATAATTCATTAGTTTAGTTCATTTTCAAATTATTTTTGCCAAGATTAAAAATATTTAAAATAAGATTCTACATTTTTTTTTATATGCATGACACTCACCGCAATTTAACATCCCACGATGAAAGGCCCTTCATTGCTGCTATGCTGTATGATAGAAGTTGTTGTAAAATGTTTTAAACTTTATGCATGTAAAAAAAACCATTAAGACCACCTTAATTTTGTGCGTGTACTCTCACTACGGCAAATTATTTAGGTATACCAAAATTAAGCTGCTTATATATTATGTATTGATTATTAATATTCACTAGTTTTAAGGTCTTTATGAATGTTTTTATACTGATTTAAGTAATTATTTTTAAGCTTATATTAATTATTATATTTAACACTTGCTTTAAGATAATAAACCTACTAAACTATTTAGTGCAATTTAGTTGTTAGTATATCGTAAACATATTATAGATATTTAATTTAGATTTTAATTGACTTGTAATATATATATATATATATTAGGGCGGGTCAAATTTTGGCTCAGCGAAATTCGTAAAATACATGTAATTTCAAGACTTTTTCTCCACTACAGCATATACAAATTCTGAAAAAAAGCTGTGCGGACTTTCGTAAATAGATTCATATACATACATTCATACATTCATATTTTATAATTGAGAACAAAATCTATTTACGAAAGTCCGCACAGCTTTTTTTCAGAATTTGTATATGCTGTAGTGGAGAAAAAGTCTTGAAATTACATGTATTTTACGAATTTCGCTGAGCCAGACCTCCAAAAAATTCGTCCATACAAATTGACCCGCCCTAATATATATATATATTAGGCCGGGCCAATTTGTATGGAGCCGAAAACTTTGATTAAAGCCACCCCCTGGGATGATTCTATGGACAATTCTAAGCAACTTTGGTGAAGGAACCATAGGTCTATCTCGATTTTCGAGTGTCCCACTTTTCAAAAAATGATTTTTCCCCTATAACATCATTGATTCAAAATTCGATTTTTTATTCATCGTTATATTATCTTTTTTATGTGTATATGGGGGGTTTTTGGGGTCGAGAAATTCATTTCTGATCTTTATTTTTACCTATGACCACCGCCAGAGGGCGTTTCATGCCTATTTTAACCAAAATTATTTCTGCTGCTTTGCGGACTTTTTATCTCTGACATTTATTGTTCTTAATTTTAAGTAAGTCAATTGTTTATATCCGCACTGAACAAACTCGTCGCCCACCGCAAACTGCATTGATGTGTATTGACGGTCGGCGATGGGTTTGTGTTGTTGATGTTCAGTGCGTCCTTTTGACGCTTGCTGTCATATGTTTAGTGATTTTTCTCCCGTTTTGGCTTTTCTCTCGCATTCCTTTAACCGCGTTGGTTCGTTTTTTTGCGTATGGAATTTAGTTGGTTTTAAATAAATAAAATTAAAGTAAATTAAGTACAGAAATTGTGTTCGTATTTATAATTGTTTAAACGCGTCAGTTTTTTCGCATACTCTAGAGTGCATTACCCGGCATACCAACAGCACCACCAGACGGCACATCACCAGACAGCCGCAGCAATTAACGACACAAGGCTCCGCCACCAGCAGCAACATCATCCCCACCGACTACCAACGCACCCAGGAGAAAACAGGCAACACCAGTAACACCCACATAGTGTGTTAAAACTAATACGTTCTAACAAGAAACGTAACTAATATAAATAAAATTCTCATCATTTTTACCATTGCGTTTTTACCAATTTGCAGGTGGAAAAAATATATTCGAACCATATAAACATAAAAAAGATAATATAACGATGAATAAAAAATCGAATTTTGAATCAATGATGTTATAGGGGAAAAATCATTTTTTGGAAAGTGGGAGACTCGAAAATCGAGATAGACCTATGGTTTCTTCACCAAAGTTGCTTAGAATTGTCTATAGAATCATCCCAGGGGTGGCTTTAATCGACAAAAAAATTGGCCCGCCCTAATATATATATATATATATATATATACATATATACATATATATATAATTTCCGTCGTTTAGTGCATTACATTAGTATGTATACATTTTCATCACATTTTTATCTCATCTTATTTTTATGTTTAAAATTTTAGATTTACGGCTGGCTGCGTGATATAATGAAAAATATATAGATTTTTTTTTCTTTTCCTTTTTTTTACTCACTTTTAAACTGATTTTAGTTAAGTTTTTGCCTTTAACATTTTAGACTTTATTTGTTTTTGTTAACTGCATGTTTAAAACTTATTCTTGCACGATTTTTTTTTCTTTGTATTTTCGTTTCTGTAACCTGTTTTTGTCTTGCTGTTCCACACGCTTAAGAGAGACTGAATGCATATGAAGTTGATGTAGGTTTCTGATGCGCCAAAGAGCCAATTTGAATACCAGCCAAAATTATTGGCATTACCATCAATTAAAAATAGCTCCCAAACGTTTACCTTTTTCATTAATTGGGTATGAATCCAGCAATTATTTACAATTGATTGTAACAGAGTATATTATTTTGTTACTAAGAATTGTGAACCAATAGAGATCACTTTTATGTGTCACTTTATGTGGCAAAAACTAGCAAAATTTGACAATTTAAACTACTTCACCATGTGGTGTCCAGAATAGAAAAAAAAATCATTTGCCGGAAATGATCGAGGATCAGCCATTCTTATAAATCTTGGGCGAAATGGTTGGTCAACGTGATTGTTATAACTTTTGAGTGTAAGGTACACAAGCATTACCATTCTTTAAATACAATAATAATAGTAAACTTCAATACCGGTACTCACAAAAAACAAATTACTGTAGATATACATAAGTTCATCATAATTCAAAATATCAAAAATAAAACATTTCTGTAATTTTATAAAAATTTATCCAGTTAGTTACAATAAAACTACAATCCAAATTAAATTTAACGAAGCGGCGAATTGCATTAACCACATTCAACCTATTTAAATTGCAGTACTATCACGTCAGCTTACCTGTGTCAACCCGCAACTGATAAATGTTTTTCGGAACTGCTCAACAATAACACAGCTGAGTGTGCAACAGAATCAGCACATGACCTCTAGCTAATTCACTGATAGAACAATTATCTTGAACGATGTATCCCCAACTAGTATTTACGATCAGCAGGAGATGGAGGAAAAAGCAACATCCCTTCTAACCTTATCGAACACCATAAAAATAAACTTCGTACGGGCAAATAAAATCGAGACACACGTCGAGCTTGACGCACCAAAGACGTTTAAAATCAGTCATCTCTAGCATAAAATTAGATTATCGCTGCCTTACCTTCACAAAATCCATATCGACAATACTAATCATATTGGAACAATAAAGGGCCAACTAATGCTACAAACAAATTTCTGGCTGCTAACAGCAACAATATTAGTAGTTACATCTATTATAATAGTTCTGATTATTTTAAAAATAATCCAACAGTAAAAAAGCTTCAATAGAAAAACACGGGAAGCCTTGAAGATAATTATTAACAAAATCATCGAACATATAAAAATCGAAACAGGGACGTTTCGAGCTTAAGAGGGGGAGAAGTTAACATCTGCGCCACTGGTGCACGCGCATCCAGTTTCGACACTTTACATATGTTGACTTTGCATAAATAGTTCATTTTTACTTATATCTCAGCTTCGACACTCGTTCAATGTATATTCATATATAATTCATATTTATGCTGATAAGCTTTTTCATTATTGATGAATTTCATTTACAGCGAAATGAAATATAGAAAAAACGCGAAAATGGTCAAAAAGAGCTCCATTTAAACTACAATAACTCAGAATCGGCTGAACCGATTTCCATGATCTTGGTATCATTAAAAAGATATTTTAACAGGCTTTATGACACGTTTTATGACACACAAAAAAATTACACTGTAAAACATTTATAAAAAAAAGAAAATTTTAACTAACGAAAAATCCAAAAAGATCAAGGGTTTTTTTACAGTGTATTACTTTTTTAGAAAGGTTTATCCGTCACCTATACCATATCAAAAAATAAAAATGGGTTCTATTTTAGTTTTTTTTATATAATTTTTTAAGTAGTGTCACTTCTAGTAATTGCCCTTATATTTTATATTTACAGGTAAAATAACACAGTACAACACATGATTTGCCAACTCAATTCTGAGAACTGTATGTGAAATTAGACCCAAAAAGAAGAATTTCTGCATCATTCGTTTTGTCTTCTTACCTGCCACATTATTTTTAATATCGATTTGAAGTTAGTACTAAAATATTGGGGAATTTATCACGTTTTAGGCCCTGTTGTTTGACATAACTCGACAACCACTAGCCCGGTTTAGATGAAATAAATTTTAACAAATTAAAAATTACAATTTCCTTAATCTGTTCATATATTGTTTTCCTATAAAAGCCACAGTTTCCAAGTTAAAAATAAGCGCATGAAGAAAAAAAAATATTTTTTTTTAAATTCATAAAAAATACAAAACGGAAATAAGTTTCAAGTCTAGTTACTTTTTCGCAAAGTCACATAACCTATGAGCAAAATGAGATAAAGATCATGAAAATCGATGCACGAGTTTCGCTTTTATTCGCAATTGAGTAAAGGTATGAATTTCAAAAATCAGTTATAGCCACCACCCTTAAAATAAAAAATTTTGAATTGCTCAGTAAACAAATTTTTTCGATCTTTTTTCTGTATTTTTCGGACGAAATGACCACAAAATTCGTCCAAATTTGGGCATTTGTTGTTTTCCATATTGATATATTTCATGTTTTGTTGTTATTCACTTTTAAAAAACTGGAGAAAAATCACTTTCACTGTTCGCGTTCGTCGGCACTGCCTGAATGACAAAAATCAATCAATGCACACCTATAAATACTACGTATTTTTCAATATTTTACGGCCAGGTACTTATAAATGGGCGCATATTTTAAAGGTGGCTGGCTATATACCTGATTCAGCACTTGTACGTTTCAAATTGTGCAAAACTTTACAAATAATCAGCACCCTTAAATGTGGGTTTATTTATTATTTTGTTTATTCCTTTTTTTTAATTCTCAGAATCATAAAAAAGGTGTCAATGCTTTCTCCAAATATTGTTGTGCATAAAACGTGAAAAATTCCCCTATACGATAGTTACTAACTTCAAATCGATATTAAAAATATTTTGGCAGGTAAGAAGACAAAACGAATGATGCAGAAATTCTTCTTTTTGGGTCTAATTTTACATACAGTTCTCAGAATTGAGTTGGCAATCAATGAACTGAAAAATGTTGTACTGTGTAAATAAACATTGTCCCAGGAAAATTATGAATATGTTTTAACCCCAAAAAGTTCTTGCTTGCCTTAAAAATTGCTATATAAATGCACCTGATGAACGTACAGAAATTCATAATTATAAACAGTTTCGAGAAGCCAAGATATCCCATTACAATTTTTACGCGTATATTTTAAAAATTTGAGTGAATATGAATTCAAACAATAAGTACAGATGCATAAAAATATCTAATAAGTGTTGCGCTTCGCTTCGTAAAATAAGTGAAAACGAGGCTGCAAATATAATTGAATATTTTCCAGCTGTCGCCAGCATTCATTGTAGCCGTATTTGCGAAACTTGCCGGAATACACTGAGAAAAGCGCGCAGTCGTAATGAATCCAACGTGGAGCAGAATGAAGTCTCAAATTATTTACCAACAACCCCCAGCGATGAAATTAGGTAAGAATTGAATGAACTTCCAACTTGTACCAGCCGTAATGCAAACATCGAAAGCAACGAACTCATTGAAAATATAAATGATCATATTATTCCTCATCTACCAAACCAAATGTCGCCTCTTAAGAGGAAATATATCAAACGAGATGCATACAGAAATAGAAAATCACTGCAAATTTTGGAAAATGTAGCAGATTCACTTGGAGCTGATCCATTGTCTGATTTGTCAGCGCAACTTGAAAACGTCAAAGCCATTTACGAAGAAATTTTGCAAAACATCAAATATCAAATAGAGAACAGCTCAAATCTTTTGGAAAAGCAAAAACTTTTATCTCTCTTACCAATCAATATGAGTCACGCAGAAATTAAAGATCGTTTTGGGGATGATATATCTCACGATTATATCAAAAAAAGTAAAGATATCCAAAGAAATAAAACGAAGTTTGCAGATATCAATCTTTTAAAAATGAGCACACGTAGTTTACCAACCGAAACTCTAAGCACAGTCAAGTTATTTTATGAAGATGATGAAATTAGCCGAATCATGCCAGGATCGCAAGATTCAATTACTGTTAAACAAGGAAACTTACGTGAAAAAGTTCAAAAAAGACTGATGTTATCTTTACTACGCGAATCTTACTACGAATTTAAAAAAAACATCCCTTGGCCAAAGTGGGTTTTACAAAATTTACAATGTTAAGTCCAAAAAATTGTATGAAACTTGGAGTTGGAAACCAGCAAAATATCTGTGTATGCACATTGCATCAGAATATGAAATTGATGTTTGAAAAAAGTGGCTTAAAATCAATTTGTATTGAAAGAGAATGCACATTTACCGACTGCAAAGATGTTCTCAAATTCGTTGTTTGTGATGGTGACATAGAAAAAAGCGAGTGTTGCGTTTCAATGTGTGGTCCCTTCTTCAAAAACTTAAATAATCTAAAAACGCATATGCTAAAACATTTTGAAAATAACCAAACTGAAGAAATAATATACAAAAAGTGGAATACAACGATTAGATGTGTTCTGGAAACGTTAACCACCAACCCAGAATCATTTGTCAACGATTTTACTAAACACATCAAAGTTCTGATTCCACATCATTTCATAGCAAAGCGACAATCTGAATTTATCAGCAATAAAAGAGCGGCGCTGTTATCAGGAGAAATGTTAATTCAAATGGACTTTGCTGAAAATTATGCATTTCTTGTACAAGATGCCGAGCAAGGATACCATTGGAATAATGATCAGGCTACAATACATCCGTTCGTTATTTATTACAAAGGTAATTATTTTAATATTTTGGTATTAGTAAACACATCCATCCACACTCATCAAAATATTTAATATTTTTTATTTATTTGTTTTTTTCCTTTATTTGTTTATTTTCAGAAAACGATAAATTAACTTATAAAAGCTTCGCCATAATATCTGATTGCAATACCCATGATAGTATAGCAGTTCATCTATATATTTAAAAAATGATACAGTTCGTGAAGGCCAATATAATCAACAATATTAATAAAATCATTTACGTATCAGATGGTGCAGGAGCACAATATAAAAATAAATATAAAAATAAATATAACTTCATTAATTTATGCCATCACAAATCTGATTTTGGTATTGACGCTGAATGGCACTTTTATGCGACCAGTCACGGAAAATCTGCATGTGATGGAATCGGAGGAACATTGAAGAGAGGTGCTCGAAATTATAGCATTGCAAATAAAAATGAAATCCAGACAACGAGGCAACTCTATCACTGGGCATCAGAAACATATAAGACTACCATACAAGTTGCTTACGCAGATGCTGACGAATACAACAACGTTAAAGAAAAGCTATTTTCAAGATATAAAGAAGCTCAAACTATAACAGGAACTCAAGGCTTTCATTCATTCATTCCGATAAATGAAACTTTTGTACATGTGCGCAGATATTCTGACTGTGCCAAATTTGAGCAGCGCAAAATTTCTTACAAATAATTAACTTAAAAAAAATGTAAATAAAATAAAGCACAAATTAATAAAAACATGGCAAATAATATAAACAATTGTTGATGGTTTTTTATTTATAAACATTTAAAAAATGTTATAATTGTTGAACTATTTTGTAAATGTGTAAGAATGTGACCTGATATTTTCGCTGTTATTCGAATTATTTCGAAAACTTTCGGTACGTATTACTAGAAGTGACACTACTTAAAAAATTGGGGTTAAAACATATTCATAATTTTCCTAGGACTATGTTTATTTATTTAACCTGTAAATATAAAATATAAGGGCAATTACTAGAAGTGACACTACTTAAAAAATTATATAAAAAAAACTAAAAAAGAACCCATTTTTATTTTTGATATGGTATAGGTGAAGGATAAACCTTTCTAAAAAAGTAATACACTGTAAAAAAACCCTTGATCTTTTTGGATTTTTCGTTAGTTAAACTTTTCTTTTTTTTATAAATTTTTTAAAGTGTAATTTTTTTTGTGTCATAAAACGTGTCATAAAGCCTGTTAAAATATCTTTTTAATGATACCAAGATCATGGAAATCGGTTCAGCCGATTCTGAGTTATTGTAGTTTAAATGGAGCTCTTCTTTTTGACCATTTTCGCGTTTTTTCAAAAACTTTCCCACTGTGCCACGCCCAAAAAATCGCAAAACAGTCATTTCTAAAAATGATAGTTTGTTTGTATTAATCAAATTTAGCTATGAACAAAATGAACAATGCATCTCGATTTTTACATGAAATTCATCTATTGTGTTTATGTTTTGAATTGATGTACAGATGTGAAAATAAATAGGGACACCTTTATTTTTATATTTAAAGTTGCATGGATTACATACAAGGTGCAACAGATATAGCATTAATTCCCTCGGGTGGTGGTTCCTCCTGATAAGGCGATTATAAAACTTTTTGGAATTTCCTCCCACATTGTAAAACTTTAAAGATACAGGGTGTTTTACGGTTTTGGTACGCGTTTGGTATTATTGTTCTAGAATCTAAACTACTCACCATAAAATAAAAAATAGTATTTTGTATTTTAGAAAAAATATCAACTTTTCCATCAATATATCAACCACTTTCATGTCATGTGCTGCAGCTGAGCTAAACTTTTGAGATTACTCAACGAAATATCAACAATTTTTGTATCTTTTGTTTTAGCGGAGCTGCAATCGTCCAAATTTAAAATATCTTTTTTTCATGTAAAAATACACTTTATCAACAATATTTTTTTAAATTCCAACTTTGGACAGTAACAGATCCGCTAAAACAAAAGGTAGAAAATTTGTCGATATTTTGTTGGATAATCTCAAAATTTTTTCTCCGCTACAGCATATGACACAAAAGCGATTGATATACTTATGAAAAATCTGGTATTTTTTCTAAAATACAAAATATTATTTTTAACTTTATGGTGAGTAGTTTAGATTCTAGATCAATAATACTAAACACGTACCAAAACCGTAAAACACCCTGTATCTTGAAAGTTTTACAATGCGGGAGGAAACTCCATAAAGTGTTATACTTGCCTTATCAAGAAGAGTCACCAGCCGAGGGAATTAAAGCTATATCTGTAGCACTTTGTATACAATTCATTCAGCTTCATATATAAAAAAATAGGTGTCCCTATTTATTTTCACACTAGCTGATATACCCGGTGTTACTCGAGAGTCATTTATATAAACATTTTAACATACACTTCTCGATTAAATGTTTTTTAAAATCGGGAATAATGAAACACATGTTGAATTTTATTTGAATTTTATTTTATTTAATTTTATTTATCCACCGTTTGCTAGATAATTGAACGAACATTGATCCAAAAAAGGTTAGGAAAATTTTTGTTGTTGGTGGTTCCATCTCTTGCGGAGAGCTAATTGAATTCAAAGAAGCGGTACGAAAAACAGATTTTAAAAATTAAAAAGAATTTTTATATTTACTCAATCTTAAAGCAAGCACAATTACCTTTTCAACAAAATAAAAATTATGGTGGGACTCAATGCGTCCTTGAGATATGGACATTTTAACGTCTAAACAAAGTTTTATATTAAAAAACATATTGAACTTTTTAACAAAAAAAATGTTAATGAAATATACTAAAAACAGCAGAGTTATTGGCATTAAAAGTAAAAACTTTGATTTTCATATATTTTTTTTCTCATTATTAGCTATCAATGTATTATGAAAATTCGTTGTGCTAAAAATGATTGTACCTACTAAAATTTCTAAAAAAAACTGGCAGTACTGCATTATTTTACTTTTGAAAAGTTTGGTAGCAATAGCATTTTCGCAAAATATTTCGCAAAACTTATGTGCTAGCTGCATAAGAACATCAGATATTCTTCTGTAAGCTATTTTCTGCGCCACCTGTCTGTAATCCCAATCGTGTGGGGTTAAATTTGAAGAAACTTTTGAAAAAACATAATTCAGCTATTCAACGCAAGGTGTACGTATAGTTTGTACCCACACCTCTTACACATGTGGCGCCATCTATCTGTGAATTTAACGCACAGATCAAAACTAATGAAATAATTGTGCTGACCAGATGCGCATATGTTTTTTTATATCGCCATATAGCTGAAACTGCTTACATGAAAATATTAACTTTTACAGCATTCTTATTCACAGTCATCTTTTCGATAAAATTGTGATATATATACAACATTTAAAGTACCATTGATAAAGAACTAATTGACAACGGTGACACAATAGTGAAAATAAATACAGCCTTCACAACAAAACAAATTTAACAGGAGGGGGGCGGGGGGTGGGGAGGCAAAATATAAGTAGATGATCACCATAAAGAAAATTTTATATAATACAAAATGTTCGTAATTACTTTAGACACACAACTGCATTCTTAGAGATATATATAGGAACGTTCAAACTATATAGAGAATTTTAACACAAAACTAAGTTTTATAATAGTCTGGTATGAAGTGATTTTGTGAAGTGATTTTATTGAACTTTTGAACAAAAAAAATTTGAATGAAATATATTAATGGACAGCGGAGATATTTGCATCGAAAGACCAAACTTTGATTTTCATGTCGTTTTTTTCTCATTATTAGGCAACGATGTTTTATGAAAAAGTCGTTATACTGAAAATTTCTCCAATTTTGAAGATATGTGAATGTTTTTGATGTCAAAATAACAAAAATTTTTTAGAATTAAATACAAAAAAATCTCCGATAGTAAAAAGTTTTATAATAACAAAATTACCGTTAGTTGAAAAATTTCAGAGGGGGCGTGGCAAAAACTAAGTATGTAACATTTTAAGTTGGGATGTACTTAATATGTATACCTAGTTTGAGCAAAATCCGTTGAGCCGTTTAGATTTGTATAAAGGTCAAACAAACAAACAAACAAACAGAAAATGAGTTTTATTACTATAGATGACTGTGTATATGTATTGCGCTGAGCTAGGTAGGCTTTTAAGTAAATAAAATAATAAAGTTCAGCTGGAGAAATATATTTATCGTGTTCGGACTACTTAAAATAACTTACACACATTGGCGTCGGAAGCGGGGGAAAAGGGGGCAGTTGCCCCCCACTTTTTTAGCTATATAAACAATTTAAAAGGAAAACTTCAAAAGTTATTCAAAATATCAGTTTTTCTTACAACGATAATATTTTTGTATGTTTTCCTCATCTTTCTCTCTTCTTCATAAGCATGCTTGCGGATAACCATTTCCTTTCTCTGTGTTTGCAAAAAGATAGAACAAAATGTAGAGTTTTTACTGCAAGCCCACCACTTCAGTTTAAAAGCACTATTAAGTATGTAGCTTAATGATTGTTAATTTTGCAACTCTGGTAAGAAAAAATTTGGCATGTTCTTAGGGGCTTTCCATATTGGACGACATGTTGTATGATAAGTTAGATGGAAAACTAATGGGACTATTTGATTGAGCGTTCGAACGATCCAACTTGTAAAGCAACATCATTAATTGCAAGCTCTCGAGCAGAACACATCCGGCTAATAGCTAAGCAACTTTTAGATGCCCTAACAATTGAGCAGTAATTTTACATAGTTGTACAATATTGTACAATCGGCAGAAAAAAACCAAAAATTTCGACTATCGTTTTAGCTTACGCATGGTACTACATGTTGTACAATCTGCAATGTTGGTCCAATGTTTTGGACCATGCGAAAGCCCCTACTGTGAATTTGCTGATGAAAATCTACCTCGACGCTTTGAACAAACATCAAATCCGGTTCCTTCAGTACAGTTGTCATTATATGATCGGCTACGAAAAGATTATTTCGAAATTTTAGATCTTCTCTCAAATGAGATAACGGCTAGATTCGATCAAGCAGGTTGATATTTTACTTTTTTTTTTAATTTTGCATGTTTACACCAGCTTCACTCAACCTACTCACTTTTATTTAACATTCGGTGAGTCGGTTGAGTGAAGCTAGTGTAAACTGGCACTTTGTAAATCTTATTGTACATTTAAACAGATCTTGACACTCTAGAATCGTTGGAAAATATTATAATCGAAGCCTTCAACAAGTGCCTTCTGAACAAAATCTAAAAACAAAACTAGATCTTTATGCAGATGACTTTGATGTGAGCGACCTCCACGCGCAACTTAAATTGCTGAAGCAATTGCCTGGCCAAATACCTTGAAATTGTAGTGGCATTGTATCCCAATTTGCAAAAAATTCAGATACTGTAAAAAAACTATTAAATGAAGTTGAAAAACTTATTGCTTTGCTTTTGACTGTGCCTGCATCAGCAGCTTCATCTGAGCGTTCTTTTAGTGCACTAAGACGACTTAAAACGTATCTTCGAGCAACTGTGACACAGAAACGACTCACTCATGCGGCACTTATACACATTCACAAAGATAAAACCGAAGAATTGAATTCGATGGAGGTGGTGAAAGAGTTTGTTTCTCGCAAGGACAGAAAGAAACATTTTGGAATAATTTAAATTGATATAAGTTTTTGTACCTTATTGCATTTTTATTTTTTTTTTTTTTTCAATAATAATTTATTTATCAATCAATAGGTTTATAGATGTATACAATTTTCAAAATACTTTTAATACTACATACAGAATTGATTAATAAATACTACATTCTGTTGTTCAATTTGAACAAGTGGCGAATGCAGTTGTGATACTTAACATTAAACAAAATAGCTTAAAATAAAGTAAGGTAGTGGGGTCTTACAACAATATTGAAATAAAGAACTCAATATGATAAAATAATATACTGAAGAATACACATTAATTAAATTATAAGACAAATGAATTTAAATTAAAAGGACACAGTGTTAAGGGAGTCAATTACATTGAAATCTTTATTAAAAAGCCATGACTTCACTTTTTTAAAAAACACATTTTTGTTACGCAAACAACGGACATTATATGGTAAACTGTTAAAGACTCTGGGAGCAGTACATGTAAAGAAGGAGAAAAAATGATTTAAGTAGTGTGGCGGAATGATTGCTAAGTTTTGACTATTAGTTCTCAAATTGTGGCTAGAATTATTTCTGCGCAATAAATAACCGGATCTTATAAAAAATATTTGTAGCACTCTAAAGTAATAGAAATGTTTAAGAGGTAAAATGTTCAAGCTTTTGAACAAAGGAAAGCTACTTTCAAGTCGGTTTTTGTTACAGATAATACGAATAACGTGTTTTTGTGCGATAAGTATGGGATTAACTTTATTTGCATGGGTTCCACCCCAACAGACTAAGCCATACTTTAGTTTTGAGTGGAAGATGCCATGATAAATGCAAACTAGAAGTTTAGAGGAGCAAAACGATTTAAGAAGATAAACATGTCTGGTAGCGCCCATAAGGTATCTTTTAAGAGCGGTTGTATGATCAACCCAGTTCATTTTCCAATCCAGTAGCAGTCCGAGATATTTAAATGACTTAACGCAGTCAATAGAAAAACATTTTGTCGAGCAATTTCTAGAATCATAAAAAGTATTTGACTGACACGAAAATGTACATATATCATTATTAATTACGTATTTTGTACAGCCTGCACTATGGAAGGTAAAATTCCCTAAATTTAAATCAATTCCCGCTACACTGAAGTACATAATTTTGGTTTTATCACTCAAAACTAATTTGTGAGATGAGAACCAATGTCTTAATAGTTCTAAGTCGTGTCTTATATCACAATGTACGCTTAAGGCAGAATCACTGGTGAACGTGCATGCCATATCGTCAGCAAAAGCTATCGTTTTACTCAAAAAAGGCTGACTAAAAATTGAGTTAATGTAAACAAGAAACAGAATAGGCCCCAGAACAGAGCCCTGTGGAACACCTATATTAATATTAACAAAGCTACTAAACTCTCCATTTATTCTTACTCTCTGCTTTCTATTTGACAAATATGATTGAAACCAGCAATATATAGAACCTCTGAAACCACATTTCCAAATTTTATTGAGTAAAATTACATGATCGACAGTATCAAAGGCTTTTGTGATGTCTACGAAGAGCGCAGCACAGACTTTTTTATTATTTAAACCACTGTAAATATTTGTGCAAAAATTTAAAAGTGCATCTTCGGTGGATAAACCCTCTCTGAAGCCATACTGACAATTGTTTAAAAATTTAGTTTTAGCTAAGAATTGAAGCATTCTCGATTTCACAGCTTTTTCAAGAACTTTCGAAAAAACCGGCAACAACGAGATGGGTTTGTAATTATTCAAAACAGATGCATCACCTTTTTTAAATAATGGAATAACTACGGCATATTTAAGACTATCAGGGAATATTCCAAGTTTTACACTTTTATTAAAGATACTACAAAGAACATTAACAATGTTAAATACAATTTTCTTAATAAAAACATTTGAAAAATACCCCTCAGAACATGAATTAGAGTTTTTAAGAGACATAACAATTTTGTACAACTCAAAAGACGAAATAGGTTAAAAAAAAAGCTATTTGGATTTAACGGTTCATTATCTAAACATTTACAAACACAACTGCTAACTCCCTCGCTCGAAAAAACATCCGTGCCTATTCTAGCGAAAAAATTATTAAAGGCATTAGCCTTGTCAATATCCTCATATGAAGATGTTCCTTCAACATTTACAAAATTAGTTTTGTTGTTATTATTGTTTGTGGACTTATTTAAAATATTGTTTACCAATTGCCATTCCTTTTTAACATTTCCTCTTATTTTATTAAATTCATTTACGTAATAATTCGTTTTACATGTTGAGACTTCCATTGAAATTTCCTTGCAGAGAACTTTGTATCTAAATTTAAGATTCATGTTATTAGGGTTCTTGGAACATTTTTTGAACAGTTTATTTTTACTTTTAATTTTTTTCAATAAGTCACTACACATCCAGGGTTTTAATTTTTTTAACTTTGAGTTACACTTGTTCACTTTAGTTGTGAATAAATTTACGTGACCAGTTAAAATATCTAAAAACATATTAAAAGCGTTTGATGGATTTGGCTCACAATAAACATTATACCAAGGTTCAAACATTAGTTTGTTGTTTAATGAAACAAAATCAGTTTTATTAAATGAAATTTCAAGCTGCGGATGCGTTTTTTCTGGCAAAATCACATTATCAAAACGTAAACACGTCATACAATGATCAGAAAAATGAAAGTCCGAAACAGAGCTGCTTAAAGATAAATTACTAGATTGACTTATCTTCACAAAAATGTGATCAATGCAAGTCGAAGAGTTATCTGTTATTCGCGTGGGTTCATTTATGCACGATTCCAGACCGTACGCAGAGAGCAAGAATAAATATTTATCAACCAGCGATGAATTTTGTAAAATGTTTATGTTAATATCACCCAGCAATATAACATTATCTGACTTAACATTAGACAAAAGGACATCCAAATCACCCAAAAACACGTCATTATTCAAATTTTCGTGGAATCTGTATATACAAAGAAAACAGTATTTCTCATTATCAATTAAACAGCTAATCCTTGCCACATCAGAGCTTCTGAAATTAAAAAAAACAAAAATTACACTTATATTCCTCCTTTACAAAAACTGCTACTCCTCCAGCACCATAATCGTTATTACAGTTAGCATAAGTTTTATATCCAGGAATATTAAATAAAGAAGTTTCATAATCATAGATCCAAATTTCAGTTAAAAAGATGAAGACAGGCTTATGAATAAATGACTCGAGATGCAATATGAAATTGTCAAAATTTTTTCTTAAACTTCTAATATTTTGATGAAGTATGTAAAAACTATTAGGATTAATTGGGTTAGATGAAATATCATTAAAATTAACATTATTACAGAGCGCAAAAGGAATATTGAATAAATTATCTTGAGGATTAAAATGTTCCATATTGATATAAACTTGAATATATTAAATTTACTGACTTATGTTATATTATTTAGATCTTCAAATGAGTTAATAACTATAGCAATATCACCCTCTTTTTTGCGCATATAAACTTTACCGCTCCTAACCCAAAGATATTTATAATTTTTTTCAATTTTAAATTTTTTACATTCATTAAAAATGGATCTACACTTAAAGGAAAGGGATTCATTTACGAAAATATTTGATACACGATCACAATTAAAAATTCTAGTGTTTAAGTTATTCCTGAATCTATACTTATTTTTTAAAATTGATTTCTTACAGATACTCGAAACAAATTTTACACATAAAATGTTTTGCCCAGAGTTGAACGATGCGGAACCCCTGGATTTCATTATCGGCTTAACGTAACAATCATCAATCTGCGCCTCAGTTACGTTTACGTTCAAACCGTCTGAAAAAATTTTCAGAGCGCAATCAAGAGCATTTGCGTTGCTAACAGCTGGAACACCAACAATCTCAATACACTTCTCCCTATTTTTTTGATGCATATAGTTTACCTCTTCTTGCAGACTGTTTACTTTCTCTTCAAGCATTTTTTTGTCTTCTTGAAGACCATGTATTAGCGACATGCAGTTAGCATGCATATTTTTTATAGAGATTATTTCCTTATATAGAACCTCCAAGGTAATCACTTTAGGCGGTGACTCACTGTTTGTGTCTTCTGTCTCTTGCTGCACTTGCTTTGCCCAATTTTTAACATAATATTGGTTTTGTTGCTGTGATGCCTGTTGTTGTAGAAGCTGCTTGGGGCGGTGCTGTTTTTGTTGAGAGTACATCAGCTGTTCATCTTCCGAGAATGGCAACGTTGGCTGTGAGCGCGAGTTAGTCGCCGTTGCTTCCAATGCAATTTAAACCATGTAAAGATATACCTAGTATTGCTTTATAAAAGCAACCATTATTTCTTATATTTTCATACTACCATATGAAAGATTCTTTAAAGAATTATCTCTAATATTGAAATTGGAAGAACTTTTAAAAATAATGAAATTTTAATATTTTTTATATATTTTTTTTATATTTTATTTTATTTTAAACTAAAATTCACATTCATGTTTCTTTGAAAAAATTTTGGTGAACTTTTTTTGCACCACCATTTGTACTGCCCCCCCATTTGTACTGCCCCCTCAGATGAAATTAGCTTCCGACGCGCTTGCTTACACAATCTGAACTTTTATGTAAGCGAGCATGCTATGCTGTGACTCAATAAACAATATATAGTTTATATCTTAAAAGACCCTATGCTATGCAGTGTGTGAACGATAGAACGACGAGGTACACTAAACCCTCACCCTAAAGATGCAAATTATTTCTGTTAGCTTAAATATACCTAATAAATAAATTTTTTATATTTTTTTTTGTGAACATAAATAATTTTCATTTAAGATGTGTGCTGATCTTAAAGTTATTTATGACCTATGAATTATAACATATTTGTTTAAATAGATATTCTAAAAAAAAAATATTTTTAATTGTAAATATATACATATTGTTGTTTAATGTTTTCAAAATACTTTTAATACTACATACAGAATTGATTAATAAATACTACATTCTGTTGTTCAATTTGAACAAGTGGCGAATGCAGTTGTGATACTTAACATTAAACAAAATAGCTTAAAATAAAGTAAGGTAGTGGGGTCTTACAACAATATTGAAATAAAGAACTCAATATGATAAAATAATATACTGAAGAATGCACATTAATTAAATTATAAGACAAATGAATTTAAATTAAAAGGACACAGTGTTAAGGGAGTCAATTACATTGAAATCTTTATTAAAAAGCCATGACTTCACTTTTTTAAAAAACACATTTTTGTTACGCAAACAACGGACATTATATGGTAAACTGTTAAAGACTCTGGGAGCAGTACATGTAAAGAAGGAGAAAAAATGATTTAAGTAGTGTGGCGGAATGATTGCTAAGTTTTGACTATTAGTTCTCAAATTGTGGCTAGAATTATTTCTGCTCAATAAATAACCGGATCTTATAAAAAATATTTGTAGCACTCTAAAGTAATAGAAATGTTTAAGAGGTAAAATGTTCAAGCTTTTGAACAAAGGAAAGCTACTTTCAAGTCGGTTTTTGTTACAGATAATACGAATAACGTGTTTTTGTGCGATAAGTATGGGATTAACTTTATTTGCATGGGTTCCACCCCAACAGACTAAGCCATACTTTAGTTTTGAGTGGAAGATGCCATGATAAATGCAAACTAGAAGTTTAGAGGAGCAAAACGATTTAAGAAGATAAACATGTCTGGTAGCGCCCATAAGGTATCTTTTAAGAGCGGTTGTATGATCAACCCAGTTCATTTTCCAATCCAGTAGCAGTCCGAGATATTTAAATGACTTAACGCAGTCAATAGAAAAACATTTTGTCGAGCAATTTCTAGAATCATAAAAAGTATTTGACTGACACGAAAATGTACATATATCATTATTAATTACGTATTTTGTACAGCCTGCACTATGAAAGGTAAAATTCCCTAAATTTAAATCAATTCCCGCTACACTGAAGTACATAATTTTGGTTTTATCACTCAAAACTAATTTGTGAGATGAGAACCAATGTCTTAATAGTTCTAAGTCGTGTCTTATATCACAATGTACGCTTAAGGCAGAATCACTGGTGAACGTGCATGCCATATCGTCAGCAAAAGCTATCGTTTTACTCAAAAAAGGCTGACTAAAAATTGAGTTAATGTAAACAAGAAACAGAATAGGCCCCAGAACAGAGCCCTGTGGAACACCTATATTAATATTAACAAAGCTACTAAACTCTCCATTTATTCTTACTCTCTGCTTTCTATTTGACAAATATGATTGAAACCAGCAATATATAGAACCTCTGAAACCACATTTCCAAATTTTATTGAGTAAAATTACATGATCGACAGTATCAAAGGCTTTTGTGATGTCTACGAAGAGCGCAGCACAGACTTTTTTATTATTTAAACCACTGTAAATATTTGTGCAAAAATTTAAAAGTGCATCTTCGGTGGATAAACCCTCTCTGAAGCCATACTGACAATTGTTTAAAAATTTAGTTTTAGCTAAGAATTGAAGCATTCTCGATTTCACAGCTTTTTCAAGAACTTTCGAAAAAACCGGCAACAACGAGATGGGTTTGTAATTATTCAAAACAGATGCATCACCTTTTTTAAATAATGGAATAACTACTGCATATTTAAGACTATCAGGGAATATTCCAAGTTTTATACTTTTATTAAAGATACTACAAAGAACATTAACAATGTTAAATACAATTTTCTTAATAAAAACATTTGAAAAATACCCCTCAGAACATGAATTAGAGTTTTTAAGAGACATAACAATTTTGTACAACTCAAAAGACGAAATAGGTTAAAAAAAAAGCTATTTGGATTTAACGGTTCATTATCTAAACATTTACAAACACAACTGCTAACTCCCTCGCTCGAAAAAACATCCGTGCCTATTCTAGCGAAAAAATTATTAAAGGCATTAGCCTTGTCAATATCCTCATATGAAGATGTTCCTTCAACATTTACAAAATTAGTTTTGTTGTTATTATTGTTTGTGGACTTATTTAAAATATTGTTTACCAATTGCCATTCCTTTTTAACATTTCCTCTTATTTTATTAAATTCATTTACGTAATAATTCGTTTTACATGTTGAGACTTCCATTGAAATTTCCTTGCAGAGAACTTTGTATCTAAATTTAAGATTCATGTTATTAGGGTTCTTGGAACATTTTTTGAACAGTTTATTTTTACTTTTAATTTTTTTCAATAAGTCACTACACATCCAGGGTTTTAATTTTTTTAACTTTGAGTTACACTTGTTCACTTTAGTTGTAAATAAATTTACGTGACCAGTTAAAATATCTAAAAACATATTAAAAGCGTTTGATGGATTTGGCTCACAATAAACATTATACCAAGGTTCAAACATTAGTTTGTTGTTTAATGAAACAAAATCAGTTTTATTAAATGAAATTTCAAGCTGCGGATGCGTTTTCTCTGGCAAAATCACATTATCAAAACGTAAACACGTCATACAATGATCAGAAAAATGAAAGTCCGAAACAGAGCTGCTTAAAGATAAATTACTAGATTGACTTATCTTCACAAAAATGTGATCAATGCAAGTCGAAGAGTTATCTGTTATTCGCGTGGGTTCATTTATGCACGATTCCAGACCGTACGCAGAGAGCAAGAATAAATATTTATCAACCAGCGATGAATTTTGTAAAATGTTTATGTTAATATCACCCAGCAATATAACATTATCTGACTTAACATTAGACAAAAGGACATCCAAATCACCCAAAAACACGTCATTATTCAAATTTTCGTGGAATCTGTATATACAAAGAAAACAGTATTTCTCATTATCAATTAAACAGCTAATCCTTGCCACATCAGAGCTTCTGAAATTAAAAAAAACAAAAATTACACTTATATTCCTCCTTTACAAAAACTGCTACTCCTCCAGCACCATAATCGTTATTACAGTTAGCATAAGTTTTATATCCAGGAATATTAAATAAAGAAGTTTCATAATCATAGATCCAAATTTCAGTTAAAAAGATGAAGACAGGCTTATGAATAAATGACTCGAGATGCAATATGAAATTGTCAAAATTTTTTCTTAAACTTCTAATATTTTGATGAAGTATGTAAAAACTATTAGGATTAATTGGGTTAGATGAAATATCATTAAAATTAACATTATTACAGAGCGCAAAAGGAATATTGAATAAATTATCTTGAGGATTAAAATGTTCCATATTGATATAAACTTGAATATATTAAATTTACTGACTTATGTTATATTATTTAGATCTTCAAATGAGTTAATAACTATAGCAATATCACCCTCTTTTTTGCGCATATAAACTTTACCGCTCCTAACCCAAAGATATTTATAATTTTTTTCAATTTTAAATTTTTTACATTCATTAAAAATGGATCTACACTTAAAGGAAAGGGATTCATTTACGAAAATATTTGATACACGATCACAATTAAAAATTCTAGTGTTTAAGTTATTCCTGAATCTATACTTATTTTTTAAAATTGATTTCTTACAGATACTCGAAACAAATTTTACACATAAAATGTTTTGCCCAGAGTTGAACGATGCGGAACCCCTGGATTTCATTATCGGCTTAACGTAACAATCATCAATCTGCGCCTCAGTTACGTTTACGTTCAAACCGTCTGAAAAAATTTTCAGAGCGCAATCAAGAGCATTTGCGTTGCTAACAGCTGGAACACCAACAATCTCAATACACTTCTCCCTATTTTTTTGATGCATATAGTTTACCTCTTCTTGCAGACTGTTTACTTTCTCTTCAAGCATTTTTTTGTCTTCTTGAAGACCATGTATTAGCGACATGCAGTTAGCATGCATATTTTTTATAGAGATTATTTCCTTATATAGAACCTCCAAGGTAATCACTTTAGGCGGTGACTCACTGTTTGTGTCTTCTGTCTCTTGCTGCACTTGCTTTGCCCAATTTTTAACATAATATTGGTTTTGTTGCTGTGATGCCTGTTGTTGTAGAAGCTGCTTGGGGCGGTGCTGTTTTTGTTGAGAGTACATCAGCTGTTCATCTTCCGAGAATGGCAACGTTGGCTGTGAGCGCGAGTTAGTCGCCGTTGCTTCCAATGCAATTTAAACCATGTAAAGATATACCTAGTATTGCTTTATAAAAGCAACCATTATTTCTTATATTTTCATACTACCATATGAAAGATTCTTTAAAGAATTATCTCTAATATTGAAATTGGAAGAACTTTTAAAAATAATGAAATTTTAATATTTTTTATATATTTTTTTTATATTTTATTTTATTTTAAACTAAAATTCACATTCATGTTTCTTTGAAAAAATTTTGGTGAACTTTTTTTGCACCACCATTTGTACTGCCCCCCCATTTGTACTGCCCCCTCAGATGAAATTAGCTTCCGACGCGCTTGCTTACACAATCTGAACTTTTATGTAAGCGAGCATGCTATGCTGTGACTCAATAAACAATATATAGTTTATATCTTAAAAGACCCTATGCTATGCAGTGTGTGAACGATAGAACGACGAGGTACACTAAACCCTCACCCTAAAGATGCAAATTATTTCTGTTAGCTTAAATATACCCAATAAATAAATTTTTTATATTTTTTTTGTGAACATAAATAATTTTCATTTAAGATGTGTGCTGATCTTAAAGTTATTTATGACCTATGAATTATAACATATTTGTTTAAATAGATATTCTAAAAAAAAAATATTTTTAATTGTAAATATATACATATTGTATTTTATAATTAGTTGTATTTAATAGGATGTTTTTTAAAACTGGGGCTTATAAAATTTTAACATATTATTGTGGATTCACCTTAATATTCCATCTTTGTTTATAATTGTATTTACTCCTTTTTTATTGTTACTTCATATGGTTTACTTTTAGCAATACTAAATCTCCTATATTTGCTTCTAATTCATTATTATTATTTAATGTTCTTTTCATTTTAACGTTTGTTGTAATATCCTTAGCTTTTTTTAATGCTATTCGTAATCTGGTTCGTAACTCATTAGCGAAATCATCAAAATTATAAATTTTGTTGTCATTATTAAGTGTGTCCATGGGTAAACTTGGTAATTTTCGAAATAGTAGTTCGTATGGTGAGTAACCTGTGTCTATGTGTGGTGTTGTATTGTAAGAAAATGTGTAGTATGGAATCCATTGGTCCCATTCACTACCGTTGGTAAACGATAGTAAATATTCATTGAGCACTCTGTCATGTCATTCCAAAGCACATATTGTTTGATTATGGTATGATGTTGAAAATTTCTGTTTAATTTTAAGTAAATTGCATATATTTTTCATAAATTCCTAAGTAAATTCTGCTCCATTGTCTGATTTTAGTATTTTGAAATGTCCGTATTTTAAAATTAATTGTTCAACTAATGTCTTAGCTGTCGTTGTCGCGTCGTTGGAATGCATTGGGTGTGCAACTATATATTTTGTTAGTTCGCATTGTATTGTCCAAATGTAAAAGTCGACTCATTGACTTTTTGAACTTTTAGAAGCCGACTTTTCATTTTTTTAGATTTCTTTTTAATTATTAGTGTACCTCTTTTGTTGGGAAGTTGAGAAGCAAATTATTCAATATGAAAAATGTGTTTTATTGTTCTTTTATTTTAGTCTTGTATAGAAAATATCGGCCATAAACGCCGAATTAACGAAAGCGAAAAACAAACTTTTTATTATTAAATTCGGAGACATACATAACTGTTATAACAAATATTTTTAAAAATTGGGCCTTAATTCTTATATTGCAAGAAAAATTTTTCATCTATAAGCAATTGTTATTTTTAACAGAAACTTATTTTTCTCTATGATAAAATTTATAAATGAAGAATTGTTTTTCGTTACTGATAACCAGGGCTCGGATTTTGATGACGTAAAAACCAGCATTAAATGACCTAAAAAAATGAAAAAAATTACTTAAAAACTGCAGAAAGTTATCTAAAAACGAAAACAAAATAAACAAAAAATAAAGCTTTAAAAATAATGTAATGTATACACTTCTACATTGTAAAATACTAAAACAAACAACCATAAAACATATTTAAGAGATACACACCTTTACGGTACGTATCACCTTATTCTATTTTACTTCATTACACTAAAATAATATTCTAACAATAAGAACATATGTTCATACTGAGCACTACTATATATTTCATTCGCACACATGTACTAATATTGCTGAATACAAAATATATGAAATTACATTTTTACTTTTACTCCTACACAAATATATTAACATATGATTATGTTTACATTTTCTTATAATTTAAGTCTACTCACTCACACACACTAAATTACAAATATGTATATGATATTCTACTATTCCTTTTACACTAATTAAAGAACATATGATTCTGTTTACTTTTTAAATCCAAAAGCAATTGTTAACTAGTTTTAAGACAAAATACCGTTATACATACTATAAAAGAACGAACAAATTTCAAATAAAGTTAATCAGTCTTGAGCTTCAAATAAGCTGCCGACTTTTTCATTTCTAATAAGTCTTGAGCTTTAATAGCTGTGGACTTAAACCCTTTGAGCCTCTGCACTTTTTTTAGTGAACGGCATAAAAAGGATATTTAAAATAGCGCCAGTGGCGAACTTCGCCGGCAACCCATTAGGCAGGTCCTAGAACTTTTTTTATAAAAACGTGAGTCCTTTTTATTCTTTTTTTAAATAAAAAAGGCGCGTACTTTTTATGGTGATCCTGCGATATCACCAAGTAACAAAACATATTACATGGCGATCCTGCAAACTGCGCATCAAATTATTTGCCGACGGCAAAACGCAGCGGACCAACAACTGCGCGAATCGGAGCGTACCATAAGAAAGCCGCAGCAGAACAAAAAAAAAAATAACCACAAAATAAACATTCATTTACTTTTTTCCAACTTTATTTAATTATTAACATTTTTATTAAACACTATTTACAAAATATCAACAACGAATTTATAATCATGGACGTTTCGCATTGTTTTTCACTCTTTTTATAGTAATCAAGTACATTTGATGTTTAAAAACAAGATGACTTTCCTTGTTTTCCTCATTTTTGCAATATTTTCAATTACTTTTAAAACATTATTATCAAATCAATAAATAATTTTCACTTTAACTATTCGCCAAATCTAATCTTTTGATATTTTTTATTGCATATATTGTTGCTCTTCTTTTGCACTACATGAGTAACTTTTCAATATTTTCACACACGAAACTCAAAACGTATTAGGCCAAACTTTTTACAAAAAATAAAACTTACCCGACATGAAACTTAACTTTTTATTCTTTAATGTTTAAAAAGTATAACTAAACGGTATACTAATAATTTCAGAAAGAGCTTAGCCTTATATCACAAAAACTTTAATAAATTTTAAGCGAACGCACGAAAGTAAACAACCGAAGCCGACATTTTTGCAATAACTACAGGGTCCGCCATATAAAGTTTTTTTTTCAACTAGTGCTTATTTCTAGAATGGTAACACTTAGCTCATGTCTGATTTGACAGATAATTAGTTTTATCCTTCCGCTGAACGAATATAGTTGTGTATACGCTTGAACAACGCTTGAAAATATTGCGACCTTACTTTGAAAATCATGATGCCGATTTTGCCAAAAAATCATCTTTTCAGATGAAGCTCATTTTGATCTTGGCGGGTATGTAAACAAGCAAAATTGTCGCATTTGGGGCACAAAAAACCCGCATGCATACATTGAAAAGCCGCTGCACCCAAAACGAGAAACTGTTTGGTGCGGATTTTGGTCCAGAGGCATAATTAGACCATTTTTCTTCGAAAATGAGCAAGGAGTGGCCGTTACAGTCAATGGCGATCGTTATCGGGCCATGTTGAACGAATTTTTGTTCACAAAAATTGAAGATGAGGATATTGGCAACATTTGGTTTCAACAGGACGGCGCTACGTGCCACACAGCCGAAGCTACACTCGATGTTTTGCGCCCTGTTTTTGAAGATCGCATTATCAGCCGCAGAGCTGATGTCGTTTGGCCACCTCGAAGCTACGATTTGACACCGTTGGACTATTTTTTGTGGGGTGCTCTCAAAGATAAGTGTTACGCTGACAAGCCAGAGACAATTGACGCTTTAAAGGACTATATTCGTGAAGCCATTGGTGAAATACAGCTGCACACAATCGATAATGTGCTTAAAAATTGGACCGATCGTGTAGGCTACTGCATGGCCAGCCGAGGCAGCCATTTGAATAAAATTATTTTCCATTATTAACCGGAAGGATTGTACTTTCAAATAAAAAAAGAAATTTGAGAAAATATGTAGTAGTTTTTTTTTAATGGTATTTTCAAAAAAAAAAAGTTATTTGGCGGACCCTGTAGTTTTTAGTTATCGAACATTTTCTTTCATGCTCATTCGCATTCAGCGACGAGCACTTGTTGCGCCACCTGCACGTTGAACTTTCAACGAAAAATAAATGTCAAATTTTCTACTGGCACAGGGTGCTAAGAAATAATAAAATTTTAAGATAATAAAAAATTAATATTAAGGGTATTCATACATGAATGGATACTCTTAAACATAATATATTGTTGATTAAAAAACTTAAAAGCAGCTTAAAAAAGAGTAAACATAGAGAATTTTTAAAACAATATATAGAACTCAAATTGAAATACATTGAAAATCTAAAAATCGAAGTTGATAATATTTCAATCGAAGAAAATGAAAATTATGAAATTTTAAAACTAAAATTTAATAATCTTCACGAAGACTTTAAACAATTGAAACATTACCAATAAAAGAAAAAATATTAAGGAAGTATTAAAAGAAAATAATTTGTTAAATATGGCCAATTTTTATATAAATATAGTAGGTAAAAACCTACAAATTTTTAAAGGAAATTTTACACATTTGGAAGATTTTATAGTCCAATCAGAATTATTACATGATATGCTGAAAGATGAAGATAAAGAAATTTTCATAAAATATGTTTACAATTAAAGTTTTTTCTAAATGGCCTCTATATTTATTATGTTGACTTTATATGATTTAAATACAAATTCGAAATGTTTGATAGTTTAAATCATACTTGATTTTAAATACAAATTCTAGTTGTTTGGTAGTTTAAAATCGTTTATTGAGCTTAAGGTCAAAGTTAGAACAATTAATTGTTCTAACGAATTTTTCCAAAGAAACAACAACAACAACAACAAAGTTTTTTCAATATGAAAAGGAAAAAATCACTAGCTTGATTTTATTGTACAATTTCTGCTATGCTAAAAGCGTCATCAGAAATCTTTGTGGTTACCCGTGCAAGCGCGCGCTAACGCACTGCACCATCGGGGCGATGAGATTTGAAGCGTCAATTTCTCATTTTTTCCTCAATTTCATAATGTCACATTTGTCACAAAAATTCGTTAGAACAATTAATTGTTCTAACTTTGACCTTAAGCTCAATAAACGATTTTAAACTATCAAACAACTAGAATTTGTATTTAAAATCAAGTATGATTTAAACTATCAAACATTTAGAATTTGTATTTAAATCATATAAAGTCAACATAATATGTTTACAATTTTAAATTAACGGCACAAGTACGAAGTATTTTAGGACGTTCAAATAGGCCAACGACATTTGAAGAATTGAAAAATTTATTAGAAAAAGCCTATCCGAGTCAATTAACAACAGTTACGAACAATTAAATTCATTTGATATAAAAACTTTGACTAATCCGACTCAAGAAGCAAAAACTGCAATATATAAAGTTAACGAAAGCATGGTGTAAAATGTTTTTACTACAGGTGTTAATTCCGAATTTCGAACAATATTATTGGCAAATACACCAAAAACATTTAATGAAGCAAAACAGTTTAGCAGCAGAAGAAAGTTTAGTTTCGGACAAAAATACAATTTTTCCAATTCGAAACAGAGACAATTTTAGAAATTCTAGAGATCAGCATAATAGAAATAACTTCAGATATAACTATAATTCACAAAACAATTACAGAAATAATACACAAAACTATCGAAATAATAACATCTCAAACAATAATTACGGAAATAATAATAATTTTGGATATTCACAATATAACAATAACACATACAGAAACAATAATTTTTAAAATGCAAACAGAAACAATCAATTTCCAAACAATAACATAAATCGTAACACTTATTTTTCAAACAATAATACTAATAGAAACAATAATTTTTCAAAAAGAAACAATAACCATCCAAACAATTCCAAAAGATATCAAAACAGAAATAACGTACAGCCCATGGCCGGGTACCAAATACTGTTACCCGCAGAGGCCAAAATTAATTTTCAAAATTACACAAAATTTAACAAATTATGTAACTTTATTATGTAAAAATAACAATTTAACATTTCTTATAGACACTGGAGCTGATATCTCCATTTGTAAAACAAAAAATATAAATGAAATTAATACTAGAAATATTTCACAATTAACGGGCATAACGAAAGAAGAAATTGAATGCATAGGCACAACAAATTTATATTTTACTATAGAAACAGAAATAATCGAACATAATTTTCATATAATTGAAAATGATTTCCCAATCGCAACCGATGGAATTATAGTGTGAGACATTTTAGAGAAATATATGTCAAAAATAGATTTTGAAACATATACACTTACTCTGATTATAAATGAAAAAGAATATATTTTACCTATAATTTTAAAAGAATTCAATAAAAGAAATATTATTCCTGTCAGATCAGAATCAATAATACCGATTAATATTAAAGTCGAGGAAGACAGCATTGTTTTAAATAAAGAATGAGAAAATGGAGTATTTTTGGGCTATAGCTTAATACCAGCAAATGGCAATGTTCATATAAAAATTTTAAACACAAATGATAAAAATATAACATTAAGCAATCTTGATTTTGAAACCAAACCATTAAAGAATTATAATATATTTTCTTGTCAAATCAACACTGAATATGACAAAAATAGACTTGAAAAATTACTAAAAACGTTAGACATTGGTTGCAACGACCCAGATGCCAAATCATCAATAATAAATATTATTAAACAATACGAAGACATTTTTCATCTCCCTGGAGAACACTTAAGTACAGATAATTTTTACACACAGACTATACAAACAACAGATTCGACACCGGTATGCATTAAAAATTACAGACTTCCACAAACACAGTTAACAGAGATAAATTAACAAGTCGACCAACTTTTATCTGACAATATAATAGAACATTCAGTGAGCCCCTACAACTCACCAATACTTGTAGTTCCTAAAAAGTCAGTAAATGACGAAAAAGAATGGCGACTAGTTGTAGATTTTCGTAAGTTGAATGAAAAAATTGTAAACGATAAATTTCCGCTAACAAAAATAGAAGACGTTCTTGACAGACTTGGAAAATCTAAATACTTTTCGACTTTGGACATGACCAGCTCTTTTCACCAGATTAACTTAGACGAAGACTCACGACCGTTAACTTCTTTTTCGACTGGAAATGAACATTTCCAATTTAAACGTTTACCATTTGGATTGAAGATATCATCCAACAGCTTCCAAAGAATGCTGACCATCGCATTAAGTGGCTTCGATACAGAAGCTTTTATTTATGTAGACGATATAATTGTTTTCGGTTGTAGTTTAGGACATCATAACGAAAATTTATTAAAAGTTTTTGAAAGATTAAGAAACTATAATATAAAATTAAATTCAAATAAATGTTGTTTTTTGAAGCCAGAAGTCATTTACCTTGGACATCTTATTACAGCCAATGGAATTAAAACCGACCCATCCAAAAACAAAATAATCAAAGAATATCCAATACCGAAAAATGCGCAAGAAGTAAGAAGGTTTGTTGCTTTCTGCAACTACTACCGAAGATTTATACCTAAATTTGCCGACATTGCTAAAAATTTAAATTCACTTTTAAAGAAAAATACCAAATTTCACTGGGACAAAAATTGCCAAAACTCATTTAATGAACTAAAAACAAAACTTTTAAATCCCCCCATTCTCCAATATCCCGATTTTAATAAACCATTCATACTCACCACTGACGCTTCTAATTATGCTCTCGGTGCAGTTTTGTCGCAAGGCGAAGTAGGCTCAGACTTACCAGTTTCATATGCAAGCAAATCTCTTGCAAAACATGACCTGAACAAGCCAATTATGAAGAAAGAGCTCTTAGCTCACGGTAGAAAATTTTCGGTTCTAACAGACCACCGCCCACTAGTGTCTCTTTTCTCACATAAAAGTCCGTCATCAAAAATGACACGCATAAGATTAGACCTTTGCGATTATGATTTCAATATTATTTATAAAAAAGGAAAAATGAATACTAATGCTGACGCGTTATCGCGCATAGATCTAAACAGCGATTCCCTAAAAGCGATGATTCCGACAGATACGGAAGTAAGCAAAAATATATTAGCTATTACAAGAGGTATGATAAAAAATAAACATACGCAAAATACTGATTTTAACAAAATGCATTGTAATTCCATGAAGCGTCATGAACTTTTTGTGTGGAATTGTACATTCATAACAGATATTAAAAAAATTAAAAAATTAAGGTTCAATACATATAAAAATGTTAAGGGTTCCAAATTTGAAATTATACGATGTAGTGAAGTCCACTGTTCACACTGCTGACTTTGGAGAAGCTTTCATCAAAAATGTATAATTTATGAATTGAAGAGTTAGCTCTAAAGAGAAATGATAATATATTTGAAACCATTGCAATGGACAAATTTAAAGAAGTTTATAATAATTTAAAAAGAAGAAATGAAAATTTGAAAATTTTAATTTATAAAGAACCGCAAAGAATAGTCGACAAAATAAAACAAAATTAAATAATCGAAGAATACCACAATTCGACACACGGAGGTCACCTCGGTATAAGAAAAACCACGATGAAACTAAAATAAAAATACATATGGAAAAATATGAATAAAATGATAAAAAACTACATACTCAATTGCGATAAATGCAAATTAAACAAACAGACTATACATACAAAAGAAAATTTAACAATGACAGATACACCAAGTACCAGTTTTGAAGTTTTTTCTATCAGAAAACAGTAGGTCCTCTACGTCTATCAAATAATTTTAGATATATACAAACGATGCAATGCGACATGACAAAGTACGTAATAGCATGTCCAATGGAGACAAAAGACGCGAAAACTGTTGCTAAAACATTAATTGAAAATGTAATTTTAATATACGGCCACTTTAAAATTTTAAAATCAGATAGAGGTACAGAATTTATCAATGAATTAATGTCGGAAATATGCAGTCTTTTGAACGTTTAACAAATATTTAGCACTCCATATCACCATGAGAATCTAGGCTCGATAGAGAGAAACTATCGAGCATTAAATGAATATTTGCTAAACTTTTGCAAAAATTAAGAATGGGACCAATGGATCCCATACTTCACTTTTTCATACAATACAACGCCTCATGTTGATACTAATTATACACCATTTGAACTAATTTTTGGAAAACTAGCAAATCTTCCAAATGATAATCGTTTCGAATCAATAGTATATAATACAGACAACTACGCTCAAGAATTAAAACATAGATTAAAATATTCTTTACAAAAAGCAAAAGAATTAATTAATCTCCTTACATTGATCCATTTATAATTGTAAACAAAAAAGAAGTAAATTCAATAGAAATATTTGTAACAAACTGTATCTTTTTATTTAAAATTTTTAATTGTGTAAATTGTAAATTTACATTGTAAAATACTAAAACAAACAACCATAAAACATATTTAAGAGATACACACCTTTACGGTACGTATCACCTTATTCTATTTTACTTCATTATACTAAAATAATATTCTAACAATAAGAACATATGTTTATACTGAGCACTACTATCTATTTCATTCGCACACGTGTACAAATATTGCTGAATACAAAATATGTATATGAAATTACATTTTTACTTTTACTCCTACACAAATATAATAACATATGATTATGTTTACATTTTCTTATAATTTAAGTCTACTCACTCACTTACATTATACTTCTATTACTAAATTACAAATATGAATATGATATTCTACTATTCCTTTTACACTAATTAAAGAACATATGATTCTGTTTACTTTTTAAATACAAAAGCAATTATTAACTAGTTTTATGACAAAATACCGTTATACAAACTATAAAAGAACGAACAAATTTCAAATAAAGTTAATCAGTCTTGAGCTTCAAATAAGCTGCCGACTTTTTCATTTCTAATAAGTCTTGAGCTTTAATAACTGTGGACTTAAACCCTTTGAGCCTCTGCACTTTTTTTAGTGAACGGCATAAAAAGGATATTTTAAATAGCGCCAGTGGTGAACTTCGCCGGCAACTAATTAGGCAGGTCCTAGAACTTTTTTTATAAAAACGTGAGTCCTTTTTATTTTTTTTTAAATAAAAAGGCCCGTACTTTTTATGGTGATCCTGCGATATCACCAAGTAACAAAACATATTACAATAAAACACTACTAGAACTAAAATTTATTTTATATAATTTTTATACATTGAGGTCTATAAACAAAGTTACTCCTTTTTCGAGAGGTAACGTTTTTGATTGAAGGGACTGTTGTTAAAGAAATATGCTAAAAATTTGCATTTTTAAATTTTTTAGTACGAAAAAAAACGAAAAAATTTATTTCAAAATTATACTAAAACTACCTAAAAAAACCGAAAAATGGTATATAAACTTAAAATGTCCAAAAATGGCAATCAAATAACTTAAAAATCGTAAAAATATACCAAAAAAATGCCTTAAACCTAGTTAAAATTACCTGAAAACTAAAACCGATAAAAACATGAAAAAATTATTAAAAAATTACCTAAAAACTTTTCATATTTGGAATTCAGGAAACATAAGTGGACGATCTAAATAACCAGGAAATTTCTTAGAAGCAGCAGAAAAAAGATGACATGTCGTCGTAATCCTTGCCCTGCTGATAACGTTTATTTTGAATTTTTATTATGTACGTTGCCTCGTAACAGTTATAGAAGAGACAAAAAATTTTAACGATGCTCGTAATTTTTCTTTTCAAAAAAATGAAACAATTTTTCTTGCTGATCAACAAACATGTGGGTTTGACATTAATGAATCTACTAATCAAAGCACTACACCGTTGCTCAGAGAGTCTTTCATTGAGCTTGAAATTGACTCATCCTCGGAAGAGGAAAGGGATACTCTATTCAGCGAATAGACTACCAATGTCATAGACAGCTACAAACCTAAGCGACGGATATAGAAATCGAATTAATACAATATTCCACATCTTCCATCTAACAAAATCACACCAAAATCATCAAACATAACCTCAATCAATTTCTCACACTCTTCTAACAAACCAGCATACAACTTTTCTCTCACTTCTCAACAAACTTCAAACTCTCTTAATGCTAAAACCGTGTCTTCTTCAACGGAGTTACCCTCTTCAATGGAGATCGCCTCTCCGATGGTGATTCCCTCTCTAAATTCTTTCTACAGCCAAACAGACTCAAGTTTGCAAAATCCATTTAACCTTAGCGAACTAAATAATACAGAAAATTATGAACTTGACATGGCAAAATTAGACCAATCAATATCACCTTTTATCGCTAATCCAGAATTTCCCGTAGGCACTGTCATTGTCTCAGATGACGAACTTGGCGAATTACATCAGTGAATAATGATATCAGTGCTACAATGGAACATGAACGGTTACTACAGGAACCTTCATGAATTACAAATATTAAAAAGACAATACTCCCCATCGATTATCTCTTTACAAGAAACTCACATTGCTTTGAACAACAATCCAAAAGTCTCTAAACAATACTGTGGCTATTTCCACAACCTTCCTCAAAACAAAAGTAATAAGCAAGGCGTAGGAGTTATGGTAAAAAAAACAATTCCCCACAGAGTTATAAATATCAACTCAATCATTGCAGCTATTGCAATAGAAATTGCATTTCTACACCAATTATTTTTTTAGGAGACCTAAACTCTTGGAGTACCCTTTGGGGTTTCCCAACAACAAACCCCCGTGGTAAAATAATCGAAGATATTATCTTATCATCAAATTTTATTGTTTTAAACGACGGCTCTCCCACCCGTTTTTCCACACGCAACTCGCTGACCCATGCTGACTTAACACTTTGCTCCGCCAGCTTGGCGCCTAAATGTACATGGACAATTTTGGAAAACTTGCATGGTAGTGATCACTTTCCTATAATGACATCCATTAACTTTAAAATTCCACTCACAAATTTTAAGCCAAAACCTAAATTTAAAACTGATTTCGCAGATTGAAATAAATTTAAGCAAATATGCGATAAAAAAACCACATCCATCACCGTATCCTCCAATGTTAACCAAGAAACTGGTAAAGTCACAAAAATAATTCGCTCTGCTTCACATTTTTCAATACCCCAAACAAAATTCAAACTCATTAAGTCTAATGTACCCTGGTGGAGTCCAGAACTTCAATCTCTTAGAACCGCTAAACAAGGAGCTTGTTCAGAATTTAAACAATTTCGCTCATCAAACAACTTAATTAAACACAAGAAAGCAAACGTTTTTTTTAGACTAAAAGCTAGGATGGCAAAAAGCTTTCTTTAGAAAATCTTACCAGCGGAATAAACCCCTTAACTAATCCCAAAAAAGTTGGTCTGATTTAAAAACACTTGTTGTTATGTAAAAAAAAAACATTTCTTTAAGACTCAATATCATTAAATATTTATCTTCCAAACACTGCTTAGTACATCAAACTGCCCTAATAAACATCACAAACGCTCTTATCCTTTCCAAGATTAATTACGGCCTGCCAATTTATGGACAATGTGCAAAAAGCAACACCAACATCTTGGGTGCACCCTACCATTCGGCAATTCGGAATAGTCTTCGTGCATTTTCAACTTCACCGATAAAAAATATTCTGGCGGAAGCTGGTCTTCCTTCAATTGCTGAAAGGATTACACACAGCACATACCGTTTCATACCGAAGTTAATCTCAAATTCAAACTCAATCTTAACAAAAGACGTCACACGTTTATCCAAAAGGAAAACATTATCCAAAAAACCATCAGTTTTACTTAAATGCGTACAGTTTTCAAAAGAAAATCTAATTCCAATCAAGTCAATCTTCCAAAAATCAAACTGCTTCCCATCCTGGAGTCCGCGCCCGTCTTCGTTTTTGCTTGATCTGCTCAAATATCCAATTGAAAAAACTAACAATACAGAATATCATCAGCGTTTTTAACCCTCATCGGTCCCCTGTATGCGCACACATATAATTTTGATCTTTAACCTTGAATAAAATAAAAACGGTTCAGCGGAATGACCTTGTATTCTGCAAAGTAGAATTATTTTGCCTGAACAACCAAAAAAACTCGTTTTTGAATTTGCACCCTTACTGCATTTGCAGTTATAGTTACGAATCGGTCCCTGTGTATGTGCGCGCATACACATAAGCAGGTACCTGGAATTGCCACTTATTTTTGTGTGTGGATTTATAGCACGCTCTTATTTTTCGTTTTATGAAATTCAGTTTGTTCTGGACCACACATAAGTGAAGTTTGTTTGCGCATTTATTTGAATTTTGGTTGTGTTTCGAAGTATTTGATAAAAAATGGATAGAGTTTTACGTAAAGGAAGGCAGCGAGATGAACTAGAAATGGATTTTAATTTGGAAAGCGAAGCGGGCGAATCTCCGTGCAATAGTGACGATGATTTTGCATTATCACACGAGGAGAATGATGAAAGTGAAGTTAGCGTGCATTCGGATGAAGACGACATTGAGCCACTTGAGCAAAATTTAGCAGAAGAAAATGCAGCAAATCCTGAAAATATATATTTTTCAAAAAAGAAGAAAATTGAATATTCATCGCAACCATTTGAAATAAATCGAAGAAATTCATTTCGACGTGCAGAAAATTTCACTTCAGGTAAAAACCTACCCTCTTTGTTATGGGTTCATGTTCATTATATGTTTCATTTCAGGAAAGGAACATTGGAGTGATGATAGGATGTGATGCTAACGCGCACAATACTGCGTGGGGTAGCACCAACAACAACGACAGAGGAGAGCAACTGCTTGAGTTTGTGGAGAGGTACAATCTGTTGGTAGCAAATAGAGGAGCACAACCGACTTTCGTTGATGCGAGGCGAGCGGAAGTCATTGATGTTACTCTCATCTGCAGGAAGATTCTGAACAGAATAAAAAATTGGAGGGTCGTGGATAGGCTAACCATGTCGGACCACAGATCCATACAGTTTGAATTCAAGTACGGAATCCGACGCCAGCGGAATAGCAGGAAGGATTCCCAAGAATACAGATCCTGTGAAATATAAGGCGAAGTTGAGGGAAAACTGACCCAAAAAGCGATAAAAGTACCAGGGAATACGGTGGAAGTAGAAAGTCATGTCAAACACCTTAGCTCGGTCATGGTCGAAGCCTACGAGGTGGCATGCCCAATACTTTCAGTAGACGATGGTGATACAACGCCATGGTGGTGCACGGAACTCGAATCTTTGAAGAAGAAGGTTAGGAAGGCCTTCAATCTGCACATGAGAGGGGGAACCCCAGAAACATGGGCAAATTACAAGAGACCCATTCTCCAAAGTGGGACTGATCCGAAAGAAGGATGGAACCATGGCAGAGAACCTAGAGGAGTCCATGGAAATTCTGATAAAGGTGCATTTTCCTGGAAGTTTAAAGTCTGATGATCCATGGACACCCTTGAAGAAAGGAATGCACAGGGTTGACAGGCTGGAAGCCGAAAGGATGATCACTATGGACGGGGTGAGGAGTGCTATACGCTCATTTGCTCCGTACAAAACATTAGAGATGGACGGTATATTCCCTGCTATGATGCAATGGGGTGAAGATCTCATTGCACCTAGGCTGTGGGGTATATTCGTTACTTGCCTAGCGACTGGGTATGTTCCGAGAGTCTGGAGAGAGGCGAAAGTTGTCTTTCTTCCGAAGCCCGGAAAAAAAGATTATGCGGAGGCGAAGTCGTTCAGACCGATCAGCCTAACATCTTCTCTCTTGAAAACGATGGAAAGAGTGATGGTTGACTGTCTTGAGAGCACCTCGCTGATGCAAAATCCTCTGAGTAGATGCCAACATGCATATAGAGCAGGTAGGTCTACGGAGAGTGCTCTTCACGAATTGGTAAGAGTGACTGAAAAGGAGGTATTTTCAGGAGGCATTGCGATGGCCACATTTATGGACATCGAGGGTGCTTTCGACAAAATATGCTTTGGAAGGCTGCGGCAAGCCCTGACAGAACGCAATGTAAGCCCAATGATAGCAAATTGGGTGGACAATATGCTCAAACACAGGGCTGTCAACATGCAGAATGGTAGAGTAAAGACTAGAGGTAGAGTAAGTAGAGGATGTCCCCAGGGCGGGGTGTTATCGCCAACCCTGTGGAACATAACTGTGGACTCACTACTGGTTAGACTGGATGAATCGGGCATACACACGATAGGGTATGCAGATGACATTGCGTTGGTGGTCCGCGGCAAGTTCATTGACACCATCTCTGACATCATGAAGGGAGCACTCCGAATGGTGGAGGAGTGGTGTCGAGAACAAGGCCTTACCGTAAACGCAGGCAAGTCAGACAATATTCTCTTTACTAGAAAGAGGGTAAGCCTGAGGACAGAACCACTCAGACTTTTTGGAGCTGAAATCAACATGTCCACGAAAGTTAAATATCTAGGGGTAACCCTTGATAGCAAACTGAACTGGAACGAGCATGTAGAAGATAGAATTCAAAGAGCCAAGAGGGTTCTGTTCCAGTGCAGACGCGTTTGTGGTCTCAAATGGGGGCTAAGCCCAGAGGCTATGAAATGGGTTTACACTATGATGGTTAGACCTGTCATCACGTATGCTTCGGTGATTTGGTGGACAAAAGTCAGCCAGAAAACCATTAAGAAGAGACTGGACAGAGTCCAACGGCTGGCGTGTGTTGGAATAACAGGTGCAATACGCACCACTCCAACAAGCGCAATGGAGGTTCTGTTAGGTATGCTGCCGTTGGATTTAGAAATAAAGAAAACAGCGGCGCTGTCAGCCCTCAGGATGTTGCGAAATGCTACGTGGCATGGGGCAACGGCCCTGCATGGTCATATTCGCATCCTTGATATTGTACAGAGAGATGTCAGGGAGGCGTTTATGCCTATGGACGGAAGGCAGAGAGTAAAAATAACAGAAAAATGTTATAAAACTCTTATAACGGATAGAGCCGTTTGTGAAGAAATCGCTGGTAGCGATATCAGTATATTCACCTACGGCTCTCTGATGAATGGCCGGGCCAGGGCAGGCGTGTACTCAAAAGAGTTAAGCCTATCCTGTGTACTGAGGTTGGGGAGGTTCGTGTCTGTATACCAGGCAGAAATGTTTGGCGTAGTGCATGCGCTGGACCACCTGATAGATGGCCGGATCAGTGGCAAGAAAATTGTCATCGCTCTCGACAATCAGTCTGTGATTAGGTGTATGCAACGGACAGACATCACTTCCAGGTTGGCCATAGAATGTCTTACAAAACTCAATAGGTGCGCCCAGACGAATGAGCTCACACTTATGTGGGTGAGAGGACACTCTGGCATAGAACAGAATGAAGAAGCTGATTCTTTAGCAAGAGCAGGATCAGCACAAGAATGCTGTGGACCAGAACCACGTATCGCCATAGGCGACAATATGGTGGCAGGCCTTATTAAACAATGGACGGACTCGGAACACAGTAAAAGGTGGGAAGAAGCTGTTAATTGCAGGCAATCAAAGGCGGCCGTGAAGTGGTCTCGTAGTGAGGCAGCAAAAGTTATCCGATACAATCGAAGGACTTTAAGCTGGCTTACTGCACTGGTCACAGGACACGGTCCCTTCATGTACCATCTCGGGAAGATGACTCTGACCGAGGACGATGCGTGTAGGTTATGCCTAGAGGAGCCGGAAACAGCAGCACACATTCTGTGCCAGTGTCCGGCGCTGGCAAGCATAAGATTGACCACTCTGGGACGCCCATTTATTGGCGAAGCCGAGATTGGTCAACTAACCTATAAGGATATGCTTGAGGTGACAAAGGATGCTTACACAAGGAGCATGCTCACGTACGAGTACTCCGAGCAGTAGTACCCTTTGTCCAATGGGGGACGAAAAGGGACCCACTGTGGTCTGCTTCGGCAAATCCCCAACTTATTATATATATGTTTCATTTTTGTAATAATTCAGGTCCAAAAGCATTAGCAGCTGCTACTATAGTTGATGTTTCGTCTGCATTTCACATGTTCCTTCAACCGGTTGAGAATATTATTTTGAACATGACGAATTTATATGGTGTGCGAAAGTACAAAGACGATTGGGTAAACATTGATTTGGACACTCTGCACGCATACCATGGATTGTTTCTGCTTTCTGGTGTGTATCGATCATATGGTGAATGTGTCACTAAACTGTGGAATGACGAAACTGGTCTGCCAATATTTAGAGCAACAATGCCTTTGAAAATGTTCAAGCGTATCCATGGTTGCATTCGATTTGATGACCGCGAACAACGCATGAACGTTCATTGCGGCCAACACTGCATCTACAAGTACTTCTGTACGCGACAAATTGGCACCGATTCGAAATTTATACGATAAATGGAATCATAATTTGAAAGTTGTATACACACTAAAGGGCTGCACAATTACATTTGAATCGCTGTACAAAACATTTGTGGGGATCGCAATTACTTTCGTTCTCTCACTCTCATTTGTGGATAGCGTTGGCGTGAGCGAAAATTGTAGGTAGTGTGCGTAAGTGGAAAACCGGTTGAAAGCAAAACAAATAATAAATTGTCTATCGCGTATTAGTTATGTACATAAAAATAACTTGCAAGAGGAGTACAAGTTGGCAAGTACTTGAAATACTTGAAACATTATTTCAGAAATTTAGAAGATGGATTTGCAGTTGCGTGTTTTAATTTAAATATATATTTTATTAAAAACAAAAAACCATTCAGATAAGCATAACGAAATTTTTCAAAAATATTAACTTTATGTGTGGTAATATATATTAATTATTAATGTTTAAATGTAAAAAGATAATTTTAGTTTAAAAAATAATAAGTTTAAAATCGCCGCTCACAATTTTTAGTTTTAAAGCATCGTTATTAATATTAACCTCTATTAATATTGTTATTTACAGTTTGTTGGTTGTAAACATTTTAGCATTGAATTATAATTCAATACTTACTTACTTCATTAATTTCCATTTTTTTAGTTAACTCTTACTTTGTTTTTACTTTATTTTATGCTTTCATTAGCAACTGATAATGACTTCTGCTTTCAGCATACGCAAGTATTTGCAGTATTTGCAGAACTATACAATTTTTTTTTCATTTGCCGAGATAGCGACCGATAATTACTGTAATTGATGAGAGCAAGTTGCGTATGCATTTGCCCCGAGAGAGAGAGAGTTAAAACATTACTTTTTCTTTGAGCAGCAAGCAACGGTTTTACGCTATTTCTTTGCTTAATTCTGCTACAAATAATGTGTGTAACTAAAAGTACTTAGTGGAATCAAAGAAGCAAATACATTTGTGCAGCCCTTTAATACACACCAGGAAAAAACATTACCGTAGATGAACAGTTAGTTCCGTATCGTGGGCGATGTCCGTTTCGTCAGTATATTCCATCCAAGCCGGCGAAATATGGCATCAAAATTTGGGTGCTATGCGACTCAAAAAGCTGGTATGCATGCAACACACAAATTTATGTTGGTCGGAATCGTAATGCCACTCCTGAACGTAATTTTGGACGGCGTGTTGTTTTGGATTTGGTAGAAGGACTTTCTGACAGAAATGTAACGTGTGACAACTTTTTCACTTCGTATGAGTTGGCAGAAGATTTACATAAGAATCGCATGACTATTTTGGGAACAATAAGGAAAAATAGGACTGAAATTCCTTCAGTTCTACTCGACATGCGTCAAAAGTTAATTTATCATACATAAGTTGTATATGAACACAAATTGCAAGCAGTTATGTTGTCATATGTTCCTCGCCGGTACCGATTTGTGACATTGCTCAGTACATACCACAATGTTGTCAGCATAAATGAGAATAGTGAAAAGAAGAAACCTAACATCATTAAAGACTACAAAAAACCAAGAGTGGAGTTGATACTATGGATCAAATGGTGGCTACGTACACATGCAAACGAAAAGTCAATAGGTGGCCAATGGCAGTATTTTGTAACATGCTTGATGTTAGTGCGTTGAATGCATTCGTGACGTTCATTGCATTGTTCCTGAATTGGAAAAATTCTAAAACGAACCATAATATTCGTCGTCACCTTTTTATCGAGGAGCTTGGATTGAATCTCGTTGAAAAACAGATCACTAAACGTAAAAAACAACCTCAAAGTAATGATGCTTCCAGTGTTATTCAAAGAATTCGGGAGATTCGCCATTTACCAAGTACATCAAAACGAGGCCGATGCTACATCTGCACATATAAAAATAACAAAAATCTTTTTGCTACACGCTGTGAAAAGTGTAGAAATTTCATTTGTGCTGAACATAATTTCAATTTATGCGAAAAATGCACAAATAATTGACAAAAGTTAAAAATTCAATTTTTTTCTAATATATGTAATATTCTAATTAATTTCATTCTAAATCTACTTTTATGAAGTTCAAATGTATTAATATGATAGTAAACAATGTAATAAACATAAAAAATCACAAAAAATAAATGGTTGTTAATTTTTTTTAGCTTTTTTACAATGAAAAATATATGTGTATGCGCGCGCATACAATGGGACCGGTTGGATGTATTTCTCGAGGGAACGATGAGGGTTAAATGAGAAAAATAGCTATGAAAACTTTCATTGGCAATTTCTATACACTGAAGGCTCGAAGACACCCAATAACACTTCCTTTGCAGTCGTAAACACAAACGGCAATATTATCAATATTGGTCTTCTGCAAAATCACTGCTCTATTTTCACAGCTGAAGCAGTTGGAATCTACAAAGCAGTACTGCATTCTATAGGAAAAAAAAGGCAAATTTATTATTTGCACTGACAGCTTATCGTCAATTACCGCTATCCGTAACCCGATCTGCAATAGCAATATAATTTCAACAATAAGGGACAAGCTACAAGATTTCCAAATAAAATAAGAATCATGTGGATCTCATGCTGGTATCACCGGGAATGAACAGGCAGATATTGCTGCAAAAGAAGTGAGTAAAGACCAACATTTCATATCCAAACAACGGAAAAAAAGACATTTACCATCTCATTAACAAACATCTTCAAGATACAGTTCAAAGTGCTTGGTATCAATATCAACATCACTATGTAACCATTAATCCGTCCCGCAGTCCACCAACTGTAATGGACCTGACCTTGTTACGCTATTTCGTATGTACGACGACAAAATAGAGGTTTTCTGAGTTAGGGATTTCGTTAGTGGTGCATATCTAGCGTTGCACTAGCTAGCTCGTCGAAATAGTCGGGGTTCTTACTAGTCCCTAACTCCACACATCACATTACCACAATAAATTTATATGCACTTTAAGATATAAAAAATATATAAAAAAAATTAATAATATCCAGAAACTAACTAAGCAAAACCCGAAAGACCTCACTGTTTAATGATCATTCCTTATATCGAGGAACCATAGATGTAAGTTCCTTTATCTTTACCCACCCTACCTTGGCAATACGATACATTTTAGCAACTTGAATGACACACATGACTGATGACGACGGACTATGCCTAATTAAATTAGAAAATAAATAATTAAATTTCATACTTGAAATCATAGCAAAAATTACGAAATAGATTCTTATTTATTGAAACGTTAAAAAAAACAAATTTTAATATAAAGTAAATAAGGAAAAAGTAGACAGTAATTTTTCGTTAAATATTTGGTTCAATCATTTTTTTATATTTTTTTTAAAAACTTTAATTCTTTTGGTAAAATAAATTAGACTTGTTTTACGGCACCGTAATATTATTAAATAATTTTAGTATTGATTTAAGCTAGTAATAGTGTTTTATTAAAAATTAAACTTCAGTACATTTTTCCATTATGTTTTAGTAGTAGAAATTGAGCGAGAGAAAATTACTTAACCAAGTGAATATTACAAATAAGATTAATGCAAAGAAAGTAAGAGCGCGAAACAAAGTGAAATTGAGACAGTGCCGAAAGGTGAGAGCATAATTAAGCTCACACTTTTCGCTTATAGATTAAATGTTGTTGTCATTTGTTTGTAATATTAGCAAACTAGCATAGAATACATTTATGGGTGAATGAATTAACTGACTTACTTTGATGTATTCAGCTCCATCGAGGCGACGTTAAACCTAGCGACGACGACTGGGATGCTGTTAATGTTATAATAGACTTGAGTTAAATAATAAGATATTTTCAACTCTAGTTTGATACATACTTAAAGTAACACTAGGGTGTTCCTTATTGCATTAAAATACAATTCCATTTAGTCTCTACGTTAACCATTACTTTGAATAAGTCTTTACATACTTATTATTTAATAAAAAGTTACTTTAAATAATTTAGCTCATACGAGTTAAAGTTGATTCGAAAGGGAATTTTAAAGTGATTGGTAGCACGTTTCGATTATGGGCACCTGCGCAGCTAGCGTTGCTTATATAGGCTGGCAGGGATTAAGGCACCTGCCTAGGACACGTCTGTGTTCTAGGACACGTGTTCCAGCAATTCTTCTCTATTTTGCACCTCAACTGCCCAAGAAATTCGGTGACCTTTCCTTACCTAACGTCGTGATAAGGCCGGTTTAACTGTTGCAATAATTCCGTATGCGCCTTTGTTCATGGGCGCGTGGAGCACCTGCACAATGTCTTTGTCCCAGTACAAGTTATGTGCTGAAATTAATCATGCGTTTAATTTACATTTATTTAGTTAGTGTCATTTTTTCACTTCTTTCATTTTTTTTTTATATAAAATTGTACTTTATAAATCGTATTTTATGTATATTAAATTATTGTTTGCACTTGCAAATTTCGTTCTCTACGATTTAGCGTTAATTTTAATATCAAACCTGATTTTCGCCATGCTTATGCTTTTATAACACGAAGAATATTAACTTGAGATTAGTTATAAAATCGCATGATGGCTTAAACGGTAAATCTCAAGAGAGACTAACAGCCCTATTCTGGCAGCTTAACTAAGCTCACCACATTAACAAAATAGTTAATATTAACATTTTGTTACCTTAACATACCTTAACAACCTTACAAAACCTTAACAAAATGTTAATATTAACTCTTTTGTTAAGGTTTCGCATTCTGCTGCAAATTTAAAAGCTCTTTTCCTTCTAATTTTGTTAATGACAGAAAGAGTCTTAACAACGAATGAAATTTATGTGCTTAGATAGAAAATTGTTGTACAAACAATAAAAAAAATACAAATTATAATATAATATTGAGTTTAAATACATTAAACTGAAAAATGGAAGAATTTTTACTTATTTTAAGTGTTGATGATCAAATCTTTCAGTAGCCGTGGCAAATTTTTCAAGCGCTTGCAAAGTCACAAGCTGCAATGGAAGCATCTGTTCATATCGCGCAACTTTTCTTTCAATAGCCATATTGATTTTCACCATGCATGGTGAACTTTAAAAGCTTTTTAAGCTTTTATGTTGTAAATGGATTTTAAGAATACTAGCATTTACATAACATAACAATCAGCTTAACAAGAGCTCATTAACTATTTCTTGTTAAGCTAACAACCAGAGTAGGGCTGTAAGTTTTGTCAATTGGGTCGGCCGTAAAGAATCTCAAGTGCTATCTAATTTTGTTAATGCAATTTTTAATGTGGCTTATTTATTGGAATAATGGTTTATTGTTAATTTAGAATAATGCCTTTGTTAACTTTTGATGTTTTAGGATATTTTATTAGTAGGTTGCTAACATGTTAATAATAGTTTAAGATATTTTAACATACAAATAATGGTATTTAATTGTAAGAATTGGCAATATATTATAATTATGCACTAATCCAGGCCGTTCCATATAAAATTCATAATATACATACATGAAATGCTATAAATTCGTAAATAACATAACAAAAATTCAATCAAAAGCTATATTAATAGAAATTCTTTTTCTGAAACCAATTTATACTGCCAACTATTTGGTTAATATTTTGTAGGGCTCAAATATTTCGCAATATTAGCCAAGAGTACGTATACAAAAGTGTTGGTAGCCGCATATGAAAATCTGTAGAAACCCGAGATGGGCATCATATGGTGTGAGTGCCAAATCACAGATGATAGCTTATATATTAAGATCAATCTATCGAAAATTATTTGAGGAAAAATTTGGCCATTACACAACATACCCAACATCATTTTCTTGCACGTTCATCAAACCTTTCATTCGCCTTCGGTTAGGCCACACAAAACTCACACACCAACACCCGCTAAAAGGTAGCGGTGCACCTAGCTGCATATTCTGCAATTCTGATAATATGTCTGTAAACCACATCCTCAACACCTGTTCAAAATTTTCTTCAACAAGAAACACATTGTTCCATAACTTGGTGCCCACGGAATTGCTCAAAGCTTGTTCTTCCGAAAAGATACTACTGATTAACAATTTTCTTAAGCAAACAAGTTTAATATATCATATTTAAAATATCTTCGTACTGATTAAGAGATTCATATACATATGCATTACATAATTAAATAGATTTATTCCAGTTTTTTATTTTTTTTTTAATTATTTCTCTTTATAATGACAACTTTATAGAGTCGTAATAATCCACTCAGAGAGCCGAAAGCCATAGAAGCTAGTGCTCCTTTTCCTCTAATTGTATAATAATTTATTATTGTATAATTTATAATAAAATATAAAAATAAATAAAAAAACTAGCATATCCTCAGTTTTTATCTTACAATTGTTAAATCTTTCTACATACTCTTTCGTCAGTTTTACCACGCGCAGAGCTTTTTTTTCATCGAGGTCTATAAACAAAGTTACTCCTTTTTCGAGAGGTAACGTTTTTGATTGAAGGGACTGTTGTTAAAGAAATATGCTAAAAATTTGCATTTTTAAATTCTTTAGTACGAAAAAAAACGACAAAATTTATTTCAAAATTATACTAAAACTACCTAAAAAAACCGAAAAATGGTATATAAACTTAAAATGTCCAAAAATGGCAATCAAATAACTTAAAAATCGTAAAAATATACCAAAAAATGCCTTAAACCTAGTTAAAATTACCTGAAAACTAAAACCGATAAAAACATGAAAATATTACTAAAAAATTACCTAAAAACTTTTCATATTTGGAATTCAGGAAACATAAGTGGACGATCTAAATAACCAGGAAATTTCTTAGAAGCAGCAGAAAAAAGATGACATGTCATCTTAATCCTTGCCCTGCTGATAACGTTTATTTTAAATTTTTATTTTGTACGTTGCCTCGTAACAGTTATAGAAGAGACAAAAAATTTTAACGATGCTCGTAATTTTTCTTTTCAAAAAATGAAACACTTTTTCTTGCTGATCAACAAACATGTGGGTTTCACATTAATGAATCTACTAACCAAAGCACTACACCGTTGCTCAGAGAGTCTTTCATAGAGCTTGAAATTGACTCATCCTCGGAAGAGGAAAGGGATATTCTATCCAGCGAATAGACTACCAATGTCATAGACAGCTACAAACCTAAGCGACGGATGTAGAAACCAAATTAATACAATATTGGGGGAAAAAATATAGCGGTAGGGGACTGCCGACCGAAGTAAAAACATATATATAAAATACTAGTATTCCCGGGCAGACATTATCCTGCCACAGACCACCTTACTGCTTTATACGAATATTCATGCTAATCGGAAAAAATATTTTTACATTTTCACCCTCTTCCCCTTTATTTATTTATTTATTTTATTGACATACTAATGCAACAAGACCGAGATCTTATAATTAAAGCACTAGCCTCTAATTTCATCAGTACTTGTGATTACAGGGTTAATTATACAAGTTACTAATAAAAAACTTAATAATAAAGCTAACATAAAAAAGTAATGTTTGAATTTAAATTTGAATGAAAGTATTGCTTGATAGCTTAAATTACAATTCTGCTTGTGTAATAACTGAAAATTTACAATTATTGCAATGAGGAGAAAAAATATTCAATCGATATTTAAATTGCACAGCATTGGTAATTGTTCTTAGATCCGTTGGTAGAGCGTTCCAAAGACGGATTGAATACACAAAAAATTGTCTTTCCGATGCCACACAAGAATGACGCATTTGTATAATGGCGTTTGATCTTCGTGATCTTGCAAACCCGAGTCTGTTGTACAGATTAACCGGCTCCCTAGTATAAACCACCTTGTGCAGTAAAATTAGTGAAAGAAATTTCAGTAAATTGTCGAGTCATATTGTATAAACGTTTTGCATGCACGGAGACATGATCTCTACGTTTTAAGCCATAAACATAACGAGCAATGTTGTTGAAGAAAACATTTAGTTTTTTTTAAATAAACTGTCACAGTTAGCAAATATTTCGCACCCATAGAGCAGGGTAGGCATAAGGTACGATTTAGCCAGTAAGGTACGTGTTCTAAGGGGCGTAAAATATTGAGTTGTCCATAAAACACGTAGCATACCATACATTTTACCGATAGTGCTACCTATATGAGTGTTTCACGACAATGTTCTATTAAATATTATGCCTAGGTTTTTCACGCTATCCACACATTCAATATAACAATTGATTAGTTTAATTTTTGGGAAGAGTGTGCAGTCTACTGTTTTTTTTGAGATGACAATGCATTTTGTTTTTCTGGGATTTAAACATAGGCCATTTGATGTGGCCCAGTCGTTTAAGCGTCGAAGATTATCATTTAGGTTCGAAACACAAGGGACGAAAGACTCACGGAAACAACTAACATACAATTGGACATCATCGGCATACATATGAATATTACAATTTTTCAACACTTTTGGTAGACAATTTATGTATACAGAGAAGAGAAGAGGACCTAACACAGAGCCCTGAGGAACACCTCTGTCATTTGGTAGGAATTTTGGTACAATGTCATTTGAACAAACTGCTTGTGTTCTGTTGGATAGATAGGATGATATCAAATTAGCAGCAGTCAGGGAAAATGAAACAGATTCACAAGCTTATTATACAACACAGAATGATCCACCGTATCAAAGGCTTTTGAGTGGTCTAAAAGCACTAGAAATTTAATTTTGTTCTCATCAATACCTAGATCATCAACATCAACTTGTGCTGTTACACAGCTTCGCTTAACTCGGAATCCAGATTGACATTCGTTTCTTAAATGATTCCTATAAATGAACTTACACATTTATCCATAAATTATTAGCTCTAGAACTTTTGATACATACGACAAAATGGCTATAGGACGGTATTCATTGCACGATTTTGGAATCGGTATTATTTTGGCCTGTTTCCAAGTGGAAGGAAATATAGAAGTAGTGAGAATAAAATTAAAAATGTTACAAAATATAGTAATTTAGGGAGTAGGGCCTTGAAAAATACATTTGACTTTATAGCTAAAAAACACTCGAGAACATCCATTTGCTCAACGCATTCAAAACTAAAATCGTTGTTACTTCGCACGCTGTTAGGGTTAGCGAAAGATTCATGAGAGATTGCTGGCATTGGAAGATCTAGAAACTTTATATTTAAATCGCATACATCAACATATTCACTTTTTTACCTTTACACATGCCCATTCCAATGTTTTTTATTTCCTGCCATGTTTTGCCATCAATTGCAGAAGAGAATTTTTCACAATAAAATTTTTTTTTCTGATTTATTTCTGCAACAATTTTCCTAGCATTTTTGAATTCGCTATAAATCCGGTGTCTTAAAACGTTTCCATCGATTGTATAGTGTATCACGTTGCAATATTAAGTTTTTAATTTTGTCGTTAAACCATGGGCGCTGAACAGGTTTAAAATTTGTATTTTTAAGTAGGACGAACTCCTCAAAAAGACTACTGAGGTTGGATTGCAAAAAATTAGCTTGCTCATCAGGCGATGTCATACTGTATATACTGCTCCAGTTGATATTTTAAATTCTAGACTCGAGACGATGGTAATCAATACTTTTAAAGTCGCGAAACAAAAATGACTTTGGTTGCGTTTTCAACTGAAAGTCGCACGACACAAAAATTATATCATGTTTGGAAAATGAAGGATAAGATATCTGATCATAAAGTAAAAGTTTTGTTTCATCGTTAGCAAGAAATATGTCAAGCAGTGTGTTAATAGTTTTGGTATAGTGCGTAGGCATAGTAGTGTTGACTGGAAAAAGTCCTAAAGTCTGCATTTCGAGAGCTAAGTGAGTTTCCTTTAAGAGATTGCTATTAAATCGCCTGCAATAAGAATTTTTGAGTAGATATCTTCAATGAGTTGAATAAGATTTGTCATACAAATAGTTCGATTGGGACGGTAGTAACTTTTCATTTACATTGGATATAGCAATAAACAAATATTCAATAGAACTACATGTATCTGACTTACAAATTAGCTTACACGGGATATTATCACGGACATAGATAGCTGCACCACCTGCATGACCCAATCTGTCTGCGCGAAAGATTTTAAAACTACTCAAATTGAACAAATTATCGTGCATATGCTCCATAAGCCATGTTTCTGAAATACAAAGAATATCAACGCCTGAACTCTCGAAAATATACCTTAATTCATCCATCTTATTAACAACACTTTGCGCATTAAGATGGCATAAATTAAGTCCAGCTCTCTGCTTACACAGTATTCGAACTAAATTAAACGCGTTGCCTTTGGAACGAAGTCGATCGCTAGTCAACAAGTTTGACATGTGTGAGAAGACGTGTATTTTGCTACCATGAGTGCTTTTTTTGTAAACGGTCATTGCAATAATGTTATAACAAAAATAAATATATGCTAAATTGAAAATTTTAAAGATAATATATGATATTAATAAACTATTACATACATAAATAATTTTTTGGAATGAATCCGAATACAAGCAAAATATATAGGTTTTAAAACAAACGTCAGCAAGCATCATCTTAAGTTGTGCAGTTGTTGACATCAGTAATGTGAAACAATTTGCTTGTGCAATTGTCTTCATTGTTGTGAAACATATTATTTGTGTTGTTATGCTGGTTGTTGTTGTACTGCTCAGTTGTGACAGATTCTGCGAGACTGTTTAGTTTTAGCATAGTACCAATGTAAATCGGGTTATCGTTGGGTTTTAGTTTTACATGGACGATGCCTCAACGAGTGAAAGCAGCGGAGAAATTTTGTTGTTTTTAAACTGAAGAGCAGATTGCAGAATAATAGAATTTTCTTTGCTTAGCCCTTCGTTGACGTAGAAAGGTTTAGTTGACTGGAACCACGCATGGTGCAAGCGCATAAAGTCATTGTTTTCTCGTCTGAACTTTGCTACTGAATTAAGCACAAAATTTCTATCAAACGGCGTATCAAACTTAGCAATGAATGTGTTATCATTATGATTCGGCTGCGATGTTTTTCTTTGCTTAATGCGGTGTATATTTTTAATGTTGGGTGGTTGAATATTTACGGAGGCACATATTTGATAAAAAATTTCACGAAGACTTTCACCATCATAGTATGGAAGGCTATTAAGTCGTAGATGCATGCAACAGCAGTGTTTTCCTGCTTGGCCAGCTTCGCCCTTAGCTCCTCAAGGAGTGCTTACTTCTTCTTCTTTAACTATATTGAACTCAGTAACAACGTTTTCCAACTGGGTGACTCTTTCAGTAACGGAGCGTAGGCAGCAAGTCATTTCTGCATCATTTTGGCAAAGTTCAGCGAGAATTCTGGATTCACTCTCTTGAAGTGTTTCTTTGATTTGCGAGGCGATCAGCTCGCTTTGCTTTGAGAGACGCAATTCTATCCATTCGGTCTGCTTTTCAAACTTCTGCCCAATTAGTATTCTGAGAGACGTGAGTGAGTGTTGAGCTAATTCTTGCGTTGAAGGTATTTTATTGTTTGTAAGACCTCTATCAATTGCTGCTGCTGGTGGAGTACACGGCTTGGCAGGAAAATCGGTACATGTAAGTTTCAGATGTTTGACAGTAGCTTTACTATTTATGGATGGCGAAGAAACGATCTATTGTCGACGAGACAAAAGGCACTTTTCGCACTTATAAGTTTGGTTGTTTGTTTGCATAAATTCTAAGTCAGTTTTGTATAAGTTAACGCAACTGCTATGAAAATATTCATTGCAGAAACCCCACTTAACTTTTTTATCGTCATCTAGATGATGATCAACTTTAGATAAACATATGCACGGCATATTATATTATATTGATAACGATCAATTCTTTTTGTTTCTTATTTTCGTTTTTATTGTTGTTTTGGTTTGTTACGTTTTGTTTTGTGTTTCTGATCTTTATTAGTGAAATGTCAACTCAGTGCTCACGAATATGGTTACTGAAGCATAAAACTTAGAGTTGTTGTATAGACTTCGGGTATGAGCTGATTTTACGCGCGCATATGCTGAGTTTTAACTTTTATTTCATATATTTTGTCTTTCAAGTATTTGTTTTTTTTTAGTTAAAACAAGTTATTATTTTAATTTATTAAAATAGTGCATAAATTCACAGAAAAGGTAGAGCCCAGTGATGATTGAGGCACGCAAAAAAGATCCTTAAGCGAATTACAAATGTTTGAAGTGTTAACACAGCGTTTGATTTTATTTACTGGGAGAATCAACAGAAACACGTCCGCACCAGACAAAGATTACTCAACTGTTTTGATTATTTCTTTCAAAATATTTTATATTAAGATATTGTTTTTATTTTATAATTGTACCAAACAATATTATTACAATTAAATTTAATATTGTTGATATCAAAATAAAATACAGGGAGCACTACGTTTAAGTAGATATCTTTAAAACAGCGCCACCTAGAGAGGTTTTTCACAAAAACGGCAGAGTTTGCTCTGAGATCAAAAAATACCCGTATGCCCGGAGGGAGGACTCTAATAAAACCTTGGGTAGCATATGGTTCCAGAATAAGAGCAAAACTAGCACCATTTTTTAACAATAAATGTCTTAATTTGTTTCTTTGTTGAATAAATTTTAATTGGTCCTGTCGTTATAAAGTATGTATTGAAAAAAAATATAAATTTCATCCCACCCATTAATTTTAATTTTAATTTTAATTTTAATTTTAATTTTAATTTTAATTTTAATTTTAATTTTAATTTTAATTTTAATTTTAATTTTAATTTTAATTTTAATTTTAATTTTAATTTTAATTTTAATTTTAATTTTAATTTTAATTTTAATTTTAATTTTAATTTTAATTTTAATTTTAATTTTAATTTTAATTTTAATTTTAATTTTAATTTTAATTTTAATTTTAATTTTAATTTTAATTTTAATTTTAATTTTAATTTTAATTTTAATTTTAATTTTAATTTTAATTTTAATTTTAATTTTAATTTTAATTTTAATTTTAATTTTAATTTTAATTTTAATTTTAATTTTAATTTTAATTTTAATTTTAATTTTAATTTTAATTTTAATTTTAATTTTAATTTTAATTTTAATTTTAATTTTAATTTTAATTTTAATTTTAATTTTAATTTTAATTTTAATTTTAATTTTAATTTTAATTTTAATTTTAATTTTAATTTTAATTTTAATTTTAATTTTAATTTTAATTTTAATTTTAATTTTAATTTTAATTTTAATTTTAATTTTAATTTTAATTTTAATTTTAATTTTAATTTTAATTTTAATTTTAATTTTAATTTTAATTTTAATTTTAATTTTAATTTTAATTTTAATTTTAATTTTAATTTTAATTTTAATTTTAATTTTAATTTTAATTTTAATTTTAATTTTAATTTTAATTTTAATTTTAATTTTAATTTTAATTTTAATTTTAATTTTAATTTTAATTTTAATTTTAATTTTAATTTTAATTTTAATTTTAATTTTAATTTTAATTTTAATTTTAATTTTAATTTTAATTTTAATTTTAATTTTAATTTTAATTTTAATTTTAATTTTAATTTTAATTTTAATTTTAATTTTAATTTTAATTTTAATTTTAATTTTAATTTTAATTTTAATTTTAATTTTAATTTTAATTTTAATTTTAATTTTAATTTTAATTTTAATTTTAATTTTAATTTTAATTTTAATTTTAATTTTAATTTTAATTTTAATTTTAATTTTAATTTTAATTTTAATTTTAATTTTAATTTTAATTTTAATTTTAATTTTAATTTTAATTTTAATTTTAATTTTAATTTTAATTTTAATTTTAATTTTAATTTTAATTTTAATTTTAATTTTAATTTTAATTTTAATTTTAATTTTAATTTTAATTTTAATTTTAATTTTAATTTTAATTTTAATTTTAATTTTAATTTTAATTTTAATTTTAATTTTAATTTTAATTTTAATTTTAATTTTAATTTTAATTTTAATTTTAATTTTAATTTTAATTTTAATTTTAATTTTAATTTTAATTTTAATTTTAATTTTAATTTTAATTTTAATTTTAATTTTAATTTTAATTTTAATTTTAATTTTAATTTTAATTTTAATTTTAATTTTAATTTTAATTTTAATTTTAATTTTAATTTTAATTTTAATTTTAATTTTAATTTTAATTTTAATTTTAATTTTAATTTTAATTTTAATTTTAATTTTAATTTTAATTTTAATTTTAATTTTAATTTTAATTTTAATTTTAATTTTAATTTTAATTTTAATTTTAATTTTAATTTTAATTTTAATTTTAATTTTAATTTTAATTTTAATTTTAATTTTAATTTTAATTTTAATTTTAATTTTAATTTTAATTTTAATTTTAATTTTAATTTTAATTTTAATTTTAATTTTAATTTTAATTTTAATTTTAATTTTAATTTTAATTTTAATTTTAATTTTAATTTTAATTTTAATTTTAATTTTAATTTTAATTTTAATTTTAATTTTAATTTTAATTTTAATTTTAATTTTAATTTTAATTTTAATTTTAATTTTAATTTTAATTTTAATTTTAATTTTAATTTTAATTTTAATTTTAATTTTAATTTTAATTTTAATTTTAATTTTAATTTTAATTTTAATTTTAATTTTAATTTTAATTTTAATTTTAATTTTAATTTTAATTTTAATTTTAATTTTAATTTTAATTTTAATTTTAATTTTAATTTTAATTTTAATTTTAATTTTAATTTTAATTTTAATTTTAATTTTAATTTTAATTTTAATTTTAATTTTAATTTTAATTTTAATTTTAATTTTAATTTTAATTTTAATTTTAATTTTAATTTTAATTTTAATTTTAATTTTAATTTTAATTTTAATTTTAATTTTAATTTTAATTTTAATTTTAATTTTAATTTTAATTTTAATTTTAATTTTAATTTTAATTTTAATTTTAATTTTAATTTTAATTTTAATTTTAATTTTAATTTTAATTTTAATTTTAATTTTAATTTTAATTTTAATTTTAATTTTAATTTTAATTTTAATTTTAATTTTAATTTTAATTTTAATTTTAATTTTAATTTTAATTTTAATTTTAATTTTAATTTTAATTTTAATTTTAATTTTAATTTTAATTTTAATTTTAATTTTAATTTTAATTTTAATTTTAATTTTAATTTTAATTTTAATTTTAATTTTAATTTTAATTTTAATTTTAATTTTAATTTTAATTTTAATTTTAATTTTAATTTTAATTTTAATTTTAATTTTAATTTTAATTTTAATTTTAATTTTAATTTTAATTTTAATTTTAATTTTAATTTTAATTTTAATTTTAATTTTAATTTTAATTTTAATTTTAATTTTAATTTTAATTTTAATTTTAATTTTAATTTTAATTTTAATTTTAATTTTAATTTTAATTTTAATTTTAATTTTAATTTTAATTTTAATTTTAATTTTAATTTTAATTTTAATTTTAATTTTAATTTTAATTTTAATTTTAATTTTAATTTTAATTTTAATTTTAATTTTAATTTTAATTTTAATTTTAATTTTAATTTTAATTTTAATTTTAATTTTAATTTTAATTTTAATTTTAATTTTAATTTTAATTTTAATTTTAATTTTAATTTTAATTTTAATTTTAATTTTAATTTTAATTTTAATTTTAATTTTAATTTTAATTTTAATTTTAATTTTAATTTTAATTTTAATTTTAATTTTAATTTTAATTTTAATTTTAATTTTAATTTTAATTTTAATTTTAATTTTAATTTTAATTTTAATTTTAATTTTAATTTTAATTTTAATTTTAATTTTAATTTTAATTTTAATTTTAATTTTAATTTTAATTTTAATTTTAATTTTAATTTTAATTTTAATTTTAATTTTAATTTTAATTTTAATTTTAATTTTAATTTTAATTTTAATTTTAATTCATTTTAATTAAATTAAATGTAAATTAACTATATTTATGCATTTATGTTGTACTTATAAAAGAGCGTACGTATGATTACTTAAATAAATAAGTAAATTCTGTACTATGTTGAAATACTTGTACTTTGATTTCAATTTTCAATCAATTTTGTACTATGTTGAAATATTTGTATTTTACTTCAATTTTATTATGTTAATTAATCGAAATGTACTGTATCGAAATACTTGCGAATTAATCAATTTATTATGTTTTATTAATGTACCAGAAGGAAGAAAGGAAGGAAGAAGGTTTATACGAATAAAAGGCAGTTCTTTTTATTAAAAACAGCAGAATGTAAACATCAAACTGCCATTCTTATTACTACAAAATCTTGCAGAAAGTTAGATTCAGTTTGTGTTTAATTCTTCATTTGACCTACGCTCCCAGAGAATGTGAAATAAATTTATAAAATATATACCACTATAATAGCATTATCTCAATCTCCAAAAGGACTTACCTTCCACTTCTCGAATGGTCTACAGCCTTTTCGATGAATTCCGTTATAGTTTGGGATTTGAACTTGGCATAAGAACCAAATGAAAAAGTCCCTAACAATTGTATTATTTCACAAAAAGTTAATTTTTTTTTATTTTCTTCTCAAACCTTGATCCTGTTCAATTCTTACATGACGAACGCAGCTATTCAGTTTGAAGCTTAAAGAAAATATATAATGATCATCTGAGCTATCCCGGACAATAAAACTGCCATCTGGTTCATTTGAGAGAATATTTTCAGCAGCCTCACTAGACAAAGGACCCCAGTACCAGCCGTACTGAAAATAAAAGAATACCTTAATACATAATAAAAAAGTAATATAAAAATCTCATACGTCTTTAACTTTTTCTATGCTGGTTGTGAAATGATATGTCTGCAATTCAGGCCTTTGCTCTATATATCCACAGGAAAGAATACGCCTAGTATCTGTCATAAGAAATGTAAAAAAATGTTTTATTTAAAAATATAATTTATTATATAAAATGCTCAGGACTCATTCAAAATCGAATATGCGGGTCCACGCTATTTAAGGTTTTTTGCAACAAAGTTCAAACCATCACATACCAGTGAGATTTCTGTGTGTGTATACGAGTATCGAGCAGACTACAAACTAGCTGGCGAGTGCGCTGTGTGCAGACTAATAAGCGAGTAGGCTAGTTTGCAACTATATATTTCTCTTTCATTTGCAGTGGAAACTGCACCAAATGTGTGTAGTACAGTGCAATCTGATGTTAGAATTTTAGTCCTAAAAATGTATTTTTTTTTATTTTATAGGCACATTTTGTGTAAGTACTGGCTGTATTAAGGGGTCGCACAATGCGGTGCTTAAAAAAATGGACAATAATAGAAGAAGTGCTCCTATTATTATGCATTTTTGTATGCTTAATTCGTTTAAACCAATTAACCTATTTCCGGCGGCTCCTTAACTACCGGGCCAAAATCGATGAAACTTCGTCCAGAGTCCCTAAACTTTCTCTGGCAAAATTTAAAATTTTTACCTCCACAGGTAAGGGCTGGGCAGATTGGTACATTTGTGCACCACTAGCTACATCACAAACCTTCACAGCTTTACCTGCCCATTTTAAAACATCAAACGGGCTCTGCATTTATATTAACATATAAATTTAATCTTATAATAGTTACTATTGAAAAGTAATTTTCGATATTGCAATTTGAAATTTTTCCGGAATTTTAAAAAATCAAAAAAAAAAACCCAAATATAGCAACGCGCCGTAGGCATAAAATCCAAGTAAACAACCGAATCGACTCAAACCAAAAATAATGTATATTTTCAAAGGTCTATAATAACATAATCCTTACATTGGCAGGTAATATCACTTTCGCGCTCACCTGGAGAAAATTCTTAAGTAACTGGTGCAAAAATGCACCAATAGCTAGGTTAAGAAAGATTTTTAAAATGGTCGAAATCGGCTAGACCCTAGGGAAACCTCCCTTGGACCTATATTAATTTTTTACTTGAGTTTGTATGTACATTTTTCATTTTAAACATTTCAAGCACAAACAAATATATTTGTATGACGAAGTAGGAAAAGTTCCTGGTTACATAGAATCTATACCAGAGACCGTACTGAGTATGCATTTTATAATAAAAAGCAAAAGTTATAATAATCTTGTGACTTTTAAAATTTTGAGCAAAAAATAATAATTATTTCTGCTTTTTATTTTTTTAAGGCAAAAATAAAAATTAAAATTTGCCCGATATTTTTTTGGTCACAAAATAACTGTTATGTTTTTATTTTTATTTTTTAAAGCAAAAATACAAAGTATAGTTTGCCAGATATTTTTTTGGTCACAAAATAAATGTTAAATTTTGATTTTTATTTTTTTAAGCAAAAATAAAAAGTAAAGTTTGTCCGATATTTTTTTAGTCACAAAATAACTAGTATGTTTTGATTTTTATATTTTAAAGCAAAAATAAAAAGTAAAGTTTGCCTGATATTTTTTGGTCACAATATAACTGGTATGTTTTGATTTTTATTTTTTAGAGCAAAAATAAAAAGTAAAGTTTGTCCAACATTTTTTGGAGCACAAAATAACTTGTAAATATTGATTTCTATTTTTTTATTCAAAAATCAAAGCGTACGTTTGACGATTTGACGCGTTGTAAGTAAATGTTTGTTGTACTATTGATCCCCTTCCGCTAAAGTTGAATGGTTTTAAATGCCGTTTCAAATAGACAAATCAAAGTTACTCCAAAAGTTATTCGAGAGTTTAAAAAAATCTCATACAAATAAAAAAGTACAGAATGTACAGAAGTACGAGGACTCTTAATTTGAATTAAAAAACAAACATTTTAAAATAAGTTTGTTTTGTTCATTAATATATAATACATTACATTCTATATTATAATAACTAAATACCATGCCAATAAGATTTGCTTAAATAAATATTATGTTCGTTAACTATAATATTCCAAGCCTATTCCTTACTTCTTAAATTACATAACTGTTTCAAGAGGCATAACACATGCCATCATACACATCAAGGCATGAGTTATCACCAACTGTCAACTGCCATTGAAATTCAGGTATGCAATACAGTTTATGCCATCAGATAGATGCCATGAAAAATATCATGGCATTTATCGCAGGGTATAATATATGCCATGTCATAGGCGGTCTCCACTAGATTTTTCGATGCCGTGATGTATATGATGGCATGTGCTATGCCTCATGGAGACGCTATGTTACAACTGCTGCTCACGAATCAATCAATTAACAAATCAGAACACATTGAAAAATACATGTACTAATTTTTACGTAAGAATAGTGTAGTGTCATAGCACAGCCATCTAACGGTACGCTACACATTAATAACAAAATATGTTTTCTTTTCTTTCATTCATTCTTTTGTCACAAACAGCGTTTAATGAATGGCATTACATTTCGTCATAACCCAAAGTAAACAATGCGCTCACTGGCCAGCTAACCTAATTAGCAGCTCAAGTGCAAGCACAAGTGCAAGCGGAGCATAAATTCTGAATACCGAATCAATGAGGAAGTGAATGAATAGCAAACGCCAATTAAAAATTAAGTTACCAAATATGTGAAAATAGAATAGTGGAGAGGAGTTAAGAATTTATTGTAATAATTAATAGTGGTATTTTTGATTTAAATATAAGTATATTTTGAAAATAAAGACAAGAATTAATTTACTCTTCAAAGAATAAATATGACTTTAATTCTCTAAGTACGGCACATTGGCCATCAATTTTTTTAGCAGCCTTATCTACGGCAATAGTATACTACTTACTTACTTATTTGGCGCTACAACCGTATGTCGGTCTTGGCCTCATCTAAGAATTTGGGCCAGCCATTTCTGTCTTTCGCTTGCTGGCGCCAGTTGGAAATTCCAAGTTTCGTCAGGTTGTCCTCTACTTGGTCTTTCCAACGAAGATGCGGTCGTCCTCTTCTGCGTTGACCGCCGCTGGGTACCGAATCGAATGTTTTCTTCACTGGAGCATCGTCTTTCATGCGCTGAACATGACCAAGCCAGCGAAGCCGCTCGATTTTAATGCGTTTGACTATGTCGATGTCAGCGTACAGCTCATACAGTTCATCATTCCACCGTATTCGGTACTCGCCATTGACGCAGATTGGTCCGTAGATCTTACGAAGAATCTTTCTCTCGAATGCTCCTAAAGTCTTTTCATCTAAACTGCTCAGCGTCCAGGTTTGTGATGCGTAAAGTAGGACGGCCATGATGAGCGATTTATAGAGCGTGATTTTCGTTCGTCGAGAGAGGGCTCTGCTTCTCAATTGCCTACTGAGCCCAAAGTAACACCTGTTGGCAAGAATTATTCTTCGTTTGATCTCAATGCTGATGTCGTTGGTTGAATTAATGCTGGATCCCAGATAAACGAAGTTCTTCACAACCTCGAAGGAGGTATTGTCAACGGTAACGTGGTTTCACAGACGCTGGGACTGTTTGTTTGTTGACACTAGGTATTTCGTCTTATCTGCATTCACTGACAGACCCATTCGACTTGACTCTCTTTCTAATCTGGAAAATGCTGCACTGACTTCGCGCGTATTATGGCCAATGATATCTATGTCATCAGCATACGCAAGCAGCATAACACTCTTGTAGAATATTGTGCCACTACGTCTTAGATCAGCAGCTCGGATGATCTTTTCCATCATTAGGTTGAAAAAGTCGCACGATAAGGAATCACCTTGTCTGAAACCTCGTTTGGTAATAAATGGTGGGGAGAGGTCCTTCCCGATTTTAACTGCGCTGCTGGTGTTGCTCAGTGTCATCCTGCAGAGTCGTATTAGTTTTGCAGGAACACCAAATTCAGACATGGTGGAGTACAGGTGCTTCCTTATTGGGCTGTCGAAGGCGGCTTTGTAGTCGACAAAAAGATGGTGGGTGTCGACTTGTTTTTCTTGAGTCTTCTCCAAGATTTGTCCTAGCGTGAAGATCTGGTCGATGGTGGACTTTCCAGGTCTGAAGCCACACTGATAAGGTTCGATCAGTTTGTTTACAATGGGCTTCAATCTTTCACATAAAACGCTCGACAGGACCTTATATGCGATATTAAGAAGGCTTATCCCACGGTAATTGGCACAAATAGTGGGATCGCCTTTCTTGTGGATTGGGCAGAGCACACTGAGATTCCAATCGTTCGGAATGCATTCTTCCGACCATATTCTGTATAGAAGCTCGTGAATGCATTTAAGTAGAGCTTCGCCTCCGTTCTTAAACAGCTCAGCAGGTAAGCCATCAGCTCCCGCGGCTTTGTTATTTTTAAGCCGAGCTATAGCTGTCAGAACTTCATCATAGTCGGGCAGCGGAACCTCGACGCTGTCATCCGCAATTGGGGTTTCCGGAATATCATCTCTATTGGCGGGTTTGTTGTCAGCGTCGCCATTTAGAAGCTTAGAGAAGTGTTCCCTCCATAACGTCAGTGTACTCTGGACATCTGTCACTAGATTCCCGTTTTTATCCTTGCAGGAAGAGGCCCCGGTTTTAAAACCATCGGCAAGGCGTCTTATTTTTCGAAAAATTTTCGGGCCTCATTCCTGTCACCATACATCTCAATCTTCTCTTGCTCGCGCTTTTCTGCCTCTCTTTTTTCCGCCTGAAAATACGTCTCTCTTCCCTCCTCTTTTCTTCGTATCGCTCCTTAGCAGCGCGCGTTACAACCGACTGCAGGGTGGCTTTGTAGGCGGCGTCTTTCTCTGCAGTGGCGTCACGACACTCTGGTCGTACCACTGGTTTCGGCGAGGGCGTTGGTAGCCAATCATCTCTTCAGCAGCCGCACGCATGGAGTTGGAAATGTATGTCCACTGCGCGCATATATCATCGATTGGAGGAGTGCTTTGAAGCAGGAGTGAGAGTCGAGTGGCGAAAGCATCGGCAATAGTATAATATCTAAAATAATAACACTTAGATAGATAGGTACATAATTTATCACTTGGACCAAACTTATTACATGGCGATCCTGCCGTTTCGATCCTGTGAATCCTGACGTTTAGATCCTTCGAATAAAGAAGTGTTGTTGATCCTAAACTTGCAAGTAAACTGATCCAGAAGACCATGATCCTGCAAACTTTAAAATCCTGTGACAGATCCTGCGACAAAACATATCCTGTGAACATTAGTTTCTTGGGAAGAAACCAATATTTTTCTGTTGAGATCCTATCATCAAAAACTATTTAAGCAATCAAAAATTATTTAAAACTTCCCATCATATTTCCAACATGGAATTTCCCGGAAATAAACTATATAATGTTCATGCAACGCTAATATTAGAGATCCTCGGCGGAGCAGGTAGATCAATCTTCAGCTACGAAAAATATATTGTGAACACAACGAACACATTTTCATCGATGGACAAAACATCAACCCATTCGTTTGCATGCGGAGCCCAAGTATATGCCAAGAGTTTTGTGAAGCTGCTATACGCACAATTAGCGTTCAAAGAAAAAACGCTTTTCAATCTGCTACTTTATAAAGCAAACCATTTAAACGAAGAGTACATGTCGAAAAATATACAGAAGCTTCTAATGAAATTTCTGATTGCTTTTCTTAACTTTTGGTTCTAAAACAAACACACCAGCAGATTACCAACAACTTTAATCTTTTTTATTTATCATTGAAAGCTAATATTTTTTTTAAAAATGTCAAAGCTGTTTGACATGTTAAATTTTTTTTTTTTTTTTTTTTGATAAATTTTGTTTTATAAATACAATAGTTTTAAAAAGCTTATTATATCACATAAGATAATAAATGTAAGCTTATCTAAATAAATGTAGATCAAATATGAACCCAAAAATATAAAATTGAAGAAATTATTGTTAATTTAGAATTATTTTTAAACAGTTTTCTATTTAAATTTGCACTTTAATATTAAAAGCAAATGTTAATAGAAGTAATAATATAGGTCATAAATGATAAATTTATCATGAACAGGATTATCATTAAATAAAAAGAATCAGTAATATGTATTTAGAATTATTGCAATATAAGAGTTATAAATGATAAATGTAATTTATCATGAACAAGATTATCATTTCCTCATTACGTCATCCTTTAATGACGTAAGAAAGGTAACAAGAATGAAATTTACTATAAAAGAAAAATTAAAGCTTGCCCTAAAAACAATTAATAATGAAGTGCACATAACGTGTAGAGATGACCCTCCGCGCTTAGGTGAGTTGTTGGAGGAACTACATCGTTTATTACGAAATTCACAAATAAAGGAGCTAGCCCATTGTGATAAAGATTTTATACTTAAAAATATCGATATTAATATGATTAAAAAAAAATACAATGCATTGAAAGAAAATGAAACCTCGCCAATCAAAATACTAGTATACAAATCTCCGCTACAAATAAACAACACGCTCAAACAATACAAATTAATTGAAGAATTCCACAATTCAAGCACATCTGGACACATGGGAATAAGAAAAACAATTTTTTAACTTAAACAAAGATATATTTGGAAAGGGACGAGGGAAATGGTAAAGAAATTTATAAATAGCTGTGAAAAAAATGCAACAAAAATAAAACTACACAACACATAAAAGAAGGTTTAGTGTTGGCAGACACACCAGCCACGAGTTTCGAGAAGATCTCCATTGACACAGTGGGTCCGTTACGCATTTCAAACGGATATAGATACATTTTAACGATGCAATGCGAGTTAACAAAATTAGTAATCGCACACCCGATCGAAACCAAAGACGCTAAGACAGTCACATCAACCCTTGTTGAGCAGCTCACACTCAGGTACGGTTGTTTTAAAACACTTTTGTCTGATCGTGGGACTGAATTCACAAATGAGCTAATGTCAAGTGTGTGTAAACTACTTGACACTCGCCAAGTGTTTAGTTCTCTCTATCATCATCAAACAATTAGAGCGCTCGAACGGAACCACAGAGTACTTAAACAATACATGCTTTCCTTCGCAGAATATTACGAATGGGATAAGTGGATAAATTATTATACTTTTGCGTATAATTCGACACCTCATGTCGACACAGAATACTCTCCGTATGAGCTAGTTTTGGGGAAATTGCCGTCGCTACCAAACGATGCACTCAAACAAACAAGAACAATTTATGATTTAGACAATTATGTAAATGAGCTAAGAATTAGACTAAGGACTTCTATAAACAAAGCTAGAAATTTGATAAGCACTGTAAAAGATAAGAGAAAGATAGCTTACGATAAAGATAAGAATGTTGCAATATTAGAAATAGGAGATTTAGTTTTCGTAAGGATAGAAAATAAGAAAAAAATTACAAAGCCCATATGAGGGACCTTTTAAGATTGTTGATAGAAAAGGAGTCAACTCGGTCATTGAAATTAACGGCAAAACAAAAGAACTTCATAACAATTTATTAAAAAAATACACAAAATCTTATTAATAAGCCAAACATGTAATGTTAATAATACTACGAATACTACGAAAACAAAAATTCAAGTCTTTTATAATTCATATTTTTACAAAACCTAAGCATTACAAATATATATAAGACAAACAAAAATATTTTTTTTTTAACAAACTTACTTTAACTTAGAATACTATAACATAATGTAAAATATATATATAAATATATAGGAAAATATATATTTTAAGCTATATACAGTTGCGGTCAAAATAATAGTAGCGCCCTTATATTCATACATGTTTGGATAAATAATACTAGTATACGAATTTCGGATCCGGTAAGTCCATTTTCATTCCTATATGTACTTTCAACACTCGTTCCAACTCCGTACTCAGTTTCCTCCTATATTGTAAAACTTTCAAGATACAGGGTGTTTTACGGTTTTGGTACGTGTTTAGTATTATTGATCTAGAATCTAAACTACTCACCATAAAATAAAAAATAATTTTTTTTATTTTAGAAAAAATATCAACCTTTCCATCAATATATCAACCACTTTCGTGTCATGTGCTGCAGCTGAGCTAAAATTTTGAGATTACTCAACGAAATATCAACAAATTTTGTATCTTTTGTTTTAGCGGAGCTGTAATCGTCCAAATTTAAAATGTCTTTTTTCATGTAAAAATACACTTAATCAACAGTATTTTTTTAAATTCTAACTTTGGACAGTAACAGCTCCGCTAAAACAAAAGATAGAAAATTTGTAGATATTTTTTTGGATAATCTCAAAATTTTTTCTCCGCTACAGCACATGACACGAAAGCGATTGATATACTTATGAAAAATCTGATATTTTTTCTAGAATACAAAATATTATTTTTTATTTTATGGTGAGTAGTTTAGATTCTAGATCAATAATACTAAACACGTACCAAAACCGTAAAACACCCTGTATCTTGAAAGTTTTACAATATAGGAAGAAACTGAGTACGGAGTTGGAACGAGTGTTGAAAGTACATATAGGAATGAAAATGGACTTACCGGATCCGAAATTCGTATACTAGTATTATTTATCCAAACATGTATGAATATAAGGGCGCTACTATTATTTTGACCGCAGCTGTACATGTAGAATATTCTTAAATTCCTCCACTCTTTAAAAATCATTTCAAGAAATAATTTTTCGCTTAAGGGTATGGCTGTAGTGTCATAGCACAGCCAGCTAACGGTACGCTACACATTAATAACAAAATATGTTTTCTTTTCTTTCATTCATTCTTTTGTCACAAACAGCGTTTAATGAATGGCATTAGGTTATGACTACATTTCGTCATAACCAAAAGAAAACAATGCGCTCACTGGCCAGCTAATTTAATTAGCAGCTCAAGTGCAAGCGGAGCATAAATTCTGAATACCGAATCCATAAGGAAATGAATGAAAAGCAAACACCAATTAAAAATTAAGTTACCAAATATTACATTTGGAACGATGTGAAAATAGAATAGTGGAGAGGAGTTAAGAATTTATTGTAATAATTAATAGTGGTATTTTTGATTTATATATAAGTATATTTTGAAAATAAAGACAAAAACTAATTTACTCTTTAAAGAATAAATATGACTTTAATTCTCTAAGTACGGCACATTGGCCATCAATTTTTCTAGCAGCCTTATCTACGGCATTAGTATACTATCTAAAATAATAACACTTAGATAGATAGGTACATAATTTATCACTAAGACCAACCTTATTACACTAGAAGGGGGCTAGAGTTTTTCTTACTTTTGCTGACGAGGGGGACGAGGGGGACGGGGGTTTAGAATTACAAAGAACCTGCTTACATAATACTTGAACGTCCCCTTATGAAGCACTTACGATATGACAAAAATCCCTTAATATAAATTTTTCACACGTAAGCTAAAATACTGATTTTACTTTTAATTTTTTAAGAAACAAATTTAAAATCAATGTTTACAAGTTATTTTGTTGTCCAAAATATGTTGGGAAATTTATGCTTTTTATTTTTGCTTTAAAAATATTTCTGACCAAAAAAATATCGGGCAAACTTTACTTTTTATTTTTGCTTTAAGAAATAAAAATCAAAACTTACCAGTTATTTTGTGACCAAAAAAATATCGTGCAAACTTTACTTTTTATTTTTGCTTTAAAAAATAAAAACCAAAACTTACCAGTTATTTTCTGACCAAAAAAATATCGGGCATACTTTACTTTTATATTTGCTTTGAAAAATAAAAATCAAAACTTTCAAGTTATTTTCTGACCAAAATAATATCGGGCAAACTTTACTTTTTATTTTTGCTTTAAAAAATAAAAATCGAAACTTACCAGTTATTTACTGACCAAAAAAATATCGGGCAAACTTTACTTTTTATTTTTGCTTTAAAAAATTAAAATCAAAACTTACCAGTTATTTTATGACCAAAAAAATATCGGGCGAATTTTGATTTTTATTTTTGCCAAAAAATTCTTTTGAATTGTATGGCTGTTAATCATATGACATTTTAAAGCAGCAAGCTATTTATAGATCACCGCCATCGACTCTACCAAGGTTTCCATCTGCTCTAGTTGCTTCTTTATTTATTTCAATATTCATTGGTGTTCGATAGTTTGTCGAAATGCACCATAGAAATGAAACGAGTTTTTACTTTGCCAGAAGCTAGTGTTCTAACTGAAAGATGGCTATTTTCCAGAACCCGTACTGAGTTTGCATTTTATAATAAAAAGCAAAAAATAATAATGATCTTGTGACTCTTACAATTTTGAGTAAAGAATAATAATTATTTCTGCTTATTACTTTTTTTAAACAAAAATAAAAATAAAAATTCCCCCGATATTTTTTTGGTCACAAAATAACTGGTATGCCTTGATTTTTATTTTTTAAAGCAAAAATAAAAAGTAAAGTTTGTCCGATATTTTTTTGGTCACAAAATAACTGGTTTGTTTTGATTTTTATTTTTTAAAGCAAAAATAAAAAGCAAAGTTGACCCGATATCTTTTTGCTCACAAAACAACTGGTATGCTTTGATTTTTATTTTTTAAAGCAAAAATAAAAAGTATAGTTTGCCCGATATTTTTTTGGTTACAAAATAACTGGTAAGTTTTGATTTTTATTTTTTAATCCAAAAATAAAAAGCAAAATTTGCCCAACATATTTTGGAGTACAAAAAATTGATTTATATTTTTTATTCAAAAATTATAAGTTGGGCAAACTTCGCTTTTTATTTTTGGATGAAAAAATAAAAATCAAAACATACCAGTTATTTTGTGAACAAAAAAATATCGGGCAAACTTTACTTTTTATTATTGCTTTAAAAAATAAAAATCAAAACATTCCAGTTATTTTGTGACCAAAAAGATATCGGGCAAACTTCACTTTTTATTTTTGCTTCAAAAAAAAAGAAATCAAAACTTACCAGTTATTTTGTGACCAAAAACATATAGAGTAAACTTTTCTTTTTATTTTTGCTTAAAAAAAATAAAAATTAAAACTTACCAGTTATTTTGTGACAAAAAAAAATATCGGGCAAACTTTACTTCTTATTTTTGCTTTAAAAAATAAAAACTTACCAGTTATTTTGTGACGAAAAAACTATGGGGCGAATTTGATTTTTATTTTTGCCTTAAAAAAGTAAAAAGCAGAAATAATTATTATGTTCTGCTCAAAATTGTAAAAATCAAAATTTTAAAAATCAATATGAAACCAAATTCTACAATGTTCTACAAATTCTACAATGTTCTACAAATTCTAATTCTACCTTCAAAACGGCGGTGCGACAATTTTTTCATATTGCTTTTTTTTTTAAAAAATCTAAAAATAATTATTATTTACAGTCTCTGCTATTTTCACAACCAAATGTTCAATTACACATGACTTTGATCGAAAATCGATCAATTATTAGAATATTTAATTAATTTCACATTAATTAAACTTATTTGCCCGTGCTCCGCCAAAGTAAAGTTAATTAGTTTTTATAATCTATTAAATTATCACATGAATTAAATTGCGAGGTTTAGATCAAGTAAGTTTTTAAGAAGGCAACAACAACAACTCTGTATAGAGTCAATCACTTAGCTGACTACACAGTTTGTTTCGGAAATCGCTACTTTTTCCTCTTCAGTAGTCTTTGAGTGATTAAGCTGTGATCAACTCACCGTTTAAATTAGTATGTATATGACTGTGCAGATTTTGGAATTCATTCTTTTGAATTGTATGGCTGCTAATCATATGACATTTCAAAGCAGCAGGCTATTTATAGATCACCGCCATCAACTCTACCAAGGTTGCCATCTGTTAGCCACCTTTCAGTTAGAACACTAGCTTCTGGCGAAGCAAAAACTCGTTTCATTTCTATGGAGCATTTCGACAAACTATCAAACACCAATGAATATTGAAATAAATAAAGAAGCCACTAGAACAGATCTCAACCTTGGTAGAGTTGATGGCGGTGATCTATAAATAGCCTGCTGCTTTGAAATGTCATATGATTAGCAGCCATACAAGTCAAAAGAATTAATTCCAAAATCTGCTCAGTCATATACTAATTAAAACAGTGAGTTTATCACATCTTAATCGCTCAAGACTACTGAAGAGGAAAATGTAGCGATTTCCGAAACAGACTGTCTAGTCAGCTAAGTGATTGACTCTATACAGTTGTTGTTGTTGTTGTGGCCTTCTTAAAAATTTACTTGACCTAAAGTTCGCAATTTAATTTTTTTTTTTTTTGTTTAATCATAAAGTAAACATGCCAAAGATAACAAAAACACTTGTTTTAGTTGTTTTTACCGTTGCACCGTTAGGTGATACAGAGCTGAACTTGCACTAAAATTTTGTTCGCTGCGTTTGTTTGCAAAGAGTGAAAGCAATTAAATATACAAATTTTGCAATTTTCTGTTTGAAAGTGAAAAAAAAATTATGGATAGTAAAAATCATAGTGGTATTTGTGAAAATTAATTAAATATTTTTCTTGTGAGTAGTGAAAACTGTATTTTTCAAAACAGCCTTATATATTGAATTATTAATGGTGTTTGCAAAGTTTCTTAAGCTAAAACTAACAAAAATATCAAAATATAACCTTAATTTTTATACAGCTAACAAGAACAGATTTTTCTAAACGTAGTAGCACTAACCCTTTCCGCAACTTTTTGCGATTTTAAAGGTTTCCATTATTTTTGTAGGTGTTTACCGTTTTAAAAATACCGATTTGTTCAACGCATGGCGTGCAAACGCAAGAAGATCAAAAGCTAACAGGGAAAAAGATGTTTACAACTCTCTTTTGACAAATATAAATAAAAACGAATCAAAAGCTTTTAAAAATATTATTCGATTAAAAGCCAAAACTATTTCGTTTAACTTGTCTTTGCGATCGATAGGAAGTATAAGAAATGTGTCAGCATTTCAAAAGAAATATGCTGACTGGCTAAAAAATTAAACTGAAATCAAAGGTAATAAGAGCTTAGGTGGGCGTCTTTCTTTCTCATTCAGTGAAAAAACCAGGCGGGTTGAAGAGAATGTCACCATGTGAACTAACCAACGTGTCTTCTAATGAAACAGATTTATTAGTTATGGCAGCAAGCTCCTCTGTTTGAAAAGAAGGTAATTCTGACTTGGCAGCAGTTCTCAAGACGAGTATTGTAAGTCCACATAGAGCTTTAAAAATAAAAAAGATAATGCAATCTGAAGGAAAAAAAATTATACCATTTTCCTATACTGAAGCCTTTGGATTTAGTTTAGAAAATAGCTTCACAAAGCCAAAGGCCAGAAACTGTGATATACATCCTCCTTATAAAAATGTTTTAAATGTTAAAGAACAGTGCAGGCCACAAGGGGTAATTATGTCTGATAAAATTGCAAAAGTACTACTTGAAATACTTTTGAAGCATACAGCAAAGAGAATTGTTGAGGTCCAGGAAGAAGTAATATCAGCTGTGATGGGTTTGAATCAGGGAACGAAAATAAACTCTAACGTTTCGTTCGTTAAGGTAGTAAAGCGTTGATTTGAGAGAACAGAACATTTATGTTGTGTAGAATTCATTACCAAGGTCATTATTCGGTTGCGTTCAAGTTTGCATACTTGAACATAAACATTATTGTTCCGTAGTATAAGCGCTACACTAAATAACCTTATGAGAAGCGTTGTTTGAGAGACTGAGAAAGCAGAGAGAAAAACATTTTATCTTTGTTCAAGCACATGCTGCGTATCAAGGGCGCATTCAGTTTTGTAGGTAGCATACATTTGCAAGGCGCTCTTGTTTAAGTATGAATAATCAAAGCATTTTTTTAGCTATTCAGTTTATTTATTTTTATACTGTTTCTAACGCCCATAAAAATGCGTGTCAGGTTTAGAAAAGTATATTAAATATTCTTGATCAGCATCACTAGCTGGGCCGATTTAGCCGTTCCCGTCTGTTTGTCTGTCTGTCGACACGACTCTTGTTTTTAACACAGCTGCTAAGAAAATCTCAGTTTATTTTATTAGTGCGTGTTATCACTTTATGGCTGGATAATTCAGAATATAAAATATTAATTTTTCTTTGTTACATGTAAGTAAGTTCACTTATATAATTTGTTTATAGAATTGAAGACAACTGTTTAATGTTTATGGAATTGTGTTTCAATTGACATTTCAAGGTCATGAAATCACGCATTCCTTCGAACAGCCATATATGGCTTCTGACGGAAATGAAACTACTTTTTTGAAGAAAGTTTTGTTTGTGTATCTAGTCATTCCATTTTAAACAAACTCAGAAAAAAGTTCAACTTTGAAATAAAAAACACAAGTATTTGTTTTAAAATCTGAAATTTCGTTAGTTTTAAGGAAATTTTTTCTATAAAAAAATATTCATTTCTTGCATCTATTTCGCATTTATTTAAAAAAATTAAGAATTTGGATTCAAAAGAAAAATTTTATTTGTTTTATTTTTTATATTGATTTTAAAAATTAATTACACACTCAGACTAAAATCAAAGAAATTTATTTTTTCAAATTTTTTTGCAAATGTAAATTATTCTTTCAGAAAGAAAGAAATTTTCTTTAAAAGAATAAACTATTTCTTTGTTTTGAAATTTATTTCTTTATTTTAAAGAAAAGTTTCCATTTAAAACAAAAAAAAATTTGCGCTAAAACAAATAAAATTTTTTTTTAATATTGAGTAAATGTTCTTTGATTTTAGTATGCTTCTTTTCTCAGTGTATAAATCCATAAAGAAAGTTTTACCTGGATCATAAACCGTGTAGTAGTGGGTTAAGATTCTATCTAAAAATAGAGATGAAGTTCGAAAATTAGCGGCTCGGGTAGAAACAACGCCTAACTCCCATACAAAATCACTTTATGAAAAGTTTTTTTTCTCTTAAAAAGTCTCAAAATTTATTTAAATGACTTGAAATTTTTACATACATATGTTTCGATAATTAAAACTGACCATATTCATCACTATTTTTGTAATGTAAAACAATCTTTATAAAAAGTACTTAGGTTTTTATAATTAATATTAGAAAAGAGAACATCTAAATGGTTTAAAGTTATCTGACTGACACTTCAACGTCTCTTAAGTCCTTTCAATGGATAGGCTAAGCTAAAATAGTATTTTTTAGGTTAATACTCCTATCATAACGGTCCTAAAAAGATGAAAAAACATACCTTTGATTTTTACCTGCGCTACTTACTCTTAAAATTTAATATTAATTTTATTTTTATTTTAAAAATCATTTTAAAATTTAAAAAATCCTCTTAATTTTATTATCATTTTATTGTCATTGTCAACATGAATTTGATTTCTGTACGGTTGGTTTTTCTTACAAAATAGGACAAAAACAAAATCAAACTGACTTGAATGTCAAATATCTCTCCAAATTTATTTTTATCATGTTGGTACATTGTTTTTTATAGAACCAAATTAATTAAAAAAAAACCGTTGCAAAATAATATTAAAAATTACTTTCTGTCGTGTCCAATATATTGGACAAATTCACTGAAAGAGTTTATATATACTTTAGCGCTCGGCGCTTCCTGTTCAGCAAGATCCGAATGCGGCCCCTTGTGAATTTTACTATATTAGTGCGAACTAACACAAATAAGATGATTGCTGAACTTTCTTGGAATTACACCGCACAGTGGTTCCATCCCGTATTCATGTAGGAATAAAATAGAAGGATTCGTCATTGACCAATAAAATTATGCGTGTGAGTTATAATTAGAAAACAAACAAACCCGCCCCAAACCGCGTCTACTTTCCATGTAACACAAAAACTATGAACGCTACATACTTTTGTTGTAGATATAGTAAAACAGCTCTTTAAAAAAAGTATACGAATTTATTTATTCTTTTGTTCGTTTAAGATAGGTTCGCAGCCAATTATTTTAAATGTTAATATTAACTCTAAGATTGTAAGCAAAATACAATTTCAATTCATAAGGAATTACATTTTTTAATTTAAGCTATATCAAAACAACTCTGTCAACAATAATATTAGCATTTATTTACCCTTTTGGTTTCTTTTAAGCAGGTTCGCAGCCAATCGTTTTAATTTTAATATCACATTAAAGGCTTAAGGGTTATAACACAATTGTAATAAAAATAATCACGAGAAAACTATTTAATTCCGCGTTCACACCACTGTGCAACCCTTCCTGATTCTCAATGCTATGAATAGAGAATAATGATGCAATAAAACAAAAACAATTCGACAGTGTTAGCGTCAGTGTTGCCGTTTGTATCCGATAGAATCCATTCTTATGGATTTTAACTTATACTGAAAAACATATCTACTTTTTTTAAGCCTTAATGCAAAGTTTGATTCTTTTTTCGAAGAAATTTTATAAATTAATATAATTTTTTATATATGTGACGTACATATATTCTTCACTTAAATTATAATATTTTGTACATTAGAAAAATCCTCAACCATATTAAGAAACAGATTTAAAAAAATTAAGAGATGTTTTTAATTTTAATTCTGAGAGTGAAAAATGTTTGAAATTTTTCTAGCGTAATTTTTTTTAAAAAAATATTCACCCTTATTCTTGAATCCGCGTCGAGTAAATGTCGTCGTCGAGAGCTCACTTTCACTAATGAATTGTCGTCGAAGATCATTTCGACGATCAAAAATTTAAACATTTATTTGACGACATTTGTTCAATAATTGACATGAACAATCACTGCAGGTCTCAAAGTCGAAATTGAAAGTTTCAAGAATATAACAATTTTGATTCGACGTCGTTTTGAGAGCGAGCGCAGGTTCAAGAATAAGGGCCATTATCTGCTAGTGTGGTAGGTGGTTGCAGTGAGTACATATTAGAATTTTTTTATGCATTTATTATTTTTGTCACGGCAACTCAAACATTGCCTTGACATACCAGAAGGCTTCTTGAAATTTAATATTTAAAAACCCCGTGTCTGTATATAAATATTACGATTCATATGACGATGAGGGAATTTTTGCACAAATAGAGTTAAATATCCAAGAGTTGGTTGAAAATACATTTTTTACATTATATATATAATTTTATGCATATGAAAAAGTGTTGGCAACACTGATTCTGAGACACAAAATGAGAGAGAATAGCCTTCGTAAAAAATATCGTATGCTGAATGTGTTGAGTAGAGAGTATTCAAACATAATTATAATGTAGTGTATGCCATGCTGACGAACGATACAGAATAATAACATTTATGTTCGTCTCCACTCACATATACGCAACCGAAAGGAAATTCATGCCATGCGAGGCACATTAAAATATCGTTCGGGTTATTTTCGTTCACTGGTTTGAATAAAGAAAATATAATAAGTGCAACACCAATTCTTAGTTACGGATTCGATGGTTCTACTGGTCAAGCCAATTATAGCCAACGATTTTCAGAGCCTAATAGCTCAATGAACTCAGATTCATCTCTCCTTGCAACCACAATTATCTCCTTGCGTTTGATTTCATCAACAGGAAATATTCTTTGGAATAATGCAACACCGCAATCCGTTAGGTTCTGTAGACCATTAAAGCTGGAATATATAAAGGAAACTAAGGAAACCATTTTAAAAGAAGATTCTGATATAAGGAAGGAAATAGATGGAATGGAGATTTTTACATTAGAATTTATTGAAGGTAAAATAATTCAAATCAAATTCCAGTTGTTCTTAATTTTGATTGATGGAAAAATTTTAAATTTTTTAACTAATACAAAATCTTTGCAAGCATGGCCTATTTGAAATTTGAAATTTAGAATTAGTCCACTTCATTGTTGGATTAGATTCTTTGATTTTGTTTTTAATGCGGGCTATAAAATTAGCGTAAATAAATGGCAAGTAAGAAACTTGTCCGATAAAGAAAAAGTGGCAAAGAAAAAGGAAAACATACAAAATCTCCTTTGGGAAAATCTTGGCTTGCGGGTAGATAAACCGAAAACAGGTGGATTCGGCAGCAGTAACGATGGAAATACTGCACGGCGTGCATTTGAGAACCATATCTTATTTTTTGAAGTAACGGGAGTAATTTTTCATTTGAAAACTATTCTTATATGCCTGTTCTGTCAATTTTCTTTGCATCTACAGTGGCTCACAGCTTATTTCGTACACTGTATATTTTAAAATTAAGATGTCTGCAACCGTGAGACTTATCGATAAATTTTGACTGCAAATGTGTACGCTCATCTTCAGCAACCGCCATAAAAAAAGGGGACTCCCAAAAAATGTTGGGTTATGTGATGACATAAGTGAAAACAGATACACAGCTGAAATCCAGCTCACAGCTTATTTCATACAGACACTTCTTTGCGAACACAGGTAGTTTTGTTGTAACGCTAATATGTTTTTTTTTATTCTATGGGTTTTTAATTGTTTTAAGCTATTATACCACGTAAATTTTTAAGTGATTTGACAAGTTAAAGTGCTGTAAATCTTCCTACTTTGCAATATGGGTTGCCGTACAAGCATTGAGCAGCGTGAACTGGTAATTAACCATTTTACGAAAGGGCAAAGTGTTCGGAAAATTGCTGAAATGGTCAACTTGAGCGTTTCTACGGTCCAGTACATAATTCAGCGCTTCAAACATGAGAATTGGGTACAAAACAAGGGCAGAAATGCACCGAACAAAATTTTCAACGCCTCAGGCGAGCGCTATATTTTAAGAAAAATCAAGGCAAATCCCAAAATATCCGCTCCAAAGTTAGCTGCTGAGGTTCACCAAGAATTAGGAAAGTCCTGCAGTGCTGAAACCGTTCGACGTGTGCTTCGTAGTCAAGGTTTAAACGGCCGAGTAGCACGAAAAAAGCCATTTATCTCCAAGAAAAATATTCAAAGCCGATTTGCCTTTGCCAAAGAGCATTTTGCTAAGACTTCAGACTTTTGGAATACTTTTATTTATGCAGACGAGTCAAAGTTCAATATTTTTGGCTCCCACGGGATGTCATATGTTTGGCGCATGTCAAATACCGACCTAAACAAGGAGAACCTCAAACCAACTGTGAAACATGGCGGCGGCAGCGTGACGGTTTGGGCCTGTATGTCCGCTGCTGGAGTGGGAAATTTAGTATTCATTGAGGGAATAATGAATAAAACAAAGTACCTCGATATACTCAAAAACAATTTGCTCCAAAGTGCTGACAAACTAGATTTGCGCGAAAAATTTCGGTTCTACCAAGATAACGTTCCGAAGCATAAGTCCGAAATTGTGCAAACCTGGCTTATTTGGAACTGTCCACACTTGATGTCACCACCGCTACAGTCACCTGATATGAACGTTATAGAGAATCTGTGGGCTATTTTGGACAACAACATTAGAAAACACAAGATTTCGAATAAAGAAGACTTAAAGAAGATGTTGGTTGAGGAATGGCAGAAAATAACCCCAGATATTACACAAAAATTGGTTAACTCAATGCCAAATAGGCTTCAGGCCCTTCTTAGTGCTAAGGGTAATCATACTAAATATTAAAATGAATTACAACCTAATTCTGTAAATTGTCATTAAAACTGTATGAAATAAGCTGTAAACATGGAATTAAAAATTTTTTCGTTTTTCGTTTTTAAAGGTGTTAAACACCAAGTTTTTTATTAAAAAAAAAGTTTCGTCAATAAAAGACAAACCTTTCTTTTAAAAACGGCATAAAAAATGTTGTTTTATTGTTACTTAATCTGGAGTTATTCCAGCCAAAACTAAAAACTTCTTACTGTACGAAATAAGCTGGGAGCCACTGTAGATCAATTCAAAAAATATTGCCTTGAAACGTCTCAAATAATAATAGAAATCTATCCTTGTCTTCCCATGACAGCTGTTCATAAAGTCCTAATTCATTAAAGGCAAATAATGGAGCATTTAGTACTTCCAGTTGGCTGTTTTGGAGAAGATGCATCTGAATCCAGAAATAAAATTTATAAGGCTGATAGGCTGCACCATGCTAAAAGGAGTAGCCGCAAAGACAACCTGGCAGATGTTTTCCATCGAGCCTTAGATACTTCAGATCCAGTTTTATCAAGCTTTTCTTTAAAAAAACGAATCGAATAACGCAAACGATTAAACATACCACCTGAGGTTATATCATTATTGATTTGTCGACTTAATGAAGTAGTCGAAGCGTCAACCTCAAACTCTACAGCAATTTTAGATACATCGGCAGATACTGATTCTGATGAATCATTAAGTGCTCAAGATGGATCTTTGGAAATAAATGGATTTTATGTTCCTTTTTTGGATCTTTTAGAATTAGATAATGATATCTAACTTATTTTTTATTTTATATATGTAAGCTGTTTCATTCAATTTTTGTAAATATAATACGCTCTGTGATTATTTGAAAATAAAAAATAACCAAATTGAAATGCATAATATAGTTATAAGAAAAGTAAAAGTAGTTTTGGCCGCCATTTTGAAGCCACCATTTTGAATTTCAAATTTTTTACTTCAGATTCATGACCCTGAAAACTTTCGGGGCACCAAATTTTAAATACATAGCATAGTTATTACAAAAGTTAACATGTTCATGGCCGCCATTTTTAAGACGCCATTTTGAATTTCAAATTTTTGACTTCAGATTCATGATCAGCAACTCTAAAAACTTTCGGGGCACCATATTTTACATACATAGCATAGTTATTACAAAAGTTAACATGTTCATGGCCGCCATTTTTAAGCCGCCATTTTGAATTTCAAATTTTTGACTTCAGATTCATGATCAGTGACCCCGAAAACTTTCGGGGCATCAAATTTGAAATGCATAATATAGTTGTTATAAAAGTTGGCATGTCCATGGACGCCATTTTTAAGCCGTCATTTTGAATTTCAAATTTTTGACTTCAGATTCGTGAACAGAGACCCCAAAAACTTTCGGGTCATCAAATTTGAAATGCATAATATAGTTATTATAAAAGTTGGTATGTTCATGGCCGCCATTTTGAATTTCAAATTTTTGACTTCAGATTCGTGATCAGCGACCTCAAAAACTTGCGGGTCATCAAATTTAAAATGCATAATATAGTTATTATAAAAGTTGGCATGTTCATGGCCGCCATTTTTAAGCCACCATTTTGAATTTAGAATTTTTGACTTCAGATTCGTGATCTGCGACCCCAAAAACCTATATGTCAACATTTTTATGAAGATTAGACAACTCCTTGAGGTTTTCGAAAAAAGCACATTTATTCTTCTGCTAATGATAAAATTTTCTGTGATGAATTTGATATTGTCTCATAAGCAGGCATTTACTTTTAAAATAAAATTTGTCATTTAAATACTAAATAAAACCAAATTATTGTCACTTAACATTGCTTTTATATTGCAATAACGAAAAACAATTACGAATGCATGTAAAGATAAAAACATATGCCAAAGCATAAATGAATGCAACTTCACTCGTTTGACGTCAGCGCAGCGCGGTCGTACAATCGAACTTCACCATCTCTTCGTTCCATCAAAAACACACATAACTCATGTCGCCCTCTCCCATGGTAATGCGCCTACAGCGGGGTAACAACAAAAGTGAGGGAACTCCGAATTTGGGTGGCAGTAACTTAAGCTCGCTCTCAGCTCATTTTAGTGCTCTGGAAGAGCGGCTTAAGACAAATGCCCGAGAAGAGCTAAAAAACTTAGAGAATCGTCTTCGGCTGCATACTGAGACCATATTTAACCGTCTCTCAGCTGATATTGCCAACAGGTTTGCCAAATTGGAAAGTGAAGTGGCGCTAACTCAAGAGCGCTTGAGTGAAAAGTTTATTGCTTGTGACAAAAAAATTCTTCTGCTCGAAGGCCAGCTTAGTGCATTTTCCATACGCTGTGACGATCTTACTGAGCAAATCACAAAAAACAACGCAAGCATCAGTGGATTAAACACCAACAGCAGCAACAACGGTCCCGATTATTCTGCAGACGTTGTTCTTTTTGGAATACAAAACTCTTCAGGCAAGAACCTTAAGAGTTTATTTAATCTTATATGCCGTGCTATTGATTTTCACTCACCTCAAATAAGAGATATTTTTAGAGTGAAGTCAAAATCTAGCAACATTAACCCTGTAGTGGTGGTTAAGTTCTATACACCTTACGATCGGAATCGTGTCCTAAAGGCATTTGGGGATTATCGTAGGCTACACAAAAAAGCGTTTAATCTACGTGAAGCTGGTATTGACTCTGACAACAATGTCTACATACACGAGAGTCTCACTGCAGAAAATCGCAAACTACTGCAAGCGGCAATTGCCTACAAGCGCCAAAAGAAAATTTATAATGCTTTTACTCGTCGAGGTGTCATCTGCATCAAGCTTTTTAAAGATGCTGATCTTATTAAAATTACAAACTACGAAGAACTTCAAAGAGTTGTATGTGCTAGTGAGGATGGAGAGGGTATCTTCTAGTGCTGCTGATTTATTTTCATGTTATTTTATAATTGTTATATATATATTATGCCTTCTTCTTTTTTTTTACATACTTACTTACTTACTATAACGAAAAACTTTACGTATTTTTCTTTTCCATCTGCTATTGTGTTATTCATTCACTTCTATACTATTCGTTCTCTTGCCGTATTTCTTTAAATGCTTTTAGTTTGTTGTTCATAAAAATTTTCTTATGTCAGTTGTAAATCATATGTATTCTGATGTCAAAAACAATCATAAAACTGTGATAGAAATTTTGTGTAGGCAGCATGAAGGATTAAAAATCGTTCATTTTAATGCTCGAAGTCTAAATGATTTCAAGTTGGATTGCGTAAGACATGTCTTTGTAGATTCATCTGTTGATATTATTTGTGTCTCAGAAACGTGGTTTCATGAAAATGTAAACGACTCCTATCTTAACTTAAAAAATTATAGGCTTTTCAGAAATGATAGAGTGGAAAAAAGAGGTGGTGGAGTTGCAATTTATTGTAAGAATCAGCTTAAAGTAAATGTTGTGGGTAAATCGAATCAATCGGAAGTAGCATTTTTGAATGTTGAAATTTTAGGCAATGGAAATAAAGTATTTGTTTCTTGCGTCTACAATCCAAATAGTAGTTGCAGTTTGGATCCCTTATTTATGTCTTTTTATAATTGTGCTGTAGACTATGAACACTTTGTTTTAACAGGTGACTTTAATATAAACCTATTAGCCAATAGCAATATTGCCAGTAGCTTCTTAGAAAGAATATCTGAAGTTGGATTCACTGTAGTAAACACTCTCATGCCGACTAAGTTTTCAAACAACTCTCCTCCGAGCTTACTAGACATTTTTATTATCTCCGACGCATCAGCTGTTTTGCTTTTCGATCAAATATCTTTTGTTTCCGATCACGATCTTATTTTCTATACATTAAATATTAGAACGTCGACCGCTGGACCTGCAACTCATTTTACATATCGCGATTTTAGGTCTATTGATACTAACCGTTTGCATCAGAACTTGGCTTTAATTAATTGGTCAGATTGCTGGTTTTTACAATCAGTGGATGAAAAGCTTAATTTTTTTCATTGACGTAATAATTACTCTTTTTAATATGCACGTTCCCTTGCGCACGTGTCACATCATAAATAGTAGTTGTCCATGGTTCACGCGGTCTGTTAAAGTAGCTCTTAAAAATCGTAGCAAAACATATTGTAATTGGAAGCGCAACCCCACTACCTTGAACTGGATTAAGCACAAAAAAGCCAGGAATGATGCCACATCCGCCGTCAGGCTGTCCAAATCGGTTTATTTTATGTCCAAACTTAATCCTGCGCTACCCTCTAAACAGTTGTGGACAAACTTAAAAGGTATCGGTATATGCACAAAAGACTTCGTAGCTTGTGATCTAGATCCCACTCAGTTGAATGATTATTTTATCGCTAACTCTGCATCAAACGAAACTCAACAAACTAATGATAATAATAACAGTGGTGATCCTGAGTGTCCGAACGATTTTCGGTTTAATGCTGTAAGTGAATTGGACATAGCTATCTGTATAAGGAAAGTAAAATCGAACGCATCTGGGGAAGATGGAATCTCCATTAGGTTTATTAAGCTTATTCTACCACACGTTCTTAGTCCACTCGCTTATATAATAAATCACTGCTTTACCACCTCATGCTATCCAGAGATTTGGAAAGTGGCGACTATTATTCCTATAGCTAAAAAGCCAAATGCTTGCAACCCATGCGAATTCCGTCCAATAAGTCTTTTGTCCTCGCTGTCTAAAATATGTGAATCGCTTATGGCGGATCAGATATACATCATTTAAGTCTTTTTGGCCTGATGTCGCTTCTTCAGTCTGGTTTTCGGCCTGGGCACAGCTGTTCGACTGCTGTGGTAAAAATACTTGATAATATAAGAGTACCTTTTGATAATGCTGATTTGACATTGCTTTGCTTGCTGGATTTCTCAAAAGCATTTGACACCGTCAGCCACTCTATACTCTGCAAAAAACTAGCTCTAAATTTTCGTTTTTCAAAATCTGCGGTCCGTTTACTAAAAAACTATTTAGTAGGTAGGTCTCAAAGAGTTCGTGTTGGTCAAAATATTTCTATGCTAAAAAGCACTACTAGCGGTGTACCTCAAGGTTCTGTTCTTGGACCGTTGCTATTTACAATGTTTATAAATGATATTTTCAGCAAATGCCAACACGTTACTATACATGCATATGCAGATGACCTCCAATTATACTTGTCCAGACCTATCGGCTTAGTTGAAGATCTATGTGCTAGAGTTAATGAGGACTTAGCTTTGGTATCTAAATGGGCTGACGAAAATATGCTCACGTTGAACCCCACGAAATCATTTGTTTTGCCTATATCTAAAAATCCTACTTAATACCGTGAAACTGAAGCTTGTTAATAAAGCCACTAATCTTGGTTTTCAAATAAACTCATCCCTTACCTGCGATGATCACATCAACTCATGTGTAAAAACAGTGTACTATCTTCTTCGAAATCTCCGAATGACATCATTGTTTGTGCCCATTGAAACAAAAAAGAAACTTGTATTGCAGTTGATTATGCCGATCATAACATACTCTGAAGTCGTGTACTGCAAACTTGACTCTAGGTCCTTACATAAGCTCCTTGTCGCTTTTAATAATGCAGCTCGCTATGTTTACGGTCTTAGAAAGTTTGATCATATCTCAGTCTGTTGTAAAAATTACTTGGTCGTGACTTACCAAGTTACCTTGAAGCTAGACATTGCATTTTCCTGCACCGGATCATCTATACACGTAGTCCCACATATCTTTTTGAAAAGTTGAAGTTTTGCAGATCAAGTAGAAATATGAATCTCGTGATCCCTAGACAGAATTTTCTTAACTCCAGTAGATTGTTTTTCGTCAGCGTTATTAGGTCGTGGAATTCATTAACTAACAGTATTAAAAGCGTTTCTAATAAAAACAACTTTAAGCATTTAATTTTCAAACACTTCACTTAGCTCCCAATTTTCTTTTACTCTCATTTTTTTCTTCTCTCACTCTCTACTTAGTTTTTAATGAATACTAAATTGTCTAAATAATCATTGTCTAAATTTAAGTCCTTTTAAGTAAAATTACTATTAATAGCAGTCTGCAATATTTATTTGAATTTTGAATCCTATTTGTTGTTATATCCATTGTAAATTCGGCATGCAAAAGAATTTTTCTTATATGCCAACAAATTTTTTAACTAAAAATAAATAAAAAAATAAATAAATAAAAAAAATAAATAAAAAAAAACGCGTTTTAAAATTTCAGAACTAACAAATCTCTCTCGAAGGTATTTCACTCACTAGGCTATAACTTTGTTATTTTTCAGATATCGATTTGAAATTTGCCTTAGTATAGTTTTGCGTTCAATAGTTGTCTTATAATATTATTTATATATGTGTGTATATTCATAAGATATAGGTAAATAATTTCAAAATAAATTAAATATTATATCAAATCCTTTTATTTCACATACATCACTAACTGACAAATGCAATCAAAACAAAACTTATTATTGAAGCAATAGAAATATTAAAATATTCACCTTATAGAGTACATAAACTAGTTTGGAAAACTAACATGAAATAATTAAAATTGCTTTTTTATTCAATATCCGAGGATCCAGAATCAGATTCATATCACTATAAGTTGAACATTTTAATATTGTCTCAGTATTTAGTTTTTGCTTAGTTGCATTTGTTGATTAGTGATATATGTACACTTAGTGCAGAACTATAACAGGTCTCTTTTTTTTAGAGAGTTCTAAATAAGCAAGAAAAAGAATCATGATTTAATTATCTCAAACGGCAAGGCAAAACAAATTAAGCAAGACAAATAAACAATACAAAAAATTAAGAGAATATACCGCTAGAACCGTTAGAAGAGTAAGTCGTTATAATTTGTATTGGTGCATATAACTATAGCTGTTTAACTTTCAAATTAATTTTCTTTGAAGTTTTCTTTGATTGAGGTTGTTGTTGTTGTTTTGTTCCGCAAAAGAATTGCACTTTTAAAACAATGAAATGCCACGCGGTACTTAGTTAACTGATGTAGAGAAAGGAAAAATGTCTGGCTTCAAAGAAGTTTGTCTCAGTTTTTGCGAAATCGCAAGAAAAATAAATCGATCTGAAAGAGTCGAATGAAATTTTTTGGCGATTATAGACCGGTTATATAGTTTGCTTAAAACCAAAAATTTCCGAGCGGGAAACTCGGTGAAATTTAGCCAGCAACTCCTTGAACTCAGCGGCACAAACCGCGAGAGAATTTGGCTTAAACGTATCACGGTGGTCGTGCTTTAAAAAGCTCCCCCAATGTTATTAGTCAAAAACTTAAATCTTTAAATCTTATTTGAGAGGCATACGGAAAAACCCTTAATTTTTCCAAGCGAAAGTTTGGTGTAGGAATAGTGATGGTTTGGGGCACATTTACGCCAGATGCCATGCTGGAAATAGCATTTTTCAGCCCACGTATGAACTCTACCGAATACACACAAACATTGCAGATGAATTTGCTTCCACTTCTGGAAAAAAATCGTGGTGTTGAATGGGTGTTCCAACAAGATAATGCGTCTGTGCAAAGCAGCAGAAGGACCAAGCAATAGCTCGAGGCTTACAACATCAATGTTTTGAAGTGGTCAGCATGCTCGTCAGACCAAAATCCTATAGAAAACGTTTATAGTCCGAAAATTTATGCTGAGAACAAGCAGTATGAAAACATCATTGAATTAAAAGCCACCATTATTGCAGTATGGGAAACAATCAACATGGAGACTCAAACAACTTAGTGGATAGTATGACAGACCGGCTTTTTGAATTAATTCAAAACAAAGGAGGTCCCACACGTTATTAGTCATGTGAATTTGAAAAAACTTTGAGAAATTATTTTATTTTATAAGAATCTTTTTTTAATTTGTTACATTCGGTTATAGTTATGCACTAAATAAAAACCAACTTTGAGGTAAAGCTGAACAAATCTTTATTTAAATCGTTTTATTTTAACTTTTTTTTTACCGTTATAGTTATTAGTTTTTATACTTTTATATTGAAAGCATTTAACTTTGTTCTATATGGCTAAAGCCCGGTTATAGTTCTGCACCAACGTGTATGAGAAATCAAAGAATCGGATGAAAGTAAAAAGTAATTTAATATATCTATATTTGTGAGTTCGTTTGTATCTGTTCTCGTTCTGTGCTCTCTAATAGACTTAAAATCCTTATTTTTTGAGCTTCTTCACCAAGTTGACCTATTGGTAGTATTTAGTGCTTTCAATCCCGAAGGGTTTTGGAAATTCCCGGGATGTCGGAATGTGATATTTGTGATCCCGGGGTTTTTCGGGATCCCGAAATGTCAAAATTTGAATATATGGCTTTAACCTGTGTTAAAAGCAAGGACCGTTAGTAACTCTTTTTCTTAATTTCTGCGTTTTGGCAAGAAGTATTGCATATTATTTTTTCATTTTTTTATTTTTAAAAAATAAATCCAAACGCAATCGTTGTTTATACTTAAAATATTCAAAACACTCAAAAGTTTAAAAGACAACACCACGATGAAATCTAATGCGGACAAGGGTTACGAGACAACTGTAATGTACAAAGAATCTAAGGAAAAAATTCAACAAAAGATTATTGGAAGATTATTGGAAGATGAAGTCGAATTCTGAATTCCCATTTTTTATTATCACGGTAAAACAGACTAGTAAATTTTATCATTGAAAAGTATACATCACCTGTTTAAACCGGATAAAAAAAAATTAAATAAGTAAATAACGATTATGGTATGACTTTTTCAATAAAAATCATAACCTCTTGGTATTTAATTAAATATATTTGCTAAATTTTTAAGTTTTTAAATTATATAAGTTTAATTAATAAACAACGTTATAATTTTGTTATATTTCAGGAAAAGCTAAGCATTTATTTCAGAATGAAAATAAAATGTATTTACAAATATCAAACAATATTTCACTTAATTATAAACATAAAAATATAAACGTAAATAATTAGAGCAAAACAAACAACATTAATTTATCTTTTCAAATTCAAATAAATTAGTTAGCTGTTAGTAAAAAGTATGATGTGAATAAAAAATTCCTTTTATAATAAAAAAACTATAGTATAGTAAAAAAACTTGCTAGTTAAAAAATTCCATGAAAGTTAAACAGCCTAGTAACCAGAGTCTTTTAAGATCACAACTAAAACAAACTAAAAAATTGACTTTCAAAGTGTATAGCGAGATACAAAATAAAAGGGTGATTTTAATATTAACCCTTTCAGTGGCTACGCTTTAGAACAAAATAATTTTTTTGAGGTAAAATTCCTATCATTTAGCCCCTAAAAAGATGAAAAAACATACCTTTGATTTTTACCTGCGCTACTTACGTTTCGCAAGCTGTACAAAGAAGAAAGTGTTTTGGACCTGTTCGGCAAAAATTTTTTTTTTACCTTAAAGGGTTTTCAAACCTTTAGATCTTTGTCTTTTAAACCTTCTTAATATTATTATCATTCAAGCCATAAAAAGATAAAAAAACATGAAAATTGGATTTTTGGTCGGTTGATTTTTTTCTTATTAGGAAAATTTGCCTATTATAGGCAAATAAAAATTTGTTTGCTTTTCTTCGGCACACAATCGAAAATACAACTGGCTTTAATGTCAAATATATCTCTAAATTAATTTTTATCATGTTGGTTCGTCTTATCTCATAGAACCAAACGATTTGATTTAAAAAAAGCGTTGCAAAATAAAAATTTATTTCTGACGTGTCCAATTTATAATTGGAAAATCCACTGAAAGGGTTATAGAAAAACCAACGTTTACATTGCAGTTGCATTTTGTAGTAGCTGAAAATTTTAATATTTCCTTGTGAATAAAAATTCCGGGATTTAGGGTTGAAATCCCGGGTTTCCGGGACTAGAAATTGGTTCCGAATCCCGGGATTGAAAGCCCAGTAGTATTGCATAACTCGGCGCCATATTATACCACAATGTTTATTTACCAAGAAAAAGCTTAACGGTATCTACGCTATATAATTAACATTTTTCAGAATCATAAAACCTTTTTATTAAATATTCATCTATTCCCGTAATGTCCGCCGACTTTGTTGCATTTTAGAAAAATACCCGTGCTGTGTTTCCGGTATTGCTGGAACCGTAACCAGGTTTCAAATGATCAACTAAAATTCCAATTTCATTTCTAAATCTATAAATGATCTGCTTTTTTTATCCTCGATTGTTTTTTTATCTTACTTGCCAACATTTTATATCCATCCGATATGTAATACATAAGCAGCATTCAAATATGTAGTCTAATCAGTTATGAAGCGTTGATAGACCAAAGGTATAGTTTTCGATTCTCGGCAGTTGTTTTTATTCATTCATTTCAGTTGGCTTTGCTTGGCATAAACAACAACTTTGCAAAGACTTAAGTCTTGATTACCCAAGCATAACGTGAGGTGACGCTGCTGGAAGTAGCAGGCGCCGATTTGTAGCCCGCAGGAAAATTGTTATAAAGGCACCCGTTTTTTTCTAGTAGGCTTATAACTTCTGCTCTTCAATAAAAGACTGCATCCTTTCAAATATAAAATTTTGTAAAGTTAAACAAAATTTTTCGCTTGTCCCACATCTGTCGAGCTGCCAAAAATCGTAACGTGGCATAGAAATCTATTTTATACAGACTTCTAAACTGCGTCCCGCCACGTGACGATATCGATAACGACTTGTACCATTTATCATTAAACAGATTTTAGCTTGACAGTTGGCAACGTCGCGCTATGTTACCTTACACTTGGGTAACCAAGCCTTTAGCAGAGAGAATATATAAATGAGAGAAGGCATCGAAACATTTTGCCTGTGTTAACAGAAATCCAACGATCCGAATATTAGATCCTAACATTTTACATTAACAATTGTTGCCAGCGTGTGCTGCCAGCAGAGGCAAACGAAAAGAAAAAAAACCACCACCAAATGCGAGACAAGCAACAACGAAAAACAAAACAAATACTCCAATTGAATTTTTATGAATGAATTGGAAAAAAAGTACCAAACACAATTTGTACTGCTACTTATTGGTATGTTTGTGTGTCTACGCAGAATTTGTTTTGTTCTTTGCTTGACGTTGTTGTTATGCTCTATTTTATGCTTTTGATCGTGCCTCGAATTTTTCTTGTTTGGATAAAATGAAATAAATTTGCGATTTCTGCTGTTTCTTTACTTTCCCAAATATGAAAAAAATTAATTTCGTTTTGGGTAAACAAATTATTTCATTTATCGATATGAAATATATTTTATCTTATAGCTATATAGATTCTATGTACTCTATATTTATTTCTATATTCTATTTATATATATGTTAATTAAAATAATGTAAAATCAAAGAATAGATCATAATTAATTACAAAAATTAAATATCTATAGGTATATTACATACATACTATATATCTATATTTTTCTAATTCAACGTTCAATTTTAAGCAAAAAAGGCCACTACACAAAAAACTCACTACATATTTGTTGTTATATATTAAATATATTTATATAAAAGCAGCATTCCCATAGTCGTTGATCTAGAGCGAGGCTCTATTTTATTCACAAAACAAAAACAAAAATTAGAACTAGCTCGATGTCTGGCTCTATTTATGATCTTAAAATGCTGCCAAGTTTTAAGCATTTTTTATCAAAACGAACATAGTTGGCAAATCTAAATAACTATGCATTTTCGTATTATGACGTTTCATCGCTCAATGGGCGTTTTGGTATTGCTGTTTTCTTTTGTTATTGTTCTTCAAATAGCTGTTTCAAAACAGTTTTGCCAAATTGTTATAAAGTTGAACTAAAGTTGATCCACTGAGATTTGATCTGATCTTGTGCCACGGGAATGCAGCTACTATTTATTTATTTACCTATTAAAATTATCTTAAAAAATTTGTATATGTATTTTTTTATTTCTTTGGTTCATTTTTTTTATTACATAAATTTTATAAATACTACATAATAGTATGTATATATTAAAATTGATAACATCTTAAACTGGAAATTTTGGTTGTTTTGTGCTTATGTATATACACATATATATATATATTTTGGCATTTTAATTGTTTTTTATTAATTTGTTTGTATCATTTTACAATATAATATCCACATTAGGCCGGGTCAATTTGTATGGACGAATTTTTTGGAGGTCTGGCTCAGCGAAATTCGTAAAATACATGTAATTTCAAGACTTTTTCTCCACTACAGCATATACAAATTCTGAAAAAAAGCTGTGCGGACTTTCGTAAATAGATTTTGTTCTCATGTATGAATTATACATGTATGAATGTATGTGTATGAATCTATTTACGAAAGTCCGCACAGCTTTTTTTCAGAATTTGTATATGCTGTAGTGGAGAAAAAGTCTTGAAATTACATGTATTTTACGAATTTCGCTGAGCCAGAATTTGACCCGCCCTAATCCACATATATCTCCCGTGCAAGCACAAAACATAGTAAACACCATTTCCAGGATTTTCATTTTATGATGAATCTTAAATATACATTTTTTGCTCTATCTAAAACAGTCACCCTCTTGTATTTACGATGTATAGTTTTTGAGATATTGGACTGTCTAAACATAGTATATACATACTATGGTTTGATTTTGTAAATTTGTTTTTGCTTATATTTTCAAAAAGGTTTACAAAACAAAGTAAGTAATTTGATACAATATTTTGCAATAGTTTTAAGAGTGATTCTCGAATTTAGGGTATTTTTGATATTTATTAGCATTTTAAGTATATTGGCTTAGACAACAATTTCAAAGGGCTAAGGCAAAAAAATACAAAAACTCAGTTTTCTCAGAACTATGAAAATGGAGATGCTATGTTTTGTCGTTGTACGGGAGATTTGTATGCATATAAAGGGTGTTTTTTATAGAGTGATACAACTTTGAGTTGGCATCACTGCTTTATTTGACCACCCATTTAACAGCTGATAATTGGTTTTTGTTTAGTTTGCTTTGACATTTCATTATGGATTGACTTACACCAGAGCAACGCGTGCAAATTGTGGAAATTTTTAATCAAAATAATGGTTCTGTTCGTCAAACTTATCGTGTACTTCGTCCATTTTATGGCGTACATAATCGTCCTTCAGAGCTGCTAATTCGAAGAACAATATATCGTTTTCGAACCCCATTTACTGTTACTGATAATGTGCATCCCGTGAGACGCCGAACAGTGCGCACTGAAGAATCTGTAGCCGCTGTACAGGAAAGCGTTGAAGATGATCCTAATCAATCAATTCGTCGCCGTTCTCAGCAACTGGGGTTGTGTCTTTCCACTTTATGGAAGATTTTACGAAAAGATCTTGGCTTAAAACTTTTCAAGATTCAACTTGTGCAGGAATTAAAGCCAAACGATCATCGTATGCGCCGCCAATTCGGCGAATGGGCTGAAGCACAAATTGATATTGATTTTGAATTTTCATTTAAAATTTTATTTTCCGATAAAGCCCATTTTTGGTTGAATGGGTACGTAAATAAAAAGAATTGTCGTATTTGGAGTGAGGAGAATCTACAACCTTTTGTCGAAACACCATTACATCCACAGAAAATTACTCTTTGCTGCGCTTTATGGGCTGGTGGAGTCATTGGCCCATATGTCTTCAAAAACGATGATGGTCAGAATGTTACTGTCAATGGTGAACGGTATAGGAACATGATTCGAAGTTTTTTCGTACCTCAATTAGCTGGCATTAATCTTGCTGATATGTGGTTCCAACAGGACGGAGCCACATGCCACACAGCGGGCGCTACAATTGATTTACTCAAGGAAACTTTTGACGAAAAAATAATTTCACGAAATGGCCCAATTAATTGGCCCCCAAGATCGTGTGATTTAACCCCATTGGATTATTTTCTTTGAGGTTATGTAAAGTCACTTGTCTACGTCAATAAACCACAAACAATTGAACAACTGGAAATCAACATTCGAAGAGTTATCGGCGAGATACGGCCGCAAATGCTGCGAAGAGTTTGTGAAAATTGGTGTTCGTCTGGAAATTGGATTGCGTCTATACGCTCCAACCGTGGCCGAAATCATATTTAAACATTAATGTCATAACATTTTATATTCAATAAAGTTCGTTTCATTGATATTAAGAATATATTACTATGCTTTATTATGATTTTATTATGATTATATCACTCTATAAAAAACACCCGTTATAATACTTATTTTATTATAAAATTTTAAAGCGACATTCGAAGCCGTTTAAAAGTTGAAAGTTTTGAAAGTTTGAAAGCTGCAGCTGGCTTCCATTAAGCCCAAAACTTTAAACGTGTTTTTTTCAAAACTGCATTTACATAAATGGCGTGCACCATAACTCAAACATATTTCTAACAATTAGCTCGAAATTTGCACACACATATATATCATCTATATTTGCAAAAATATGCCAGAGCGTGATTTAAAAAAAAAATTGTATTTATAAAATTTTTAGTTGTCTTTTCAAAAAGTTTACGATCTTTTTTGTTTTTTTGTTTTTTTTTTGTAAATTTTTTTTCGGAATTTTTGGGAATGTTTTTTTTATAAATACCAAATCTTGATATTTTTTAAATATGTATTTCACTTTTTGCTAAAATTGCATAGCGGCTAATTTTTCCCCACGTAAATAACGTATGTATAATTTTAAAGCTTAATAATTTCTAAATAAGTAATATTTTCTTCAAGTTTTTGATTTTTTTGCAATCTCTATCACATAAATTTTTCCTATCAGAATAATATAAGCAATTAGTCGACCTTTCAGAACTGTTAAACTTACCATTGCATTGTCCCGATGATGATGAAGCAATGAATTCCTCAAGCATTTCTTCAAAATAAAGATTTTCCTAAAAAAACCAGGGGTGTATAATTTTTACTAATTTTGCTTAAGTCAGCAAAATTCAATATTTTTTATTAGGAACATTAATACATATATGTACATACTGATGCATCTGGTGATTTGTAAACACATAAATATAACAATCTAAATGGACCTAAGCGTAAAATGGAAAATTTTGGTGTATAATATATCTAAATAATCTGAATGGACCTAAACCTGGGATCTTCAAATGCCTCATATCTTCAAGATGGTTGTGACAACATTTGTTGACGGTACCGTGGTGTCTTGGTGTCTTTTTACCTCTTGAAACACTACGTTAGATCGATTTGTAATATATTAATATGAGTGGCCGATAAGACCTAGTTTGTCTTGGTGCCTGCGTTCGCAACTGGTTTTTTTTATTTTATGAAAATTGGTTTGGTGAAGTTGACCTAGTTTGTCGAGTAACCACCCTGTCAAGCCAGGATTTCACCGGCTTCAGGGAGACAGAACGATATATATTATATATATACCTATTGGAGTGGTGTTTTATTGGGTATGAGACCTTGTTTGTCACACGACTCCGCCGTATACAAAAATTGTTGCTAACTTGACCTTGTTTGTCTTGAAAACGCAACCCTGCTATGCTGTCTGATTTTATCGATTTTGACTTAACTTTTTTTCTATTATTTTTTATACTTTAATAAAATTATATACTTTAAGCAATTTACTAAAACTTTTTAGTTTGTTAATAATACATTATTTCATTCAAAATCATACTTTATATTTTTGAATTGTATTAAATATCTTATTTTACAATTTTAAATTTGCTATAAAACCTGTTAAGGTTTAGCAATCAAGTAAATAAATAAATAAATAAATGTGGATATCATATTGTGAAATGCCCACAAACGAATTAATAAAAAATTAATTCAAATGCCAAAATTTATATATGTATAAAAAAACGATTGTAAAATGTTTAGTTAATAAGATTGATTAAATTAAAATTTTCTAAAAAATATTTACTGTTGAAGATGTTATCAATTTTAATATACATAACTATGCAATACATATTTGAATTATAAATGTTATTTTTTAAAAACAACCAAATAAAATATTGTAAAAGGTTACAAACAAATTAATAAAAAAACAATTAAAATGCCAAAACATATATATATATATACATAAGCACAAAACAACCAATATAAAATATTTAATTTATAAAATTAAATATTAATAAAAAAATTTCTTGTTTAAGATGTTATCAATTTCAATATACACATACATACTATAACGTAGTATTTATAAAATGTATGTAATATAAAAATTAAACCAAAGAAATGAAATTGTTTATTGAAAAAAATGCATATACAAATTTTTTAATTGTAGTAGCCGTTTTTGCATAAAATTTAACGTTGAATTAGAAAAATATAGATATATAGTATGTATGTATATTAATTAGGGCGGGTTATTTTTTTTTTATGAAGCGTATAGCAAAAACGTAATCTATAGGTGATTCTGAGAAATTTTGCTCAAGAGACCATAGCTCTAAGTCGGATTTGGAGCCCCCCGAAATTTCAAAATAGATATTTTTCCATATATACATAGAATAATTTAATTAAATTCGTCATAAAATCGGATAGAATTTTAGTAGATTTCTCAATCTGGGCTTGTTTGAAAGGTATTTTTATAACCTTTCAGAATCTGTATTGATACCAATATTTTTTTCTTTTTTAATAGAGGTATTAGGAATTTTTTGTCGAAAAATAGCCTAAAATTAACTTTTAACTAATAAATTCTGAATTTCTTCGATTTTTTTCCGAGATTTTTTTTTTGCAGATTATTAAAGTTCAGATAATTTCCAACAACTTTTATTACGATCAATTTTTTTGTTTTGAACTCCTTTTTGTATGAAAATCGATCTGAAAAATCAACATTTTCAAGGTTTCAACAAAAAAACACTATTTTTACATTTTTAATTCAATTTATTTAAATATTATTGTCGACCTGCAATTTAATGTTTTAACGTGGTAATATTATTTTTTAAGGTCCTTTTGACTTTCCATTCGAGGAGTTTTCTTACGACTTTCTAATGTCACTGCCATAACTCCTTCACGATTCTTTTCTTTAACTCGTTTTGAAACACTCGTTAATAATTGTACATGTCTTTCTGTTCCTTGCATGTGCATTGGAATTTGTGGATCAGCCAGTGGTGGTTCATCGAAATCTAAGTATTCTACCAAGTGATCATATGGAATCTGTCGAGTAAATGCTGGTTCAAATAATATATCGTCGTTATTCATATCAACCATATTCACATAATCGGTAGCATCGAAATTTAAGATATATTTTTTGTAAACTCCAAGTTTAGTTGGATCGTACAATTTTTCTCTATAGTGTAAAATCTTTTTGATAGCTCTATCCCGTATTGCTTTTCGATCATCAAATAACATTATTAATAAGATATTTTCTGGATGTGCGCAATATGAGTTGTTTTGAATTACACCATCTACAATATTACGTAAGTTTGGTTGTAAGTATCGTGTCCAACGTATAACTTTTAATAAACCTGCACTGCCGTACACAACAGAGTTATAAAACTTCACATTGAAGTAAATTGGCACATAAACTGTATTAATAACCAACGAGAATGTGCAATTGGTCCTGGTTTAATGTTAGCTAAATCAACTGGAATACCATTCGAAATTGCTTTAGCCATTTGATATAAATATTTAACATCTGTTGATAGTTCGAGCTCATGTTCATAATCCATCATTGCAGGCATATTCTCCAGTGGTATTGGATCAAAATCATCTACTATTTTAACTTTATTCCAATCGAAAAAGTAAAATAATGACAATACATAATGATAATAAATGATGATATTAAATACAATAAAGTGTTACATACCTGCAGTTTCTCACATTCTTGAATAGCTTTGAATAACTTTCCACTTGCTGCTCGTGGTCCACTGGTGACTGTTTTGTCCAATGCTTCATATAAATGTGAATTGGTCTATTTAACTGTTTTTCAGATAATCGTAAAACACCATTTTCTGTTCCAGTATTTGCTGGCTCACCATTACTGCATATGCCAATTAATTGATCAACTGTTAATGTTTTATTGTTGAAAAATTCATTCAGTTTTCTGTGTTTCGTTTTTGCATCTTCTTGACTACCCACATTTACAGGGTCCGCCATTTAACGTTTTTTTTTCAATTAGTGCTTATTTCGTGAATGGTAACACTTAGCTCATGTCTGATTTGACAGATAAATAGTTTTATCCTTCCGCTGAACGAATATGGTTGTGTATACGCTTGAACAACGCTGGGAAATATTGCGGCATTACTTTGAAAATCATGATGCCGATTTTGCCAAAAAAATCATCTTTTCAGATGAAGCTCATTTTGATCTTGGCGGGTATGTAAACAAGCAAAATTGTCGCATTTGGGGCACATAAAACCCGCACGCATACATTGAAAAGCCGCTGCACCCAAAACGAGTCACTGTTTGGTGCGGATTTTGGTCCAGAGGCATATTGGTCCATTTTTCTTCGAAAATGAGCAAGGAGTGGCCGTTACAGTCAATGGCGATCGTTATCGGGCCATGTTGAACGAATTTTTGTTCACAAGAATTGAAGAGGAGGTTATTGGCAACATTTGGTTTCAACAGGACGGCGCTACGTGCCACACAGCCGAAGCTACACTCGATGTTTTGCGCCCTGTTTTTGAAGATCGCATTATCAGCCGCAGAGCTGATGTCGTTTGGCCACCTCGGAGCTGCGATTTGACACCGTTGGACTATTATTTGTGGGGTGCCCTCAAAGATAAGTGTTACGCCGACAAGCCAGAGACAATTGACCCTTTAAAGGACAATATTCGTGAAGCCATTGGTGAAATACAGCTGCACACAATCGATAATGTGCTTAAAAATTGGACCGATCGTGTAGGCTACTGCATGGCCAGCCGAGGCAGCCATTTGAATAAAATTATTTCTCATTATTAACCGGAAGAATGGTACTTTCAAATAAAAAAAGAAATTTGAGAAAATATCCAGTAGTTTTTTTTTATAAAATTTTAAAAAAAAAAAAATATTTGGCGGACCCTTTACATATCCAAGTAACTCATTATAGGGCTCTTTCAGAACAATTAAATGCGGTTCTTTTACCATAGTGGTATGAAATTTGTCATTAATTTTCTCTGTAGTTAATGAGTCACCTTTTCTACCATCGAAAGAGAATGCAGTTATGGAAGAATTTGTATGTCGTGTACGAAGCACTGCATCTCTAGATTTAACTTTTTCTCTAAAATTTATATCTTCGAATAAAGCTGTTGCTAAACATGAAGCGACTCTATCTGAAACACCGAATCTATCACACATAATAGCAAAATTTAAGGCATCGTATCTTTGAGTATAATGACCTCGTCTCATTTGAACAGTTGCTTCTGGAACTTCTGTTGTTGCTTCATTTTCATCTTCATCCATGTGTAATTCAGGTGGTTCGTATGTTGGATCATCGGTACCAGTTGTATTGTTATAGCTACTTCTTCAACGTCTTCCGTGTATTCAGGTATTGTGAATTTTCTATCATTATGCTGGTCCATCATAAATTCTTTTAGATGTTCTGGAATCAATCCACAAGAGCATTCTGTTGTTTGTAATTTGCAATTACATTTGCCAATATAAAATAATTCGTTTATTGAATCAAAAAATGCTTTAAATTCATCTGTTTTGCTTCTATGTTGTACATGTTTCTGGTATTTATCAAGCAAACCAGTTAATTTTTTGAAAACACTCTTTCTATTAATGATTTCAATATTTAATTTACACCAAATATGGATAAATTTATCTGTTACGTGAGGAGTAAAAATTTTATACAAGAACATTTTGTTTTCAAATTTAGCACGATCACTTAAAAAAAATAATATTTTAAAATGTCACATTTAGTAGGCAAACTAAGATCATTTAAATCACTTGATAAACCAAAAACAACAATATCTTGATGGGGCATGTTAGTCAATCTAGACTCAAAACTTGTTGATATTGTTGCTTCCATTTGCGAAGACACCGCAGACGATGTTGATGGTTCTTGATTATCCATAATAACTTTGATATTATCACTGCACTCTTTGGTCACACTTAATTTAAAAATAAAAAAAATATTGGTATTGTGATAACCGAGTTTTTATTTAAGTATTTTGGCAAACTGCGTGCGCATTGCACGATGAACGATTAAGGAATAAGGAAAAGCAAGCTTGGCAACGTTTAGTGTTGGTAAACGTCATTATTTTGTAACGTCATTATTCAGTGTTACAAAGTTGTTCAATTGAACAATGCTGCCATTGACGACTTATTCTACAGGTATCAATACAGATTCTGAAAGGTGATAAAAATACCCTTCAAACAAGCCCAGATTGAGAAATCTACTATAATTCTATCCGATTTTATGACGAATTTAATTAAATTATTCTATGTATATATGGAAAAATATCTATTTTGAAATTTTGGGGGGCTCCAAATCCGACTTAGAGCTATGGTCTCATGAGCAAAATTTCTCAGAATCACCTATAGATTACGTTTTTGCTATACGCTTCATCAAAAAAAATCGTTCCATACAATTTGACCCGCCCTAATGTATATTAAGGCGCCTCAAAAAAAAAAGTTGTCCGGGTCACCTCCTGAAAACAAACTTTGGTTTATTTTATGATGATTCCCAAAATATTGCAACTCTAGCTTTAGCCGTTCGTGAGCTGGAATGGTTTGAAATAACCTCTAAAAATCGCGTTTTTGATTAATACTATTTATACCACACTACCTTCGGTCAAAAAAATTGTCACAAATAGTGTAAATCGATGAAATACATAGTTTTGTTTTTTATTTTTTTTTAAATCTGCCCACACACTTAGTTATTGAGTTATTTGCAGTGATTTTTTCAATTTTTTTTAATGCAGTTTTTATAAAAATATATATAACTTCCCCATTTATAGCCTGATTTACCATTCCGTGGTATCATTGGAAAGGTACTGAATGCTGCTTTTCATTTCTGTCGTTAATTAACCCTTATAAGCACTTTTATAAAAATGCATTTTTTATCAACATGATAAAAAATTTGTGGTTATTTATTAAGTCGCTAATTAAAAGATAAAAAAAAACAATTTAGAGTTTTATCAAAGAAATAATTTTTTTTTTATTCCAAATCTTTTCGTGATTCAATTTTACAGTAACGCTTGCGCGATTGAATCTTGTTTGCAATATGTGCAGGTCTGTTCTTATCAATTACCGAAACGCAGGATTGGCTTACCACATGTACAAAACGTTCCGTATTTTGTGAATGACATGGAAATTCTGAAAATTGTTTGTTAAGAAAAGCATAACAATTATTTTAAAAACTTTTCATTACCAGGAATTTTTACAATTTCATTGGAGTCGTGTAGTTCTAATAAGTATTGTTGAGTATAGAACTGGATGCATGGCAGTTCTGTATTAGCTCTTAATTCATTCCAATCTATCATATTTTTATAGGAATCACAATTGAATTGTATCTTGGGGACATTAAATTGGCGAATTCCTTGTGTGTCATGAGCACGCGATTGTAAAATAATATCGTAGGCTTCCTTTCGTGTCGCCTTGCTCTCATCTGTAACCATTGCCAGTAAAATATTTTCTGGGTGAGCAAAAAATCCATTAATTTGAACAGAGCGTTGTACAATAAATTGCATATCTGCCGGTAATTCGCGCGTCCACTCAATGTATTTAAACAAGTGGCGGCTGCCATGAATGGCTTTTGGTTGGCTTTTTATTAAAAACCAAAATGGTGCGTAAACCCTCATAACAAAAAATGCTAGCTGCTTTAACTTTTCGCAAGCCACAGGCTTCGTAACATATAGCCGCAAAATTCTTGATGCTGTTGTCAACCAGCGTGAAAGATTGAGCGGGCCAGGTTTAATGCTGGCCAAATGTTCATCGCACGCCCCAGCATCAACTGCTCGTACCATATCATAAAGATATTTTTGATCAGCTCGCAAAACCCAGTCATCAATATTTGTGGGCATACAGCCCATCGCAATTGGATCAAAGTTATGAGCAATCTAAAGTTAATATTTTATTGAAATTAACAGTTAAAAAAAAACAACAAAATAATTGAATACAATTTACCGGCACATCTTCGCAGCCCTGTAATGTATGCCCCATTATTCCTGGCCAGTTTTGCGGCCCATTAGCTTTTCCTAACATTTCTTTGAGTAACGCAGTGAATGGCAACTCGTTAAAATGAAAGAGGCATATTAGCCACTGCAAAGGGCGCTGCAATTGTCGTTCTAGGTTACAAATCGCTCCATTAAATTTGCCTGTGTTGGTGCTGGTTCCGTCGCAATTTACAGCGACCACGTGCTCTAGTGAAAACTTTTCAGCTTTCAAGTAATTGACAATATCGTTTGCGATACCAGCACCGCTTCCGTCTACGGGAGTTAAGTAACCAATGTAGTTTGAGCTGGGTTCGCTTACCAGAGTTATATGCTCCTCCATCATTTTAACGTTGCGTGGTTTGCCATTCACAGTAACTTGTTTCAAAGTGCGTTCCCTTTTTCCATCAAAAGAAATGCATTTTAGTATTTCATTGGTTTTCATGTCTCTTAGTGATTTCGCCCTAGCTTTAGTTCGCTCCCTTTGGATTTTGTGCTGATCAATAATTATACCTGGAATGTCCAAGTCTTTTAGCAATGTTGTTGCGAGCAGAGCCCCAAAGCGATTGGATACACTGGCACGGTCCAACGCAGCACTGAATGTTGGTAAGGAAAAACTTTGTACGCTTGGTCCAAGATCTTTAAGATCTTCCTCAGACGATGATGAATATGGATCAACCACATCCATTTCTCTTAGTTGTGGTACAAAAGTGGCTGTTGCAATACTTTCGTTTTCACTTTCGCTTTCGAAGTCCGTAATAGAATCACATGGGATGTGGTTTTCAACGTCATCTAGCGTGAGCAACCTTCGGCTCGACTAATCAAGGTAAAAATTCCAAACATGCAATGGCATTTGTTTTTCACCTGGGCAACTACAAGACACTCTAATTTTTAGAACACATTTGCAAACAGAAATTGAAAATAGTTCGGCCCACTCGCTTGCATTGTAATGCGATGGATTTTTTGTGATATCCCGATATAAAAGCGTTAAATTTTGAAGTTTTTTGCGGATCGCAGTCTTCGATATAACCGGAATTTCTGCTCTTTTCCAAATTTTGCTTAAATCATTTAGCATGTTTTGATGATAATTAGATAGCCCGTAAGACCGATTATTATTTTTTTCGCACAAAAATAATAAATGTTTTATTACATCACTTTTTGTTGGCAATTGATTTTTATTTAACTCGCGAGAAACGAAAAGCATTTTTTTTATGAATAACTTGAACAATTAAGCGATCACAATTCAAAAACTCACATTTATATAATATAATATAACTCATTGTCAAACCTAAAAGTCATGTAAAAGTCATGAGTGACTACTTATAAGAACTGTGGTAAAATTTACTCTTAGCTGTTTTGTCTAAGTACAATAAAGTATTTTCCTATACTTTATTCCAAAGTCCATTTAAAAAATGCATTCTTTATCTACATGATTTAATTTTATTTCTCTTATATTTGAACAAATTCAGGAATTGAGGCAAAGGCCATCACAAAAAAAAATAAAAATAAAATAAAATGCATTTTTATAAAAGTGCTTATAAGGGTTAATTAACGACAGAAATGAAAAGCAGCATTCAGTACCTTTCCAATGATACCACGGAATGGTAAATCAGGCTATAAATGGGGAAGTTATATATATTTTTATAAAAACTGCATTAAAAAAAATTGAAAAAATCACTGCAAATAACTCAATAACTAAGTGTGTGGGCAGATTTAAAAAAAAATAAAAAAACAAAACTATGTATTTCATCGATTTACACTATTTGTGACAATTTTTTTGACCGAAAGTAGTGTGGTATAAATAGTATTAATCAAAAACGAGATTTTTAGAGGTTATTTCAAACCATTCCAGCTCACGAACGGCTAAAGCTAGAGTTGCAATATTTTGGGAAACATCATAAAATAAACCAAAGTTTGTTTTCAGGAGGTGACCCGGACAACTTTTTTTTCCTCCATACAAGTTGAGGCGCCTTAATGTATATATACCAGAGACCTGCAACGAGTCATGTTTTTGCAACTTATAGTGATTCATGCAAAATCGAATAGTTATACGTACACATCAAACAACAACCACCACTACCACTCGAAGCACTCTTGGTTCAGAGAGTAACACATCGTTCATTGCTTGATTCATCAATCGAACGTCATAGTTCAACCTTATACTGACTTCAATATCAAACCTTGTTATAAATCATACCAAATACTCATAGCTCAAACAGAAGTTTTTCTGTTTGAACTAAAACTTCTAAGAACTAACGCTCTGTTTCTGCCGCCGTTTCAGAAGAGTAGAAGAGTTACCACCGATTTTTTTAATGAAATAAATATAATTCGCTTGCCTTTATTTAAGGGAACAGTACACACCTGGATTTTTCAAAAATGAAATTTTTAAAATGCAAATTTTTTAAGAAAGAACAAGATATCTTTTTGAAAATTTGCATATTTATTTTTATGTAAAAATAGTATACAAAAAATTTTCGGATTTTTCCAGCGTGTTTTTTGGCTGCTGCAGATTTTTGAAAATAACATCAAAAACGTCTGAAAAAAAATAAGAACAGGGTTTTAATTAGCATCAAAGCCGCTATAGATTTAACTAAAAGAATTTTTTGGCAAAATTGACAAAATGGCGTCGTTTTTTCGAAATTAGCTGATTTTTGGACCAAAAAATCCCTTGAAAACCAAAAATACTTAACCGATCTTTCTATTCGTAGTTAAATCTATAGACTTATGACTATAGACGATCAGTGTAGTATATTTTTTTATCACGCCCGCCAACTCAAAAATGTGATTTCTAGATAAAGCGCTTTAAAGTTTTTGACACCGACTATACGGGCTTGACGCTCTGCGTTTAAAACCTTCGCCATTTAACACAGAAATTAATTTCTAATTTTATATCATTAAAAATAGATTTTTGACGTCTTTTGAACAAAAATCAATTATAAAAAAATTTAATTTTTTGAAAATTCAGGTGTGTACTGCCTCTTAAGTTGCGGTAAACATTTCTTTATGGAAGTTTGCTGTGCGATTTATGCCATGGTGCAAAAACGAAGACAACACACCTTGTATATAAAGGGAGCTTCTTTACCTATAAAGGGAAGTTTGTTTATTTAAACTAACTAAAATAATTATATTCACATACTTCAAAATCATGAAAATCATAAGCATAAAATAAAAGCATTCTATAAAAAATTTTAAATCAGTCAATAAAATCATCAATAAGTGGTAAACTACTATTATTAAAGTTATGCATACAAAAATATTTATTTTCTTAAATTTTATATAATTATTTATAAACACGCTGAACTAAAAACACGCTATATTAGCGTTAATATAAAAAAGCGTTTGAATATTTATTTAAAATTAATAAATTCATACAACAAATTATATCGAACCGAGAAAACCGAATTACATATATTTAAAAGAAATGAGCATGCGTATGAATCGATAATATTTTCCGAACTATTATTTTCATGAATATTTTTTATATGTTTTATATGTTTGCTAAGCCAAGCCTGATTTGATTTTTTATTTGATTTTAATTTTCCTAGGGTATTTTATATTTTCAGGTGTAGACAACATATTTTAAACTTACTTAATACGCAGTCAGCAATCGAAAGAATAATGGCGCACTTAACTCCAAAAAATTATATAAAACAAACCCGCTGCTCTACATATCGTACCGTTATGTATAGTGTTACGACACAATCAATAACATCAGAATAATTCAATAATAAAATTCAAACTAAAATTCTTAACTTACGCCAAAGTTGGCAACCCTACAAAAGTCACGATAATTCGTTTGAAGACCATTAAGATGTTGTACGCAACTTGTTATCGACTACGTACGACTGGGCGTTGGAGTATGGCTTTATGAAGCATTACAATTAAGCTGCGTGTTATATGTATAACAACATGTTGGAATGAGTCCGAATATGAAGTAGAAGGCAAATTAATACGTATAAACTCGAGTCAACTCAGTTTATAACTACTCGTTGCAGGCCTCTGATATATACCAATAGATAGTTAATTTTTGTAATTAAATAATATATATATTCACGATTTCGCTTGATGAAAAAATTTGTTTAGTCAAAACGACATTCACTTGTTTCATATTTGGGAAAGTTAAGAAACAGCAGAAATCGCAAATTTATTTCATTTCATCCAAACAAGAAAAATTTGAAGCACGATCAAAAGCCAAAAAGATTTCATTTCATCCGAACAAGAAAAATTTGATGCACGATCAAAAGCATATAATAGAGCATAACAACAACGTCAAGCAAAGAACGAAACAAATTCTGCATAGACACACAAACATGCCAATAAGTAGCAGTACAAATTGTATTTATTACTTTTTTCCCAATTCATTCATATAAATTTAATTGGGGTATTTGTTTTGTTTTTCGTTGTTGCCTGTCTCGCATTTGGTGGTGGTTTTTTTCTTTTCGTTTGCCTCTGCTGGCAACAAATGTTAATGTAAAATGTTGGGGCCTAATATTCGGATCGTTGGATTTCTGTTAACAGAGGCGAAATGTTTCGATGCCTTCTCTCATTTATATTTATATTCTATCTACCTTTAGTCCCTGTTAACGAGTTAATCACTTTTCCGTTAATCATTGTTAGGATTAGTTTAAAACTAATGTTCTTCTCTTTAAAAGTGAAGTGGCATAGGTGTGCTATTTGAGCCTGAATTCGTTCGATTTCCTGTAGAATTAGTTTCTTGGTTTTCTATTAAGGGAGGGTTCTCCTGGATTTTTTTGGATTTGGCGGAAAAACAAGCAAAATTTGAGAATGGTTTGTGGGAAAATGAAAAGACATACGAACTTATGCTTTTGAACTTTGATTCGTGGTTTATTGACGAGTAAAAAAAAAAAGATATTTGAAAAATTCAAAATGGCGGCTTGAAAATGGCGGATCTCGTCGACCTCTGCGCGCAAAACATCGACCTCCCGCGGACAGTGTGGGGCCTCAGGTAGTGAACTGAAATGAGAAATGTATAAAATTTATTAAAATTGATAACATTTCATATGCCTGGAACCTAACTTCAATTAAGTTTGGTAAAAAAAAACCAATTTTATGGACTTTTAAAAAAAAAATTGAAATTTTTTGCTTTTTTTTTACTTAGATCTCGTTTAAAAATTATAAATAAACAATTTTTTATGCCAATGTTAGGTTCCAGCCGTACAAAAAAGTATATACTTTCAAACATTCTTTGAATGAAGGAAATCGGATCAATAGAACAAGCCCTGTGCTGTCCGTTAGATTAGAAAACATGGTTCCGAGAAAAACGCGTTTAAAGTTTTTAGAAAGTTGGTACGCGCGCGTGACATGGGTACGTTTGATACGCTCTAGCTCGAGAAATACGCGTCGTATTGAAATATCCCTTGGCACAAACATTCTACATAAAAAAAAAAATTGATTTTTTCAAAAAAATCCAGGAGAACCTTCCCTTAAAAATAAATAAATTTGCTCTACAAAATCTGGTAGAAGACGGAAGAGGGTTTTGCCATAAAATCTTTGTTTCGTCTCCACTGTCGCGTAGTTGTATAGAGACATGTGAAATAATTATTACAGATGAATCGTTGTTGCCTTCTATAGAGACTTGTCTGTAATTACTCTGCCCAGAACTAACATTTATTCTTCACTTACACAAAAGACTAAGCTGAGTTCAAGGTGTCGAATTAAGCACCTCAACTTTAAGAACTACCATTTATTCTTCACTTACACAAAAGACTAAGCTGAGTTCAAGGTGTCGAATTAAGCACCTCAACTTTAAGCTCACAGAGGCGTTGTGCTGTTAGATGTAGAAGGGCTTGCAGTTTGATTTCGACACCTTTTCATAGAAATGTAATCGAATTTTGAATCAGTATAGCACTTACGTTTTGCTGCTAAAATTTTATTCCAGGATGAATAAATGTTTATATTCTTAGCTGCCATCCAGTATGATAAGTACGTAGACTTATTTGATTTGGTGTTTATAATAAATGACAATGCTTCCTCTGGAGCAGTGCTCGGAAACTCGCGGAAGCGCGGTTAAAGAGCTTTTCTGCCGCCATATGTTATGTATGGATGTTGTGAAAGCTCTCTGCTGGCGGGCGACAGAATGCCGACCACTGCTCTGCAGTCAAACGTGGAGATGATTTCTTTTGTATATATAAGAGGCTATTCAGACTTGCCTCAAAAGAGGCGACTCACTGGCCTCATTTTGGCATAAGCTAGCTATCAGGTGTTCACACACAAATTATTGCCTCAATTTGAGGCAGCCTTATTTCGACGTTTATTGTTTTTTCCAGTTGTTTTTTTTTTTTTAATTATTAAACACAGAAATGTTTATTATTTAAACAATATTAGCAATATAATACTGAATAGCCTCAAAAAGAGGAAAATAAATCAACAGAACAAACTTCACTCTGACGTACGTCAAAATGAGTCGCAAAATTTTTTTTCTTAAAAATCTTTTAAAATTTTTAAAATTCTTGCCTCACGTAACATGTCACCTTCCCGCTTCCCGCTTTGCCTGTAGATATGAGGCAAGTGAGTCGCCTCATTTGAGGCAAGTCTGAACAACCTCCATGGATTTATACGCGCTTTTATATTTTTTGCTCATTCTGAAGAGTTTGATGTATTAACATCTTGAATGACTTCAGCTGGAGCACGTTTTCCACATTTTCTTAAATTTTATTGAGCAGCAAAAGCTAGATCATCTCTAAAAGTAGTAGTAGCTAATTTTTTAATTTTTTTTGGTTTTGTCTCTTTCCACAGTCTTCAAAGCTTTTGGATGGTTTGCCACGTTTAGATGTCCCTAGGCTATGTGCACTGTCTGTATTTTCAGGGAACATACCTCGTGCGTCTAGAAAATACCTCGTGAGTCTAGAAAATACCTATTTTTAGCTTTAAACTTGGCTTCGCTTCTGTGACTTATTTTTCTACTTTTTCAATTCTTTTTATAGATTGGGTCAATACAGTTTGAGTGTTTAGTTTAACCATATTTACATTATTTATTACATAAGTGCATTGCAGCACTCATTTAGTTCCAAATCTTTCAACTTTAGCCATTCCTTCAAGAGAACCACATAAGTTAGTACAAGACCCAGCTCTGAAAAGTAAAATAAAATTTAAAGTTTCAAGCGGATGATTGGGTCGACGGACTCGCCAGGATTGTCCCGGTTTTTCAATTGGTGTCACCAGTTCCGGTTTTTTTTTAATTCCCGGTTTTGCGCAAAAGATAAGAAACGCACTTAAAATCTCAAACGATATCGATTGAAATTTATGTAATTTTCACGTGCATGAAAAAAAAAATTAGTTTGAAAGAGCTAAGGGAATTAATAAGTCAAGGAAGTTAAGGCAGATAAAGAAAAAATAAAGATGGCATTTGAAAATCCAACTTATATTTCATTCACAATGTTGTGCCTGAATACTATTCTGCAATTCTAGCTCTCGAATGCAATGATTGCATCATATTGGAACTGGATGAAATTATGCGAAAGTTATTTAATAGTTTAACAACTAGTCAAAAATACAAACTTTATGGCAGAAAGGAAAAATACCTTCTAAAAAATATGAACTATGCGGAACCATCAAAATTACTATTTGTGGTTTATTTTAATTTGTGCTTTTTTGGTCTTACTTTTTTTAAAAATATTATTTAGTAAAAGATATAACATCTATAATAACATTATTATTTTTCTATGACATTTTTTTAAAAAAAAACCATCTAAAATCTTAAGGTGACATTGCAAGTTAGAAAAAAAATTTTCTCAATTAAACATATTTATTGTAAAAAAATAGCAATATAACAAAGTAGTCGTTTTTAGACAGGGTCAAGATATTTTGATCCCAATTTCATAGGGATTTATCGGAAACAAAAAAATCAGAGTGCATATTAATAAGGGAACTTTGTCGCTACAAATATATTATATCGCAATAAATATTTTGAATTGAGTTTTTGTTTTTTTTTTCTATTCGCAATTACATCAATTTTGTATTGAGATAAAACTTGCTTTAAGTTTTAAGACTTTCAGAAGATATAAAAGCTGATCTCTTCTAGCGGTTTCTTTTCTAGCGATAATGTTGCATTTATTCTGCCCTGCCTTGACAGCCCCGGGTCAAATTTTCGTGTTCTTTTCTCAGCATATCCATAGGGTTGCGTGTTCTTTTCTCTAAATGTTGCCCTCTGATCCAGCAAAAGTGCAACATTTTCTACCCTTGTGAAATTGTAAAGGCGGAATGTAACATTATCACGAGAAAAGAAAACTCTATAACAGTGAGCGTAGCCCAGCGGACTTTTATGTATCGTTTGTAATTTATAAATAAAGATTTTGTTATAATGGATGTAAATTGCATAATTATATAAATTAGCTGATTTGTGTTAGCTGTTCAAAAAGTATGGCAATATATTCGTAAAATTGCCATATAATGAGATGACATTTTGATCGAGAAAAGAAAACGCCACTATATTCTTATTATTGCTGCTTATGAGAGATATTTTGTGAACTCATGAAAATTATGGCAAATGACAAAATATTAACGCATTTCTTTAGAAATTCAACACAGGAAATATTTCAATAAAAAAATTATGCCATTTATATTTTTAATTCTTGTTAGGAATGCTTATTGTGAAAAAATGTTAGTCTTCTAAATAATTTGTGTTCAAAAAGTAGGAACCGAATGTCTTTTAATTTGATTAACGCAGAATTAAATATCAGATTCAGTTATGACGAAAACTGTTTTAGCTTAAAGCCAATGTTAGATTCGCCAAAGGCTTTCTTTAATCAAAACAATTTTTAATCACATTTACAAAAGTACTTTAATCACATTTACTACTTAAAGACTAGCAAGCACGTGGCGCAAGTGAACCAAGCAATTGCATAACAAAATAAATAGTAAATTTCAGTTGCCTTTTAAATGAACATATTTAACCTAATAAAAAAGCTACTTTTTTAGAAAATAAGACGTTAGTTTTTTGTTTAACTCGAGCTGGAATTGCCATATAGGCCACACTGCGCCAGTATATTTACTGGCTTATGCAGCGTTTACATTTCGTGCGTAACAAGTCATCCGTGAGTCACTAGCGCTGGTAACGAGGCGGATTGCTATAAATGCTAGCTCTGCCGCATCGGGCAGAGTCATGTAATATGGACGTTAATAAGTACGTTTTTAATATGTTGTCTATTAGACTGGTCATGCATTTGTATGAAAAAGTTAAATTTTTCGAAAACGAAAATTATGACTGATTAAAAACGTGACGTTTTGAATAAAAACCAGCATGTATTAATATGGGTTTGATAGGAGTACGCCAAATGACCGCGTGTTAATCGTCTTGTTGTAAATTGAAAAACATATGAAAATTTTTTGCCTTTTTACATATTTCTCGATTTTTTTCGCATAAAGTCTTATTTTGTGCATAAAACTTATACGCACATCATTTATTATTTAATTATTCCTAAAAATGAACTATAAAATATTAAAATCGGATAAAAATACCCAGTGTTGTGATATTTTAATTTTTGAAAAAATTTCATTTTTAATCTTATTGTATTAAAAAACAAAATCTAAAAAACTCAAATTTATAAAAAGTGCAATAAATTGCTATTGAAATACAAATAAAACAAAATTATGTTGAAAAACTTGGTCGTAATTAATTTTTGGTATTGCGGGAATAGGTTTTGCGTAGGAATTTGAGGTGGCAACCGTGGCTAAGTGATTGACTCTATACCAAGTTGTTATTGCCTTCCTAAAAACTTACTTGATCTTTATCTCGTAATTAAATTCATGTTATAACTTAAAAGATCACAAATTAGTTAACTAACTAATTTATGTCAAATTAATTAAATAATCTAAGAATTTATCGCTTTCGGTCAAAGTCATGAGTAATTAAACATTTGGTTGTGAAAATAGCTACCTTTCAGTTAAAACACTAGCTTCTGGCAAAGCAAAAACTCGTTTTATTTCTATGGCACATTTCGACAAACTGTCGCACACCAATGAATACTAAAATAAATAAGAAGCAACTAGAGCAGAGGAAACCTTGGTAGAGTTGATGGCGATGATATATAAATACCTTACTGCTTTAAATGTCATGATTAAGTGGCCAATTTGAACGTTCAATTTATTCAATATAGTTTATATGAATGGGTTCCAAAATGTGTGAAGTCATATACTACTTTAACAGTGAGTTGATCACTGCTTAATCACTCAAAGACTACTGAAGAGGAAATGTAGCAATTTCCGAAATAGACTGTCTAGTCAGCTAAGTGACAGCTCTATACAGAGTTGTTGTTGTTTTTGTTGCCTTCTTAAAAACCTATGTGATCTATAGCTCACAATTAAATTCATTAAATAGCCAATGTAATCGCAATTAAAAAAACACACTTTCAATAAACCTAATGTAATGAAAAGACTTGACTATTTTAGTTTGATGTTCTTATTAACTGACTTTATTAAACAAATATTTCTTACCAACTAGTTTTACATAAAATAATAAAGCTAAGCAAATTTGGGTGTGAGAGAAAACACACCGTTAAATGATTCATGTTATTTTGTTATACTTTAAAAGCTATTTGAAACCAATGACTTATAGCGACTATGGAAAGAATACTCAAGTGTATTGTCATACTTATTCAACTTGACGCTTTGGCAATATCAAAATGTCAAGTGAAGATTATTTATCAAAGTTTAATGTTATTCATTTCAATGATTCAGTTGTGTATTTTCTCACAACATCCCCCTTTTAAAGAGAAAGATTTTATAGAGATCGTTGATCAGACGATGTCGACAAAAGTTTTTCTTAATTTTCACATAAATAACTAGTCAATATATTATATCAAGAAGTATATAGTTATTGAGATGTACATATTATTTAAAAAATTTTAAATTCTTATGTTAAAATTTTGTTTTTTTAACTTTATTTTAGTCGGTTTTTATGTACAATAAAAGTTTATGAACCTCTTTTTATTTTACAGTTTCCCTTCTCATCCATTTCTATCACCTGATAAAGTCCTCCAAAAATATGTTCTAGTTTGTGACTAGCTTCATCTCTCCTATAGACTTCATAATTTAATTTAAATGTTTCTTTAAATTTATTGAATCTTTGTCATAAAAATAGTTTGATATCAATTTTGCATTATCAACCAGTTTAAAAGCTCGTTGGTGTGCTTTCTGAAGTCGAAATTTCAACTCTTTATCATAAGCTTCGAAATTATATACTGGATAAGTTTTTTTAGTTGTGAAATCAAAAGGCCATAGACTAGCTCAAATGGGGCATAGCCATGAACTGAGGAAGGAGTCGTATTGTCACAATACGTGAAATATTTTGATGAATGGATATCCCAGTCAGACTTGTCGGGTGCTAAATACGATCTTATGTACTCATTAAAGGTTCCGTGACTTCTTTCGACCAAACTAAGTGTTTGATGGTGGTAAGGAGTCGAAGTGGGGTGTTTTATGTTCAATAACTGGCACAGTTCTAAAAAAATATTATTTTTATATTCGGTACCCATGTCTGTATTTCCTTAACGGGGCCGTAGATCAAAATGCAATTGTCGACTATTGCTTTTGCTATTGTTTTAGCAAATTTATTTGGAACTGCAATTGCTTTTAGGTATTCCGTCAACACACACATAATTGTGATTGCGTATTCATTTCCCAAAACTGATACTGGAAGAGGACCGATTGTGTCGATCTGAATCCTATCAAAAGGTTTTTCGGGTGTTTTAAACATGGGTTCTTAATCTTTTTACCAGCCTTTTTTTGTTTGCAAAGTTCACAGTTTTTTACGAATTTACGTACATCATAATTTAAGTTTTTCTAAGAATAGAGTTTTCTTATTTTGCTTAGTAATCGACTAATTCCTGAATGTCCACCTAGGATTGGATCATAATGAAATTTCGTAAGGATTTTTAATTTGTTTTCTGGGTCCGTAATAATTAGTGTTAGTGCTATTTTAATATTTTTTAGATTATAATTTTCTATTCGCTTGAATTCATATACACTTCTTGTATTGTTAAAGAGCTCATCATTTAATGAAATTCGAAGATCATTAAGTTCTAAATTGCTGACTAATTTTTCAAGTCTAGGAAAGAATTTTTCAAGAAAAATTTTTCCTTGAACAATTAGATCTGTCATGTCTATTTTTACAATTAATTTTTTCTTTTTGTATATTCAAGTTATGCGCTTATCATTAAATTTAAGGTAGGGTATTCTTTGGAAATGACTATGTATAATAGTTTCGTACACATTTTGTGTTAATATTTGCAATTTGGTAATTGGTTGTTTAGGTATTGGTGTTTTCTTTGATTTTGAACGTGTTGTAACTTGGAAAATTTTAGCATTTTCATCACTTATCGTTTTAATTTGCCCAAAATCATTTCTAGATAGAGCGTCTGCTCATAGTTATCTTTTCCTTTTATGTATTCTACCTGAAAATCATACTCTTCTAGATCTAATCGGATTCTGGTTAATTTTTATGAAGGATTCTTCATAGAAAAGAGATATGTGAGAGACTTTTGACCAGAAATTTCTTTCCAAAAATATATGATCTAAAAAAAATTATAGCCCAATGAATAGCGGTTAGTTCCTGTTCGCTTACGGATTTATTGCTTTCGCCTTTGGTAAAGGATCTAGAAGCGAATGCAATTGGTAATTGAGTTCCGCTGTAGTCTTGGGAAAGCACCGCACCACAAGCAATTTTACTGGCATCCGGATATTTAAAGATTCTTGGCGATAAAAGGGATTTTTTAGATAATGAAATGCAATTTCACAATCGTTTGACCAAAGAAATGGTACAGTTTTCCTAGTTAAACGAGTAATATGTATTGAGTTGAGTGCGAAACTAGATACGAAACGCCTATAATAGTTTACGAATGCTACCCAAAGACTTGCTTCGTCAGCATTTGTGAGTCTTGGGTATTGTTTTATTTTCTCATATTTTGACTCGTCCGATAGAATACCTTCATCTGATTCAAACATATTGTAAGCTGGCGAGCACATGTTCTTCAGAGCATCCGACTACTATAAGGTCGTCCATATAAACAAATGCTTGGTTTGGACTGAAACCTGAGAATGCTAGCAACATCATTCTCTGAAACGAATTAAAGGCTATTTTTAACCCGTATGGTAGTCTTTTAAAACGGAAGAACGGAAGATAGTTGAAAAAGATGTTACATCATTGATTCTTTATCTAGTTCTATTAATGGAACCCGTTCATAAGATCTGAAAACTGAAGTATTTGGCTTTTCCCAATTGGTTCAGTATTTCGTCAATTCTTTGTAATGGATATTTATCCTCTACCAATTTTTTATTCACTTGACGATATTCTATTACGAGTCTATCTTTTTTCTGAGCTACCGGGTAAAGATTTTTTTGGTACTAGCATTGGACTATTGTATTCTGAGGTGGCTAGTTCTATTATATAGTCTGTAATCAATTTTGTTATTTGTTATTCTATTTCGTTTTTATGCATGTGGAGTATCCTATAGTTTTTAATGTAAACTGGAGTTTTATCATTGACACGTAATTTTTGTCTATAGAAATTGTTATACGTCACATTATCTGATTCAATTGCAAAGATATCGGTAAATGACGAGCAAAGTTCCAAAAGTTTTTCTCTGGCCTGAAGTGGAAAATTTTTTGATAGTTTGTCGAGTATGATCTCTTTTATTTTAGGTGAGTCATTTAAGCAGTTTTACAAATTTACAACATAATAATAACGTTTCCGCAGAAACGTTTTCTATTAATAAATTTTTATCTGTAGTGTTAAAATTGCGAACAAAAGTGTTGTTTTTGTTAACAATAGCATTTAGAGTGTTGGGATTAATAATTCATTTTCTGTAGAGTCTATTTATACTCTCTTTATCTTTTCAGCTATTTCGAGGAGCGTAGTGGAATTTGGTTTGGGAGTGTCTAACGTTTGTAAATAAGCAAAAGGTCGTAAAAGATCTGGTCTAATTATAAAGTAAAGTATCCGGTAATTATCTAAAAATTTGTTTCGTGCCAATGGTAATCTAAAACGCAATTATTTTGTTCAAAATAAAATCAATTCCTATAATGCCATCGCAAGGTATAGGATTATTAACTATATGAAAATTATGAGTTATTTTAAATTATTTAAAAAAATTGTATTTTCAAAACAGCCTACTGTTGAGATAATACCTTCACCAATACCTTGTGATGTACACACCTTTACATTTTAAACTACTTATAAATCACATTAAAACAAACATTTATAAAACATATTTAAAAGATACACACCTTTACGGTACGTATCACCTTATTCTATTTTACTATATTATACTAAGATAATATTCTAACAACAAGAACATATGTTCATACTAAGCACTAATATCTATTTCATTCGCACAAATGTACTCATATTGCTGAATACAAAATATATGACATTACATTTTTACTTTTACTCCTACACAAATATGTTAACATATGATTATGTTTACGTTTTCTAATAATCTAAGTCTACTCACTCACACACATTATACTACTCCCACCCAGCATTTGGAAGATTGTTATGCAGAGAACCACCTAAGCGAGTCTTTTTCGAGTCCGCTTAGTGATCTACAAAAACAAAATACATGCCGTGTGCGGAAGCATATTTTGCTCCTCACAGTTGATCAAAAACTAGCTGCTTGTGTGACTCGAAAATGAGTCGTTTTTTAAAATTTTTTTGGTATTTTCGGGATCAAAAAACGACTCGAAAAAGACTCGTCAAGAAAAAACGCGCATAAGGTACCATTTTCTTCCGAACAAAGAGTCTTTTCCGATCAGAAAATGAGCGCACTTTCGACTGTCACCATCGCGGAGAAGAGTCAAAAACGACTCTTTTATGTTCAAAAATTTCAAAAAATGCTCTGTGGGCTATTACTAAATTACGATTCTGGTTCTGTTTACTTGATATGATTCTGATTACTTTTAAATGATTCTGTTTACTTTTAAATACAAAAACAATTGTTAACAAGTTTTAAGACAAAATACCGTTATACATACTATAAAAGAACGAACAAATTTCAAATAAAATTAATCTAGTTTTGAGCTCTAACAGCTGCCAACTATTTTCAATTTTTATAAGTCTTGAGCTTTAATAGCTGCCGACTGAATCTTTTTATCGTCGGCAAACTAAAAATAAATTAAAAAACTTAAATAAGTTTGAATTTTTATTTTTAATTTTTCAAACGGTCGCTAAAAACTAGACTTTTTTAAAAAATTAATATAAATGAAAAGTGACCTTTAAAACAAAATTATAGAAACTTTTTATCCTCTTCACTTTTTTTAGTGGACGGCATAAAAAAGATATTCAAAATAGCGCCAGTGGCGAACTTCGCCGGCAACCAATTAAGCAGGTCCTAGAATTTTTTTTATAAAAACGCGAGTCCTTTTTATTCTTTTTTTTTAATAAAAAAGGCGCGTTATTTACATGGTGACCCTGCGATGTCACCAAGTAACAAAACATATTACATGGCGATCCTGCCATGTCCCAAAACATATTACAACCTCACAACTTTAAAATGAAATCAGTATGAATATTGTGAGTGTTTTGAACAAATTTTTCTTTAATAATGCAGATATCAGAGACAGTGTCCAATAAAAATGTATTTGTGAAGTCATTTAATGAAGTCCTCAGCACTATATAGTTGTTGAATTTTAGACTGATGTTTAATATTTTACTAGATTTAGGGTTAAGTTTCTTTGGAGGTTCCTCAGATGGGCAGACAGGGGAGCATTCGCGTTTTCTTCAACTATTTCAAACCTGATTTTGAATAATATTGATTGTAATAACCACCTCTACTTCTATTATTATATCCTCTTCTTCCTCTATATCTTTGATTGAAGCCCCCCTCTGTTAATATAGTTTATGCTCACTGTGTTGCGTCCTCCCGTGAGGATGCGCATAGGTCCTAAACGTGGCCCTACTTGTCAGACTGGGAACTCGTCCCAAATCCTGTTTATAATTTCTCACCTTATTATGCTAGGCATGGTGAGTTATGCCGGTCTGTAGGCAGCCGTGAGGGTGCCGGAATGTTACCTGTATTATACTTACTCATGCTGATCTGGGTGGGAATAAAGTCCTCTGGTCCTTCCTTAGGTCCCTTGTTCTGGTTAGAGAGAATAATGCTTCTTATGTTTTCTTTATCGGTCACTTTAGTGACTGTATACTTTTATTATTACAGTTTTATTGGTGTTTACCATTGACAATCAACTCTTTTCACAGTTATAAAATCGACTATCAACTGCACAGTTATAAAATCAACTCCCTACTCTCTTAAAACTACTTATGTTTAACACCTCGGTTTTTACGATAATTAGGTGTACTCAGCATTTGTGCAAGATGCGGAAGGCAATCTTGCACAATAATTAGTCTTAGTTTTTAGTGATCTGGTTTACAATTATTTCCTTATACATACGTAATTTCTTAACAATTAGGAAATGTTAATCATGCATTTGGTCTTGCATTCTTGACCTAGGTTATATCTGGCTCAAGAATTTACTCTAGTTCCAATTAATTATTCTTTAAAATATACAGACATTCTTAAAGTAAACATTATTATTCAGTCTTACATTCCTACATACTTATTTATTAATGCCAACTTAGGCCGAACAAACATACAAACATGTATAACATGTGTAATTGGGTCATATTCCAATGTTAAGTTCTTATTTAACTTATACTTGTTTTGCGTTATTCGCTTAGCCAAACTTTGTGTATGTTAAATACAACAATAAAATATTAAAATTAATTTACCTCTGGTTTTTGCCTAGCTAGCATTTTACGCTGGCCGCACAGAAGTAATTTGTTGGCTCTATTTTATTGTCTTTAATATAGCGCTTGCTATGAAAGCTGATCGCCCAACTGGCGTCAGTGTTTACTTTAATAGCTTCTGTTTTGAAGGTGCCGACCTTGGCATTGAATTAACTTAAAGCGCTACAATGCAATGAAAGCTGATCGCCCGATTTGCGGTAGATCAGTTCTCATTGCAGGCACTTGAACATTTAAAAACAGATAACGTTTTGGGGAAGCCGCGTTGTGAGTCACAACATTCCTCCCCCCTTACACAAAGAAAATTTTTACCTTGAAGAGGTTAAAATTTTCGTCAATATACTTTAAAGTCCATTGTTTGTATGCTTGTTTTGCTTGTCTAATAATTTTATTTGCTAACTGATCACAATTTTATATGCTAGTTCATTTTTCAACATCATTCTTCGTTTGATTTAATTTAATTTGGTTTACTTTAGGTAATTACATATCTTAAATTTTATTAATAGCATATTGATATTGTACTATGTTCTTAATTCTTAAGTTGTTAATTTTACAAAGTTTATTAGATTCATTACCTATTCTTGTTATGTATATGTTAATTGTATAAATTTCTGCTTGTATTTATAACAATTTTTTACTACTTTTAATATATATTTAAAGTCACTTCTGTCTTGTATGAATGCATCCCTTGTGGTGTAATCTGATCCTCGTTGGTCTGCTACTGCCTGGTGTGTGGTGTCTATTACTTTTAGTCATCTTCTGGTTCCTTCTGTTGTTTTTATTTCTCCGCCCCGTTGTCCATCGGTGTGCCAAAAATATCACGGCGTGTTTCCTGTCTTTCATTGGTACAAGGATTTTTCTTTCGTACAATAATGCCAATTTGGTCTGTTCTGCTAGGTCCACGGTGTAGTCTTACATCATGTATTTTGATTTATAATTGAAGTTGCTGTTCCATCTATGTTGAATTAAATTTTGTTGTGTTTTATATCAGCATTTTGAGTTCTACTTTAGTTTGTTTTTATTTTCTTTTTCTGTCTCTCTCGCTGAAAGGAATGTTTTCTTCTGATTTCTACTAGAGGTTCCTCCAAACAACCACCTGGTGCAATCTCTTGGTTATGAATCACTTTTTCACTGAAAATAACGGCCGCTTCAGAATCTACAAGTAGAATGAGTTTTCCGTTTTTTGCTTTTTCGCAAGGAACTCCTACGAACCCATCATTCACTTTGCAAATATCCGAACGCGCCTTCGGTTTTATCTCATATCTATACGCTAAGTTCGCACATCGTAGCCAATCTTGCTCACTTATGGTTCTAGTATGTGCGCATAGTAATTTAGCTATTGCCAGTGTCGCCTCTAAATGAAGCACGACTGGTCTAAAAAAAATTTTGGCATCCGTTGCGAAGGATGTTTTACCCAAAACTTTTGCTAACCTACTGCCTGCACTTCTAACTATAAAACACAAAATTTCGAAAGCATAGAATTTATAGTTTGTTTTATAAAATTTTCTGGGTCTCGAACCCATTGGTTCATTGTCATTAAAACTCTCTGTTACTAACTCAAATTTTTCTTCTATCATATTTTGTTGCCATTTTGTTGTATCCCCTCTGAGAGGATACGCGTTGGTCCTAACAGTCGCCGAGCGACGTCCTACCTATGGGTTGTTTGCCGGCGCTTAAGAGCGCCACTGGCAAGCTACTCAAAAAAAAATACCTCTGTCGCCGTCACCCTTAGGTGCATTCAGGCGTGGAGGTTTTTGTTTATACTTACTTGTTTGTAGGGGTGTCCTGCGTATCGAAAATCCGGCCTTCTTCAGTAAAAGAAACGACTGCAGGTCTTTTTGTTTTTCATATCAATCTCGCTGAAAGGAATGTTTTCTGCTGTTGTGTTATATCGTTGTGTGGTGGGCTCTTGAACCACTTAATGGATTATTCCACTTGCATATAAAGTCTGTTCCATTATTTCTTCGCACTATGCTCCACAGAAAAACTGCCAGAATATATTGGAAAAATGTTAAAAAAAACATAATTTCAAATTGTTGCGATATGTCTAACATCTTTACTTAATTAGCATAATGTACTGCAAACCTGCACTTCTGTTCCATTTTACTGTGTCTTTTTGTCGTTGACTCAGAACTGTTGACATTTTTAAACTAATGCCGTTCCTTGTTTATTGTAGCTACTTCTCGCTGCCTATCGTCTTTCCAGTTACAACTCCATTATAATTACTTGTTGTACGTGATATTTGATACCTCGTATCAGAATGCAAAAGTAATATTGTATTTGGCCACTTTTGGCTTTAGTCATAGAATTCCGCTGCATCTTTATACCCAAAGTATTATCATGGTATTTATGCTCGTTACACTCCTGCTATTGTGATGCGTACAAGACTATCGGTAACCCTCATATTCATTCTTACATAAAATTAATATTTATGTCAATTTTAATATTTTCATCTCAAAATAACTTAATTTATAGCTAATTTTAAATTTAAATCTTGCGCCAAAATGTTTTTGAACTGTTTTAAATTTTGCGCTAATTATAACAACTATTACAATATATGCATGTTTTATTTGCTCTTTTTAGTGACTTTCATATATAATAATAATATCTTTTTACTGATTTTTTTTTTTCTTTTATTGTCATGTATGAATGGGCTCTCTCAAATATTCTTTTGCAACAGTTTGCTTTTAGATAAACTTATTCATATCTTAACATGTTTCGTTTAACATCCTTTATTTCTCAATTGTTAACTGTTAAATATGTTCATCCATATTTTGATATGTTTCAATTATGTATTTACTTATATTTAATCATTTTATTCTTCTTTGTAAACCCTTAACTTTTTTTTTCTTTTTAAAAATACTACTTTATTATTCATTTTAATCTTAAAGCTTTAATTCAACAGTTTTCATTTATATATTTATCGAATCGAAATTATACTTTTTTTTCATTATTTTTTCCTTTACTTTCTGCATCATTTTATTTATTATGTTTTACTACGTCTTCATTTGACGTTATCAAATTTCTTTATTTTCCATTAAAAAAAAATTTTTTTTTTCATTTCAATCAAATCTTTTCATCATTTTTTTTTTTTTTTTTTTTTATATTTCAATCCTAAACAAAACTTACAGAATTGAAATAAAGTGGCACTATTTTGGGATCTACAAGTAGAATGTGTTGTACTAGAATTTAATCCTTGCGAGGGATTTCTGTAACAACGTCATTCACTTTGAAGATGCCAACACAATTGCCTTTTACTTTAGATTTTCTCCGCTTCTGATTTTTTTTTTCTCTGCTTTACCTTAGCTCTCTAATTGTTTCATTTAAATGCCGTTTATATAACTTTTCTTGACTATTTCCTCAGTTAGTAGTTTTCTCTACTCCATTTATTTCTCATTGCCGTATTATGGCCACAAATATGCTGTCAAATTCACTTCTTTCCTACTTTTCTTTATAACCTTTTTCTTTACAACTTTACTAAATTAATATCTATATTTTTTTTTCATAATTTTACTCCTATATATACCTATTATTTTTATACCTATTATACTATTTTTCCCTTTTCCGTTAATTTTTTTTTTTATTTTATATTTTATTACATTTTCCCTACTATTAGTCAGCGCCATTTTTTCGTGTTACTATTATTTTTTTTTTCTTTTCGTCTTACATACCTTCTTTTGATTTAATATACCTAAATCAACTGTTCCTTTTGTAAGCAGTTCACTTTTCTTTATTTACATTAAATTTACATTTAAAGACAATAAAACTATTTAGATAAAAAAAAAAAAAAAAATTTTTGTCGTATATTTTTGTATATATATTTCCTTATTTTGGTGACAGTTATATTCCTTTAAATAAATTATTGAGCCTGCTGTTTTGTGCAACATTTCGGAATGTTTGCATTTTTTACTTGGTACCCTATGTAGATAACAACCAGCAATGTTATAGTGAATATTATTCCAGGCATGTTTAATAGGGATGTCCCAATGAAGTCTTCGGACCCATAGTTTCGGATGACCACACGGTCATTCTCCGTTTGGGTAGTCGTAAGGTTTTCCAATGTCTTTTTCTGTGTACCTATTTCTTTTACAAGTATCGTCGTAAAAGGTAAAATATTATGTTCAGCAATTTCTACAAACTCATTATTGAAAGTTAGATTCTTAAAACCTATTCTACAGTTGTTAAATTTTATTAGACTATTTCTGTATAATTTTATTTTCATGCTGTTACAATTTTGAAAAAATTGGGTGTCATTCAAATTTTTGACTATAATTAGACCCGGTATAATCTCTTTTAAACTCTCCTCCTTATCCTGCATCATTTCGCAACTCGCATCACTTGCCTTCACTATGTGTTTGATACACTCATCATCCACAACCTTCAGGTTTTCTTTTAGATTATCCTTAACGTGTCCATAATAAACCTGTTTTTCCTCGTCCACTATATAATCCCCCTTTGGTATTGCGATTGATTTATTGTATCTATTAGGAATGGGTTCGAATATAATTTTTGAAAATTTCTTCATCGAGTAGTTTGGTATCATTATGATTATTGTTATGAGATCTTTATAGTATGCTACTGCTATTTTTATATCTTCTAGCGCCCTTAAGTCGGATATCAAATCCAATTCCTCGTTGGTTAGAATGTTTCTAGATAATATATTTAATTTACTTGTCAATATTATCTGCTCGATATCATCTATATGGTTCCTTAACAACGTAATGTCGTAATTCATCTGAAAAATGTGTCTAAATATACCTAGTTCGTTTTTTATTTTTTCGGTATTGCTTGTTATTATTGAGTTTATGATCTCCTGTTGCTTGTTTATATGTCTTGTAATGTTCTGTACCTGATCTGCTATTTGTGAATTTATTACTATCTGTTTGTTAGATTCCGTGATTAATATCGAGTTACTTTTTGATAAATTGTCCAGTTTCTGTCTTATCATTTTTTTGTCCTCACTGTCCATTGTCCCTGCTATGATCTTCAGTCCTTTGCCCAATGCGTCCATCCACGCTCTTCTGGTCCGACTATGCGGTCTGAGCCCATTTATTTTTGCATTTAATAAATCGAAATTGTTTGTCAATGTTGCAAATGATGCGTCATTCCCATCTACCTGGTTCCTTACTACTTCGATGTTGTCTCTAATGTTTTCTCTGCTTATTTCAAACTCTGTTATGTTGATTACATGTAACACCTTCATATATTGCTTGATTATTGGTACTTCTCCTAATCTTATTGTAATGAACCCGTTGTTTTCATTGATGTTCTGCACTTCGATGTGTTGTGCCACTGCTACTACTGGAATAATCACTTGTAAAACCCAGTTCAACGTGTTCTTCATTTTGTATTCTGGAAATAAACATGTTCCCACCATTAGTGTTTTCATTACCCCGTGTTTAAAATAATTATAGTATTCCTTAAATGTATTTAATAATACTAACATCTATTCTTTGCTCTCAGTTCCATTTAATGTTCTAACACTTAATCTATCTTTTTTTCTATTTCTAATTTTCATGAAACAATTTTAGTAAATTGTTATGAATTTTCTTTGCTTTCCCCTTTATCGAAATCTCGGTAGTTACTGGGGTTTTTATTGCTAAAACTTCATACGGTCCTATCCATATTGGTGAAAATTTATTCTTCCTTGTTTGATTCTTCATTAGTACCCTGTCCCCAATTTTAAATTCTACTGCATTTAAAGTATTATCATAATATTTCTTAGATACTTCTTTTGCACGCTCCTGGTTCTGTCTTACCAGTTCGTGCGCTCTCTGAATTTGATATTTCATAACTTTTGAAGTATCCTCGGCATTATACACCGGACTACACTTTCGCCTTAAATTAGTTGGCATTTCTGAGTCAAACCCATATAAAGTTTTGAAAGGTGTTTGCTTTGTTATCGTATGCGGTGTGTTATTGTGAACGTGCATCGCAGACGATAACCACTGATCCCAATTTGACCCGTCTTCTTTGGCAAACCCTCTCAAATATTCTGCCAAAGGCCTATGACTTCTCTCTAGGGAACCATTTGCATGCGGATGATACGGTGTAATATGTAATTTTTTAATACCTAACATTTTACATACATCTGAAAACACGCGTGAAATAAAATTTGAGCCGTTGTCTGTAATTAACACCCTTGGTGTATTGTGGCGAGTTATAATTTCGTTAAAAAATGCTTTCGATATCGTGCTTGCTTCGGCATCTGGTATCGCAACACATGCCATATACTTCGAAAAATCATCTTGAAACGTTAAAATGTATTTATTACCAGACACAGTCTCTGGCAATATGCCGACTATATCCATATAAACTTTGTCAAACGGACGTGTTGGTGTGTCTGTCAATACCATAGGCATTTTGGTGAGTCTAGAACTTTTATTTATTTGACATTTATTACATTTTTTCACATACTCCTTAATTTCTTTTTGCATTCCCTTCCATTTGTATTGTTTTCTTATTCTAAAGTACGTTCTCAGCGCTCCCTGATGTCCTCCCAATGGCAAATTATGAAAATCCTTTAATATTCTCTCTATATCCTTCCTATCTGTTAGGATTTCTATGTTATTTTTGGCTTGTTGTTCTATTCCCTCATCCACTTCCGCTAGTGAATCCGTGTTTTCTTTAGTTTCTTCGGCTGCTTATTTTTCTCTTGCTTTAGATCTGGTTTGAACTACAACTATCTCTTGGTTCTGCTGTGGTATTCTACTCAGTGCGTCTGCATTTAAATTCTTTTTACCTGGTTTATAAATTATTTCGAAATCGTACTCTGACATCTTGTGTCTAAACCTTGCTAGTCTTGACGTTTGATCCTTCAGATTTGCTATACCCCTCAATGGTTGATGATCTGTATATATCTTGAATGGCCTACCTAACAAATATGCTCTAAAATTTTTTGTCGCCCAAACAATCGCTAAAAACTCTTTTTCTATTGTTGAGTACCCTTTTTCAGCGTTATTCAATGATCTACTGGCAAACGCAATTGGTCGATCTTCTCCTACTTCCCCTTGTGACAATACTGCTCCTAATGCGTCTCCACTCGCGTCCGTAGTTAATAAAAACGGTTTGCTAAAGTCGGGATATGCCAAAATGGGTGATGTAGTCACTGCTTCTTTTATTTTTTCGAACGCTTCCTGACACTTCTCTGACCATTGGAACTTATTATCCTTCTTCAGTAAATTATTTATGGGTGATGCAATTTGTGACATATTCTCTATGAACTTCCTGTAATAATTTGCTAGTCCTAAAAATGCTTGAACCTCTTTCCTATTTCTCGGTATTGGAATATCCTTCACGCATTTTAATTTCTGTGGATCCGGTAGTGCCCCTAATTCCGAACATTTGTGTCCTAGGTATGCTATTTCTCTGCGCAGAAACTGACACTTTTCCGTATTCAATTTTAAGCAATTTTCCCTAAGTCTCTGGAATACTTGTGCTAATCTCTCCCCATGTTGCTGTAAATTTTTGCCATAAATTACTACATCATCTAAATAAACAAAACAATCTATTCCTTGTAATCCTGTCAGTATATTATTCATCAATCGCTGGAAAGTCGCAGGAGCTCCGGTGAGTCCAAATGGCATTCTTTTGAATTCGTAATGACCAAATGCGGTACTAAATGCTGTCTTTTGTCTGTCTTCTTTACTCATTAGAACCTGATGGTACCCACTGGCCAAATCTAATGTTGAAAAATACCTACAGTGCCCTAATTGATCTAATATTTCATCAATCCTTGGTATTGGAAAAACTTGCTTAATTGTTGCGTCGTTTACCTTTCTAAAATCTATGACTAATCTCCACTTTTTCATACTATCGCTTCCTGCTTTCTTTGGTACTAACAGCAATGGCGAATTCCAAGGTGATTTGCTTGTCCTAATAATGTCGTCTTCTAACAGCTGTTCTACCTGTTTTTGAATTTCTTATCTATGCGCCTGAGGTAATCTATACTGTTTTTGATTTATTGGAGGCTGATTTGCTTGTACCTGAATTTCGTGTTCTATTACTGGAGTGTATGTTAATTTATCCCCTTCCAATAGAAAAATATCATGGTATGCCGTTATTAAATTTTCTATAGCAGACCTTTCCTCTACGTTCAAACTTTCATCTAATTTAATTGTTTGTGTTAATTTTTTAATCCTTTCTTTTACTTTACACTCGTTTACTCCATACATTGAGCCTGACTTCATTTTAAATATATTATAATTGGAAAATTTCGGTTTATAGTACCTCGGCAATATAACATCCTCATTATTTGAGTTCAAAATTGTTACATACGCGGTATCGTTCTCTACCTTCGTTAAACTTTCTCCTAAATAAACCCCTGGCACAATCTCCTGTTTATGTACAACTACCACCGGAATTTTAGTCTCTACTTTAATTCTTACTGTTTGTATGGTTCTAGCTTTTATTTGTATTTTTTCACTGTAATTAATTGAACTCAACTCATTCATTTGTTTCAATTGTAATTTTCTATTACCTCCTTCTCTGTTGTATATAGTTAATGTTTTATCTATCGTATTTATTATAGTTTTATTCCATAAATTATCCCGGCCTAATATGCCATCTGCAGGCAGTCCTTGTTCTAATGCAACTACGTGCAACTTAAAACTAAGATTATGTACCTCGTCATGTTCTATCTTCACTGACCCAAGTGTTTTCACGAAACCCCCAAATGCTCCACACAAATTTTTTATTTCTTTTCCCATGTCTTCAATTGTTTTTAATGCACTTTGTTTCACTAAACTCGTGTCTGCTCCGGAATCTACAAGAAGAATGAGTCTACCATTTATAGCATTCTTGCAAGGAATTTCTATAAACACATCATCTACTTTGGAGATTCCAAAACATTCACCCTTTTTCTTTTCCAACACCGTCATATTTTTATACCAACCATCATTTGTTATATTTTCACTTAATTTTCCTAATTCCACATTGTATTCCTTTGGTATTTTGTTTAATTTCTTGAATACCATATCAGATTTTCCTTTTATCATGTTTTCATTTAATTTTTCCAATAGCACATTGCATTTTTCTTTTATCATATTTCCATTTAACTTTTTGAATACCACCTCGAATTTTTCTTTTATTATATTTTTATTTAATGATTTTATTACTCCTTTGAAGTTCCCTTCTATACTTTTCTCTACCGCGCTCGTAATATTTTCGAAAAGTATTCTTCTTTCTTTTATTTCCCTTTTTATATTCCTATGGGCTCTTTTCATACTACCCATGGCCATATTCACCATATATATAATTATTTGTATTATTATTAAACTGCTATAAAAAAAAATTTTTGATGTTGCCCGTAGCAACTTAATTACTTCTTTTGAATTCGGACCTACATTCGCTACATTTCTCTCTGATTGGGACGAACAGACATTCACAATCTTTTCAGATGTCGAATGATCTGTTACTAATCTCTCTCCTGGCTTGAATGTACAGATATTCACAATCTTTTCAGATGTCGAATGATCTGTTACTAAACTTTCCACTGGCTTGGATGTACTTATATTCACAATCTCTTCAGACGTAGAATTATCTGTTACTATCCTTTCTGTTGACTTAGATGTACAGATATTCACAATCTTTTCAGATGTAGAATTATCTGTTACTATCTTGGTCGGCCTAAGTGTTCTTTTATTTCGGGGGTCCCAGCTTATTGGCCTTTGCGGGGCCCCTGAAAGTTTCCCTGCCTATTCTCCCAATTCCTCTTAGCGTAGCAGTCTTTTTCTACGTGGCCTAACTTGTTACACCACCTACATTCAATCGCTTTATTTGGTCCCTGTTTCTGTTTTTTTTCCTCATTATTTCTGAATGGATTTTTTGAATTAAAATTACCCTCATATCTTTTTCCCTCCATTTTATCACTTCTGGGTTTAAATTCTTGGGCACATTTCCACCCCTTTTCGTACCCATATTCCTGGCATTTTTCACAATATGGTGTGTTTCTCCTGGTTATACACACGTCCCTGGTATGCCCTCTCTCCTGGCAAAAGGAGCACCTTATAGCTAATCTGCTATTTGTCAATTGTTTTGCATCCTCTTCTTGTATGCTGTATTGCCCTCTTTGTTCTTGACCCCTTTCTCTGGGAAACCTAATTCCCTGTTTGCCCTGGTACTCTTGCCCGTAGTTATTATGGCCTTGTGCGGTTCTCCCTAGCTCACCTCCTTTTAACATGATCTCCATTTCTAACGCCTTTTTTTCTAACGCTGCGAGACCCAAACCGGTTGTCGTTAATAAAATCGTTCGTAGGTTCGGGTCGGAGACGCCCACCTTAAACGCACTAACGACTGAACTATTTAGCTGTTCCCACAGGATACCGTCCTCACCTACTAGATCTCTACCTCGAGACTCTATGTCGCTTATTCGGTTCGCGAACGAACTTAAACTCTCTCCCGGCCTTTGGACGCAATGCGATAGCTCCATTATCAACGTATTATACGTTGTCTCCTTATGGTACTTCGCTTTGATTGCCCCATAGAGTTCCTCAACCTTGCCAAATCTCTTATTCCTGCAAAACTCAAATGCTTCCCCATGTAGCCTTAATTTCACACAATTTGTGAAGTCCTGTGCCTCTACTGGTTTCACCGCTTTGAATGCCAACTCGCATCCTTGTATAAACCTATAAACTTCTGCCGGTGACTCAGTACCTGAAAATAGCGGTACTAAGTTACTCACCGTTTTGGCTATTTTACTTATATTCATTTTAACGGTTGTTGGTACTACTATTGTTTCCCGGTCTCTTCTTACCAACTTTAAACTTTCTATTTTTCGTTGGGCTTCCTGCAATTTCTTTTCACACTCCGTGTGCTCATTCTCGACTAGTTGTTTTACTAACTCCTCGGAGATATTCTTATTGCCCACTATTTTTCTCAATTTTAGGTTTTCGTCCTCAATTTCCCTTATCCCTTCTTCTGTCTCTTCGAGTTGTATCCTTATTGCGTGATATTTCTTTTCGATATCCCTGAATCGCTCGTTCAGGTCCTCCTTTTCCTCAACAGATGCCCTCGACTCACTATGTACCAGCTGCGTAAAAATTTGCAGGACAACCTCTGCCTCCTCGGCTTTACCTAACTCTTTTGAATCATAGACTCCTTTTTTTACTGCTTCAAAATCTTTTCTTGAATTACAAAAGTGTTCTATTTTACTCCACAATTGTTCTATGAAACTATCAAATTCTGCCTGCGCCATGTGAAAATATGGAATTTAATAAAAGACATGCTATTTAGTTTGTTTTATTTATATATAACTTTATTCTCTTTCTTTTCAGTGATTAGCTTTCATATCATATTAACATATCGAAGCAACAATTGATGCATAGGCTATAAAAGCTTGTTTCAAATTCATGTATAAATAAATATTTTGTTTGTATTTCGCCAAATAAGTGACGAAAAACCCCGACACAATTTAAGTTTTATTTTTATGTTCAAAATTTGCCATGATATCTCTTGCCGTTGACTGGTTCTCTTTGAAGTCGCGTCCTCTTTCGCGGTGATTTAGTTCCAAAAAAAAAATTCTTGCTGTTTGTTGACCAACTGCATCTGCTTCGTAAAATTCCAGCATCGCCTTGAAGTGGATAAAAAAAAAAATTCTAATGAATTAAACAAAAAATAAGGTTTTAAACGAAACTTAAACCTTGAACACAGAAACTTTTATTCCTGCCAGCCTCTTTCCGAGAGGTGGTGGAAGATTTTGAATTGCAAACCTAGAAAGGTTCAACCGAAACTTAAACCATTATATGAAAGTAAATAGGATCTATTATCCTCAATGTTCCCGTGAACAAAAAAAACCCACCAAAAATTTTAGTTTCAAAATGCCCTATCAAAAAAATTTCATTCGTTTACAATTTTACAAAAACTTAAAAAAAAATATCCTTATTGTTCCTGTAACAATAAGGATCCTAACAAAAATTTAAATTCCATAAAAAAGAATTTTTTCATTAAAAAATATCCTTGTTGTTCCTGTAACAACAAAGTACCACCGATCACTTTGAATCCCTACGAAAAAACCAATGTCCTTACTGTTCCTATAACAGAAGGATCTAATAAAAATTGTACTCCTCTAAAAAAAAATTTTAAAATTAAACAAACAAAAAATATCCTTATTGTTCCTGAAACAATAAGGATCCTAACATCCTTGCTGTCCTTGCGAACAGAAGGATCCTACCGGCTGCGCCAATTTTGTTGCGTCCTCCCGTGAGGATGCGCATAGGTCCTAAACGTGGCCCTACTTGTCAGACTGGGAACTCGTCCCAAATCCTGTTTATAATTTCTCACCTTATTATGCTAGGCATGGTGAGTTATGCCGGTCTGTAGGCAGCCGTGAGGGTGCCGGAATGTTACCTGTATTATACTTACTCATGCTGATCTGGGTGGGAATAAAGTCCTCTGGTCCTTCCTTAGGTCCCTTGTTCTGGTTAGAGAGAATAATGCTTCTTATGTTTTCTTTATCGGTCACTTTAGTGACTGTATACTTTTATTATTACAGTTTTATTGGTGTTTACCATTGACAATCAACTCTTTTCACAGTTATAAAATCGACTATCAACTGCACAGTTATAAAATCAACTCCCTACTCTCTTAAAACTACTTATGTTTAACACCTCGGTTTTTACGATAATTAGGTGTACTCAGCATTTGTGCAAGATGCGGAAGGCAATCTTGCACAATAATTAGTCTTAGTTTTTAGTGATCTGGTTTACAATTATTTCCTTATACATACGTAATTTCTTAACAATTAGGAAATGTTAATCATGCATTTGGTCTTGCATTCTTGACCTAGGTTATATCTGGCTCAAGAATTTACTCTAGTTCCAATTAATTATTCTTTAAAATATACAGACATTCTTAAGGTAAACATTATTATTCAGTCTTACATTCCTACATACTTATTTAATAATGCCAACTTAGGCCGAACAAACATACAAACATGTATAACATGTGTAATTGGGTCATATTCCAATGTTAAGTTCTTATTTAACTTATACTTGTTTTGCGTTATTCGCTTAGCCAAACTTTGTGTATGTTAAATACAACAATAAAATATTAAAATTAATTTACCTCTGGTTTTTGCCTAGCTAGCATTTTACGCTGGCCGCACAGAAGTAATTTGTTGGCTCTATTTTATTGTCTTTAATATAGCGCTTGCTATGAAAGCTGATCGCCCAACTGGCGTCAGTGTTTACTTTAATAGCTTCTGTTTTGAAGGTGCCGACCTTGGCATTGAATTAACTTAAAGCGCTACAATGCAATGAAAGCTGATCGCCCGATTTTCGGTAGATCAGTTCTCATTGCAGGCACTTGAACATTTAAAAACAGATAACGTTTTGGGGAAGCCGCGTTGTGAGTCACAACAACTGCATTATCAGTGTCGGCATGTAAATCTATGAAATTTGTGACTACATCGTTGAGATTAATAAAGTTACTTGCTTTAATTGAAAGTTTTATCTGTGGTGAACGAGCGTTTTTCACAATGGACTTAACGGCCGTTTGTGTAGCATAGTTTTGAGCTACTTGTGGCCTAAGTCCATCTGACAGGTATGCGTTTTGCAATAGAAGGGCTTATTGCAATAACTTGATAAGCCACATGTTTTACAAAATCAATTTTTTAAGCTAAAAATGCATTGTCTGACCACTGAAGAGATTTTGGATATTTCTTATTAATTTTCCTATTGTAAAAGTTTCCGAGTTCAATTTTTTTTTAATTATTTATTTTTTTTATTTTTTTATTTTGAGTTTTACTGGTACAACAAGACTCAAGTAATCTTATGAACAGTACCAGCAGTGAAAAAGTACAAAACACCATTTCTTCATACAAAAATAAATTTTTTTTTAAAACTTTAGAGTCGATTATTTCAGAATCGTTATTTTTATGTGGCTTATCATGTTCTTGCAATAAGCCCTTCAATTTTAAGGTAAACTGCTCTATTTCTTTTGCATACTCTGTTGGGTTTTTTTAATTTTGTTTTGTATTGAGCAATTTTGCGGAAGCTGATTGGGATGACTCACTTTTGATTTCACGTTTTAGTGTAGCCCTTATTGCTGAAATTGTGTTTTCATTACTTATAGCGCTTTGTGATACACCAGAGTGTTTTTTTTAATGAGCGAGATAGCTATTAATTAATTTTCTTCTTAAATAGTTTCAAGAAGATTTAGAGCATTAAGAAATTTGAATAAATTTTCTTGCCTGTCGTCAAAGTCTGGCAATAATTTTGAGGATAGGCCAAGAAATTCCGCTGGAGTCATGTTTGAATTGTCAATAGGTAATTGCTTTTCTGAAATGATCCTGTTGTCTTCTTTGTCTGTATTTGTTTCTACTTCTTCTTGTTCGCTTTCATCCGTCTCAATTATTTTATAATTTACTTCACAGCTTAAGGATAAGGGGATTTTAATCTTAATGTTATAGGGATATTCACACCAGTGCCATGTTAGCCATAGAGATGGAAGAGCCAACTGCCTCAGGGCACCACGCTCCGGGGGGTACCACGAAATTAGCAATAACAATTTTTTTTGGCAAGAAAATTTGCCAATTTCATTTTTTGATTGCAATTTGTAAATACGTAAATTAAATTTAATCTACACCGAAGAACCTGTCAACCAATGTAGCGAGTAAACAGTGTTCTTACTTGCTCTAATAATGATAAGTAACCTTCAGTTAAAAATGCAGTAAATTTATATGACGCTAGCTTAAGGCCTAAGTAGCCATAGCTCATAAGTTAACTTAAAATTTTAATTTTCTGTTAATATATTAATAATAATAATAATATATGACGCAATGATTTATATGATTGCAAAACGTAGTAAAATAAATGGAAGTGGAGTAATTATTAGTTCAATCGGAGTACAATGAGAACACTGAAGCAAGTTCAAGAAAACCAACAATGGCAGATTGAATAAAAGAAAAACGACAAAGCCAACGCTACAATTTTGGGCCATTTCTTAGCGATTCTCTCTCACCGACACGAATACGACATGATTTTTTTTTTTTTTTTTTTTGATTTGCCCGGAGGTATGAAATGTTGCAAAGATAGGTATACCCGTCCTATACGCATGCACGATTTACATTTTAGATTCTGCCCGAATCAGCCGGGACAGACAGAATGCACCTACGTACTAATCATACCCCCTATTGGCAATTAGGATTTTCCACTAAGCGCATTAATTGGCTTTTCAGCGGAATTAAAATTTTGAATATATATAAAACGCGTATTTAAGTATACTTGATTCTATATAAATAAGCAACATCGAATTAAATAATAGTAATAATCAATTTAAGGTACCCGAAAAACAATCCTGATTTCAAAAACAATCCAAAACTAAACTCATTTTAACTGGTTTGCGGCCATTGTCCAACCCAAGGACCTAAGTGGAAATGAGATAAATCTCATACCCACCAAATCAAAATCCCAATTAGTTGGATATGCATTTGGGCCAACGCAGGCTTAAACTAGTGTGGAAAAGATATATACTCTGGCACACCAATCCAGGTGATAGTGTGAGTTCAGTCTAATTTCAAATCAGGAAACCACGTGAGCACGTAACTCACAATTCGATTTAAAATTTAAATATTGAATAATTAAAAAGTAAGTTTTAAAAACGATTCATATTTGATGGTGCTTACTTAATAAAACATAATATCGAGACAAAAAGGAGAAACAGAACAATCTCAATTACCGATATTACATTGTTATAAAACTGCGTTAGGTATAATAGGATGAAGTTAAATTGATTTAATTATTTAAATGTAATATAATTTTCCGTTTTAAGACGTGTACCGAATCAGAAAATTTAATCATGTTGAAGTTATCATTGAAATCACTGCACATACATCGTAAAGGATCATGAAGAGCGTAATTAGAACTGCACTGACTCAGCTTGAAAAACAGAAAATGTCTAGTTCCTCTCCTTGGTATGTTAAAATTTAGAGCTGAGATGAGATATTCCGAATTAATCTCGCCACGAAGTAATTTATACAAAAACATGACATTAAGCATCATTCTTCTGCTTCTTAGGGAAGGTAGTAAAATAATTTTAAGGCGTATTTCATATGATGGAAGCATAATATTGGGTTCCAACGACTATGACGTAAAGCAAAAAGTAAAACCTGTTTTTGAACGGATTCTATGGCGTCGATGTAGACATTATATTGTGGGTTCCGTATAACTGATGCATATTCACGAATTGGCCTAACGAGAGAGGTATATAATAATTTAGTAGTAAAGTGATTACTGAATTCTTTAGCCCATCTTTTAATGAAAACAAGGACTCCTCTTGCCTTATTTATCACCATATTAACGTGGAGATTGAAGCGAAGTTTTGAATCCATAATACCACCAAGATCGAGAAAACTGGAAACTATTTTTAAGTTAGTGTTATTTATAGTGTAATTTATGTTATTAGCAGATCTTCGCGAGAATGTCATTTGCTTACATTTTTTGTTGAGATTTAATATATGTAAGCTACACCAGTCCACAAGCCTATTTAGATAAGATTGTAAAAGATGTTGTTCTTTGGGTGATTTTTAACAAAGAAAAAGTTTCACGTCGTCAGCGTACATTAAGACGTTACAGTGTTTTATTACCGAAGGAAGATCATTAATGAATAGTAAAAACAAAACCGGTCCAAGATGACTGCCCTGAGGAACGCCAGAAGTGACCGAAATACTTTTTGAAAGAGAATTCTTATATAAAACCTTTTGAGTACGTCTAGATAAATTTATCCAATTTAACAATGTGACAGGAAACACAATAAGGTGGAGTTTTTTCAAAAGATGATTATGATTAACACTGTCGAAAGCTTTGCTAAAGTCCGTATAAATAACATCAGTCTGCAGTCCCAAAGTAAAACCATTTATAACACGCGTAGTAAACTTTAAGAGGTTTGTTGTAGTGGACTTACCCTTCAGAAAACCATGTTGAAAGACAGAAATGGTGGAAGACACGGAGTGGGTAAATTGATCAGTTATGATTTTCTCAAATAACTTAGGGATTGCACTTAATTTTGCAATTCCTCGATAGTTAGAAACATCTATCTTGGAGCCAGATTCATGAAGGGGTAAAATATAAGAATCCTTCCATTTAATAGGAAAATAACCACTATGCAAGGAAATATTAAAAATGTTTGCTAGAGGAGTACACAGGTTTGTAGCACATTGCTTTCAAATACAGCTTGGAATTTTATCAGGGCCGGTCGTAAAAGAAGATTTTACTTGTCGAAGATAACACACGACAATATTTGGGTCTATTACAGGAGTTTCAAAAGAGTTAACAGGCGGGAGAAAAGGATACACCGTGCTAGTATAAAATGGTATATCGGAGTAAGTTGATTTAAAGAAGTTTGCAAACATGTTAGAAATCACATTGTCACAAGATGATTCTTCCTGATTGAATTTCTGGAGGCTTTACGTTTTGAGTTAACAAAACTATAGAAAAGTTTTGGATCATCTTTAAATTTAGATTTTAAGCTAATTATATAAGCAGAATAGCATTGTTTATTTATTAGTTGATATCTATAACGACAAGAAGAATAGGAAGCAAAGTCTAAACTTACTTACTTAGTTGGCGCTACAACCGTATGTCGGTCTTGGCCTCATCTAAGAATTTGCGCCAGCCATTTCTGTCTTTCGCTTGCTGGCGCCAGTTGGAAATTCCAAGCTTCGTCAGGTTGTCCTCTACTTGGTCTTTCCAACGAAGATGCGGTCGTCCTCTTCTGCGTTAACCGCCGCTGGGTACCGAATCGAATGTTTTCTTCACTAGAGCATCGTCTTTCATGCGCTGAACATGACCAAGCCAGCGAAGCCGCTCGATTTTAATGCGCTTGACTATGTCGATGTCAGCGTACAGCTCATACAGTTCATCATTCCACCGTATTCGGTACTCGCCATTGACGCAGATTGGTCCGTAGATCTTACGAAGAATCTTTCTCTCGAATGCTCCTAAAGTCTTTTCATCTAAACTGCTCAGCGTCCAGGTTTGTGATGCGTAAAGCAGGACGGGCATGATGAGCGATTTATAGAGCGTGATTTTCGTTCGTCGAGAGAGGGCTCTGCTTCTCAATTGCCTACTGAGTCCAAAGTAACACCTGTTGGCAAGAGTTATTCTTCGCTTGATCTCAATGCTGATGTCGTTGGTTGAGTTAATGCTGGATCCCAGATAAACGAAGTTCTTCACAACCTCGAATGAGGTATTGTCAACGGTAACGTGGGTTCCAAGACGCTGTGACTGTTTGTTTGTTGACACTAAGTATTTCGTCTTATCTGCATTAACTGTCCGACCCATTCGACTTGACTCTCTTTCTAATCTGGAAAAACTGCACTGACTTCGCGCGTATTATGTCCAACGATTTCGATTTTATCAACATACGCAAGCAGCATAACACTCTTGTAGAATATTGTGCCACTACGTCTTAGATCAGCAGCTCGGATGATCTTCTACATCATTGAAAAAGTCGCACGATAAGGAATCACCTTATCTGAAACCTCGTTTGGTAATAAATGGTGGGGAGAGGTCCTTCCCGATTTTAACTGCGCTGCTGGTGTTGCTCAGTGTCATCCTGCAGAGTCGTATTAGTTTTGCAGGAATACCAAATTCAGACATGGTGGAGTACAGGTGCTTCCTTATCGGGCTGTCGAAGGCGGCTTTGTAGTCGATAAAAAGATGGTGGGTGTCGACTTGTTTTTCTTGAGTCTTCTCCAAGATTTGTCGTAGCGTGAAAATCTGGTCGATGGTGGACTTTCCAGGTCTGAAGCCACACTGATAATTTTCGATCAGTTTGTTTACAATAGGCTTCAATCTTTCATATAAAACGCTCGACAGGACCTTATATGCGATATTAAGAAGGCTTATCCCACGGTAATTGACACAGATAGTGGGATCGCCTTTCTTGTGGATTGGGCAGAGCACACTGAGATTCCAATCGTTCGGAATGCATTCTTCCGACCATATTCTGCATAGAAGCTCGTGAATGCATTTAAGTAGAGCTTCGCCTCCGTTCTTAAACAGCTCAGCAGGTAAGCCATCAGCTCCCGCGGCTTTGTTATTTTTAAGCCGAGCTATAGCTGTCAGAACTTCATCATAGTCGGGCAGCGGAACCTCGACGCTGTCATCCTCAATTGGGGTTTCCGGAATATCATCTCTATTGGCGGGTCAGCGTCGCCATTTAGAAGCTTAGAGAAGTGTTCCCTCCATAACGTCAGTGTACTCTGGACATCTGTCACTAGATTCCCGTTTTCATCCTTGCAGGAAGAGGCCCCGGTTTTAAAACCATCGGCAAGGCGTCCCATTTTTTTTAAAAAAATTTTCGGGCCTCATTCCTGTCACCAAACATCTCAATCTTCTCTTGCTCACGCTTTTCTGCCTCTCTTTTTTTCCGCCTGAAAATATGTCTCTCTTCCCTCCTCTTTTCTTTGTATCGCTCCTTAGCAGCGCGCGTTACAACCGACTGCAGGGTGGCTTTGTAGGCGGCGTCTTTCTCTGCAGTGGCTTCGCGACACTCCTGGTCGTACCACTGGTTTCGGCGAGGGCGTTGGTAGCCAATCACCTCTTCAGCAGCCGCACGCATGGAGTTGGAAATGTGTGTCCACTGAGCGCATATATCATCGATTGGAGGAGTGCTTTGAAGCAGGAGTGAGAGTCGAGTGGCGAAAGCATCGGCTGTCTGTTTCGATTGCAGCTTGTCGACGTCTAGCTTTCTCTGTGTAGGGTTGCGTGCATTCTTAGCTGCGCACAGACGTGTACGGATCTTGGCTGCAACAAGATAGTGATCCGAGTCAATGTTTGCACCACGGATCGTGCGTACATCCAATACACTGGAAGAGTGCCTTCCATCGATCAAACCGTGATCAATTTGATTTTTTGTTTTTTGATCAGGGGACATCCAGGTGGCTTTATGAATATCGAGATGCTTGAATCTAGTGCTACTTACGACCATATTTTGTGCTGCGGCGAAGTCGATCAGCCTCATTCCGTTATCGGAGGTGTTGTCGTGGAGGCTGAACTTTCCGACTGTTGGACCAAAAATATTTTCCTTGCCCACCTTAGCGTTGAAGTCACCAAGCACGATTTTTACGTCGTGGCGGGGGCAGCGCTCGTAAGCATTTTCAAGGCGCTCGTAGAAAATTTCCTTGATCTCATCGTCCTTGTCTTCTGTCGGGGCGTGCGCACATATTAGGCTTATATTGAAAAATCTAACCTTGATGCGGATTATGGCAAGTCGTTCGTTCACAGGTGTGAATCGCAGGACGTGAGGCCATAGTCTCTTGCCAACTACAAATCCGCATCCAAACTCGTGCTTCTCCGCATGGTCGCTGTAGTAGATATCACAGGGTGCATGCCGAATGCAACGGAAGGGACACTTCCATCGCATTTCTTGGATAGAAGTGATATCAGCTTTGTATCTTTCCAAGACCTTCCCAATTAAGGGTTCGGACATTCCAGGTGCATATCCGTAAATCATTATCAGTTTTTCGTTTGCGGTAGTCGTCATCAGATTTGGGGATCATTTTTCTTCTTTTCTTATTTGTTTTCATTGAAATTGGTTTTTACGGGTGGGCTTCAAACCCGACGCACAACCTATTTTAAGCTTAGGGAGGCCCGCCGCTCAGATTAGCCGCCAAACTAACGGTTGTCAGTTTTGATGTTGCCCCGGAAACACCATGTGGAGGTTTGAGTCGACTTGAGGCGATTTCACAAAGATTATGCTGGCCTTGCCAGGTTCAGACAGTCAGACATGTTACATTGTTCCATCGCCCCCAGTTTCCCAAGTCTAAACTAGAACCAGATATTTTATATTTTTTAAATAAATGATTTTTTAAATTTTTAAGTGCCTTTAGATCATTTGTTAGCCAGGGTGGATTTAAAGGATTGGAGAAACACTTTTTTTGGGACGGACAATAAGAAACACCTTTGCAGAGTATCATTGAAAAACTGTACAAAAGATTCGACGTCATAATATAAATATGATGTTCCGCTAGTTAAAATTGGAGACCAATCAGTCTGCGAAGGTAAGGAAATAAGTTTTACATAGTCCGTTTTCTTAAAATTATAAACTTTGTTATTTCGCGCATCAGCAGTAACTTTATCTTCTTTTTCGTGGGGGAGTAAAACTGTTATTTCAAGAGTTGGATGATGTACATCTTCTGGAAGAGATACGGGATTCGAACAATGGAGATTAACAGTAGTGTATCTATCTACAAATACAAGATCTAGGGTTCTGTGGTTTATATTTAAAATATCATTGACTTGTTGAAGACACAGATCAGACAAGCTGTCTGCTGTATCTAAGAAATCATTTATCCAATCACTATTGGAAACAGGAGTAAGAAATGAAGAATCGTCAGACGATCTCCAAGTCACAAAAGTAGGTTAAAATCACCCAGCACAATAAGAACGTCTTTATTTTTTAACAAATTGTGAACTTTTCCGATGGCGTGTAAGTGTTTAAAATACATTGTTAAGTCACATTTAGGAGGAATGTAAGAGCAGGTAACATAAATAATACTATTATTTAATTTAACTGCAACACAAATGAACTCAATGTCACTGGTGTCAAGAATTGTCAATTCTTCAGATACAAGCGAGTTTTGAACAGCTATCAAAACACCACCACCGATCTTATCATGACGATCTTTACGAAAAATTTGATATTTATTGCACATTATTTCAGAAGTTAAGATATTAGAGCGAAGCCAAGTCTCCGTAAAAATTATAATGTTATATTCAAAATCAAATCTGTTTATGAAAATATCGGAAAGTTTGGAGTTAAGACCCCTGACATTTTGGTACAGAAGCTCTAATTTAGACTTGCGGTTTATTAATCGTTTTGGCGGCCAAAAGTTTACATCAACTATAGAATTAAATAAATTTTCAGGAACTGTTAATCTAAAAGAAGTAATCGATCTTACATTTGAATATTTGAATGTATGAACCGAAAGATGCAAGGATCAATTCAACTTTGATTTATTGAAAAAATCTACATGAACCTCTGTTGTATCCGCAGCTAAGCGAGAAACAAAGATTGATTTAGTTGGTGGAATTGCAATGATTGGCTTAGGTGGAACAGAAACCTGAGAAGTAAGAGGAACAACCTGGGAATCGCCCAAAGTTGGAGAAAGAGAAACAGTTTGGGCATAAGACATGACTGGCAATGAAGGTGGAGGTGCCAGCACTGGCAAAGGAGCAGAAATCGATATGTTTGGAGGGGCTGTCATACCACCATTTTGGTCAGACAGTTAATATTACTGAATCAAGAACTGTCGTTGCGTGATGTGAATTGAAAATTCGCTACTGACATTTATAATTCTCTCATTGTTCGGTGTGGTGACCGCATATGAGCCTGAACAGAATAAAAAAACGTTGCGGCCGACGATATCTGTTGTTGGAAAATACATGCAAAATTTAGAAAAAACCGCACCTTGCTTTCCGCAACGATAAATCGCAGACTTAGAATATATTCTATTTCAACCGTCGGTCGCAACGATTTTCGATTCTGTTCAGGCTCTTTAGCAGGCGACAATACATACACAATCGCTACTCCGACCCTATAAACATTTGGACGACCGTTGGAAGAAAAGTTGGTTTTTGGCGACGCTTCCGCGATTCGCCTATATGTGTGTTGGAAGATGAATTGCTATTTAATCTTCGTACGACTCTTTCGCGATTCGCCTTTATGTATGTGTGTTGGAAGATAAATTGCTATTTGATCTTCTAACGACTCTTCCACGATTCGCCTGTATGTGTGTTGGAGGATTAATTGAATATTTTTAATTCATACACAAATTTAAAATTGCATCAAAGTAAGCATTGCACAGAATTTTTAATTTCGTTTCAAAAGTGGAAAGGGATTAAGTAAGAAATTAATTAAAATAAGTTAAAAATGTTGTCTACCAAAGCTATTTCTTCCAGTGTATCGCTTGAAGCGATTAGTTAGCAATGCTCTTCATCGATTAGCTTTAGACTCTACCAGGACGCTTTAGACTCTACAACGGAGGATTCGCTGGCGATGAAAATGCGAGCTCGCTGGCGATGGTGTTGCGAATTTTAGATGCTTGCTGGCGACGCTTCTGCGATTGTATTGGGGGTTGGAATTAGTTTTAAAGGTTTTCTAAGAGATGGCGTAACTATCAATAGATCGCATCGGGCACACCTGTGACTATATTCATTTCAAAGCACATTGTCTAAGCTTCATTTTTCAGTATGTGTCATTCCACTGAAGTGTAAATAACATATATTTTTTTCTCTGTGAACATGTCGACTTTCGTTCCAACAAAACGTAATTTGCGGGAAGGTTTACTTTTGTGCTTCCATTTGAAGAAAAAAGCGGTTGAAGCACAACGCACGCTTACTGAGGCTTACGGGGACTATGCTCCATCGATTTCTACCTGTGAGTACTGGTTCCGTCGGTTTAAAAGTGGTGATTTTGATACGGAAGACAAAGAGCGTCCGGGCCAGCCGAAAAAGTTTGAAGATGAGGAATTGGAGGCTTTGCTTGATGAAGACCCGTGTCAAACCCTTCAAGAATTGTCAGAATCATTGGGAGTCGACTTATCAACGGTCGGCAAACGCTTGAAGGCCATGGGAATGATTCAAAAGCAAGGAAATTGGGTGCCGTACCAGTTGAAGCCGAGAGACGTTGAACGGCGATTTTGCATGTGCGAACAACTGCTTCAACGGCATAAAAGGAAGAGTTTTTTGCATCGTTTTGTCACTGGCGATGAAAAGTGGATCCATTACGATAATCCTAAGCGAAAAAATCGTGGGGACCACCCGGCCATGCATCAACATCGAGGGCCAAGCCGAATATTCATGGCGCCAAGCTTCTGCTGTGTATTTGGTGGGATCAGAAGGGTGTCGTGTACTATGAGCTGCTAAAACCTAACGAAACCATCACTGGGGAACGCTACCAACAACAATTGATGCAATTGAGCCGAGCATTAAAGGTTAAACGGCCGGAATATGCCAAAAGACACGACAAAGTGGTTTTTCAACATGACAACGCACGGCCACATGTTGCAAGAACCGTCAAGGAAACGTTGGAGGCGCTGAATTGGGATGTGCTACCCCACCCGCCTTATAGCCCAGACATAGCCCTTTCCGACTACCACCTATTCAGATCGATGACGCATGGCTTGGCTGAGCAGCGTTTCACTTCTTACGAGGATACCAAAAAATGGGTCGATTCGTGGATTGCCTCAAAAGACGAATCATTCTTCCGGCGCGGAATCCATATACTGCCAGAAAGATGGGAAAATGTTGTAGCTAACGATGGACAATACTTTGAATAATATACATTGTACCGTTGTTTCTAAATAAATGCTCAAAAACCGAAAAAAAACCTTTAAAATTAATTCCAACCCCCAATAAATTTTTGTAGGGGAATCGCTTTAGACTCTACCTGGCTACCTGGAGACGCGTCTGCGATTCTTTTTAACGAATCGCTTAAGGCTCCCCGAAAGACTCTTCTGCGACGCTTTGTAGAGATTCCCTAGCGAGCCTTTAATGCGAATCGGTCGCGACTCTTCTTCGCGATTCCCTTGTAAGGAACCAACTACTCTCAACGGAGGATTCGCTGGGGATGAAATGCGAGCTGGCTGGCGATGGTGCAGCGAATTTTAGACGCTCGCTGGCGACGCTTCTGCGATTGCAAATGTTTGTAGGGGAGATCTCACTTACACACACATACTGCAAAATAAGCGAAGCAGATTGCATGGAGAGTATAAAATATAAAGGTAGAGTGTGTTGAATTTTGCATCCTCTTTTAATATTTGAACTTAACAAATTAAAAAAAAAAACAAAAATTGCAATTAGTTTTTGAGACATTTTTTAAAAGGGGCACCAGATTTTTTTTCCTCGGGGCACCACGAAACCTTCACTCGGCACTGATTCACACTGACTTGGGTATGGGTCGATTGAGTACTTTTGATTATTGTGAGCACTTAGGGTGCAATTAAGTACTTTGTAGAATAGTTGTGCGCAGTGCAGCATGTTTATTTTATCTCCCCGGTTTATATAGCTGATTAGAGATGTATGACAGCTGGAAGAGGGTTGCCACCAATTTTTTTTTTTCATTTTATGTGCGCAAAATTTAGGCCATTAATTGGGAGTAAAAAAAGATATTTTATATACGAGTAATTTTTAACGTGAACTTCGCAGTATTTTATAATTTACTAGCAATCTCGGGCAGACGTTGTCCTGCCACAGACAGCCTTACTGCCATAAAGGAGTTTTCATGCCAACATATTTTATATATCTGAACTGGCATAACTGTAGCGCACCTGCAGTGAACCAATAGTTCAGTTTTCGAAATCAACCATATGAACTAAAGTACCAAATTTTAGTCTAATGTGACCAAAATTGTCCGAAATATAACAATTTTATTGATTTGAGGGCGGTTTCCGCCTAAACCATCTAAATTTTTCCCTAAACTCGAAAAAAATCGCCTGCCAAAATTTAGCTTATATATTTATACCGGTCGCACTTTGCTTCACTTCACACTTATCCCCTTAAAATAGGGTGTAAACAAAGTTCGACCACGCCCATTTTTAGTAAAGTTTCCGTCAGTATCCATACGAACTATATTACTAAATTTTAGTTTAATACGACCCAAACTGTTTGAAATATAGTATTTTTATTGATTTGTGGGCCGTAAAAGAAGGTGCGGCTTTTTTTAATTAACCGAAATATTACCATTAATAACAGATACTGTAAATTAGGTGGCCTTAGCTGTTACCGTTCTTGAGATCTTAAGAGACACCGCACGAACGACTTTATGAATTGTGACGAGGCAAAACAGGCACCAGTTTTGCTGCACATGTTACTACTACAAACAAACACGCAAAAGCACATTAGAAGAGACAACAAAACAATAAAACCAAACAGCAACAATAATACGAAGACAGCCAGAACATCAAAACGAAACAACAACATGAATACAATTAACAACAACAATCGCTACTTATATACATTACACATATATATATATCTATATTTCTTATTGAACTGAATAATTATAATATATAAGATGAATTAATTTTATTATTAAGTTCTTGAAGCAACAAATGAATTTCTTATTTACTTTATTTATTTCAAATAGAAATTACTTTAAATTATATTAAATTGCATAAAATAAGACAAATACTATATAATTCTAATTTTGAACAACGCACCCTGTGCCAACATAAATGTTTAAGAGTTATTTGTATATAAGACATGAGCAACGGTCAATGCGACAAAATTTAGCAACATTTGATTAAGCGCCAACGGAACCGCGAGTACTTCGATGGGTGACCAGCAACACGATAAGCATGCTTCCAAGAAAAACCACTGAGCGTTATCAACATATCGACGAGAGCATGAGTAGCAGAGCATGGCAACACCAATGAGCCGTGCGGTTGAGCCTACAGAAGAGTTGCTGACAGACAGTTGAGCCGTGCGGTTGAGCCTACAGAAGAGTTGCTGACAGACAGTTGAGCCGTGCGGTTGAGCCTACAGAAGAGTAGCTGGCAGACAGTTGAATCGAGCGGTTGAGTGCACTGCAGTTGCTGACAGACAAGTGAGCCGAGCGATTGAGGTTACTGGAGTTGTTGACGAACCACCAAAGCGAGCGGAAGTACAAAAGGGAGTAGCTGCCGAACCATATCAAGATAGAGGATATAGAGGAAGACACACCGAAGTAAGATTGTGTTAAATTGATTGAGTTATTTAGACAAGTGGCGAGGATAACACGCGAGACAAAGACTGAGGACGAACCTTACTCCTAATCAAGGGACAACTGGTTTTAGCTTTGGAGGCGCAGCGTCAGCTCGCAAGGGACAACTGGTTTTAGCTTTGGAGGCGCAGCGTCAGCTCGCAAGGGACAACTGGTTTTAGCTTTGAAGGCGCAGCGTCAGCTCGCAAGGGACAACGGGTGACAGTTTAGTGAGGCATAGCATCAGCTCTCAAGGGACAACTGGTTATAGCTTTGGAGGCGCAGCGTCAGCTCGCAAGGGACAACGGGTGTCAGTTTCGTGAGGCGTAGCGTCAGTTCTCAAGGGGCATCATCCTAGCTGGGAGCGCAGCATCAGAGCGTAAGAGGAAGAGTAGTAACTAGTAACGCACCGGCTGAACAGAAAGGACTGTAACCAAGACGCCAGAGTTTCCGCCCACTCAGCACGCCAACGCCCATAAAAATTAATCACCACCAAATTGCTCACTATATATCGCCTTACTATTATTATTACTTAGTTTATACGTAAAATTGTAAGAAATCAAACTTAAAACGTTAAATAAAAGCTTTACTTGGAAGAACCTGAAACAAATAAATCTATTTTTTGTGACGAATCCTGGACACGACTGAGAATACCTCAGCTATAGAGCCGTAAGACCGGCAGCTTCGTTACAGTATACCTATATATAGACGGGCGGTAAAAGTAGGCGTGGCAACATTTATATACACATTGACCACTACTAGGTCTCATAGCACATACACACCCAGTTTCATTATAAAAACATGCATAACTCAGGAATTATAATGATTTCTGAGAAGTAGGCGTAGTTATAGTTCGACCACGCCCATTTTTCGTTAAGTTGCCGATAGTAGTTGCCATGCGAACTCAATTACAAAATTGTAGTCCAATACAACAGAATCCGTCTGAAATATAGCCTTTTTATTGATTTTTGGGCGGTAATAAGGGGTGTGGCATATTTTTTTTTATTATTCGAGATATTACCTTTGACAAAAAATATTGTAAATTTTATGCTTTTTGGTCAATTATTGCCTATTTTTGCAAAAGGTGGTAGTACATGGAAAAAGTACTCAATTTGGCATGAAATCAAGCTACCCAAACAAGTCAGGCAGTCAGCTAGAGTAGATCTGTAAATGGGTACTTGGGTACTTGGGCACTTTACAAAAACAAAATGTACGGCATTTGCTAATCTACCTAACTACCCAAGTCAGTGTGAATACCCCTAATGTGAATGAAAAACTTTTAGTAATTTGTCCCTTAGTTTTAAGAAGATTTCGTCGGCTTCCGTTTTATGACTCGTGGTGTATTTTTCATATTGCCTATTATTGCCTAAGGTTATTCTTATATGATTAAAAGTTTCAATTAAGACTTTAATATGTTTATTCAATGTATCAGATTTTATTGTTTAAGCTGAATTCCCACGTTATGAAACTGAATTTTGTTTTTTATTTGGCCTCAGATTTTTTGTGATTTTGGACTTTGTGTTTTTACGACTTTGATCCTGTTTTTATGCTCTGGAATCCAAACAACTTAACGCAAAGCAAAAACAAAAGCACCACCTTATAGAAAATTAAACAAGCTTTTTAGTGAGGTATTTTTTATTTTTCTGCCATATTTAGTCTGTCAGATTTTCATGTTCAAAATAAAATTTAGGATTTTTTTGTTAAAAATTTTGACTTTTACAAGTACTTTTTTTATATTTAGAGCCATATTTAAAAAAAATTTAGTTTTATCGTATTTTAATTTAATTTCCTTAATTCTGATACCAAAAACATAAACATTATCCGAGAGGAACAATTAAAATAAAATAAAATAAGCGAACTAGCCATATAGTCATATGAAGCATTAAGCACTCTTAGTAATCCACTTGCACCTAAATGACATTCTCATACCTTACATTTTCTCATTTTTTACCACTCAGCAACACTGTTTTACACTGTGAACTGCTTGTAATAATGAACTATTTTGCACGCCTTTCAAAATGTTCATCCTCTAAAACTTTCAATGGCTTTTTACAGTTTCACATTAAAAGCAACAACAAAATCTTGCAAGTTCAGCTGTATTTGTATTACTGCAATATAAGCAAAGAACTAACTATAAGAGAGAACAGTTACAGAGAGATAGTTAGCGAGCTGTTGTTGGCTTATCAAGCATTGGGCTGCAACATGTCACTAAAGATTAATTTTTTACACTTACACCTCGATTTTTTCCTGAAAACTTTTGGTCTATGAGCGATGAGCACGGAGAAAGGTTTCACCAAGATATTTGGAAGATGGAAATGCGTTACCAGGGCAAATGGAGCCCCTGTATGTTGGCAGATTACTGTTGGGCAATCAAAAGGGACCAACCAGGAGCTAAGTTTGCTAGAAAATGTTAGATGGTGAGATTATAATAACATTTATTAAAATTTTTACATTTAATGTCATTTAGATACAAGTGGATTACTAAGAGTGCTTAATGCTTCATATAACTATATGGCTAGTTCGCTTATTTTATTTTATTTTATTTTAATTGTTCCTCTCGGATAATGTTTATGTTTTTGGTATCAGAATTAAGGAAATTAAATATGAAATACGATAAAACTAATTTTTTTTTAAATATGGCTCTAAATACAAAAAAAAATACTTGTAAAAGTCAAAATTTTTAACAAAAAAATCCTAAATTTTATTTTGAACCTGAAAATCTGACAGACTAAATATGGCAGAAAAATAAAAAATACCTCACTTTAAAGCTTGTTTAATTTTCTATAGGATGGTGCTTTTGTTTTTCAAAAGTCCAAAGTCCAAAATCACAAAAAAACTGAGGCCAAATATAAAAAAGTTCAGATTCATAACGTGAGAATATAGCTTAAACAGTATTAGCTATCAAAGTTCGTGTGGAACAAAAAAGTTGCTAAATTGTTGACCAGTGTAATTATAACTACTTTGGATAATAGCTTCTGTGCAATATATCTACTACTTTTGCTAATGCGTTTTGTTGTCATCTTCAGTTTTTGACTCAGTGTGTCTGATTGTATATCAATGCTTAGTTAGTTGTTGTTGTTCCACTTGTAAATCGATGTTTAATTTGTTGTTGTTGCTGTACTTGTAGATCGATGAAAAATTTGTTGTTGTTTCTATACTTGTAGATCGATGTTAAATTCCTTGTTGTTGCTATACTTGTAGATCGATGTTAAATTCTGTTATGCTCGCGTGCAACTCCATTGAGTCTCTTGTTTATCGCTTCTCGTACCAATTTAATGATGTATTTAATTAATGTCATTATTGATATTACTAGTAGTATGATTTCCACTACGGTAATTTCGTAACTTTTAATCGAAGTTTGTTCATTGTTTATTTTTGTTTTTTCAATGCTTAGTCATTGGCGTCGGAAGCGGGGGCAAAGGGGGCAGTTGCCCCCCACGTTTTTAGCTATATAAACAATTTAACAAGAAAATTTCAAAATTTATTCAAAATAACAGTTTTTTTACAACGATAATATTTTTGTATTATATATTTTCCTCTTCTTTCTCTCTTCTTCATAAGCATGCTTGCGGATAACCATTTTCTTTCTCTGTGTTTCCGAAAAGATAGAACAAAATTTAGAGTTTCTACTACAAACCCACCACTTCAGTTTAAAAGCACCTTTAAGTATGTAGCTTAATGCTTGTTAATTTTGCAACTCTGGTAAGAAAAAATTTGACATGTTCTTAGGGGCTTTCCATATTGGACGACATGTTGTACGATAAGTTAGATGGAAAACTAATGTGACTATTTTATTGAGCGTTCGAACGATCCAACTTGTAAAGCAACATCATTAATTGCAAGCTCTCAAGCAGACCACATCCGGCTAATAGCTAAGCAACTTTTAGATGCCCTAACAATTGAGCAGTAATTTTACATAGTTGTACTATATTGTACAATCGGCAGAAAAAAACCAAAAATTTTGACTATCGTTTTAGCTTACGCATGGTACTACATGTTGTACAATCTGCAATGTTGGTCCAATGTTTTGGACTAAGCGAAAGCCCCTACTGTGAATTAGCTGATTGTAAAAATATAATTCGATATTTTCAAATTAAAGCTTAACGCTAGGACAAAGAATATCAAAAAATTATTAATGAAGCGAAAGACGCTGCTGTTGAGCTGAAACTTGAAACTCACCAAAACCGAGAATCAAAAATCCACCTCGACGCTTTGAACAAACATCAAATCCGGTTCTTCAGTACAGTTGCCATTCTATGATCGGCTACGAAAAGATTATTTCGAAATTTTAGATCTTCTCTCAAATGAGATAACGGCTAGATTCGATCAAACAGGTTGATATTTGACTTTTTTTTTTTGTTTTTGCATGTTTACACCAGCTTCACTCAACCGACTCACTTTGATTTAACATTCGGTGAGTCGGTTGAGTGAAGCTAGTGTAAACTGGTACTTTGTAAATCTTACTGTACATTTAAACAGATCTTGACACTCTGGAATCGTTGGAAAATATTGTAATCGAAGCCTTCAACGGAAAAGTGCCTTCTGAACAAAATCTAAAAACAAAACTTGATCTTTATGCAGATGACTTTTTTGCAGATGAAATTGCTGAAGCAATTACCTGGCCAAACACCTTGAAATTGTAGTGGAATTGTATCCCAATTTGCGAAAAATTCAGTTACTGTAAAAAAAATATTAAATGAAGTTGAAAAACTTATTGCTTTGCTTTTAACTGTGCCTGCATCAGCAGCTTCATCTGAGCGTTCTTTTAGTGCACTAAGACGACTTAAAACGTCTCTTCGAGCAACTATGTCACAGAAACGACTCACTCATGCGGCACTTATACACATTCACAAAGATAAAACCGAAGAATTGAATTCGATGGAGGTGGTGAAAGAGTTTGTTTCTCGCAAGGACAGAAAGAAACATTTTGGAATAATTTGTACCTTATTGCATTTAAACCATGTAAAGATATACACAGTCTTGCTTTATAAAAGCAACCATTATTTCTTATATTTTCATATTACCATCTGAAAGATCCTTTAAAGAATGATCTCTAATATTGAAATTGGATGAAGTTTTAAAAGTAATGAAATTTTAATATTTTTTATATATTTTTATATTTTTTTTTTATTTTAAACTAAAATAAAAAATTTTTTTATTCACATTCATGTTTCTTTGAAGAAATTTTGGTGAAATTTTTTTGCACCACCATTTGTACTGCCCCCCCAGATGAAATTCGCTTCCAACGCGCTTGTGCTTAGCGTATTTATTATTTCGTTATTGTCTTTTTATTCCACAGCTTTGCACACTTCGTACCCGGCAAAGATTAATGGAATAGTGGAAAGGATTTTTTCCACTACGACATTTTTAAATATGTACATCACTTAGTTAAAAATACACATTAGACTGAATTTTTTCGAAAATGAAAATTATGACTAGTTAAAAACGTGACGTTTGGGATAAAAAACCACAATTTTTACAAATTTGAATTTTTACGATTTTTTTACTACAGTAAGAAAAAAAAATTAAATTTTTTTAAAAATTAAAATATCACAACTCTAAGGGCCGTTTTATTCACTTTTTTAACTTGAGAAGTTGGAATAACTTTGGGATTTATTCGATTTCAAAAGTTATTCCATTTTATTCACTTGAATTTCTCAGAAATATTTTGACATATTGAAGACATGATATAACTTTCGTTTGATAACTTTTGTCAACTTGTAATTTCTCTAACTTACAAATATAGGACCAGTTATAAATTCTAACTTGGGATATTTGGTGTAACTTGTGATTTTCGCTTCATTCACAAGTTTTTACACGTTTGTGCTGTGACAGCAAAATTGTTACTATAAAAACATTTGAAGCACGTATTATTTTATATGACTAGAACCGATACAGTTCACTAAACTTTTGTATGCACAATATTAAAGATTGAGGTTCCGCTAACCGTTAAAAATGCGATATGCTTAGAACCGTGGTGGCAGGGGTTTAATTTACTTCTAAGACAGATTGTTTATTCTATTCAATTAATATTTATTACTAAATAAACCACAGAGAGAAATAACTGCCAAGTAAAGCTTCTCAAGAACGCGAGCCGTTCGAAGTCGGCATTACTTGTAGATCTAGATCTTGATCATTTGTGTTCAAACATTTAATAACACGCACAAAACAATCAAAAGAGGATCCATCAAAGTCCTTGCAAGGGCTTGAATTGCACTTTATATCCGTAATGGCCTGGTTTAATTTCCGCTGATCGATGTTAGCTCCAAAGCTTGCAATCATTAGTTGGTCAAAAGAAACTTCGATGCGTAATATGAAAGTGCTGTTATTATGTTTACAATTATGAGTAGTCGGTACCTACATTTTTGCATTAGTTCACAATGTGAAATTTCGACGTGCAGCTGGAGCCATTTGTTAAAGATAATATGAAGCTTGCCAATTTCAGTCTTGTGGTCACTAGATTTTCAAAAGTAGTAGTGCATAGAGAGTAAATTAAGGTATCCCAAAATAAGGCACCATTTCCGATGAATCTTTTCAATTTCAGTTACTTAATTTTTGTATATGCCTTTTTATGTTTAACAGCTTTAGTGACTGAATTTGCATCATTGAAAGGATTTCAACAGACCCGGTGCAAATACTATAGCTCTATTTACTCTGTATGTTGGAAGTTGACACCAAAAAATAATGTGCAGCCTGCAAATCACAAATCTCTACTTAAGTCAAAAATTGAACTTTTTTCGTTCGATTTAGTAAATATTAGTTTGACGAAGATAAACGTAAAATAAAACAATACATTTTAGATCACTTTTTAAAAAAATCAACTTATTCTTCAATAAATAAAAAAACGGTTAAAAACAGTTTTCTAATAAAAGAGCTATGTCAAATTGTAAAGAGCTGAACTATATTGCACGTCGCGTGAAAAATAACGTTAAAAAAAATGCGTTTAAAGATTGCGCTTAAAGTAGGTTTTTAGATCCTTAAGCGGAAGAAATTTTATTTTCTATTTTTTTTCAATCTATTTTATTATATACCACAGTCGTGTTTATTTAAACATAATTTAGTTATTAGTCAACATAAAGAAAATATTTTTGTAATATTGGTTTTAGAAGGCCCCAAAGTAGATTTCTTAAAAAAATAGAATATATGGCTTACATGTTAATAAACGAAATAAAACCAAACTAATTCAAAATTGGTCCAGCCGATTAACTCAGATTAACCGTCGACCATATGTTGAAGGACTCGAATTTATCCTCCTCTGTTATCAAAATACAAAGACAAAATTATAAACACCATTTTTTTCGATTGTCAAAGAACTATATAATGTTTTAAATAAGAACTAAAAATATCAAACACGCCATAGTAATACAGGCTAATTTAAAATGTTAATGAAAGCGCATGTCTTTTAAAAATATTTTTATTAAACTACATATAAAGCATGCTTCGTAATTTAACGAAGTGAATTAAAACATATCTTAATTCGAAACACCGTCAACTGAAAACCCCCATAATTTGGAAATCACTTTGTTTTTATTCTGCGCACATATATTTTAATAACAAAATATTTTTGTGACATTGTGTTGCCTTCAACATCAACAAATTTCCATTTCATAAGTTATAAAAGTCATTTCTTTTCTCATTTCCCATCAAATATCAAAAAATTCCCTGCGATGTTTTATAACTTGAGTATTTATAACTTGACTTAACTTCAACATATAAAATTTCAACTTGAACTGAATGAAATGAAATTTTAACTTGAGAAATTAAAATATTTAACTTCGCAAGTTGTAGGAAAAGTCAAGTTAACAAAAGTTATTGAAATTGCTCAAGTTAGCTCGAATTATAAAAAGTGAATAAAACGGCCCTTATAATATTCATCGGATTTTTATGTTTTATAGCTCATTTTTAAGAACAATTAAATAGCAAACGAATTGCATACCAGTTGTATGCACAAAATAAGATTTTTTGCCTAAAAAATCAAGAAAAGTAAAATGAAAATGTTCGTACTCCTATCGAACTAATATAAATACATACTGGTTTTTATCCCAAACGTCCCGTTTTTAACTAATCATAATTTCATTTTCGAAAATTTCCTGGAAAAGGCCAGTCTATTGTATATGGGAGGTTTCGCAGCTCTATATTGGGCACTACAATATACTTTCTATTGTGCAATTTATAATAACTTCATCAATTAAGAAAATTCTAATAACTCTCTTGTAATTTAAATATTGTAAATAAAGTTATTTATATTTATTTCAAATAAAGTACTAGGCTTTTTGCTTCTTTGAAAAGAAAAAAAGTGACCTTCATATCAAATAACATTACATGAATTTACGAATAAAGCTTACCCAATATTGGTAAGGGTGGCAATGCTCTCGACTGCAATTTATTTTTCTTATCTTCAGTATGCATTTGTTGTGAGCTATGATCGTTATGTAATATATATTCACCAGCAGTACTTGAATTTACACACCGATTAACGCTCTTCCGAAATCGAAATATACTGCACAGCTTTTGTTTCAGGTTTAAATTAAATTGCGATTTTTTATCTGGTTGCAGCGATTGTTTACTATTTGTAGCAGGAAGTTGAATATGAGACCTAATAACTTGATTTGTTTGGTGATTATGAGAAACTTTACATATGATATCACTATCTTTTACTTTTGAAACTTGATATTGGACATTGTTATGACTCGAAATTGTCACGTGGTTATTGTAAATGATATTAGTACCGCAGTCAAGTTTTTTGTAAGTACTTAAATTGTTTGCTATAGTGTTATTTTTTAAGGAATGCGCATTGGCATTATCCGTATTTGATTTGAGGCTGCATTTTGTATCTTTCGTGGATGACACTACACTATTTTTTATATTTTTTAAACGATCTGTTTTTTCTGTTGTGTCAGAATAAAGGCTTTGGTAGAACTGTTTAACTTCCTCTAAGGTCATATGCAAGGGTTCGTTGAAAACATGTTCAATACTCTCATTTGCTTTTAATGCGTTTTCTTGTTTTATTTGGTTTTGATGATATTTAGATTTTTTAGTTTTGATATTAATTTTATTAATGCCATTATGTGCCTGCTTTCCATCTTTAATACGGTTGTTTTTGCTTGAATTTTTTTTATCGTTATATTTTATAAAACGATGGTCATTTGATTGAACAATAATATTAATTTCTTTGGCACTTGTTGACAAACCTTTTTCTTCATGAACATACTCTCTTTTTGATGTAATCATATCAATAGGAAATGCGTAAATATCTGAATCAATTGGTACGTTGTAAAAATCAGATATTTCTCGAGTTAATAGAGCATCGTGAGACATAGCTTGTGTTATGAAAATTGAATCGTCAGCTTTATTGGATGTCGGAACACACAAGGAATTATGAGAACTCGATAAACGGCTATTCAATGAATTCCTGGAATGAGCTCGATTTCCACATGAACATGATCCTGTAAGAGAAATGTTATAATATATTATTGTAATGAAGCATATTGTTATAATTTATTTAAGGATTGTTTTATTTTGTTATAGCGGCAGAGTTTGCCTTCGCTATAGACTGCAGTGTTTGCCGACTTGAACTACAGTCCAAGGCAAACAGAGACGTTTAAAATAAACTGAACAAGGCAGAGATCTGCCAGCTTGAGTAGTTAATTAAAATCTGATTTATTGTTGGCCATCTCGGCTCTTTTATAACATTTTTACAAAACTTACTTAGTAGTCTTAATCTATGGTCATACTTCTCTAGTTAGTTAATATACTTATAACCTATGTTGCGTTTCGTTCTTGCATATTGAATTTGAATCATCGAAAGGATTCAAATTACATATTTTTGGTTAGACGAATGATAATTTGGCACGGTCAACAATATTGAGTGAGTAATGAAAATATTCGCATGCACTGAGTGCAGCACACGCCGATAATGCAGTGCTAACTTATTAGTCACTCAATATGTTGCTGTTTATAACAACGAAACTTAGGGTCGGCAGTGTGTATAACGAGAGCACACTACAATATAGTTTAATCTATATCTAAACTATTATATAAAATTGAAGTGAAAATTTAAGGTTACGACTTAACTGCAATAAAAATATATAAAAAATTTTTACTGGGCATAAAAATATATGAAAAAAAATTTAATATCATAGTTGTGCAACAGATTTATTTAGGGATATTTTTCTTTTGAAATTTTAATAATATGTATATATAATTAAGGCATTAAGTTTTTTTAGAAATCATCCTAGCTGCCACGCATTACTTATTCGTTGGCTTTTGACGCGTTTGTGTTGCGAGAGTTTCAATAATCTCCACGCTGCTCTCTATTTTTCTCTTTCTCTATTTTTCTCTTTCTCAGCTAGCACAGCTCAACAAAAAAAAACTGATGAGCCTCGAGCAAGGCGAAAAGTGAGATGCATATAAATGCAGAGCTGCGCTCCAAAACAAAAGAAAAATTACCATTTTTTATTTCTTTGATATGTATTGTCTTAACCCAATTAGAACGATGATGCCATATTGCATTACTAAGTCGGATGCCGCAAAACTAACCGTATCACATACAAATTAGTCAAAAACAAAATTAGGTAAAAATTAGCACATGTGTGAAAAATGTGTCTCGTCTTTAAGGCGTTAAGGAGATTGATAAGGAAATGTCGCCTGCTAGTCAACAATATTTTTGTAGTTAAAGCTGATTAATTAAAGGAGGTCTTAGGAAAACTATTTTTAAAAAATAGATTTTTATTTTTAATTAATTATTGTTGTACAACTATTCAAAAATATTTAAAACAAAATTTAAATCAATACTTCTTATAATACAGATTCTACAGCGCTTAAAACCCGTTGCTCCAGAGTACTTTTAACTAACCAGAGTAATTTTAAACGTGTTTTTCTCGAAACATACTTTTTCAAAAAGGGCCACACTACTGCTAGCAAACTAATCGACCGATTATAATTGTTTTTTAAATATGTTTGTAATGCAATTCTACACATCTTTTACGAAAGGTAAATTTTTCGACTTTTTCCTACTCTTCATAGTTTTCTTAATTTTCTATATTTTCATTCTATTTTTGTGAAAGAATGCATATAAGGGAATGTTTTCGAATGCATTTTTTCAGACGATCTGGGGCTGAGCTGTGATGTTGTCCGATTTTCCCCTTTTTTTTAAGCACACCAGCTTCAGCGCCATCTTTATATATAAAAAATATTTATTAAAAAAAAATTTTTAATGATGTTAAATCAACATACAAATGAAATTTTTTGTGATTAAATTGCTGCAGTCAAGGTAGCAAAAGTCGTAAAATAATTGCTTATAGGCGGCAACCCTATCCACCATCTTGAATTTTAAAATTCTAACTTCAGATTCGAAATCAGCGAACCCCTAACACTGATAAATGATGTTTAAAACTCTAAAAAATACATATTATTAGGTGGCAACTCTTTTATTTCAAAATGTTATAGTTTTGAAATTCTGACAATGGATTCGGATTCACCGACCCATTTTTCCCCTTAGGTTCGCGATCGCCCCGAATTCGTAAAAATAAAAAAATTAAGGTGGCAGCCCTATCCACCATTTTTAATTTTAAAAATCTGACTTCAGATTCTAAATCAGCGACCCCCTAAAACGGATAAATGATGTTTAAAACTCTTAACAATACATATTAGTAGGTGGCAGCCCCATTATTTAAATATTTTATAATTTTGAAATTCTGACAACGGATTCGGATTCAGCCACCCATTTTTACCCTTTAGTTCGCACCAGCCCGAATTCATAAAAATAAAAAAATTAAGGTGGCAACCCTATCCACTAATTTTAATTTTAAAATTTTGACTTCAGATTCTAAATCAGCGACCCCCTAACACTGTTGAAAAACTTATGCTGCTTCGACTTTCAAAAGTTTAACAGTTGCTGTTGCTTCGACTTTCGATTTTGTTCACAGTTTCAGTCAATCAAAACAAAAACTGCTGAAACCGTCGACTGCTAAAGTGCTTCGCAGTCTATCGGATTTTTTGCTTTTGCTTTGACTGCGACTGTTTTATTTTTATAACCATAAGTTTCAGCAGCAGCAAACGAAATGAAAAATTTTAGAAGTTTTTAAACGCTGTATATATTATATACTTTTTTAGAAAATATCTTCTAAAATATTCCTTTATTTTAACGGCTTTTGCCTTAATCCTCCCTTTAAAAAATAATCTTTATACACCAAGTTTTGAATATATAATTCTACAAAAGTCCTGTGTCTGTAACGTCAAGTTCCTTGTCCCTCTAAAAAGTTACACGTTCGTATAGGTTCCAAAACTCAATAAGTACATTAACATATTCGCACGCACACCATCAAACTCAGACAACTGGCAGCCCTACTGGCATCAAAATTTCGTAAGCAGAAAATTTCTTGGAAAAGCCCATCGCCAATTTTAAAGCTGGAGTTAAAATCTTTGATGTTTTACTCTTTATCTTTTCAAGAATTTTTTACTAATTATTTATTAATTGAACTGTAAGAATTATAATGACTTAAACAATATATCTTAAAGCTATGCTTTGCTCAAAAATATGCTAAAAAGAATATATGTTTTATGTTCTTATAACTATGTGTATTCGTATGCTTATAACTATGTGTATTTGTATCGTGAAGAAGTCACGTACCAATAGATGCTGAGTTGACAGATCAGCTGACTGTGGGATTGCTTAAATAAAAACTTGCTGTAGCGGATCCCTCAACAGTGTATTGTATCTGAGACAATGTTAATTCTGGCAACGAGAGAATTTCAGTAACAAACAAAATTTTCTATCTGGAGAACCGGAAAAACAGCCAAAGTAATATTTTCCATAACATAAGAATTTAATGTTAAATTTTAACGAATTACATAAATATCGTTGAAAAGGACTTAGAGCTCATTTTTTTCATATTATTTGATTTCAGGTGTCTTCTCGACTCGTAAGACTTGTTAGCCCAATTTACCTTAACCAATATTAATTTTTTTCTCATAAAACTAAATTTCTTAAAAATGAGTTGACTTTTTGTTAAAAAAGAGCTTAAAAGACTCCGAGCTACTGGTAAAAGCTTTGATCAATACCTCTTGCTTCAGAGCTTTCAAACTTCAATCTCTAAAGCTTTTTCAAGACCAAGAACTTTTCATTCAATTCTGCTTACTACCATCATCTCAAATGCGTTGTTTCGTTGAGATAAACACGACGCACTATGCCCTTTCTTGGCTTGAAATTTGATAAAAAGTAAGTAAAATAGCAAAAAATGTATGTTCGGTGTTGTATGAGTTTAAAAAGTAAGTAAGAATGACGAGAAAATATTTGATGTGTGGTATATTAAAAGACTTCTAATAAACTCGTTTTACAAAAATGTATTCTCTTGGTAAGTGCGTGACAAAGGCAAGTTATAAATGAAAAAATTAGTGAAAAATATGAGCGTTATTCAACTGTTATACAATTCAATACTAGTGTTGTATATTAATTCGAGATTATGCGTTACTTATAAAATTTTTGTGAGTATGAAGACGATCTGATCCAACATACTGCCCCGTTGAAAGGCCTATCTTTCAAGCGTCTTCGTTGTGAGGTAAAGGAGCCACCTTTTGTATTGGACGACGATATTCTCCCTTTGACGTCTTCAGATCAACAACGCGAACCTTACCATCTGCTCCAGCAATCGCTCGAGTGACACGAGCTAGTGGCCATTGTTAAGGCGGAGTGTTGTCATCATGAATAATTACCATCTGTCCAAATTCGATATTCGGCGAAGGTTTAAACCATTTGGAGCGTTGTTGTAGCGACAATATATAGTCGCGCTTCCATAACTCCCAGAAGCCGCCGAAATGTGGAGCCCGCGGCGGAATGAAAGTAAATTCGAACCCAACCTTGGTACTGTAACTCATGACGTCATAAAATTTATCTTCTCGAAAAAGTCGTTGTTGCATTTCTCGCATTAGTGTTTGGGCGCCAGAAAAATTGGTTGCATTGTCACAGTAAAGTCGCTGTGGTATGCCTCGACTTCCTATAAAGCTTTTAAGACATAAAATAAATGAATTAGAAGATAGATCAGACACAGGTTCGAGGTGTGCAGCTTTTGAAGCAAAGCACACAAAAACAGCAATGTAAGTTTTGTATGGTGGTTTGCCCCGAATGCGATACGTTGTATAGAAGGGCTCACAAAAATCGACGCCACTAATCAGGAATGGGCGCTGGGCTCGTAAGCAATCGGCTGGGAGATTACCCATGATTTGGCCCATTAGTTTTGGTTTATAGTGGAAGCAGTGCAGACAATTGCGAACCACCTTCCGAATTAAATCTTTAGCATTAATTACCCACAATTTCTGCCGAAGTAAACCAAGAAGGACCTTTGGGCCGGCGTGAAGGTGATTTCGATGAAGATATTCTATGTAGAGTTGAGTAAACCGATGATCCCTTAAAATGACTGCCGGAAATTTTGCATCGTAGGGTATAGGAGCATTAGACAACCGACCGCCGCTTCTCATGATATAAATTACTTTGCTATCAATTTTCATTTCGTGAAGAAATGGTGCAAGCCTTTGAAGATTGTTCGACTTGACCATTTTGTTGTCTGCTAAGCCCTTAATTTCTTCCTCGTACTCAGATCGCTGAATTTCTGCGATAACTCTCCAGAAGGTGTTCTCGAGTTCCTTATGAGATAAATTAATAATGTCAGCTGCTTTCAATGAAATGTCACAGGGTTCTTTATTGAATACTCGAAAAATGTAAGATAGAGTTCGAAGAATAAACAAATACGACGATTTTCGAGAGATTATTTCGTTTATTATTGAATCATGCTGATTGTTGCATACTTTTAATGTTACCATTTTTCTGCACTCCAATCCGATGAGTTCCTTATTATTGTCATTTATCAATAATGGCCATTACGTAAACTCCTTGAGTAGAAAGTCAGGGCCGGAAAACCAAATTGTATTCACAAGCTCCAACGCGCTACAACCAAGTGAAACGATGTCAGCAGGGTTGCTTTTTGAAGGGACATGTCTCCATGACACGCCTTGAGTACTCTCCTGCAGCTCTGAAATCCGATTAGCGTCAAAGCAGTTAAGTGACGACGAATGCATTTTTAGCCATTGGAGGACAATTTTTGAATCAGTCCAAAAGAATGTATTTGAAATGTATGTAGCAATTTTTAATTTAATTTTTTGCCATGTTTTACTTAACAGCACAGCGGCACAAAGTTCAAGCCTTGGCAACGACTGGGCTTTAATAGGCGCAACTTTAGACTTAGCGATAACTAAAGTAACCTTGTAAACATCTTTAACATGGTTCGCAGGTAAATGCAGAAACCATACGCGCGCTGAGACGCGTCTACAAAGCCATGAAGCTCACTTATATAGTCGCGTGATGTAAGAACATAACGCGGTACCTCGATTCGGTTGATGTTGATTATGTCTTTCTTAATTTGAATCCATAGTTTAAGTAATTCATCTGACAGTGTATCGTCCCAGTCAATGTTCTGAATCCACATTTGTTGCAATAGGACTTTGCAGCGAATGACTATTGGACTTAGAATTCCAAGCAGATCGAAAACTTGTGCCGAATCGATAAAATAGAGCGTTTAGTGGGATTCTGCAAGTCTGGGAAGTTGAAGCGGAAACAAAAGGTATCATCGCGATTCTTCCAGGACATACCAAGTGCTTTAGTAATTTCTTGATCGCTAGTTTTTATTTGAATTTCATCGTCAGAGCTGAAAAAAGTTTTGGATGGTTGGTATTCCATTTTGCCAACTGTAGACCTGATGTGACCAAGATTTCAGTTATATGATCTCGTTTTTGTTTGAGTTCGTTGAGATCCTCCGCTCCTGTGAGTAAGTCATCTACATATAAATCCTCCTTCAACATCTGAGCGCCAATTGGAAATTTAGCACTGTTTATCTCAGCAATATGATATAGGCTACGTATAGCAAGAAATGGCGCGGCGAATAGACCATATGTGACAGTGTTCAGTTTTAACGCTTGTAGTTCTGCGTCAATATTATTCCTCCAAAGAATGAGTTGAAATTTACGATCTCTGTCGTCGACGAGAAATTGGCGATACATTTTTGAGATATCTGCCGTAAGAGCATATTGGTGTAATCTGAACGAAAAAATTTTTGTTATTAAATCTTGTTGAATGGTTGGTCCCACCATGAGGATATCGTTTAAGGAACGATTTGATGATGTGCGTGCCAAGGCATCAAATACGACGCTCAGCTTTGTTGTTTCGCTTTGTGGCCTGAGTACGCAACGATGCGGAATAAAATAGTGTGGTTCCATTAAAATAATATCAATTGGTGACATATGACCAAGGGTTATATAATCATTCATGAAATCGACATACATTTGTTTTGTTGTTGGGTCACCTTGTAGGCATTTAGTTTCTTCGCATTTAGTTTCTTCCTCAGAAATCGACTTATCTAAAGTAGTATATTCTTCAACTGCCCAAAATCGTTTTAAATTAAAATCAACATTAGATGAATCAATAGCAACATTGCAAGTAAGCGGCCGAGAATTTATCTGAGACTCGAACTTGCCGCCAACTGTCCAACCAAAAACGCTATTGACAAGACAAGGCATTCCTTCACCAAGAGAAATTTTGCCATCCGTTAACAAGTCAAAAAATATTTCAGTGCTAATAAGTAAATCGATTTGTTGTGGGCGATAAAATAGTGGATCTGTAAGCTCTATTCCATCTGGAATATTCCAAGAGTTGGTGTTGACGTATTCACCTGGCTGCTTTGATAAAATGGTCTTTGTCACAGCGAAAATTGATGACCATTCAAAAGCGCCAACGCGAGACTTTACAGTCGCATTAACAGAGAATTTTATTTTTGTACGAACATCGGCAATTCCTGAAACTTTGTGATTATTGTGTTGGAAATTAAGTTGAAGTCGCTTGGCAGTTTCTTCCGTGATAAAATTAAGCTCAGAGCAAGAATCGAGCAGTGCACGTACGGGCTGAAAGATACCAAATTTATCCTTTACAGAAACTAACGCAGTGGGAATAAGTGCTTTCCTGCTGGAACGCGTAAAAAACGATACAGGAGCGTTTTCCGTACGCTGCTGTTGAGCTGGTACACTCTTAGATGAATCAGGCAAATTTTGTGGTTGACCTGGCGGAGCAAACACATGAAGAAGAATGTTGTGTGAAAAGTGACATACACGGCACCGAGATTGTGAATGGCATTTGGACACGGTGTGCCCTTTTCGCAAACAGTTTATACAAAATGACGAACGCTTAACAAAGTCAAAACGTTGGGACACGAGAAGAGATGTAAAGGAGGAACAACCAGCTAACGCATGCTCAGAATTATTACAGCAAGCACAATTTGGCTTTGAGTTTACAAAGGTATACGAAGGCTTCCTATAATGCGCTTTGGATTCAATATCTCGTGCCTTTTTTAAAGGTTCCACCTTTTTTCCATGACTTTCCAAAAATTGGCAACGACGATTTAATAACTTGTTGCAGTCATCCCAAGAAGGAAGTGTGGAAAAATCCTGCTTTTCATCATACGAACTTTTGGATTCTGCATCTAGTTTTGACACAACAATGTGAATTATGATTGAATTCATGATATCCAGCTCAGAACCTAGCTATAATAAAGATCCGCGAAGTGCTGAAACAGTATCTAGGCTATGGCGCAGAGAATGGGAGTTTGACCTATCCATGTTAGGAAGATTAAAAAGTGAAGTAATATTATCCAGAAAAATAGGAACGTCGTTATCGTAACGCTCTTTCAATCGTTCTAGTGCCTTAGGATAATTTTCCTCTGAAACTGGAAATGCTTCAACTACGGCCAGTGCAGGCCCAGATAAGCAATTAAGAAGATAGTTGAACTTATCTACAGACGATATTGTTGAGTTGTTATGGACCATATTTGAAAAGGCGTCGAAAAATCTCTTAAATTCTGCGTATTTGCCATCAAAGCGTGGCAGCTTAACAGATAAAAGTCTATTGTAGTGAGACGCTCCAACAAAGGTAGCAGTCAAAGTCTGCTCACTCGTACTAAAGCGGCGGTGCGCGTTTAATAAAGACATTATTTTTGCTGGCCGCAATAAAGAGTTCCTCTAAATCACTTCTAGAAGTGTCCTTTGGATTGAGCTTTTCTATCTGGCTCTGTATATGGCTTAAATGTTTGAAATATGATTCCATAATTTGAAGTCGACACTCAAGAACAGTTGAGTCTACCGTCTCTTCATCTTTTTCAGCTTCAGCTTCATATTTGGGATGTTCCTCTTAACACTAGAGCGTTGTTGTTTAAGAAATGATAGATTTGCTTCTTCCGAAAGGGCAGCAGCAGAATCTCCGTCTTGACTCATTTTCAAATACTCTCTCAAATTACCATACACAAAACAACACAAAAAGTAGCTACAATCGATCGAAAAGTTGTGAGCAGCAATCGAAGCTTGAATAACTGCACAATTCTGCAATGTGATGTGGCTATTAGGTAAGGGTGACGAAAAGTTTAATTTAAGTATGGTAGCAGAAGAGAGCGATCAAGAGAAGACGAAGGCGTCTTGACGAAAATTTGAAGATCGGTGATTGAAAAGTTATGACTATATGTGATGCTTAACCAAGCTCATGAAAACAAAAAAAATAAACGAGTAAAAAAACGAAGTCAGCGTTCAATGTACAGCGAAGAAGCTGGTTTTATATGTATGTACCACTGATTTGTATATAAAGAAGTTTGTTTTTTTCCTCGAAAAAGAAGGAATACAATGACGTATTTAGTTAGATTATATACAAATTAAGATTGCGGAGATTAACAACGGATCTCATATACTGCAATTTTAAATATAATTATGGCATGTATACTTCCATGTATTTTTACAGTTTAACTATGTAGAAGTTGATATCTTACGGACAGTGGTTCAATTAAACGTTCCAAATAGCGAGTTGTCGGGGATGTCCAACGATGACGTCACGATGCCGGCGCAGATTTCGATGGAATTAAACGATCGTATGTTGCAGACCTTTTGTAATTATTCCAAAGTTTAGCAAATAAGATGTTGGCGATGAACAGGCTACGCTAAGTATAGCGACGAAAACACCTTACGAAAATTCCCAACTCTGTCTTCTGCTTGTGTATATAGCAACTGATTAAGTCTGCCGAAGATGGCTGCAACAATAGATTAGCCCAGCTGCACGATTGTGCTCGGGATTTAATAGATTATATTATTAATCATAGATTATAATATTAAATAATAATTATTAGGGAAATTATAATTTCGATTCGTCTGCTTTATAAAATAATTCAAGGCCTTTAAAACGCGATATTAGAACTACTGACCGTCCTGTCACGGTCGCCAAAATCTTGTATAAGTTTAAAAAGTAAGTAAGAACGACGAGAAAATATTTGATGTGTGGTATATTTAAAGACTTCCAATAAACTGGTTTTACAAAAATGTATTCTCTTGGTAAGTGCGTGACAAAGACAAGTTATAAATTAAAAAATGAGTTAAAAATATGAGCGTTATTCAACTGTTATACAATTCAATACTAGTGTTGTATATTAATTCGAGATTATGCGTTACTTATAAAATTTTTGTGAGAATGAAGACGATCTGATCCGACATTCGGAATTTTAAGATTTTTGCCATATTTTTGCCATATAAGATTTGAAACTACTTCTTTTAATTAGTTTTTTTTTATAAAAATTATCAGTGTTATTCAATAGATTTCCTTAGACAACTTTTTAACACTTGCCAAGTCACGAACTGTTTACCGACTTAACGCGGCCTTTACACAACGTTGCTTAAATTGTTATTCATAAGCAATTCTTAATCATTTTGTAAATAAGCATGGTTTGTTTCAAAAACAGCGTAAGATGGTATCTGCGCTATCTGGAACAGGGCATGGCACCCGAAGTAGCTCATAAAAAAGCGGTAGAGCATCGGGAAAAAGCTGGCGAAGCACCGTTACCAGAGGCAACGAAGAGGAGCTGCAGCGACATCCTCAACGTCCAAAGAGCAAGGTCAGAATAGCTCCTGGAAGTAACAGCAGGTCAGTGCCAGGAGGTAAGTTACCCGAATCAGAACCACAGAAAAAGAGGATCAGCTATGACAGCATAACCAAAGGCATCCAAATAGCGGTCCGGCCCAAAGAATATGCCCGGCAAATGCTAAGTCCGGATGAGCTCTTGGAGCTAGAAGAAGCCATACTAAGCGAAGTAGTGAAGGGCTGTTCCACCAAGCTACAGTTTGAGCGAATTCACTTCCGTCCGGGCATGTTACTGGTCGACTGTTCGAATCCCTCAACAGCAGAATGGCTGCGAGCATCAGCACCAAAGCTCGAGCACTGGAAAGGGCTAGAACTTATGGCTTGTGGAGGTCCCAAAAGGGCATACTATAAGGATGTTCTTGCCAAGAAGCTGAAGTACGGAGATCAATAGATCGATGAGACTAATTGCCGACCAGAACGATGGTCTCAATACAAAGTATTGGAAGATACTGAGCTCTAAGGATGAGGGAATCGGGCACATGCGAACACATGAGGGGACTCGAAATTATCAAGTTTCGGGGCTCAACTATCAGCTTCCGCTTTGGAACCATTCCAGTGTTGGGCACAAAATCGCCCCCAACGACCAAACCGTCCATAGCAGCAACATCCACAGCTGCAGCACCCACAACTGCAACGTCAAAAGTGGTAACAGAAGCTACGTCCGTAACTACCAATGAAGGTAAAGACTCAACGCCACCAACACATATAACTGGTGAAGTTGTCAACTTCGCCTCCGTCTAGGTCATCACCACAACATTTTCAATCGGAGATCAGGCAGAGGGCATGAACCTTACCGCTCCCTCGATTGATGGTAAAAGCGAACCTTCAACAGAGATAGAAGTAACGTTGCCTGAAGAAGAACGGGGCAGCAGCAACTGCATCGGCAGTTATTGCTCGGAGGTTTACCACAAAACAACTTGGCTTCGTGCTGATCCAAGAACCCTGGTAGCAGGGGACAAGTCAGTGGCCTCTATGTCAAAGTGGGTCAGGTAACTTGGGACCAGAGAACAATCTATCCCAGAGCATGTATCCTAATAAAGAAAAATACTAATTATATTTCTTTTTCAGAATTTAAGACGCGGAACCTAACAGTTATCGAGACTCACAGCGAAACTGATGGCAAGCACCACGCCATAGTCAGCGCATCCGCTTACTTTCCTGGGGACAATCTCAACCAACCTCCAGCGGAGATAAAACGACTGGTGGAGCACTGCAGGAAAGAGCAACTTCCATCGGCTGTGACGCCAACGCACACCACGCAATTTGGGGAAGCACCGACCAGAAGTGAGTACCTTTTAGAATTTATTTTAAGTAGTAACCTAGACTTTTTCAATGTGGGGGTAACACCTACTTTTGTGAATATGGCTAGGAGCCCTTCCTTCTCACCATAGGAAGCCCAGATGTTGGGGATAAGATAAGGGAATGGAGGGTATCAACGGAACCTTCAATATCTGACCATAAAATAATAGAGTTTAGATTTGGGTCAAAATGTCAAGAGATAGAAGCAAAAAAAAAACCCAAGAAATACCAGTTGGGACACATACACCAACACCCTGAAAGAAAACCTACAGAACGTAAAAGCTAGGAGTAGAATTAGCAACATCCTAGAACTTGAATGCTAAGTAGAGCAGGTAAAAAATGCAGTATATAATGCTTACGAATCTAGCTGTCCAACAGTGCACAAGGCAAGAACAAAACATACTCCTTGGTGAAGCGCCGAGCTGACCAGACTCTGGAAGAAGGTGCAATGCAGCTTTAATGCCGCAAAGCACAACGGAGAATGACACAACTACTCGGCGCCTCTGAAGGAGTACATTAAAGAAGTCAGAAAAGCCAAAAGACAAAGCTTTGGAAATTTCTGCGAAAACATTTCTTCCACGCCAGCCGCAGCCAGGATACACAAAGCAATGGCTAAAGGCAGAGTGGAGACAAAACTGTCACTTCTATTGCCAGCAAAAGCTATACGCTTACAGAAGAGCAACGAGCCAGTCACCTTCTAGAAACTCATTTCCCGGGCAGCACACCAGTAACTGAGTATGAGACGGCAGAAAATCAGATTGCTCCAAATCAAGAAGAATGGAAACTCGCCACGAGCATTTGTACTAAGGCTCGTCTAGATTGGGCACTCAAAACCTTTTAACCATTTAAATCAACAGGCGTAAGGAACTAAGCTTATGCACAATTTTGCTCTCCGAGTGTTAAAGTCTCTGAGGAGCAATTTGGATTGTCTTAACTTTGGGAGGCTTTTCCAAAGGTTTGAACGTTTATGACTCTCTTCCCTTCTTAGTTCTTCTTTTATAGAATGTGTGCCCAATCCGCAGAATGTTTCTAGTCCTAAAAATTTTGTGGCTGCACCCTGTCGTGCTAGACCACCGGCTTCTTCGTTACCCTGTATTCCTGTGTGTCCTGGGAACCAAAGTATAGTTACAGTGTTATTCTTGCCTAGTTCGTTGAGTTTTGTTAGGCATTCCCATGTTTTTCTCGATGATATCTCACAGGAAACTAATTGTGGTGTTTTGAAAAATAATGCTACTTTTACTTTAAATGTTATTTTTGATTTGCCTAAGTATTTTGTAAGTTATTTCGATGACTGCATCGAAATCAACTTTGGTGTATTAGAGCACACCGTGCTGCTGTGGGATATGGCAAGAATGCCGAACTGTTTTGAAATTCTTAATTAAAACTCTGGCTTTCGCCGTTGTTGTCGTGATCAAGAATCTGCTTTATTTTAAAAATGTTCTGGTTTATAAAGTAATTTTACCAGTATTTCTCTTAAAAATATCTTAACACTGTTTCCAATACTCCTCCTTAAATTCCAATATTTAATTTTGTTTTTCAATATAATAAAATTAACCAATCATATTTTACTTTTCATTGTCGCATTCTTTCTTCCCCTCAAAATATTAATTTCAAATAGCCAAATATAATCGATGGACAAAATTCATAGCCTTGATTTTAAAAGAGTCAACGGCTAAGTTCAATTTAACGATTGTGGTTGTTGCTTTATGTTTTCGTGCAATAAGTGTGTGTAACTTAATGCTCGCTGTCGCGTTCATGCTTATGCACCAACTAGCGGAAGAAAACGAAAAGGAGTGCTAAGTGCACTGAACATGAATTTTAGATTCTTGGGTATTAAGAATATAATTGTTTACTTTAACATTCTATGGAAAATTTTTGGATTTTTATTTTGCAATAAATTATTGATTTTATTGTTTTAGTTGGTGGTTTAGATTTTTGTTTTGTTTACTTATTTTGTACTTTGTTAATTAATAAGAAAGAATGAAGTTAAATAGCGACTTCTTTTAGTTGGTGGTAATAGTGACTTTTGAAAGTACACTACACCCTAACCCTTAAGCGAAAATTTACTTGCAAAAGTTAACTTTTAAGATGTCGGAGTTGGAAAAACGTTATGCTTATGTAAAATAATATGATAATTTTTGTATTGTAGTCTTAAGATTATTTATGTTTAGATTATTTGTTTAGTGGTAAATAATGGTAATATTAATACTAATACGAAAAACTTATATGATAAACCAAGGATGCTGGCTCTGATTCAAGCTGCGCACTTTCAATGGAACAAATTCTTCGAATAATGTCGTGATCATTGCTTGAAGGTACTCAACTTGTTGATTTGAGGAAGGCATGTAGAAAATTCGGTCCCAGCTAACCAGGTTTACTTTAAGTGAGAGCTGTTCATAGTTAATATTACTAGAGTCACGATATGTGTAGCGCTGTGGAGAGCAATTTTGTTCAAATTCATACGTTAGAAAAAGAAGATCGTGTTTTGAAAAATAAGGAACGCAAAGCTGATTATAAAATTTATTTTTCGATTTGTCACTTACAAAAAATAAATCTAAGAGTGAGCTAGTAGTGCTACTAAAGTGAGTTGGAGTAGTTGTATTAACAATATAGTGACCTAAAGCAGTCATTTCCGGCACAAGCCTGTTTTCAGTAAAAATGTTGCTATTGAAGTCCCCTGTTATTATGCAGTTTAATGATATATCTTGTAACGTACCAAGTAGCAATTTTAGGTCTATGGAACGATGTGGTCTGTAAACACAACCTACAAGAACATCTGAATTACTATTCGTAATGTGGATAAACAAATATTCAATGGCACTGTTCGTAACTGACTTACTATGCAGATTACAATTTAAACCTTCTCGCCCAAAAATGGCCCCCGCTCCCCCCGCATGACTTTCTCTTTCGGATCTAAACAATCTATAGCCAGAAACTCTAAATATATTGCTATGCATTGTGGGCAAAAACCACGTTTCGAAAAAACATAAAACATCGACATTCAAATTCACAAATGGATACCTTCACTCATCAATTTTCCTCACTAAACTCTGAACATTGATGTGACACATTTTAAAACACGACTGAATTTTACAAAAAGTACGAATCATATCATAAGTACAATCTCTAGAGACCAACATAACAAATTATTAAATTAAAAATGAAATCTCTGATGAGCAATGTAGATAAACATATATAGGCACAACTAACATACTTTTCAAGTGCACTAAAGTTAAAACAGTCAAACATTTTTAACGTTAACACAAATGTTAAATAAATTATTAAATATATATTTAAAATCAAAATTTTAAATTTTTAAAATTATGTTGACTTTATATGATTTAAATACAAATTCTAAATGTTTGATAGTTTAAATCATACTTGATTTTAAATACAAATTCTAGTTGTTTGACAGTTTAAAATCGTTTATCGAGCTTAAGGTCAAAGTTAGAACAATTAATTGTTCTAACGAATTTTTCCAAAGAAACAACAACAACAACAACAAAGTTTTTCAATATGAAAGGAAAAAAAACCACTAGCAATTGATTTTATTGTACAATTTCTGCGGTGCTAAACGCGTCATCAGAAATCTTTGTGATTGCCCGTGCAAGCGCGTTGACGCACTGCACCATCGGGGCGTTGTTGTTGTTGTTGTTTCTTTGGAAAAATTCGTTAGAACAATTAATTGTTCTAACTTTGACCTTAAGCTCGATAAACGATTTTAAACTGTCAAACAACTAGAATTTGTATTTAAAATCAAGTATGATTTAAACTATCAAACATTTAGAATTTGTATTTAAATCATATAAAGTCAACATAATAAATATAGAGGTCATTTAGAAAAAACTTTAATCAAATTTTTAAAATTTTAATTTAATTTGGATGAAATAAGAGAAAATTGAAAAGAGAAATCTTAATGTGAATATCAAGGATTGAGTGAAAGATAAAATTGAGAAGAGATAGTTTGAAACAAGAATTAAATATTGAGTTAAATAGAATCTATAATAATTGTGAGAGCTTAATGTAAGAACTAATGATTGAGTGAAACATTATCTATGACAATTGAGACAACTAGAATATTAGTGTAGAGTTCTGTTCACGAAAAAAACTAGAGAGTTGCTGAAGAGACAAGATCTTAGTTGCATTTTCATTTTCCGTGAGTATCACAAACACATTGAGCTGTTTTTGTTTTTTTTGCGCAGTGCCTCTCGCATGATTTCATAATTTATCTTACTCAAACATTCGTTGAAATAGATTGGTACATCTGAATCGTAACCGGCATGATGTAATCGAAGTAGTCCCCTTTTTGTATGCCTAAACTTAGCGATCGCCTTTAAAAACTTACTTCTATCGTATGGTGTCGTGAGTTTGATAATAATTGGCATATCAGATATTGCATCATTATGTTTGATACGTTTCAACCGATACGCACTTTTTAAAGAAGGTGTTGAAACACTAATAGATTTCCAGATTGTTTCAAATATTTCGGATGGATTCTCTTGCGGGTTGCTCGGAATGCCACATAAGCGCAGATCAGAAGCAACGATGGTTTCGTTTTGATTGTCAAAATTATATTATAGGTTCATCAATTCCGTTTGTAGACTTTGCATATCATTGAGAGGATTTTTCAATTTAAATTCTTTCATATGATCGCGAATCTCGATTTTGTTTTTATTAAATTCCGTGGTTAAGTTGGAACAAATAACCTTAACAGCAGAAACTCGTTTTTTCAAAATTTAAAAGCGAAGATTTAATATTTATGAGCTCCGCAGTTGTTTCGCCAATTCTCTGCATAACTCGGTCTTCAGTTGTTGTTAGCGCTGATCGTAGCTCCTCAATTATTGTTGCCTTTTGCATTTCCATTTCGCTTCAAAAGAGATTAATTATATTGCTTATCGTCATCTCAGTTTGCGGTGGTTTAGTTGGCGCTGAATTTAGAACGACTGGAGACGAAACCGGTTTCTAAGAAGATTTTGTTCTTGTGTTCATTTTAGTGTATTAAAGATTTTGAGTGCTTTCGATTTGCTTAATTTAGTTAATGTTTTGTTTTAATGTTGTTAGTTTGTTTTTCCTTATATTGTGATAATTTTGTTTAATTTTTTTTTTGTTTATGTTGGTGTTGCTTTGTTTGCACTTATTAGTTTAAGACATTTATCGCTCAGAACAAAACTTTGTATTAAAGATTTTGAGTGCTTTCAATTTGCTTAATGTAGTTAATGTTTTTTTATTTGTTTTTTTTTTATATTTTTTATATTTATATAGTTTTTATACTTTTGATTATATTTTTTGCTTATGTTGTTGTTGTTTTGTTCACTTATTAGTTTAAGAAATTCTATCGCTGAATATAAAAACTTTGCAGAGCGAATAAAAACTCGTCTGTACTCTTTGGAGTTTAGCAATTAGTTTTGCATCGAAAAAAACTTAAAAAGATTATTTAAGAAACAGAAAGAGGAGAACTAGGGATGAGCTGCGGATTCCAGATCTGCGCTCGTGTTAAGATGTAATCAATCCATTAAAACTACTAACTTATTAAAAAATTTAGCATAGCATTTAAAAATCAGGAACGAGTCGTCCTGAAATTTGGTATACAAGTTGCAATCGGCTATATAAAATCACAGACAAAAATAATTTCAAACTCGCCCACAACTACACCAACCTTCCATATAGCACACAAATTTATAACGCTATATTTTTTGTATTGAACCTAGTATGAATAGTTAGTTCATTGGAGCTATGAAATTACTCCGTCAAAATCTGAAATATATGGGCTTTTCTACGATACTTTGCATATTTATCGGAATCGAGTTGTCAATCGATTTTTGACAAACATTGATTCGATCGAAAACCCACGGACTTTATCGGTTTTTCTGAGTTTAAATGAACATAATAACATGATTTCTTTCTAAAGAATCGTTCCACTAATTTTAACTAGGGTTTATACTAGGAATAAAAAAAAGGGTTGTCTGAGAGAGCTGTGCGTATTACTGTAATAAATCTTATATAAGACGGTTCATGAAAACGCGAAGAATATATACGCAAAATTTCAGTATCGTGATCTCCTTAGTTCTTAATTTAAAAGCGTCTGGAACATCGCCGGAATATTTAAAAACAGTACAATTTACGGAAAAATTTTCAAAAATATACGCGAGCCACGCAAGAATAATAAAATGTTTTATCTTAATCGATTATCCATTACTCATAGAACGATTTCCCACAAACGGGAGCGTTAAAAATTCTACCAATTAAAAGATACACCAATCAGAAGTTGAACTTTTATTGGAGTGTGGTGTCTGCACATTTCATACACAAGTCACACAACAAAATAGCTTAACAAAAAATCGAATTTAAAGATATAATCGTATGTATGTTAATTTTTAATTTATCAAAATAGTTTCATAAATTTTACAATTATTGTTCAAAGGAATTTGTGACGTATCGCACATAAAAAATAGAAATTGTTATAAAATAAATTATTAGAAAATAAAATTCCAAACACCCACAATGGTGATCCTGCCTACGAACTACGAGTTATTTAATGTGATTGATGTTGAAGACGAACAGCACCAGCAGCAAGAGTATGCTGCAACGCATGTCATCAATATCGAACAAAGCAGATTTAAAAAAAGGATTTCCAAGACTTGGCTAATGCTGGAAATAACATTATAATCGAGCTCGAAGACGAAGAATACGATTACGTAGTAACCAACGCCTTTTCTACTCCATATAAATCTGTTGCAAAGACCAGATTAAAACGTTCGCCACCCTTCGTGGCATCACTTTCTTGCTGAACTGACGCGCTTCTCGTCTCAAAACCTACGCCTACGAGCTGTTTTGGCTCCTGGTCTTAAATCACTTAACGGCAACTGGCACAACTTATTTCAGCAGCGTTCCATCAGCAAAGACAGCAACAAAAAACAACAACTACAGCTTCAACAACAACAGCAGCGGAAACAACAACAATTCCGAAGCAACAACACCAACAGGAACAACAGTGCCGACACTGTTACAAGCGTAAATATACACTACACTACACACTAAGCTTCTGAAACGAATGTAAGACGATCGGGTCAGAGGACACCGATCGTACGGAAATTCACACGACATCAGTAAACTGCCCCAGTTTTGGACTAGTTGTCTAGAAGCATGGTTTGTACATGCTGAAATCCAATTTCAGTCTAAATCTATTGCAACGGATAAAACAAAATATGAATACCTGATTACAGCTCTCCCGCAAGAGGAAATCATAACGGTACTCGGTTTTATACAGAAAACTTTTTCAAGCAATTAATACGAGAACTTGAAGAAAATACCGCTTCAACGTCACTTTCTTAGCGAAAAAAGCGTATTGACAAAATCCAAAAGCACTCAACCTAGCTTCAACCGGTTTAGGCCATACAGAATTAGAGGAACTTCTGAAAAAGGCCGACAAGCTATTGGAAGTCATGAATGAAAATTAAAATGCAGTTTTACAATCAAGCCAAAGTTCCAATGTCAATGATTTAGCAAGTATGGTACAAAAGTTAACGGTATCTACCACAAATAACAATCATGGTCACCAGCGAGATATAGATCAAGCTCAAAACAGACATCGCGCACACGTAGGCCCAACTTGTTATGTCGATACCACTATAAATTCGGTAGAGATGCACGCAGATGTGAACAACCGTGTGCATATGCTAAAATCGACAACACAACACAACACAACACAATTGAACACAATACAACACAACAAACAAATGACTATATTATCGCGACGACTGCTAGTGGACCTGTCAATCTAACACGTCGTTTCTTTGTTTTTGACCCTTGAAATAAACTAAAATTCCAAGTTGACAGTGGAGCAGAAGTATCGGTACTTCCATCTTCCAAATTCAAAATTTCCAACCAAAAATCTGATTGGACACTGCAAGCTGCTGATGCCACAGTAATTTCAACTTTCGGAAAGAAAGTACTTACACTCGATTTAAATTTACGACGTGAACTACCTTTCACATTTATTATAGCTGATATTTCCAAACCAATCTAGGGTGCAGATTTTTTAACAAAATACGGACTACTTATTGATCTTAAACACAAACGTCTCATTGACCCACTAGCAAGTTTATCTGTCAACACAATCTCGGCACTCACTGAAACATCTTTACCCAAATTATTTGCATTAGACAAAAAATATACACAATTACTCAAAAAACTCCGTTCACTATTAATAGAACCCGATAACACTGCACCTGTCAAACCAAACAGTACTTCATATATTCACCGAAGGACCGTTACTATTTACAAAACCATGATTTCTAGGCTTGCCAAAATCAAAAATAGCTAAGCATGACTTTGATTTCGTAGGACCAGTTTTTCAGTACGAGTTTAAAGTCTAGTCAAATTAAGTTGTAAGACGAGTTTTTCGATTGCTACCAGTGTTTCTTTTATTTTTATTTCTATTACTTTTTCTATCCATTGTCCTTAGCATAAACAAAAATTTTTATCAAAACTGTACTTTTCAAAACTGTATACGCGCGCGCGTCCGGTTTATAACTCAATTCCAAATGAACTAAACTCTGCCAACATTCGAATACCTGAGCTCTAAAATGTGTATTCATTTATTTTTAAAATGCGTATACAAACAAGTTATTACCTACTAAAGAACGCGTTGAATGAAATTCGGTGGTTGCTTCAAACCGTTACATTCAAAAAGTAGCCAAATTAAGCAAATCTCATTTGGCGAAAACATTGCTGGAAAAAAAGGCCATATCTCCTAATGTATTTCGAACTTCAAAGAACCCTTTAAGGACGATATTCTCAAATATCCAAGCTATAAAAACATGCAAAAAAAATCGGAAAAATTTTTTGTCAACCAGGAATACTCCCTTAAACACGGTTTAGGCAAAAAATTAACGCATTATAAAATAAAGGGTCCGCCAAATATCTTTTTTTTTTAAATTCTATAAAAAAAAAACTACTGGATATTTTCTCAAATTTCTTTTTTTATTTGAAAGTACAATCCTTCCGGTTAATAATGGAAAATAATTTCATTCAAATGACTGCCTCGGCTGGCCATGCAGTAGCCTACACGACCGGTCCAATTTTTAAGCACATTATCGATTGTGTGCAGCTGTATTTCACCAATGGCTTCACGAATATTGTCCTTTAAAGCGTCAATTGTCTCTGGCTTGTCGGCGTAACACTTATCTTTGAGGGCACCCCACAAATAATAGTCCAACAGTGTCAAATCGCAGCTCCGAGGTGGCCAAACGACATCAGCTCTGCGGCTGATAATGCGATCTTCAAAAACAGGGCGCAAAACATCGAGTGTAGCTTCGGCTGTGTGGCACGTAGCGCCGTCCTGTTGAAACCAAATGTTGCCAATATCCTCCTCTTCAATTTTTGTGAACAAAAATTCGTTCAACATGGCCCGATAGCGATCGCCATTGACTGTAACGGCCACTCCTTGCTCATTTTCGAAGAAAAATGGCCCAATTATGCCTCTGGACCAAAATCTGCACCAAACGGTGACTCGTTTTGGGTGCAGCGGCTTTTCAATGTATGCGTGCGGGTTTTATGTGCCCCAAATGCGACAATTTTGCTTGTTTACATACCCGCCAAGATCAAAATGAGCTTCATCTGAAAAGATGATTTTTTTGGCAAAATCGGCATCTTCTGTAAGTCGATCGCAGGCCCACTTAGCGAAGCGAAAACGCATTGGACGGTCAGTTGACTTCATCTCCTGAACCAATTTTACTTTGTATGGCGTCATACCAAGGTCTTTATGCAAAATTCGTCTCAATGATGTCTCCGAAATGTTCAATTGTTGAGAACGACGGTGAATTGATGTTGATGGCGCTTCACGCACACTTTCTGCCACAGCAACAATATTCTCGGGTGTACGCACTGCTTTTGGCTTTTCACGCTAAGGTTTATCGATGAGGATGCCAGTTTCTTTCACTTTTTTCACAACATAACGAACATACGGAGCTGACGGTGCTTCTCTTCTTCCAAAATCCGTACGCAATTTTCGCACACATTCTGCAACATTACCATGATTTTCAAAGTAATGTCGCAATATTTCCCAGCGTAGTTCAAGGGTATACACAACCATATTCGTTTAGCGGAAGGATAAAACTAATTATCTGTCAAATCAGACATGAGCTAAGTGTTACCATTCACGAAATAAGCACAAGTTGAAAAAAAAAGTTAGATGGCGGACCCTTTATGATCATTTAAGTCAATTTAACTTCAACGAATACTAAAATATCTAGTTAAACCGAATTTAAACGTCCAATTTTGGTGAGTTAAGCTAGGTTTAATTTGACAAAAGTTAAAACTTGCACTGAAAAACTGGCCCTTAGTTAAAGCTGGCATTTGTAGACCGTCAAATTCGAAAAGATCTTCTCTAATACACCTTGCCCCTAAACTCGAACCGAACGAGGAGACCATGCGGAGACTACAGAAGACTAAACACAATAACAGTACCAGACCGCTACCCGTTGCCATATATTCAAGATTTCTCGAACAACTTATACTACGTTTACATACGAGATTAAAACAAACAATATTAAAAAAATTCCCAATATATAAAAAAACAATATAAGTGTGAAAGAGATTAATTTTGACAGTTCTTTGCTTCGTTTTGTTTTATTTAGGCTATTGCTATGTTATGAAGGCGGTCAAAGGCACGTTATGAATTGTGGTTGTTTCAATGTAAATGGGAGAAATGAGAGAATGAGTAAGGAAATAAATTTTAACCAAATAATGAGATCAAAGCAGGTTGCGTTGTGAAATTATTCACAACATTTGTGTTTTAGCATGAAAACATTTGACCGGGGATCATATGACCGCCACCATAACACAGCCCTTATTGACCTTCAAATTAGATAGTTTCTGTTACGTTTGTGGTAAACTAGAGCCAAAACATGGAAAACAAGAACGAAAAAATTTATTTTCTAATAATTTTAAACTCGCATATAAACTTTATTTCGGTGAAGAGGATACAAGTGGCGACGAATATACGCCAAATACGATGTGTTCATTATGTTATGGCAATCTCTTGGGGTGGTTGCATCAAAGAAATTTATGTTTACGGTATGTCAAGCCAATGATGTGGGTAAGAAATACGTCTGGGGTACATGACCCAGACAAGTGCTACGCTTGGGTAAATTTTACCAAAGAAATTAATAGAAAAAAACGCAGAGCAAAAGTATATAATGCCACTGACTCCGCTGAATTACCAATACCGATGCCCGATGATGCCGAAGTACCAAAACCACCGAGTCCGAGTATGCTATCAATGATGACATCAGAAAGGGGAAACACCAACGATGGTGACTTCGATCCGGATTTTTTCTCTGAAATCGCAGATGATGCATCAAAGCCACTAGCACAAGAAGAAATCGATTTCCTCGTGGCCAAATTTCGTTTTTCGCAGCGTGATGCCGAATTTTTCACTACATTTATGAAGCGCAGAAATCTGACACAGAAAAACGTTATCGCCAGCGGTTACCGTAAACGCCAAGCTGAGTTCCAAAAACTATACAACGTCAATGATTTGAATACGTTCACATATTGCAACGACATAAAAGCCTTAGTGAACAAAATGGGTATGGAATATAATGCTGCCGACTGGAAATTATTTATAGATGGCTCCACGTCAAGTTTGAAGGCTGTATTATTACATGTTACAAATAAAATGCCATCCATCCTGTTGGCATTCGGAACGAATATGAAGGAATGTTATGAAGTCATGGCAGATATATTGGACAAAATCAAATATACGCAGCATAACTGGAAAATTTGCTGCGACTTAAAAGTAGTAAATATTTTGCAAGGTGTCATTGAAAAAGGCGGCTTCCCTAAATTCTTCTGCTTCTACTGCACATGGGATTCGCGGTATAAACATGACCACTATAAGGCCACACATTGGGTGAAAAGAGATGTGAAGAATCAAAAGCATTTGAATTTGTTCAACAAACCGTTAATTGAGAATATTGATAATATTTTGCTACCACCACTACATATAAAATTGGGCATCGTGAAAAAGTTTATCGAAGTGGCCGTCAAAGGTAACGATCAGATTTTCGATTGTTTGAAAGGAATATTTCCGAAACTAAGCAATGATAAAATTACTGCAGGTATTGTATTTCATTTTTAGCATTAATGTTGATTCACTTCGCTATATTCGCACTGTTTTTTATGCATGTTACTTGTTGCTTTTTCTCATTTTTTATACAGGTGTGTTAAATGGACCAGACATCCGCAAACTCATTAAAAGTGAAGCTTTCACGCAAGTAAAAAACAAAAGATTCATACAAAACATACATTTTAACGCAAATAGAGGAAATTTAAAATCGATGAATGACTCTGCAATGGCTGAATGCCATAAATGCAAGAGGACAATCAGAGGTGAAACAGGCATAATATGTGCGGGAATATGTGGCAAAGTGTATCATTGTGCGGATAAATGTTCAGGTCTTGACCAATATTCCGCGAAAGTACTAGAAGCAAATTCTTTTGTGAGATTCATGTGTGATGATTGTATTCAGTATGTTCATAATGTAGATTTCGCGTTGAAGGAGATTCAAGATGGTGTCAACAAAAACAAAAACAACTTAGCCGAATATAAAACCGAATTTAATGTATCACTAAAACAAAATGAAAATGAAATTAAACAAGTATTGGAAGCAATTGAAAAAAGATATGAAGAGAGACTAAAAAAAATGGATAATGCACAAAAAATATGTAAAAAGAATGTTAACGAAATAAAAAACCTTTGTGACGTCGTAAATGACTTTAAAAATAAAAATAAAGACATTCATAACACAATTGAACAAAAAAACGCAAAGATATGTGATGAAATAAAGAAAGTAATAAAAGAAACCAATGACAAACAAAACAAAATGTCATTTGCTGATATTGTAAAAAATATACAATATTGCCAGATTTAAAAAACAAGTTCCATTAATACTAAAACCTAAAGAAAAACAAGAAATAAAAAAAACAAAAGAAGACCTAAACAACAAGGTAGATCCAGTTAACTTAAATATAACAAACATTGAGAATAGGAGCAATGGAACAATTATAATACAAAGTGAAAATGATGAGGAAAGACAAAAAATAAAAAGTGCTATTGAAAATAAAATGAGTGAAGCATATGAGATAAAAGCGCCAAACGAAAATGATATGTCGGTAATAATAACAGATATGTCATTTAAATATACAGAAAGTGAATTAATAGACAAAATAAAGAAACAAAATCAACAATTGCAAGAAAATGAAATGAAAATAGTGAAATCTTATGAATTTAAAAGAAATAGTAAAATAATTTATAATGTTAAAATTAAAGTAGATAAAGAAACATACTCAAAGATTACGACAGCACAAAAATTAAACATTGGATGGGAAAAATGTAGAATATTTGATGGGACCGATATAATTCAATGTTTTAAATGCCAAGGATATAATCACAAGGCGGGTGAATGTAAAAATAAAGAAACATGCTATAGATGCCACGGAAACCACAAATCCAAAGAATGCACAGAGGCGATAATTAATAAATGTGTTAACTGCATAAAAACAAATAAAAGACTAAATATGGGACTTGAAGAAAATCATGTCTCATCGAATAAAGAATGCCCCGTTTATCTAAATAATCTCAGTATAAAAAAGAAAAGACTAGGTTTAATAGTTTAACAATTATAGGAGATATATGGTATATACACAAATGTATGTGGATTAATCAATAACTACAATCAGTTGGAAATAATAGCTGACGAACAAACCCCAGACTTCATAATTCTTACAGAGACTCATATAACAAAAGATATAGATGAACGAGAAATACAACTGCAAGAATATGATCACTATAATACAAACTCAAACTCAAACAGGACCGGAGGAATTATTATTTATTTTAAAAAACTATGGAACGTTACAAAAATTGGTGAAAAGATTTATGATTCGAAATTCTGGATAAGCGCATATATGGTTAAACGTGAAAAAACCCAATTTATAATAATGGCGGTGTATAGATCACCTAGTAGTAGTGAAGCAGAATTTTGTGAGGTTTTTGAACAAATAGTAGAAGATATATCTGAAGCAAATTATGACATAATAATAGCTGGTGATTTTAACATACACTTAGCGACATTACTAGCGCCGCACTTGATTTCTTGCAATAAAATTTGAATCTATCGTATTAAGTAGATAATTCATTTGCATTTGGGTGATAAAACAGTCTTAATTTCAAAGTTTGGGCTCTTACCTCTATCATACATAAATATTGCAAGTTTTTGTGAAAATTTTCATTTCCAATTTGAAAGTCAAAGTGATACAAGTGAGAAAATGCCAAAATATCATAGATTGACTGAAGTGCAAAAAATCAAAATTTGCACATATACGGAGAGCAATATTTCAAATAGAGACATTGCAAAGCATATTAAATGCAATGAGTCGTCATCCGTACGTCGTTTTCTGGCCTCTTATTGTGCGACCGGGAGCAAGAACGGAAGGAAGTACTCTGGAAGACCTCGAGCATTAAATAGCCGGAATTGCGCTTGTGCATCAAAAATCGGTTCGCATTTGCCTCAAAATTGAAGGAGCAGCTTCTAAGCGAATCAGGTAAAAGCCGCTCAAACCGAACAATACACCGAAGACTGAATGACATGGGACTTGAGTCATACCGACCTGCAAAAAAACCCCTTTTGACGGCGAAAATGCGATGTAAAAGGCTGGAATGGTGCAAACAACGTGAGAATTAGTCAGCTCATGATTGGGAATAAGTCGTGTTTTCCGATGAATCCAAAACAAATTTGATGGGAGCGGATGGTGGCGCCAGAGTGAGGCGCAGAAAAGGTGAACGCTACAGCGGAGACTGCATATTGCCAACGGTGAAGCATTCTCCATATATTATGGCTCCCCACATAACAAAATATGGAGTTGGCTCAATTTTGATGATTGAGGGATCAGTGAGTGCAGCAGCGTATAAAAAAATAATCAACGAAGGTGTTGTACCCACAATTGAAGGGCTATCACAGCACACGCAGAATGTGATTTTTTAGGACGATTCAGCACCTTGTCATCGAGCAGCTTCTGTAAGTCATGCATATTTTTTTGCTATAGTCTTATGATTTTCTAAAAATTTGATGTTTTTTTTCTTTACAGATAAAAAAATATAAGAATGAATTAGGAATAAATTCACTGGAATGGCCTGCAAACAGTCCTGACCTTAACGCAATTGAAAACGTTTGGTCAGTAATAAAGAGGAAAGTTCGAAAGAAGGAACCGAAAACCATTGGATATCTTAAAAAAATCATCGAAGAAGTCTGGTTTAATGATATTGGTGAAAATTACCTACAGGCGCTTTACGATTCCATGCCAGGTAGACTGAAGGACGTCATAAAGGCAAAAGGAGGCTATATAAACAAATAACCGCACAATTCAACCTGTTTCGCAAGCAATACAGAGAATCAAAGCTTTAAAGCACCACTTAATATTAAATTAGTATTAAATTTTACTATTTATTATAAAATTTTATAACCCATATTCATTTTTCGATTTTTATTTTGGTGGTTCAAGCATTATGGTATGATGCATAAATTGGCAAAATCGCAAGTATTTTTGCTAATTTTGTCCCTTTATTTATAAAATTCATCCAAAGAAGATTATTTATCTGTAAAAATATTCTTAATACATGTAATAATAATACAAAAATCATTAACGTATGACACTAAACGTTAATATCGAAATATTGACACTCAATGGCACAATATCAACACTCTTTGCGATGCGGCGCTAGTAATGTCGCTAAGTGTAGACTGGAGCAAAGAACAAACATATAAAATCAGAATAGAAAGTATTTTACATGATAATGGATTGAAACAAATAGTAAACGAATATACCAGAATCGCAAAAAACTCGAGAACGATAATAGATTATGTGATAACAAATAATGGCAACATATCTACAAAAAACAACAGTGCAAATAAAATAGCAGATCATGAAGCAATCGATATAAAAATCAAGTATATGAATAAATCTCAAAGCCACACAAATAAAAAAGAAATTGAAAAATTTACATATAATAAAGACGTTTTCAATAAAGAACTAAGTGCAATGATAATATATAATGAAAATGATAATGTAAATAGTAGCGTGGAACTAATTGACAATTGCCTTGAAAACACTATCAGGAAATTTTCACGCAAAAAAATGGTTAATACAAGAAATGATATAAACAAATGGTTCAACGAAAACTTAAAAATAATGAAAAGAGAAAAAATTATTAAATACCAAAATGCTAAAACAGAAAACACAGAAAATGCATGGAATGATTATAAAGCAGTAAGAAATATACATAAAACCAATATTGAAATCGAAAAAAAACAATTATGTTAATAATAAAATAAATAATGCCAAAGATCAGAAACAAATGTGGAAAGAAATAAAAGACTTAGTATTAAAAAAGAGCAACAATGTGATAAAAAGTGTGATATATAATGATATAGAGTATAAGGATAATTATCATATCGCCACCCAATTTAATAACTATTTTGTCAACAGTATAAAAGCAATTAGTGATACAATAGAAAAAGTGCAATATAAAAACAACATACCTGAGATAGCCTCTAGATTTAAATTTCGTGCAATATCTTTAATAGAACTTAAGAACACAATAAAGTGCTTAAAAGACAAATCGGACTTTAATAAAGTCTCAACAAAGATAATTTTAGATAATTGGAACACTATCAGTAAAAATATGCTCAACATCATAAATAAGTCTTTCGAAACTGGTGTCTTTCCTGAAAATTGGAAGTACTCAATGGTAACACCAATAGAAAAAATATCAAAAACTAACAAATGTGATGAATTCCGTCCAATAAACACCTTGAAAACATGTGAAAAAATTATAGAAAAGATTGATAAGGAACAGTTGGAAAATTATATGGAAGAAAATAATTTGTTTTCAAAATATCAATCGGGTTTCAGAAAGAAATACTCATGTGAAACAGCAGTTACTTATGTGATAAATAAATGGAAATATAGACATAAAAAAAATAAGGTAATGGCAATTTTCCTAGACTTCAAAAGAGCATTCGAGACTATTGATAGGAAGTTACTGATTTCAAAACTTTGTATGTACGGTACTAGAGAAAATGAACTGAAATGGTTTAAATCATATTTGACAAATTGAAAACAAATAACAAAAATAAACGGCGTTAAATCGTGTAAAATCGATAATAATTTTGGGGTTCCACAAGGGTCAATATTAGGAGCATTATTGTTCATAATATATATAAATTATATGCCCAATATTATAAATAAATGCGAAATAATCATTTATGCTGATGACACATTAATTTACGGTGAAGGAGACACAGAAAAACAATGTAAAGATAATTTAATACACGATATCAACAACGTAAATAAATGGCTGAAAATGAACAAATTAAAACTAAATGAAAGTAAAACCAAAATAATGGAAATAAACATGAACAGTAACGAAATTTTTAAAATAAATAATGAAGTAATTGAAAAAGTTAAGCAAATAAAATATCTAGGATTCATTATTGACAAAGACTTAAAATTTAAACAACACGTTGATTATATATGTAAAAAAATTGGCAAAAAAATCGGGTGCGCAATAAAATATCAACAATAACGGCAATAAATATGTACAATACAATAATAAAACCACATTTCGAATTTGGCACCACAATTTTATATACTTGCTGCACAATAACACAATTAGAAAGACTACACAAACTTCAAAATAAGGCAATGCGATCAATATTAAAGTGCAACAGATTTACTCCTATTCAAACAATGCTTGATACACTGAAGTGGCTTAATATACAACAAAGACTAGAAATAAACACGCTTAATTTCATCCAAAAAATGAAGATAGGAAAGGCTCCAGAATATTTAATCGAACAAATGAATTATGTTGGAGAAGTACAACCATATGCCTTAAGAAATGCAGAAAACTTCAGATTGCAAAGGGTGACAACAACAGCAATGCAGCGATCGCTTTTCTTCAAGGGGCTAAAACTATATAATGCGCTACCTACTAATGTAAAATTAGAAAGAAATACTAATTTATTTAAAAGAAATATCACACAATTTGTAAGAAATTTGTAAGGAATGTAGAGAAAAACAAAAACACAATTGTTTAAAAAAATAATAATTATAAGTTTAATTAAAAGTATAATAAATACTACTAATACACTCAAAAAAAAAAAAAAAAAAAAAAAGTATTGTCTGCCAAAAAACTTGAGGCTTGGATTGCAATAAAAGCAGTTATTCAATATGTTTTGGGTAAAAACCGCGTGGACAATGAGAAAGCAACGCAATTGGTGAAGAATATGATCACTGCCTTTGATTCCATTCATGCATCGATGACATTAAAACTCCATTTTATGGACCATCATCTGGACGTGTTCCTGAAACAACTGCCCACAGAATCAGACGAGCAGGGTGAACGACTCCACTAGGTAACCATGCCGATGGAAAGACGTTTCAAAGGTAAGAAAATCGACGCAATGATTGCTGAAGTATGCTGGTGGTCTCAAAAGATATCACAATTCGAGCACGAGTTGACGGAGGATGATAAAGAAGGACACACAGAAGAAGATATACCGTTATTCACTCCACAAACTGGAAATGACGCAGAAGATATCGCCGTGGCTATTTTAAACTCAGAATCAGACGACGAATCAAGCGAACCAGCTGCAAAGAAATCTCGGCCTTCCACTTCTGGAACGTCAACTGTCAAATCATCAACTTCGCGCCAGACAGCCCAAATGGACATCGACGATACTGATTAAAAAAAAAAATACAAATTAATACCCGTTTGATGCCTTTTTTTATACTTTTTTTCATAATCTTTCATATATTTTCATGTTTTTTACTTTAATCAGAAAATTCAATACTAAATTGCAAAAAAAAATAATACATGTGCCTTTTTTAAACTTTTGCTCAATAAAAATAATAAAATAAAAAAAAAATGAAAATTAATCACATTTGTATTGCCAAATCCGTATCAAGGAGTGGTCGTATGAAGTTGGTATGTACTAGAAAGTTGTTCATAATTTTATAGGCTACATTTCTCCCCTTGATTGTTTGGTAAAATTTTCAATAGTTCAAGAGCTGTAGTCGAAAAACAGAAAAAATCGGTGAAAAAAGTGGTAATTTTTTCGACATTTTTGGGGTTTTGAGCATGAAGATGAAATTTTTCCGACTTAATATATTCAGCATTTTTGTTGGCCGAATCAAGAGCTACAACTTTGCTGAAAACTGCAAAAAAAAATTCACAGCATTTTTCGAACTATGGCCATGCGAAAAATAGAAGAAAATTGCAAAAAAGTGCTCAAAATCGAATTTGGCGAAAAAACTATAGAGGCTCATAAAAAATGAACGGCAACCAATCTAGCAAAATCCAGAAATTACTTTTCTCCTCTCATCGAGTACTTTCGGCTGGGATAAATGATTTTTTGTTTGGAATTTTTGTGTTGTACTGTGTAAGTTAACGCAAACAATTAAATTAAATGAAAATTTTAACTAAGAGAAACGGTGTGCAATCGAGAATTTAATAACTGTATACCATGATATTTTGCTATTAAAAGGGAAGAAATTAGCATACACTCCAGTGATAGAACACGAAATTTAGGTTAGAGAAAATCAGCCTCTAATAAATCAAAAACAGTATAGATTACCTCAAGCACATAGAGAAAAAATTAAAAAACAGTTAGAACAACTTTTAAAAGAGGACATTATTAGGCCCATTGCTATTAGTGCCACAGAAAGCAGGAAGCGATGGTAAGAAAAAGTGGAGGTTAGTCATAGATTTTAGAAAGGTAAATGACGCCACAGCAAAGCAGGTTTTCCCAATTCCAAGGATAGAAGAAATATTAGATCAATTAGGGCACTGTAGTTATTTTTCAACTTTAGATTTGGCCAATGGGTACCACCAAGTTCTCATAAGCAAACAAGGCAGATTTTCTTTCTGCAGCATTTAGTACAGCCTTTGGTCATTACGAATTCAATATAATGCCGTTCGGACTCACCAGAGCTCCAGCGACTTTCCAGCGATTTATGAATAATATACTGACAGGATTACAAGAAATAGATTGTTTCGTATATTTAGATGATGTGGTAGTTTATGGCAAAAATGTACAGCAACATGGGGAGAGATTAGCACAAGTATTCCAGAGACTTAGGGAAAATTGCTTAAAATTGAATACGGAAAAGTGTCAGTTTCTGCGTAGAGAAATAGCATACCCGGGACACAAATGTTCATCACCCATTTTGGCATATCCCGATTTTAGCAAGCCGTTTTTACTAACTACAGATGCTAGTGGTGAAGCATTAGGAGCAGTATTGTCACAGGGTGAAGTAGGAGAAGATCGACCAATTGCATTTGCAAGCAGGTCATTAAACAGCGCAGAGAAAAGGTATTCGACAATAGAAAAAGAGTTTTTGGCAATTGTTTGGGCGACAAAAAATTTTAGTCATATTTGTTGGGTAGGCCATTCAAGATATATACAGATCATCAACCATTGAGGGGTATAGCGAATCTGAAGGATCAAACATCAAGGTTAGCAAGATTTAGACACAAGATGTCAGAGTATGATTTTGAAATAATTTATAAACCAGGTAAAAAGAATTTAAATGCGAACGCACTAAGTAGAATACCACAGCAGAACCAAGAGATAGTTGTCGTTCAAACCAGATCAAAGCAAGAGAAAAAGAGGCAGCCGAAGAGACTGAAGAAAACACGGATTCACTAGCGGAAGTGGATGAGGGGATAGAACAACAAGACAATCATAACATAGAAATTCTAACAGATAGGAAGGATATAGAGAGAATATTGAAGGATTTTCATAATTTGCCGTTAGGAGGACATCAGGGAGCGCTGAGAACGTACTTTAGAATAAGAAAACAATACAAATGGAAGGGAATGCAAAAGGAAATTAAGGAGTATGTGAAAAAATGTAATAAATGCCAAGTAAATAAAAGTTCTAGACTCACCAAAATGCCTATGGTATTGACAGCCACACCAACACGTCCATTTGACAAGGTTTTTATGGATATAGTCGGCATATTGCCAGAGACTGTATCTGGTAATGAATACATTTTAGCATTTCAAGATGATTTTTTTAAGTATATGGCATGTGTTGCGATACCAGATGCCGAAGCAAGCACGATATCGAAAGCATTTTTTAACGAAATTATAACTCGCCATAATACACCAAGGGTGTTAATTACAGACAACGGCTCAAATTGTATTTCACGCGTGTTTTCAGATGTATGTAAAATGTTAGGTATTAAAAAATTACATATTACACCGTATCATCCGCATGCAAATGGTTCCCTAGAGAGAAGTCATAGGCATTTGGCAGAATATTTGAGAGGGTTTGCCAAAGAAGACGGGTCCAATTGGGATCAGTGGTTATCGTCCGCTATGCACGTTCAAAATAACACACCGCATATGGCAACAAAGCAAACACCTTTCAAAACTTGATAAGGGTTTGACTCAGAAATGCCAACTAATTTAAAGCCAAAGTGTAGTCCGGTGTATAACGCCGAGGATACTTCAAAAGTTATGAAATATCAAATTCAGAGAGCGCACGAACTGGTAAGACAGAACCAGGAGCGTGCAAAAGAAGTATCTAAAAAATATTATGATAATACTTTAAATGCAGTAGAATTTAAAATTGGGCACAGGGTCCTAATGAAGAATCAAGCAAGGAAGAATAAATTTTCACCAATATGGATAGGACCGTATGAAGTATTAGCGGTAAAAAACCCAGTAACTACCTAGATTTCGATAAAGGGGAAAGCAAAGAAAATACATAACAACTTATTAAAATTGTTTCATGGGAATTAGAAATAGAAAAAGGTAGTTTAGGTGTTGAATTTTAAACAAAATTGAGATAAAAGGGAAGAAGTGGTATTAGGACATATAAGGAGTAAAATTATGAGAATAAAAAGAATATGAAATAAAAAATTTTATTAAAGGTATGAAAAATGTAAAAATTCTATCAAATTGGATATTAGCAAGAAAAAATCTACAGCAGCATGGTAAACATAAGGCTTAAGAAAAATTGCTTAAAATTGCATACGGAAAAGTGTCAGTTTCTTCGTAGAGAAATAGCATACCTGGGACACAAATGTTCGGAATTAGGGGCGTTACCAGATCCACAGAAATTAAAATGCGTGAAGGATATTGCAATACCCAGAAAAAGGAAAGAGGTTCAAGCATTTTTAGGACTCGCAAACTATTACAGGAAGTTCATAGCGAATATGTGACAAATGACATCACCCATAAATAATTTATTGAAGAAAGACAGTAAGTTCAAATGGTCAGATAAGTGTCAGGAAGCGTTTGAAAAAATAAAGGAAGCGGTGACTTCATTACCCATTTTGGCATATCCTGATTTTAGCAAGCCGTTTTTGCTAACTACAGCAAGCACGATACCGAAAGCATTTTTCAACGAAATTATAACTCGCCACAATGAACCAAGGGTGTTAATAACAGAAAACGGCTTATATTTTATTTCACGCGTGTTTTCAGATGCATGTAAAATGTTAGGTATTAAAAAGTTACATATTACACCGTATCATCCGCAAGCAAATGAATCCCTAGAGAGAAGTCATAGGGCCTTTGGCAGAATATTTCAGAAAAAATAATAAGAAGCAAATATATAAATGATACAAGTGAGAGCCAAGAGATGGCAGGAGGAAAATTAAGAGTACTGGAAAAGATAATAGCAAAAAATTCTTAAGTAAAAGGCAATAGTTTTGGCATCTCCAAAGTTAATTACGCAATTACAGAAATCCCTCGCAAGGATTATATTCTAGTACAACGCATTCTACTTGTGGATCCCAAAATAGTGCCATTTTTATTAAAATAATTCTGTAAATTTTGTTTTGGATTTAAATGAGTCTTTGAAGTACTTAAATGTTATTAAAAAAGAGGAAAAAAAAACAAACAAATTAATTGAAAATAAAGAAAATTTGGAAACGTCAAAAGAAAACGCAGTAAAACATAATAAGTAAAATGATACAGAAAGTAAAGGAACAAATAATGAAAGAAACAAATTATTTTTACATAAAGAAAAACTGATATAAGAACAAATTATTTTACAAATTGAGAAAAATAAGACTTTACAAAGAATTTGAAAATTGAAGCAGAAAATATAAAGAGCAAAAGACTTAAATAAATAAATAATAGAAACTTAAAAAAAACGAAATTCTCACTACGGGAAAATATTAAGTAACGTTATAAATTAAAGATATTGAATTGGAGAAATTGAATAAAAATAAAAACCTAATGTTTTAAAGAACAAAGCAAAAAAAGCCTATATATTAAAATTTTGAAAAATAAAATGTACTTTTAAAAAAAATTAACATGTCTCATAAAAGAGCAATATCAAATAGAATGCAAATTCGCATAAAAATATTGAGAAAATAATATAGAAATATTGAGAAATGTAAAAGTTCTATAAATGTTTAATACAATAGATTCATTACATATATAGATAAGTAAAAACTGACAGAATGCTAGAGAGTAAAAAGAATTAAGAATAGAAAATATGTGAAATTAATAAGCAATGAAGGGAAAAGATTCGGATAATAAATTAAATTAGAAGTAGCAAATATATTTCAGAGAAATCCTTAACTAAACTATTAAATAAAATTGTCTTAATATGAAGTAAGTTTTATAATTTTATATTGCAATTTTAAAAATAGTAATTCGAACATAATTTAAGAAAGTAAACAGCAATTTTCCAATAACTCAATAACTTACTTACTTACTTACTTAGTTGGCCCTACAACCGTATGTCGGTATTGGCCTCATCTAAGCATTTGCGCCAGCTATTTCTGTCTTTCGCTTGCTGGCGCCAGTTGGAAATTCCAAGCTTCGTCAGGTTGTCCTCTACTTGGTCTTTCCAACGAAGGTGCGGTTGTCTCTTCTGCGTTGACCACCGCTGGGTACCAAATCGAATATTTTCTTCACTGTGTTGTATCCCACAACATTGCCCTATACACTTTGTACACCCCCAACCTCACACGATTTCCACAGAATAATTCAACTAAAACACTTAAGAAATAAAACCAATAAAAAACATAATATATTGCTAACAGATGTCGATACAAATGCAGCGACTTGCATTTCGGCATCAACAAATACAAATTCCATGAACGACCGAGACCCAATTTAAGTACGGTGACTCAAATTGCCGGCGTTCATGAATATAAAATAGTAAACAAAGACTGACCTAACTTAAGCGCAAACGCTTAAATTACCGAACAAACAAAACCAATGTTTTGATTTTGGTTGTCAAGTGTTTCTGGCTACAACGTCGGCGGCAACAAAAGCAAGGCATTGCACTGTTGGGTGCATCGGCATCAGTTTGCACGATCAGCATAATGCCGTTCATTTACCTACCCTAGCATGCAAAGTGTGAGTGATCGCGTACCGCTAAGGGGAAATTATGTATTAATTATGTATTGGCAATAATTTCCACTTTAGGGAAATTACTGGAATTATTGGAAATCAAGAACATCATTGGAAAGTGAGGACTTTCCTTTATAAACCCCTGGGTCGACCAGAAACAGACGGAGAGCTAATTTTAAAGTCACTTACTCAGGTCGCAGCCTCGCCTAGACAGCGGGCCTTTATAAGAATACAAAAGAAATAAAATACAAGCAAACGCTTTATCTTAAAGAAAATCAGTCATTTTAATTGCCTCCCCGTCTTTAGTCTTTCTTCTCCTTGCGGAAAGCACGGAGACCTGGGACGTAAAATACAACATTTGGTGGCAGCGGAGGGATACGCTCCATCCCAGAAAAAAAATAATAAACCCAAAAGTAAAGTTGTTTTTACAAAAGGTATATTTTAAAAAGTTACAAGTTTTTAAAGCGTGCCGAGGCTTAAACAGCGGCAAGTGAAATTTGAAAAACATAATGAAATTTTTAAAGCGTGCCTTTTAACTTTAAACGAAGACCAGGGTAACCAGCTATAAGGCTACTAAGAGCCTCCTGGCATCAACATTAGCAAGAACCAATTCAACAAAAGTAGCAACATCAACATTATCAAAAAATCAATTCAACAAAAGCATCAACATCAACATTATCAAAAAACAAATTCAACAAAAGCAGCAACATCAACAAGAGAAACACCAAGAACAAATTCAACAAGTGAAACAAACAGGAAAAATTTTATAATAGTAAGCAAAGTTAAAAAATTTTCTTCATATGGTTAAAAAAAAAAAAATATAGATAAAAACATACTTATTATTATTATTCGCATAGTACACAATATTTAATTTGAAATTTTTTTATAATTACTTTTTTCCATTTGTATTTAAAAGTCTTGTGAAAAAAAATATATCTTTTTCTGCTCTAACTAAATATTTCAAAATTCGTACTCGTCAACGCGCGGCTAATAAGGTAGTTCAGAACTTTGCTTCTCTATCTACCATTTTTCGACTCTTCTTTTTACTCTGACGCGGAAGATCCTGAGTACTTCAATATGGATCTTAAATTTACGCTAAATGATATTTACAATATCGTTCCGGTATTTAACGGCAACCCAGCCGAATTAAACAAATTTGTAGCTTGTGGTAATATTTTATTTTCATCTGCAAGGACAGACGCGGAACACAGCTTCATTCTTGAAGTAGTGAAAACTCGTTTGGAAGGTTCTGCCATTGAATTAATACAATTCAAATCTTTTGCCAAATGGAATGATTTGGTACGAGATTTGGAGACAGAATTCAAAGAAGAAAAATCGAGAACCTCTGTCCAAAATGAAATGTTAACTGCCAAACAGCGATCACAAGAGCGAGTTAAAAAATTTAGCGAACGAATAGGGAAGTTGTTACACTCGTTAAATTCTGCAACATTTGCCAGTACTAATGAAGAATCGGTTAGAAAGTATTTAAAAACTGAAAACGATAGATTAGCTATACAGGTGTTTGAGGATGGCTTACGAAACCAAAATTTACGGCTGATTTTAAAAGCTCACAACGAGCGTGACTTAAAAAAAGCAATAGCATATGCTGAAGAGCATTCAGTGCGGCTCGAAAAATCGCCACAATTTCCACACCATCAAAGTAAACCTACCCGCAGTTTTTATAAAAGACTAGGGCACACTCAAGAGACCGCAGGAATAATAATAATAATTTTTCAACACATTATAATCAAAAATTTAATAATAACAGGCAGCCTAACATAAAAAAGGAAGTACAAATCATAAATTGTACTTGCTGTAAAAAGCCCTGCCACACTTATAAAGAGTGTAGATCTAGGATAGGCCAAAGCAATGTAAATTATCAAAACAGGAGGGTTGAAGAAAACAGGTATAGAAATTATAGCAATCCCTTTAGAGATAATAATGCTGCACAAAATAGGCCCACAAGCAATTTGCCGGAAAACGAAATTGCACGGGAGGAAAGCATTTGGCAGTTCCTCCCAAATGCAGATAATAGCCGACGTGCACCGAGCACGGCAATAACAAAAAAACTTTCAATTTCTTTTATTAAAGAATATAAGGATCCGGTGATCCGCATAAAATTAGGATCTTCAAATGAAAAAATAACATCCTTACTAATAGACACCGGCGCAGAAATAAGTTTACTCAAAGACTCAGACAATAATCTAAATTTAAATAAAAATTTCAAATACACTGTCTCTAAAATATCAAGAAATAAAATGCAAACTTTAGGAAGACAAACACAAACAATTTATGTTCCGTATGATAAACAAATTTTAGTTTTGAGTCATCAATTTCAAATTCTCCCTAAAAATATTAATCTGTCATATGATGGCATAATAGGCAATGACTTCCTATCTAAATTGAATTGTAAAATAGATTATTTAAATAAACAATTAGAAATACCATTAGACTGAAATACCATTAGTTCCTCCCAAATTCAGATAATAGCCGACGTGCACCGAGCACGGCATTAACAAAAAAACTTTCAATTTCTTTTATTAAAGAATATAAGGATCCGGTGATCCGCATAAAATTAGGATCTTCAAATGAAAAATTAACATCCTTACTAATAGACACCGGCACAGAAATTAGTTTACTCAAAGACATAAATAAATAATAAATAAATAAATTTGAAATAATCTAAATTTAAATAAAAATTTCAAATACACTGTCTCTACAATATCAGGAAATAAAATGCAAACTTTAGCGGAACAAACACAAACAATTAATGTTCCGTATGATAAACAAATTTTAGTTTTGAGTCATCAATTTCAAATTCTCCCTAAAAATTTTAATCTGTCATATGATGGCATAATAGGCAATGACTTCCTATCTAAATTGAATTGTAAAATAGATTATTTAAATAAAAATTTAGAAATACTATTAGACTGCTTGAATGCAGCAGTGAGTATTCCCAATAATAAAAATACATTTATTAAAGATGAAAAGTTTTCGAAGAAGTGCAACAAGGTGCTACCTACGGGTAACAAAGGGATTTGCGAAAATAGGAAAGAGGAACAGGAGTATGCGCCAAATGGCATAAGTCATACTGAGAGTCCTCAACAACCTAATGTCTACGGGCCACAATCCATTACCTTGCCACCTCGAATTGAAAAATTCGTCAAAAATAAACAAAATATATTTAAGCAGGAAACCAAGGCTTTACCTACGGGTATTGAACAGAATCGTACAAAGTGGGAGGAGGAACAAAAGGATGCAGCACAAAGCATAAGCCATCACAAGAGTCCTTAACATCCCAATGTCTACGGGCTGCGATCCATTACCTTGCAACGTCGCTGCACACAATTTGTAGAAATCCCTTTTAAATATACAAAAGATGCAGTGGTCCACAAGAATGGAATAATCCCAGGAGTATAATTAGCAGAAACCCTGGTACGACCAAAAAATATTAAGGTCAAAGTTATCTTCATGAATTCTACAGAAGAAACTAAAACAATAAATTTAAACACAATTCAATACGAGTGGGAAAAGATAGAAAATTTTAACGAAGTCAAATTAGACAGAACAAAAGATTTAGTAAAGGGTAGATTAAAAAAATAGAAACAGCCATTGAGCTTAAACATTGCAATGATGAAGAAAAGAAATCAATTTTAGAAAATTGTAGAAATTATAATGACTTATTTTATTTCAAAGAAGACCATCTTACAGTTACAGATACAGCTGACCATGAAATTATTACAGAAGAAAATAAACCTCCTTTATTCGTTAGGCCATACAGACTCCCTGAAAGTCAACGACAAGAAATTCACAAACCAGTCAATGAAATGTTAGAAGACAATATCATCCGATCAAGCTCAAACTCATGGAACTCACCTCTTTTATATAGGAAAAGATCAATTAGGAAAAGATCATATTAGATCAATTAGGAAAAGCTAAATACTTCAGCACACTAGATTTAGCTAAAGGTTTACATCAAATTTCTGTTAAGGAATCTGATAAATGCAAAACTGCATTCAGTACACCATTCGGACACTACGAACATAACCCAAATAGGGTTAAAAAACGCCCCTGCAACGTTTCAAAGACTCATGAATAACGTACTCATGGGGTTGCAAGGCTTCGAATGTTTCGTTTATGTCGACGACATCGTAGTTTATGGTTATGATTTAACAGATCATAATAAAAAATTAATTAAAATATTTGACCGATTGAGGCAACACAACCTAAAGCTACAACCTGATAAATGCAATTTTTTAAAACAAGAACTTACCTATTTGGGGCATATCATTTCAGAGGACGGTATAAAACCAGATACGGAAAAGATTAAAGTATTCAAAACATATCCAACACAAAAAATGCGAAAGGCATTAAGTCATTTTTAGGACTTGCTGGCTATTATAGAAGATTTATGGAAAACTTTTCAAGCATATCGAAACCTCTTACAAAACTGCTAAGAAAGATGTAAAATTTAATTGGGACGCATTTTGCGACGAGTAAATAAAAATTTTTGATTGGTTTTAAAATTTTAAAAAAAAACACCTTGAAATTATGATTATTTTATGAATTTTAAATAAGCACTTGTTTCCTCGTTGGCTTCTGAATAGAAAAAGTTCGAATCACTGTACAGGAAATTACTCGTTTGGTAATAAAAACAATCTTAAAAGCATGTTTAAGAAAATTTTGAGATAGATAATAATATTTATTCAATTTCCGGTACAGTGGTTCGTATACAAATTCAATTATTTGACCAATAGATGGCATTAAATTCATGGCTAAAAATTTATGAATTTTCAGTAAGATTTATTTAGAATCAAAAATAAAAATTTCTAAAAATATTAGAGAAATTGAGCTCCAAGTCCCCTACATTTTCCCCCCAAACCAAAATCAGACTTTGGGGTCGAAACGCACAACAAAGCTGATCACACCGTATGTCTTTGGCATGGTAAGTGCCAATAAACTGTCCTTGTGGATCCTCCAGCTCGTAATAGCAATTACCCAATTTCTTTCTTACACGAGCTTTCACAAAAGTTTTGCCCAATTTGGCATTATAGCCTTGCTCGAAATTGCTTTGTTTAAAACTGCGTCTGTACACTTCTTGACCCACATCGTAAGATACTATTTTTGATCTTACGCTGTATGCTCTTTCATTACGTTCCTGTTGTTTTCTCATCGTAACACCAGCCCTATTTCGCACAACCTCCAAAGTATCCTCTCGATTAAAGTTCACAGTTCTGTCCTCTAACATTTTCAGCTTCCTAAGCAATGCATATGTAGAGCCGTTCGTCACCATATGTTGGCCAAAAGCCATGAAGTATGGTGAGGTACCAACTGAGGAATGTACCGCTGAGCGCAAAGCACAGCAAATGTTGCTAAGGTACTCGTCCTAATCCTTCTGCTCAGGTTTCACATACGCTTTTATAGCCGAGATGACAGAGCGATTAACACGTTCCGATGCGTTTGCTTGAGGAGAATGAAAAGCTGTATAAATATGGCTTATACCATATTTTTGCAATAAATTATTAAATTTGTTGGATTTAAACTGCGTCCCGTTGTCGGAAATTATACTTTCAGGTACTCCAAAAGTATGAAAAAGTTCGTTCTCAAGATAAGTATCAACTACGTCGGCCGTAAACTTTTTAACTGGTTTGAGGAAAGGAAATTTAGAGAAATGATCAAGTACAATAAATATGCCTATATGGCCAGAGCTAGAGCGAGGATATGGCCCAAGAAAATCCACATATAGACGCTGGAAAAATCGGTGCGTTTCTGCGGTCTTACCCATTGGTGGACGCAGCAAGTGATTTGGGTTTTTTGTGCACTTGCAGATTTCGCATGAATTTATGTAGATTTTACATCGGTAACCATACCAAGCCAGAAATAGTACCGACGAATTCGTTCGAGGGTCTTATTTATACCATTATGGGATGACAACAGGTCATCATGGGCTTTTCGTAGCACATCATCAACCAAACATCTCGGTATCCATAATTTCCAACACAAGTCATCGTACAGCTGTTCTCCAGTTGCATGTTCCGTTCTTCGGTAAAGAAAGTTATCAACCACCCTCAAGTCTGGAAACTGACTCTCATTATCCTTGACCTTTTGGATAAGGTCTTTATATTCATCAGACTGAAACATGGATGAACTCAAGTCAACGAAAATACCGCTGTCATTTTCTAAAGCGGACAAGTCTTCGGTATTGACTCTAGACAGAGCATCCGGAACAACATTCCGACTACCGCGCCTATGTTGAATGTTAAAACAGAAACCTTGTAATTTTAAAGCCCACCGAGCTAATCGTGAGCTCAAATCAGTTTGAGCCATTAGCCACTTGAGCGATGCATGATCAGTAATAATCGTGAATTCGTGACCTTCTCATACGGCCGGAATTTTTTTACACTGAGCACGGCAGCTAAACATTCTTGCTCTGTGACGGAGTAGTTGCGTTGGGCGTGGTTTAATTTTTTTGACATGAATGCAATGGGGAATTCATCACCCTCTTTATTGACTTGAACCAAAACGCCGCCAACACCTTTTTTACTCGCATCACAGTGTATGTAAAAAGGCTCAGAAAAATTCGGACTATGCAGCACGGGAGCGCTGGTCAAAACTGACTTAAGCTCATTAAAAGCTACTTCGGCTTCGTCCGTCCAATTAAAACTTTTTTTGTTGACTTTATATGACTTAAATACAAATTCTAAATGTTTGATAGTTTAAATCATACTTGATTTAAAACTTTTTTTGTTCTTCAACAAATCTGTTAGTGGTGCGGTAATCGAAGCATAGCTCCGAATGAATTTTCAATACCACCCAGACATTCCAAGGATTCGTCGAAGCTGCTTTATCGAACGCGGAGAAGGAAAATTGGATATAGCCGATACTTTTTCAGGGTCAGTTCGAATAATACCGTTTCCTACTATATGGCCTAAATACCTTACCTCTTTTAAACAAAATTTGCTTTTCTGCACATTAATCGTCAAACCAGCTATCTTAAGATGCTCAGCAAGTACCTTAAGGACTTCCAAATGTTTCGAAAAGCTCTCGGAAATGATCAACAAATCATCCAGGTATACAAAAACTTCAGACCGAAGATGACAGGGAACCACCTTGTCCATGAGACGTGACATGATCTGCGGCGCATTGCATAGCCCAAATGGCATCACTTTGTACTGGTACAAAGGTCTACCTGGCACTGTGAACGCTGTTTTGTCTCTGGAATTCGGATGTAGAGGTATCTGCCAAAAAGCATCTTTTAGATCTAAACTAGAAATAAATTCTGCTTTTGGTAGCCTACTTAAGATACCATCTATATTTGGCAAGGGGTATGCGTCCTTCACGGTGACCGCGTTGACCTTCCTGCTATCCAGACATAAACGAACCTTTCCAGGCTTTTGCACCAAAACTATTGGCGAGGACCACGCGCTGTCGGATTCTTCCATGACTCCTAAATCCAACATCCGATCAACATCAGCGTAGATCAACTTTTCAATAGCCGGAGAAACCGGGAAGTGGCGTTGCTTAATAGGCTTAGCATCACCAACATCAATCACGTGTGATATCACCTTAGTTCTGCCGAGACCTACTTTCGCAAATGATGGAAATTTGCTAATAATATTTTTTTTTTCTTGTGCCTGGGTTTCTGTTAATAAGTGTAGGTCTGAATGATTTAAAAATTCCATCTCATTGACTTCATGTAAAAGTTCTTTTGGTAAAAGATTGAACGACTTCCAAAAATCTATCCCCAGATACAAGTTTTGTGCCAGACTCGGAATAATAAAAATTGATATGGGTTTGGAAGCTCCCCGAAAAGTTATGACAGTATCAACTTGCCCAATAACTGTTTGGGTCTTCCCATCGGCCGTACGTACATACGACTTAAACTTTTTAAAATTAAAACTTTTATTGTTTACAAATTCACGAGCAATCTCTGCACCAATGCAGCTGATTGACGCTCCTGTATCCAACAAACCGACAATAGACTTTCCGAACAAATTTACCTCTGCTTAAGGTCGAATATCATTTGGTTTGTCTACTATGGCGCTCAATAACCGTTTCCGGTTTAATTTTATTTTATTCCAAAAGTCTCTTATTCGTTTGCTACAACGGGTCTTGGCTTTTGACAAAGCACCATCTTGGAAAATACGTCTACGAGCCTCGTTATACTCTTTTAGACGAACATGGAAAGGTTTAAACAATTTTAAAGAAGAAAAAACTAAAGAATTTTTATTAACTGAAACTGTAGAATCTTGACGAGAGGCATTATTTAATAAAGTTATTCTGTGCTCGTCGATTGGTGTTTCAGTAACTTTGCTACAATCGGTTTGTGTGCACCTCTCTGTGCACTCGACATTGAGTTTTTTGACTCTGCACAACGTCTGCAATTGGGCTTATACACGTTAGGTGTACCGCAACCATAGCAAAATACTTTTCGTTCGGCTAAACAATTTTGGTAGGGGTGACCAGTCGTACCACAATTCCAGCAAACTAAAGATACTGCTGAAATTTCTTCAGAATCTGCATCAAGATCATCATTGACCAAATTAAAATTTTCATTTAAGTCTGCAACATGCTTACGAGGAGCAAATGGCTTGAAAAAGTTATTATTCCTTTTGATATCTTGTAGGAAAAACTCTCTTTTCCTGCAAATATCTCGTAGATGTGAAACTGAAAAAATTTGTATGTTTAAAAGGTTCATGTTGAATTTCTGGTATGAGATTTCTTCTCAGAATTTCAATCAGCGAATTTTCAGGCAATTGTTGGTCTAAACGGTCAGTTAGCTCAACGATTGACTCGTAGAAGGAATCAAAACTTTCATTTTGTTTTTGCTTTCTATCACGCAACATCTCTCTGTAATCGACGTCTGTTCGTGTATCTTTGTACTGACGCCTAAGTGCCAAGCATAAATCATTCCATCGAAATTCTCGGGTCGATTTATGAAACCTCCAAAACCAGTCGCTAGCTTTGGAGTCGAAGAGAGCACTTGCGTAGCGGCAAAGTAGGTCAAAGTTTTCACCTAGTGTCTGATTGGTAAGAGCTTCAACACGATATATGAAATTGTGTGCTGACAATCCATCAGAACCACCAGTGAAGCGAATCTTCCAATTGTATATGATGTGTCCTACTTTGTCGGAAAGTACTGATAATTCAGTGTTAGGATGTGCACCCTGAGAAACAGGAGAATTCTGGTTAAAAACTGCAGTTCCATGAATGTTATTCCCAGATGGAACATGTTGCAAGCCAAGTAGTTGGTCAAGGGACTGTTGCTCAACTCGAGGTAACGATTGCAAAGGAGGGTTACCCTGAACAGATTGGACATTAATATTCGGAGGTTGAGACGGAGCTTTATTTTGAAGGCTCAAACGTCGAAATCCTTCCTCAATGTTGGATTCAATCAACCGGGTCAACTGCTGACTAAGGGTAGCAAGCATTTCAGCCTGCTGTGATCCAACAACTGCTGTAACCAAGTTACGAATATTGTCTCTTTGTTCGGTAGAAGATTGTTGAGATAAATTCTGAGTATGAGACAAGGCAGCTTCTGTTAAACTACTATCAAGTGGAGCCTGCTTCTTAGTCTGTGATCGAGTATTATGACCATGCTCAGAAGACTTAGAAGGGGTTTGAGGATTAGACATTTGCGTAACACATCGAACTCCACATACTGGGCATGAACTTTTATTTGTTAGGTGTTTGGATAAACAAGATTTGTGAAAACTGTGGTTACATGTAGTCTTGAGCAAATGACCTAAGACTGAAATTTGATTGTTGCAAATATTGCAGGTATGACCACTTATTTCAGCGACACTCAGATTCTCATTACTATGTCTCATAGCCATTATGGTTTAAGCAAATCAAAAACAAAAATAGAAAAACAATTAAGAAAATGCTCAACTCAGAACAAGTTACATATAAAGAACTTCACGATTCAAATAGTATCTATAAATTCAAAACGTAAAAAAAAATTACGATATTATTAAAATTTAAGTATCGAAGATAATATCAGAAAATATGTGTATAGCAAGTTATTTATTGATTTCATTGCATATCAGTAAATTGGTTGTGATAAAAAGATAAATAAACTTCCACGATAATAATGCAACAGAAAAGTAGCTAACTAGAATAGATAGAAAAAAAGAAAGAGGAAAGATTTAGAAAGATTAAAATTTTTAAACGCTGGCTAATAGTCTTCAGGGTCCTTAAAGATTATTATAATTCCAAGCATTATTGAATAGTTGTTTTATAAAACAAAATACATTCTAATTGCTGCAGTCAGATGTCGACTTCTATATTTGGTCAAAAAATCTGCAGTTCTAGACAGCAAAAAAATTACATTTTGAAATATAAATGTAGTTTAAGGGAAGTTGTTAAATTATGCCGGCTATATATTTAAATTTTAAAAATATATCGTCGGTAAATCGTAGAAAGGCCCTAATTGACATTTTTGGTATTGTTCTGGAGACGCAAAAAACTGTATAAAAACCGCCAAAATAGAAAATTCAAAATTGTTTAAATGTAGTATACTTAAAAAAACAGCAATATATTTATTTTTATTGAAAAACATAAATTTTTTTTATTGATACTTCTTTTATTTCATTTAGGGCTTTTTGACATCATTTTTATGTATCCGAAAGTGCATTTAGGGCTTTTCGCCGTAACTTCTGAAACTAAAAATTTAATTCATTTATACAAAAATAAAATAAAAACAAGCCCGAAATTAAATATATTATTAAATATAGCACTACTAAATGTAGTTTTTAAAGCAAAATTAATGAAATTATTAATGTATTACATAAATTGCAAATTGTCATAAAATTGGTGGCAATCCTGCGGCAATAAAATTTTCAAATCTTGTAAATGGTCCCACTTTTTCTTTGAAATTTGGATTTTTTGACTATATAAAGGGCCTGGCATTACTATGGAAAAACTTCTTGATTGTGATGTCATAGGTAAGGGTTGATATTCATCCTGTATGTCAGTTTTGAAAAATATTTCGTGAAAAGGGTCATATGCCAAGGCTCTGAGCATATTTACTGTCGGATCGCCAGCTTTTTTTCCTGTAAATATAATCAAAATACATACAAATTAGAAAGCTTAGAATGTATCAGAATAACAATGTATAAGAATAAATAATTTAGAAACTTACCAGGTCGAATTTTTGTATAACGTTTAGGAATATTTTCATAATTTAAGAAGTAATCATAGCTTAATTGGTGAACTTGAAGAGGTGGTTTTTTCCGTGCTTCGCTGATCAACTGAACGAATTGAGATGGTAGGTTGATTTTCTTGTTTTTTATTTTTCTTTCAATAAGTGAGTGTGTTGCATCACACTCCATTTGTGTGTGGCCCTTTATTAAATATTTGTGTTCTATGGTTATTTTCTTTTCTACGCATAAAGAAAGTAAAGCATTTGAAAGTACGACGTTTCGATTTTGGTATCCACAACCATCGGAATAAATTATAATGTGATGGATGTCTGCTCTACGAGTTATAAGATTGTTAATGTGCTTGATAATACAAGTCGCAAATATTGATGCGACGAGCTCTCCGTCCGTTTCATCCCATACATAGTTCACCGATTCATGACTAACAACATTAAGATGGTAAAATTATGTACCTGCAACTTCATTTTATAATAGGCAGAGTTTGCGTTCAACTGAGGAATTAGTTTAACAGCCTGCATATCTACGCAAAGTAGAGTGCTTAATCCTGCAGAAGCGTTTTCTGTGTCACTTCGTTTTTCTTCCCGCATTCTTTCTACATCTTCCCTATGCAGTTTATACTCTTCCTCCGATACATTTTTTGCTTTATACGATAAGCATAAATCGCACTCGTCTTTTTTAGGAATATAAACTGAATAATTTAACTCTTTTGTTAATTTTCTAAAATAGTTATAGCTCAATGCTTGTATTTCGTCACTTTCACATTTATTTTTATATAATTTATAAACTTCAGATAGTGAAGTGAAATCTGCTTCAAAGTAAAATTTGTTTGTACTTTTTCTACAATAGTGGGACTCCATCTTAGGTAGGCTATCTAAAAAGCTTTTCAAATTATTCCGGTTACGCAGGTTTTGTTGACCGATTAAGGAAACCCGCTTTGACTGTACTCGCAAGATTTTTGAATCATCAGGGCTAATTTGAGTGCCATGAATACAGCTGCCTTTTATCCAATTTCTCACCATCTTCTCTTTTAAATCTAATGTTGAAAAAACATTTGACGACATACTTGTAAACGTTGGGAATTATGTTTTAAAAAATATTCAAGAGACTGAGTGCGCGCTGAGTTTTCAGACACAACTCGCTTTCTGTTAACGGAATCAACAAGGCCTGTTACATATAACTTTTTTTGTTCCCATGTCATTTTCCAAAATCCATCAAAGATTTCTTTCCGTACAATTGCACTAAAACGTGAACAGTTCCGGTTACTTCTTTGTTCGCAATATTTCGAAGTGCACGGTGGTCCAAGCTGTCTTTTAGTCCTCTGGCACAACCCGTTTTTAATCGAAACGCCCGTATATTCATCTCCTTTCATTCGTTTTTTAGTGTTTAAAATTCGAGCGCGTTTTGATTTTTCCGGTATTGGATCAGCGGCATTAATCTCACATAAAATATTGTCAGAAACACTCATTTTGAAAGATTAAAAAAACAACCGCACTCGTTCCGACACAAGTTATGCACTAATTTTTTCTAATTCTTTAAAAATTAAAAAGCCACTTTGCTATGCATTTAAAATTCTATAGAAATTCAAAGCCTTCTACGCTACCCATTGCAAATTAAAAATTTTCAAATTCAAAACTACTTTGCCAGGAAATGCATTTAGGGCCTTTTTACATCAAGAAAAGGTAAAATGCATTTAGGGCTTTTTGATATCACCTAATAACTTCGGTATTTTTGGTGCTATCGATTCAATTTTTTGGGTGAAGGTGTATTTCAGGTTAATCTTCAAGAATATGTAAAAAAAACGTGTTTCAAAAAAATCGTCAATTAGGGCCTTTCTACGATTTAACGACGATATATAGTTCCAATGCACAATAGTAACAGCATTCAAAAGACAAAAAAAAGAAAATGAAAGGTATTAAGTTAAAAAAGCCAATAATGTTAATGGAAACCAACACAAAATGTGATGCTTAAATACTTGCACCAAACTTAGATTGTCATATGCAACATCAAAGAAAGCCAAGATTTTGTTAGCCAATAAGTCTTGATGACCATATTGGACGTTTCCAAATGTGTCGGCCGCACGTTGGGCGCCAAAAATAATATTATTTAACTGTAGCATGCAACGGTTTGAATGCTTTTTTAAAGATTTTGAATTTGCTGACAGGAAGCGGATGCACGCATTATATCCGGCTAGGGATTGTCGGCTTGTGGGGTGGAGTTCTTGCACCCTATCAGACAATGCTTGCTACGTAAAAATTATTTTAATTTGCGTGAGGAGTATGTAACTTAAGTACATATATAGAATCGGACAAGATATGTAGAAGAGATAACTTAGACAGGAAACGGAAAGTGACCTAATTTCGGACGGACATATTAGAAAAGAACTAGTTAGCAATGATGATGTTAGTGCAACATATATATGCCCTCCCAGCCATGATCCTAATTTTAACACCAAAAATTAAAAAAAAACAAACTAAATAGGATCCCTATCTTTCATCACAAACCAACTACCTTATGATTTCAGCATAAGGTAGTTGAAAAGAAAATATTTAACTTTCCATGATAACAAAATTTTTATTTCATATAAAAGAGATAAACATTATTGTTAAATAAAACTAAATTATATGTTAATTTTATTAACATTTAAATCCTATAAAAATATTTATATTAGGTACTTAGACCAGAAAACGAAAAATAAAAAAAGTTCTACCAAAATAGTTATGGAGAAAAAGAATAAGTATATAATACAAAAGAATTAAACCGGGGTCAACAAACTATAGCTATTGCTTATATACTAAGTGTTGTTTTTGTTTTTCGTATAAAATAATACAGAATGGCAAGTGTTAGCATTTGAAAATTGTGTGTTCAAATAATTTTAATGACTGTGACGTTTATGCACTATTATACATAAAACAACCATTTAATGGCTAAAAAAAATATAAACAGGAAATTTTTCTTTTTTTTTTCTTTTAGCTTTAAATTATTAGATTTAAATTATTCATTATTTAATTTAAATGAAGAAAATAAAAATTGAGTAGCTAAGTGCGAACAAAACAACATCTTCGTTTGCAATGCTAATAAAAGAGTAATTCTCATGCATTCTTTACAATAAAAAACTTGATTTCAACTCACTTCTTTTAACGCCGCTGCTCCCACGATGAAAGATCTTTCAGCGTTGTGCTGCGAGAGAGCATTTGATGATCTGGAAAATTATTTAAGAGAATTTTTCTCTTTCATTGCAAAGCACGACATATACACATTTGTAACACACATTCAATAAAAAAAATCATTAAATGTTCAGCTTAACTCACCACTATGGCAATTAACTTTGTTAGCATTATTGTCAACATATATATAAAAAAAATAAAAAACCTACATTCATGTAATTACCTTTTAATTTTTGAGAATGTTAATCTGTATTTTTTCCATCAAATTTTCATTTTTTTTAATTATTCACAACATTAATTTTTTTTTCATCACTTTTTACTTAAGTAGTTAATAAGTTTCTTTTCTTTAACTTTAAGTGTGTATATAATAGAAATTGTTGTTGGTTACATGAATGTATGTTGTTTTTTTCACTTATATTAGTTCATGATGTTTTAATTATGCAAATTAGGTCTTTATTTAATATTTTTAATGATTTTAGATTTTATGAATGTATGTAAGGTATTAATGTTAGCAGTGTATATAGGTTTTCTTCACTATTTTCTAATTTTTAAGTATTTTTAATTCACTTTTTGGATTTAAGCAGTATGTATGTAAAAAAATTATTTTTAAAGTGTTTTTTCTTTAATTTTTGTAAATTACTAAATTGTTATTGATTTTATTTAACCATTGTTAAAAGTTATTACTTTTCACTTTTTTGTATGTTTGGTCTGGTCAAATATTTCTAACTTTTATTATAGACCACATGTTTAAGTTTCTACCGCTTACGACAGCCGACTGAAGCCAAACTCACGAAGCCAATTTTGCCTAGATTTCTGGTTGGGCATAAAAACTCGTTCTCAGCATATACAGAAATGTTGATATAAATCGAAAAGAAATGACGAATAGAAAATCCACTTTGGGATTTTTAATTAGGCGCCAATCTAGTTAATAATTTTTAATTAGATTTTGATATAAAATTATGCAAAAATTTTACCCGGTTTGGAATTGACGCCAGGAAAAGTTAATTTTTCAATCCTGTAGGACAGGTGTCATCAAATCTTAACTTTTCAAAGGTTATAAGATAATTTTAGTTCAATAAGCTTAGATGGCAGTAGATTATTTCTACAATTAAATAAATTTATTTAATTAAAAAAGAATAATTATAATTTTATTTCTTTTTCTCTATTATTTTAATTTAATAAAACAAATGTAACTTACTTCTTTTCCAATTTATTTGCATTTACTGCTTTAAATTAAAGTAGCAAAATTAAGTAAATAAAACTTGTTTCCAAAATTTTTGATTGGTTTTAAAATTTAAAAAAAACACCTTGAAATTATGATTATTTTATGACTTTTAAATAAGCACTTGTTTCCTCGTTGGCTTCTGAATAGAAAAAGGTTGAATCACTGTACAGGAAATTACTCGTTTGGTAATAAAAACAATCTTAAAAGCATGTTTAAGAAAATTTCGAGATAGATAATAATATTTATTCAATTTCCGGTACAGTGGTTCGTATACAAATTCAATTATTTGACCAATAGATGGCATTAAATTCATGGCTAAAAATTTATGAATTTTCAGTAAGAATTATTTAGAATCAAAAATAAAAATTTCTAAAAATATTAGAGAAATTGAGCTCCAAGTCCCCTACAGGTATAATTGGTAAAGACAAACCAATATGTTTTGTAAGTACAATAGAACGCTAAATGACGCTGAAACACGCTACAGCACCACGGAAAAAGAATTATTAGCTATTGTTTTTGCTGTAAAACAATTCCGACCTTACATCTACGGTAAAAAGTTCACGATCTACACTGATCACAAACCACTCGAATGGCTAATGAAGCTTAAAGACCCAATGATTAGCAAGATGGCAAGATGGATTAGCAAGATGGAGAATCTTATTATCAGAATATGAATATTCAATAAAGTATAAAGCAGGAAAAATTAACACAAATGCTGACGCACTCAGTCGCATCACTGAACTTGAAAAGCTTGCAGGAAAGTAAAATAAAGTCTTAGTTATGACCCGTCAAATGAAGAATAATAAAGAAAAATATGAAAATACGCAGACAATTATAGAAGAGCCTGAAAGCACAAGGACCAATGAAAAATGTAAAATCTTAGAAAATAAAGAGGCAATTTATTCAAATAAAGAAGCAGAATTAAAAATATTAATATTACCTATAATAAAATCACTCCAAGAAAAAAATTATAGTGAAGAGAATACCAGAATTTATAAAGCCAATAATAGGAGAAATAGAAACATATCCTCTAACAGAAAAAGAGAATTTAGTTACAACCACATTACCAATACCTTTCAGAAGCATAAAAGACCAACAAATGGCAAGAAAAACATTATTGAAAATAAAAAATAGTCCTAATAACAAAACCATGCAATCAATTGCCATAGCACTGCCCAGTTTCAATATACAATTCAAAGAAAATTTTAAAATATTACTTACCGAAATCTTTGGAGACAATACAATATATTTGCATACAAATCAAAGAAGAACTTTGGAAAACCCTGAAGAACTAAGCAAAATATTAGCAGAATATCATGAATCGCCATTCGGAGGACATTAAGGAGTAACCAGAACATTGAAAAGATTAAAAATATATTATAACTGGCCTACGATGAAAACAGCTGTTCAAACCCATATAAAAAATTTGAATCATGTCAAAAAAATAAGCTAAATAAATCTCCAAAAATGCCAATGGAAATTACAACTACAAGCTCAGCACCGCTTAAAAGATTAGCATTGGACATAGTCGGTCCACTTCCAGTTAGCTATAAAAATAATAAATACATTTTAACATTCCAGGATGATTTAACTAAATTCACCGAAGCTATACCTTTGGAAAATGCAGAGGCGACAATAGTTGCCAGGGCTTTCGTAGAGCAAATACTTTGCAGATTCGGTTTTTCAGAATCACTATTAACCGATCAAGGCACAAATTTTCTCAGCGAATTATTTAAAGAAGTATACAAATTATTAAAAATTAAAAAATTACAAACTACTCCATATCATCCACAAACCAACGGAGCACTTGAACGTAGCCACCGTACTTTAACTGAATATCTTCGGCATTATGTAAATAATGACCCTCTCACTTGAGACGATTGGATCCCATACGCTATATTTTTTTTCAACAATAAACTACATAGTAGCACTAATTACAGCCCTCACGAATTACTTTATGGATATCCTGCCAAAATTCCTTCTAATTGCAAAAAGATCCAACTCTAAATTATAATTACGAAAATTACGCCAATGAACTGAAGGCAAGGCTACAGCATGGATTTAAAATAGCTGGAAAAACACTACGAACGAAAAAACAAAAATCAAAAGAATACTATGACAAAGGTTCCAAAGCGAAAACATTTAAAGTCGGCGAAAAAGTCTTAATTAGAAATCAAACTAGGAAGAACAAGTTTTCATCACTGTGGGAAGGTCCTTTTGAAGTTATTAAAATAATATCATCAGAAAACACAGCAACAAAAATTCGGAACAAAATTAAAGTTATTCAAAATAATAATCTGAAACCATTTTCTGATTAAAATATCACATACACATAAACACAACATTGCTATCACAATACTTCTTGAAACACACAAAAAAAAGAGGGAATAAAAAAACCCCGTTTGTTGTCATTTACAAGATCAGTTTTATTTCACCCGTTCATTTCACTAGCACTTTTCAGATCCTTGGCAGAATTATTTTCTAAACATTCAAAATGTTCTTCAACCAATTTTTCTAGGTTGTTCGTCAAATTAACCTCATAATTTCTTAACATAAAAAGACAATTTTTGTTGGCCACATTGATTGGCAAACAACATGGGGTGTCATTAAATATCGGACCGATACGATACGTATATCAAGACTTTCATAAAAAAGAGAGGAAATATATTTTGCAAAAACTTTCAAACAACAGAAATAAATATACAAAAAAAAACATAAATCAAACTTAAAAATATATAAACTAAGAATATTCACAAACCTCTACAACCGAGCAAAATAAAAAGCCTCTGCATACGAGCAAATATTTCAAATATACAAGCAAACAAAGATATAAATTTAGCACTGAGTACCTAAACATATTAATATTTATAGGCAATTCATATAAATATACACATAAAAAATAAAAATAAAATAAATACACATAAAAATAAGTAATTACTCAACTCCTTTTTTAAATGTATAAATATTAGAAATAATCAACAATATATTCATTATTCCAAATTCATTACTTATGCTACTTATTATTCAATTAAAATGAAAAATAATATATATGCCATATAACTTACACTATGATTAATCAACAGAACTTATTTTTGTATTTTAAAATCATTAGAATAAAAAAAAACAAACAAAAAAAGATATACATATATATATATATATATATACATATAATGTACAAAGACTTTCATAAATATACTAAATTACGCTATATCTCTCTTAAAATCACCTAACCATGATACTTTTTATTTCTATAGAAATAAAAATTATAACTAAGAAAATAATTATATAAAGCTTTACAGATGTCATGTAAAGCTACACTAGTTTCTGACCCTCGACCCGACTGTAGGTCTCTCTTCTTGCCTCTTCTAGGAAAAATGTTCTTTTATAAGGGGGGAGGAATGTTGTATCCCACAACATTGCCCTATACACTTTGTACACCCCAACCTCACACGATTTCCACAGAATAATTCAACTAAAACACTTAATAAATAAAACCAATAAAAAACATAATATATTGCTAACAGATGTCAATACAAATGCAGCGACTTGCATTTCGGCATAAAAAAATATTAATTCCATGAACGACCGAGACCCAATTTAAGTACGGTGACTCAAATTGCCGGCGTTCATGAATATAAAATAGTAAACAAAGACTGACCTTATTAAGCGCACACTCTTAAATTACCAAACAAACAAAACCAATGTTTTGATTTTAATTGTCAAGTGTTTCTGGCTACAACGTCGGCGGCAACAAAAGCAAGGCATTGCACTGTTGGTTGCATCGGCATCAGCTTGCACGGTCAGCATAAAGCCGTTCATTTACCAACCCTAGCATGCAAAGGTGCGTGATCGCGTACCGCTAAAGGGAAAGTAAAGGAACAATATGTAAATTTAAATTTTTTTAATTATGTATTGGCAATAATTTCCACTTTATGGAAATTATTGGAATTATTGGAAATCAGGAACATCATTGAAAAGTGAGGACTTTCCCTTATAAACCCTTGGGTCGACCAGAAACTAGGAGAGCTAATTTGAACGAGTTTCACAAAGGTCGCAGCCTCGCCTAGACAGCGGGCCTTTTGAAACATTAAATAAAAAAAGACTAGCTTAAACGCTAGCATAAAAACAAAACTCAGTTGTTTTAATTGCTCCCCGACTTTGGTCTCTCTTCTCCTTGCAGAAAGCACGGAGACCCCGGACGTTAAACAGAACAGGGATGACATAGCCCTGGTTGCAGTAGCAAAGCACCTTCACACGTTAGAAGCATCATGCAGTGAAGCGATTTCAAGAATTACGACGTGGCTGCGAAGTGTTGATCTTAAGCTTGCAGCACAAAAAACGGAGGCGGTTCTTCTGAGCTCACGTAAAGTGAGGGAGTGTTTCACCTTCAGAGCAGAAGAGCATATTATAACCTCAAAACCAAAGTTGCGTTACCTTGGTGTTGTAATTGACACACGCATGTCTTTTAAAGACCACCTAATGTCCGTTAGCGAAAAGGCATCGAATGTCAATGGTGCACTCTCGCGCATCATGGCGAATATCGGTGGACCTATGATCCATCATGCTTTATGCAGCACCAGTATAGGCGGGTGCTACGCAAAGGTCGTCCTACATATCTGGCATTCGAGTGACTTATCGTCTCAGCGCTGAGGGTTGCTAGTGCGTTCCGCACAGTTTCAGATGACGCTATTGGTGTAATAGCAGCTATGCCACCGATCGATATACTGGCATGTGAGCTCCAGCGCTGCTACAAAGCTGGTGAAAATGCATCAAAGGCCGACGAAAGACGGCGCAGCAATGAGTGTTGGCAACGTCGCTGGGAGCAGTCTCAAAACGGAAGATGGACCTGTTGTGTCATCAGTTCAGTTTGTAATACCAGACTGGTTTTCTTTATTTCATTTATAAATTGATACAGTTAGAATAGTTATGCTTACTTGCTAAAATAAAGAGGAGAAGATAACTGAAGAGAAGAGATGCTTGATATATATTTAAATGAGTATATACTTAACTTTATATTTTGTGTTATTAAGAGAGCCAAGACAAAACCACAACATCTCCCCCCAATTCATAGAACATATGTTAAATAATATATACAGTAATATTAAAACGTAATATGAATACAAATACATATGTTCCTATCATATCATATTAGACTTAAAATTTAACTATTTGTTTTATTTTATATACATATATATATATAATACATTTTCATTTCAAAGAATAATATAAAAAAAATAAAAATATTGAATTTTTTATCTGTGTACATGGTTATTATATTGGATTTCAAATTTGTGTAAATATTAAACAAGAATTCAAATTTAAAATATTTAAAAGCTATATTATTACCAGTCAATTACCATCTGAACAGTGCTTATCAATTTGAAATTTTCTTGTTGGCTTAATAACTCGACCGGATCGTGTGATATAATTTTCACTTTCACATTTTTCATTTTCTTTGTTTTTGTTAGAATAGTTAAATACGTTTACAGGCTTTTCGCTGATTTCATTTTCTTCTTGATTACATACTTCGTCATGACTTAGCTGATTTACTAATGGTTCGTTTGTGTTTGCGCTCAGGCTGTGACTGTTATAAACTGTTTATTTTTTCGATATATCTCACCTCCTGCCCCCTCTATAATGTATGACCGTGGTTCAGTAAGAGTTTTGATAAATGTTCCAGGATTCCACAAACTGTTGGGTTTTTTGTACATAACATGAATTTTATGCCCCTATTATGGTTTACAACTTTGCTTAAAGTTGAGTTGTCAAATAAAAATCGGTATTATGATTTACAACACAACCAAACTTCTAACTGCAAAGTTGTCTTTCCAGTTGTGTATGTACACTTTTTGGCATTATGAATTACAACCGAACTTGAATGCGGTTGTGTCAAGTGTCAAAATTTTACAAAGGCATTTGTGAGGTTGTATGCTGGTTGTGTTATGAAGGAAAAGTGGCAAATAACTTTTAAGTTGCAACAATTATTAATAAAAACCGATTTTAATTAATATAAATAATATTTAGGAAAGTAACTGCCAAAAAACAATTTGATAGGATGGTTTCGTTGCTAGAGAAGTATCCAGATGTGACTAGGGTAAAAAGGCATTTTGGATCTAGCAAGCATCTGACCAATGAGCTCTGGGATAAGTTTACTGTTGAGCTCAATAGCATCGGGCCTCCAACACGCTCACCACAGGAATGGCAAAGGGTTTGTTTATAAGTAAAATAAATAAAAGAAAATTTTGCAAAAACATTTTATTAATAAATGTTATTAAACAACTATTCCAACTTGAAAAGAAATTTGGTAAACAACAAAAAAAATATTTCCGCAACAGGAGGAGGTCCGTCACAAGAGATTAGTTTGACTCCACTTGAAGTGCTGCCGATTTGACTTAACTCCACAATACTTTAACACCGCCAGGCAGACCTTTCACATTTCAATTTCACACTTTCACATTTCAATCCTCAAATGCTGATTAAAGGGAAAATGATTATAATCACTTGAACTGCCAACTGCCCAATCAATGTGCTCAAACCACAAGCCGATCTCCACTTCTTCCCAGCCAATCTCCTGCACATCAAAGCCGATCTACTGCGCATCCTAGCCGATCTCATGCGCATCCTAACCAATTTCCTGCGCATCCTAGCCGATCACCTGCACATCTTAGCCGTTCTCCTACATATACAAGTCCATCTCTACAGCATCACCGATCGCCTACTAATCCTAGCCAATCTTCACAACCTAGCCAAACTGTTCCAAATCCCAGCCGTGGGCGATTTACCAAAGTACACAGCATTGAGAAAGAGCGTCTCAATGCTATTAAAACACAAACGAAGAACCAAATAGAAATTTTGTAAAATTTCTTTGAAACTTTTTCTTTAAACCCTGTTCAATTGCATTAAAAGATAAAACAGTGAAAATAAAAAAAGCTGTTTTTGTATATATTCGGCTGTCAAAATTGCATTAAATTCTACTGCAATTTTTGAAAGCATTCCATACAACTCAACTTAGAATGATTGTAAGCCATAATGCCAACAAATATTCCAGTGGTGTGCTAAGTTGAGTTGAGTTGTAGACAACCCAACTCAGTTTGGTTGTAAATCATAATAGGGCTATTAGACTTTTTTAACAGATTTTTAGTTATTCCTACACATTTCTTTGCGAACCCATTAGACTTTGGATAATAAGGGCTAGAAAATTATATTTTAAAATCGTACTCTTTTGAAAATTCGACAAATGCGAATGCATTAAAAGGATTACTGTCGCAAACTATTTCATTTGGAATACCATGAGCTGAAAATAATCGTTTTAAAATTTTTATTATTTCAGTTATAGTCTTTGTTTTTAAAATTAAAATGTCAATCCACTAAGAGAAGTAGTCACCTACAACTAAATAATTATTGTTTTTAAAGTTCATTATATCCATACCTAGTTTCATAAATCTCAACGGCGGTATATCATGAAAAATGATTGGCTCTTTTGAATTATCTTTTTTAAATTTCTGACATATCATGCAACTTTGAATCATATTTTCAATATCATAGTTGATATTGGGCCAGTAAACTAATTCCTTTGCTCTATCTTTAGTTTTATGAATTCCTAAATGTGCTTGATGTTGCATCAAGCAAGAAAGGACTTCTTTTCTCATGCTTTCAGGTATTATTACGCGCTCGTTAAAAAAAAGCATACCGTCATCTAGATAAATAGTATCCCTATTCTTGTAAAAGAATCTAATCTCTTCTGGAATTTTACTTATATCTTTTGCCCATCCATTCTTACAATTTTTTATTACTTTAGCTAATACTGGATCACTAAGTGATGCAAATTGTATTAGTGATTTTCTTTTTTCGCTTATGTTGATTGAATGAACCACCTCATTAAAGTCTTCCTCATCATTATTGGGCTCAGCAATATCATAATTTTGCGATAGTAAGTTTGCGATATGTAAATATTTTCCTGCTACATATTCAACTTTTAGTGAATATTTCAAAAGCGACATTCTCATCCTTTGCAATCTGGTTGCGTACACTTTGCTTAGGTTTTTTTTAAATATCGAAATTAGTGGTTTGTGGTCCGTTTGGACTCTACTGTTTTACCGTATATATAATAATGGAATTTCTTACACGCAAATGTGATGGCAAGCATTTCCTTCTCAATTTGTGCGTAGTTTTTCTCAGCTGGAGTTAGACTACGTGAAGCGTAGCATACAGGACCTGCATCCTGTAAAAGACAAGCCCCTAATCCTGATTGCGAGGCATCGCATTGCAATATTATTTCTTTATCTTGATCATAACTTTTTAATACTGGCGCTGTGCTAATCAAAGATTTTATTTTTTCGAATTCTTTTGTATGAACATCAACCCAAAGGAATTCATTATTATTTCTCAGAAGCTCTCTTAAATTTGCACAAATTTTAGACAAATTTGGTATATAATTTCTTAAATAATTTACCATTCCCATAAAAGATTGCATACTTTTTTTGTCACGAGTCCTATCTAAATTAACAATTGATCTAACAATATCTGGATCAGGCTTTATACCATCTGCAGAAAATATGTGACCGACGTATTTCACTCTATTTACTTTATATTGTAGCTTTTCAGGGTTAAATTTAATCTTTAATTTTCGTGCCCTAGCTAATACCCTGCTTAAATTCTGGTCATGCTCCTGCTGTGTTTTTCCAGTCACCAACACGTCATCAATGTACGTTACAGTACCAGGTAAGTCATTAAAATTATCAGAAACTTACTTTTGGATAGCTTCATCTGAGATCTTTAGACCAAATGGCAATCTTAACCATCTGAAACACCCAAAAGGTGTACTGAAAGTGCACATATTACTGGATTTATCATCTAATCTGATTTGCCAAAATCCTTGTTTAAAATCTAAAACCGTAAAATATTTGATATCTCTTAAATTTGCTGTAAGCTCTTCCGTTTTTGGAATAATACAGTTTTCTTTAATTAACACTTTATTAAGGTCCTGAGGGTCAAGGCAAAGTCTAAATTCTCCGTTACGTTTTTCAACCATTACCAAATGACTTACCCAACTGGCTGGATGTTCAACTTCAGCAATTATACCAAGCTTCTTTAATTGCATTAATTGATCTTTTAAACGATTGAGCAACACTATAGGGATGCGCCTAGCTGGCCTAACTGTAGGTTCGAAGTTTGGTTTTATTTTAAGTTCATATTTTTTTGGAAAACAACCTAACCCAGTAAAAACATCAAAATTTTCTTTAATAAAATGTTGCTTTTCTTCGGCCACTATTTGGTCAACTCTTCTTATCAAACCATAATCACGACACCCACGAAGACCCAGGATTGGAGACGAATTAGTATCAATGATTATAAAGTCTTGCAGCAAAATGAGATCTTTATATTTACAATTAAGCTTAACCGACCCGATCGGATTCAATTTGTTACCCCCATAGGCTTCTATTATCATTTTAACTGGCTTAATAGTAGCATCTTGTTCAATTTGCTTCATATATTTTAAAGGCAACACATTTATTTCGGAACCTGTATCTAATTTAAAATTTAGCTTTAAATTTCCAAAATCGAAACATTCGAACCATTGTGAATGAGATCACATTTTGCTTTTTGCACAACTGTTATGTAAACTATCAATATAAAACGTTTTAATAGCATTCACACCTGAACATTCGTCGTCTTCACTGGCACTGCCATCTGCCTCGAGTTTCGTTAAAATTTCATTTGCTTTATAGGTATTATTTCGTGCTTTAAACTTAGTACATGCTATGTAGAAATGATTAGGCTTTTTGCAAAGTTTACAAATTTTTCCAAAAGCTGGACATTTGTTTCTTGCATGAATCGATAAGCACCGATCGAAAACATTATTAGAATTTTTTTTATAGTAATCTGAATTCTTGCTATTATAACTAAAATAAGGTTTATTTGGTGGTCTTCTATTTATATTCGCTACTTCCACAGGAACAACCTCATGCACTTCTTTTATTCTGGATTCTTCTAATTCTGCCACTCGGCACGTGTTAATAGTTGAATCGAGAGAAAGGTCTGCAGTGTTCATTAGCTTATCACCTAGATGCTTGTTGCTCAAGCCCAGTATTATGAAATCTCGAATCATGTTATCTTTGCCGTTGCCGAATTCACACCCTTCAGCTGCTGCCCTCAAATTTTTTAAAAAATTATCAAATGGTTCTCCAGTTTTTTGTATTCGCTTATAGAACTTCATACGCTCGTATATGGTATTTTTCTTAGGGTTACAGTAATTTTTGAATGCTTCCAGAACTTCTTCTAATTTAGCATTATCATTGTTTGCTATATCCCACGTATAATACTTTTGTCTTGCCTCAGCTCCTATGTAGTTTAAAAAATTTGCTTTTTTGCATTTATCTGGTTTGGTCACTTTTTCAGATGCCTCCATATATATATTGAAAAATAAATCGAAGTTGACGGCAAGATTTCCCTTCATCACTAATGGGTCCGGCCTGTTATAATCCATTTCAATGTAGTTATTTTCTAGATTTTTATTTTCACTGTGGCTTTCTTGCTTTTTACTTTCGATTTCTTTTTTTGATTTAATAAAATCTTTTTTCTTTTTGGACTGGTAGTTTCTTTTTTAACAATTTCTGAATCTGACATTACTTTAAACAAAATTTTGTTTTATTTTAAATAACCGGCTGCGCCATGTTGTGTCATCAGTTCAGTTTGTAATACCAGACTGGTTTTCTTTATTTCATTTATAAATTGATACAGTTAGAATAGTTATGCTTACTTGCTAAAATAAAGAGGAGAAGATAACTGAAGAGAAGAGATGCTTGGCAAAGCTTGATATATACTTAAATGTGTATAAACTTAACTTTATATTTTGTGTTATTAAGAGAGCCAAGACAAAACCACAACAGGACCTTTTCCCTTATCCCAGACGTGGAAAAATGGACTAATCGGAAGCACGGAGAAGTGGACTTCTATGTGACACAACTTCTTAGCGGTCATAGATGTTTCAAACAGTACCTCCACCATTTAAAGCATGAAGAAGACCCATTTTGCACAAACTGTCCGGGTGAAATTGAAGATGGTCGGCATATCCTTTTCAACTGCCCACGCTTTAACGCTGAGCGAGCTGAACTAACAGAAGCTTTTGGTGTGGCCTCCACTTTAAGAAATATTGCTCACTACATGTGCGATACACCTCAAAAATGGAAGGTGTTTCAAGCAGCTGCTGCGAAAATTATGATCGAACTTCGCCGCATCGAACGGGTAAGATATAATGAGTGAACAAACCTACGCAACGCAGGTGAAAGCAGTCATAATCCCTCTGTACCAATGACAGACTGAGACGATCTAATGATCAACACTGACGATTGAGCAATAATGCTCTGACGGCCTCCAGACGTAATACCCACCGGTGGTTTCTGGAGGAATCAACCGTCCGACTGAGGAGATTTTTAGCGTGTTAAAGTCGCGCACTGACTAAGGCTTTCGATGCTTTTACTCCTCGTTAAAAAATAACACACACAATCGTCGTCATTCAATGACCGCAATGCTGTAGCGGTGGCACACTTGGCTGCTGCAGCAGATACAGCTACAAGAAAAACACCAACTAACGACGCAAGAGGCGGCACTTTCACAAGCAACCCCTTCGAAAAAAAGGCCAAGGTGATAAGATCTCCGGTTAAGTCCCGGCAAAACAAGGAAACTTGCGAAATCACCGGATCAAACGATGAAACAACCAAAACACCAACAGGGGCTGGAAAATCTGACTAGCCAGACACAACGTCTTTCTGCAGGCTCGGATCTCAGATTAGAAAGCTTGTAGATATGCTTGAGGATGGGAAAAGGCGCTCAATCCATCAGCCAATGTAAGATGCAATTGATGGCATCAAAGCACTCTACGAGCTCACCGCCATTGAATAGCATGATGATGTCGCTAAAGAGGTTATTAGACGCAATAACTCCTCTCAAACGTCACCATGGCTCCAAACCGTCGCACCTCATAAAAGAAGACCAGACTCTGATATAGAGACCCCGCAGAAAAAACGCACAGGAAGCAAACCCTAAGCCAAGAAGCTAAGAGGCCTATCATGCCTGGAACTGTCGCCGTAGAAATTCCAACAAAGGTTGGAGATTCAGCACACAAAGGGGTAGAACTGGCCATTTTCTCGGATTAATTCAAAAATTTAATTTTAAGTAACCGAAAAATAGTTTATACCTACTTAAAATTCGTAAAATTCTACATCACTTGCCTTATAAATGAATGTCAAAAGTCGTCTGGTGTCCTAGCAGTGAAACGTCAAAGTCAAAGTTTATTGAAATTTTTGTGAAGAAAAGGCTGAAATAAGCTAAAAATATCGCGGCATAAAATTCGATTTTTAAAAAACTTTTAAAAAAATAAATCATTTTACTATTGAACCATCAGTTTCAGGTCATTGTGCAAATATTTTGTTAACGTTTGTGTCAGAACATGTGTGTGAAAGTATTTTTGTTTTAATTGTTTAAATTAGAGGTGCAAAAAAACACAGTTATGAGCCGTGTGCATTCGTGTCTTAATTTGTAATTTAAAGATAAATCAATTTACTTCTTATATGTAAAATTTTTCAACCAGCTTTTACCCGCTTTAGAACTTATGCGTTTTTTAATAAAAGTAGCGCAGCACCCAATGTAGCAACAAATCACATTGTTCTCGCGGCTGCTGTTGTTTGTGTTTTCATGTTAAGCTGTAAACAATGTTTTTGTTTGTTTTAATGTTTGTGTGTGGTTAAACCCTTTCAGTCCCGAAATAAATCAAGCAGCAGAATATTTTGTTTTTATTTTTAATTATGAGCGTTTATTCAACTTGCTTTTTTGGTGTTCCGATGTTCGAATGTGTGCATTTTCTTGGTGCTATATCTCAATATAAATTAATACTAGGATAGTGAAATTTCTTTTGTTGAAAAACTATATCTCGGTAATTATGGATACAAGATTAATAAAATTTAGTACAGCTGTTGGTGGTGTCTTTTACTGTCGCTAGATAAAATGTGGGGTGGACTGGACAAGAGGCGTGGCATATTGTTTTCAGATAAATGAAGAATCAATTTTTTTATATACATATATTATACGCTAGGACTAAAAGGGTTAATTTTAGTGTGTAAATTGTTATTGTGTGTGTAAATTGTTATGGTTTTTGAAAATTAGTTGTTGAGCTTAAGGCCAAGTATGTTATGAAGAAACAACTAACAACATCAAAGGCTCTGAATAGAGCAAGTCAACAAGCAGACTGTTATTGTTTTTGTTTCTTTTTATGATAATATTCGTTCTCAAAAAAACAGTGAAAGTATTGTGAAGTTTCAAGTAATCGGGTAAAAGGGTTATTAGAAGTTGGTATTTAGCCAAATTACTCAAAACATGTTTGAATTCTATGGGAACAAGCTCAAACCATGTTTTTTATACTCGTCGAAACTTATACGATTTAATGACGAATTCAAACTGCCAAACAATGAACGAAAATATGGAATTTTTAAGAGAAGAAATGAAAAAACGCACTTGCTGCTCAGAAGATAATACATCTGATTTAAATAAACGGATTAAAAGTTTCTTTAACGATTTCAAGTCTAGATGGATTAGATCGAATTGGAAAGAAGAACGGTTTCTTTCTATAAATCAAAACTGGTTAGAATCTTCTATTGCTTTTACGCGTGCCCAGACTGGAAAACGTGGTCGAAAAGAGACTTCTTTCATCGAATCAAGTGATTTGAGTATATATAAAAAACTAAGCTTCTAAGAGACACCACAGAGTTGTCGGTGCTAACTCATGCTACGCAAATTAAATTAAGAGCCTCAGATTATGTGGAATCAAAAGCAAAAGAATGTTCAAAGCAACCTGTCACATATGTTGCCAGTAACATCGAGGTAACACACATCCCTAATTGGCAGCTTTGGCAAATACGAATTGGCAACACCAACACACATCTCATTTCTATCGACATTCATTATTCTCTCTATCTTCTACTTCCGTCCATCTTTTTTAACTTTTGTGTACTCACGTTGGTTTAGCCAGCTTTTGAATACTAAAGATATAATTATCATAATTAAAATATAATTTGAAATAAAGTATTGAATTATAAACGAATCATTATATGTTGAAGTTATTAAATGACTCAGCCACATTTAAATACACAATAACTGGCGAACGATGATTTCGGATTATTTTAAGCACCGAGAAGAGTTTCATTTGGAAAGTGAGGTTAAGTGCGATCAACGTGTCATTGGCTGAAGGTATACATATATAAATTTTTTTTTGTTTCTTTTGTACGTACAAAATTCATTTGACATTACACTACATTACAATTATACATTACAAGACAGACATGTAAATACAATAATGTCTGATATTGACGAAATACAATATTATGAAAATTGGCAGAATTGTTGCAACTGCCGACATGGGTTAATCCACCTACACCATCACATGGCATAAATTTACAATCATTTGATGAAAACAATGAAACCTTCGACTCGTACTTACAACGAGTTGAAAATTATTTGGACCTTAGAGGTTGGTCAAGCGAAGATGAAGAAGGCGACCAAATTTGCGTGAAAATTTTAGTGAACTGCTTAAGTCCGAAGCTTTACCACACGTTAACACGTTTAACTGCTCCAGACAATCCAAAAACAAAAAAATTCGATGAACTAATCAAATTATTACGTTCTCACTTATGTCCAATACCTAGTGAAATTTCAGAACAGCATAAATTTGCTAATCGAGTCCAGCACGAAGGGGAGTCTATCTCTAATTTTCAAGCTGATCTCAAGAAGTTATCAACTAACTGCAACTTTAAATGTACCGCGTAACCTCGTTGTGAAAAATGTAACCTCGTTAACAATGAGAGCGATTCAGACTCATATGAAGACATCAATACAATTCAAATAGTTCAAGTAAATAGTATTCTAAACGAAAAATTTATGGTAAATCTAAATGTCGAAAATGCAAACTGTCGAATGGAAGTGGACACTGGTGCTGCAGTATCTACAATGGCATTACAAATACAGAAAAAATTACTTCCGAAAATTAAACTACATCCAACTTCTTTACAATTGCGATCATATACGGGCCAAATAATACATCCAATCGGTAAAGCCAAAGTGAATATTACTCACAATAAAACAAAAATTGTACAATCTGATTTATACGTCATTGACGCAAAAGTTGATTCGATTCTTGGAGGAGATTGATTCCGAAAATTAAATTTTAATATATCTGATCTAAACTTACTGAAAAATAACATGAATGAAGAACAATGTGTAAATGAAATACACGAGAAGGATTACAAAGACATTTTTGTTGAAACTACAGAAAAAATTCCGAATTATAAATGCAAACTAGAGCTTCGAGAAAATAATACACTAAATTTTGTAAGGCATCGTCCAGTTCCGTACGCGTTAAAAGATAAGATCGAAAAAGAGTTAGTGCGTTTGGAGAACAACGGAACAATTGAAAAGGTCGAATTTGCAGGGTGGGGGACACCAATAGTTCCAGTGGTTTAAAAGAACGGCGACATTCGTTTATGTGCCGACTACAAAGTAACAATTAACAAAGCTATTAAGGATGATAGTTACTCAATACCGACGGTTGAAGACATATTCGCAAGAATGAGTGGGGGAAAATATTTTATGACACTAGATTTACATCAAGCGTATCTGCACATGGAAGTTGACGAAAAAACATCTATATTACAAGCCATTAGTACGCATAAGGGTACTTACAAGGTGAAACGATTAATGTTTGGTGTAAAAGCAGCCCCGAAAATATGGCAAAGATTTATGGATTTAATTCTACAAGACATCGATGGTGTGTCATGTTTCTTTGACGATATTAAATTGCAAGGAAGTACATACATTGATAATACGTTTCAAAAAAGTTCTTCAAAGATTAGGTTTATACGGTTTACATTTAAACAAAAATAAATGTCAATTTTTATTAGATCATATCACGTACTTGGGTCATTATATTGACGAATTCGGTATTAAACCCATGGACGACAAAATTCAAAGCATTCAGAATTGTGTTAGACATACAAATGTTTCGGAGACTAGAACGTTTTTAGGGTTAGTCAATTACTATCATAAGTTTTTACCGAAATTGGCTAGCCGATTGCAACCAATTTATAATCTATTACGAAATGATGTAAAGTTTTCCTGGTCCACCGAATGTGAGGAAATTTTTAGGAATTTTAAAGAAGAAATTACTAGTACTAAAGTTTTAATACCCTTTGATGACAAATTGCCATTGATTTTGGCGACTGATGCATAACCCAGTGGACTAGGAGCCGTAATTTCCCACATTGATGCAAATAATAACGAACGGCCAATAGTTTGCATCACGCTCATTGACCAAATCAGAGAAAAACTATTCACAAATTGATAAAGAAGCCACTGCAATTATTTGGGGGCTAAAGAAATTTTTTCAATTCTGTTATGGTCGTAAAATAACCTTAATCACGGACCACAAGCCATTAACCAGAATTTTTCACCCAAATAAGGATTTACCAGCAATGTTAGCCGTAAGGTTGCTACATTATGCAAATTTTTTATCAGGATTTGATTATGATATTCAATATCGAAACACAAAAAATCATAGCAACGCAGATTTTTTATCAAGATTTCCAAATGATAAGCCAAATGATGAATTCTCAAAAGATAATATTTCCATTTTTCAATTAAATCAAACAGATGCAATTCCAGTTACACAAAAAGAAATTCAACGTGAAATTTTAAAAGATAATGAATGCAGACAATACTACAACGCTTTACAAAAAGGTGAGAAATTGCCAAATGGAGAATCTGATACAAAATTTTCACTAGAAAATCATTGTATTTTCAACGGAATCCGAATAATAATACCTAAATCTCTTCAGAAAAGAGTTTTAAATGAGCTCCACATCGGGCATTCGGGCATAGTCCGAATGAAAGCTTTAGCACGAAGTTACGTTTGGTGGAGAGGAATAGACAAAGATATAGAGGCTGTATCAAAAAGCTGTCATGATTGTTGCAAAAAGTAGTCCTGTAAAAGTGAGTCCCCATCCTTGGGAGTACACAGAAAAAAATCTGTACACAATATTTCTGAATTTCGTTCATAAAACCTTGATTCATAAAATCTAAGAACGGATTCATAAAATTTAAGAAACCTTTCATATTATGTGTGAATACAATTCAGAATTCTTGTGAACTCGTTCGCTGTCTTAATATTCTTTAAGAACGCGTACATAAATACTATGAATTGTGTTCTTAAAATTTTTTTTATAATTTTAAGATTAAATCTCAAACTGATGGGCGTGTCAGTTAGAAATTTTGGTAATACACTTCTTGAACAAATACAATATGATTAAAAATAAAAAACATTGTGCCACAGGAAAAAAATTGGGGTCGAAATGGTTAACATTCAATGCACCTGAATTTCTAGATCACAAACAAAATACGATAGATGCTTACAGCTTAAACCATTCTTTATTCAAATCAAGTGAAAGTTGCTTTTGTTGCATTTGCACGCATTTGCTTTTATGTAGATCGTCAAAAATTTGGTGCCCGACGACAGAAGCTTGTCTTGTTGTTGTTTGTACATGTGTTTGTTTTCATAAGCGCAAAGGCAAAGCAGATGCTAGAAAAAAACCTTGAAATTAGCAATAACTGTAAAATGTGGAGTAAGCAAAAATCAATGTTGCACACGCAAAAATAAAATAGGGCGTTTTAATTTTAACTTCGCTTAACCTCAGTAAGACATGTGAATAGACATCAGTAAATATGAATATATTTTTTATAAATACGACTCTAAAAAGTTTATTTTACATGACGAACATATGAGGAATTATTTTTTATAGCTTTAAGTATTTTAGTTATGATGAAACTGCGTTCTTTGGATCCAGAAAGTGTCTTATATATGCGTTTATTATGAGTGTTTGTACTTAACATTCGACTCTTGGCAGATTTTTATGATAGCCTATTAACTGATTTTATTTTGTTTTGCTCAGAAAAAAGTCAAAATAATGATGATTTTATCAACGATCTTTTATTTGAGTCTGAAATGTATGTTAAATAACACGAAATTAGTAGCAAATTTTTTCGTTTTCTCAGTGTGCATTGATTTATTTAAAAAAAAAACTATATAAGTAATATCGCAAATGTTAATTGCAATCACAGTTGCCACTTGCTTATTTTTGTTTGTACCAAATTCTTCAAAAAAATATACCAAATAGAAAAAAAATGTACCAATTTTTTTAATAAAACGATTTTATAACATTTATTATAATAATTATGTTTTTTTAGTGTACGCATTGCAAAAATATTAAACGTTTTATATGCTATTAACAAAATAATAAATAACTTAAAATAGTTTTTTTGCTGACCAGATATAATGAGATTCATTGCATTCGACGCACAACTCTTTAAAGAGCACTATGTTGTTAAGTGTTTTAAATTCTAGTTTATTTCTGAAGTTAAATCTACCCCAATATTGGCATTCGATTTTGGTTTTTTCTTACAAGAAACCTGCTGGCAAAATATTAAATTTAATATAATTTCGAACATTTTAAAGAGTTTAAAATTAATTTTGGCTCTCCGCAAAATCGGCCAAAAAAAACATTACACAAAAACAAAAGATCTCCCAAGTAAAAAAAGACCCAAAAATCAATGAAAAATCGCCTAAAATATTTATTTACTTTATTTAATTTATTATTTTGGGCGTTATTTTATTGTGCATTATTTCCCTCGACCTGAAAATGTAGGCCCCTATTATGAATTACAACTCAACTAAGTTGACTGTTTTCAACTAATTTTATTTTCGTATAACTAATTACTTATATTTAAGTCGAACCATGTAGTTTGACATAACCTTTTAAGAATTGTCAAACTACATGGTTCAACTAAAATGTATGTAATTAGTTATACGAAAAAAAAAATTAGTTGAAAATAGTGAACTTAGTTGAGTTGTAATTCATAATAGGGGCCGTAATTTTATTTTTACCAGGCTTCATAAACAGTGCGAAAAATCTTGCGTATTCGCGCCTATTTCACATGCAAGGTCAAGTACACGCATCAAGTACTTGCTTGCATAGAGTTGCTTTTAGAAACAAAAAATAACCCATTTTTTAGATATTAAAATATAAAAAAATCCCCTTTTGAGAAAGCATCACTTTTTATTGCCATGCAATTGCAAGTTTAGCAAAAATCAGGGCTCGCAAACCAACTCTAAGGAAGCGTTTCTTTTCGTTCTGTTTGTTTCTTCCTAAGATCACAACATTTGGGTTTGCCATCGTGACAACAAAATCCAAATAAATGTTGTGTTCGTATAACACAACGCAATAGTTTTCTTTCTCTCTTTTTTTTCTGCTCGCTTTGGTTCGCATTTCTGTTTGCAGCAAAGAACCAAACATAAGGATATAGGGAAACTGTTTTCTTTGTTTGCTTTCGTAAATATACAGTTTGTTTTTTCGTACAGCTTATTTGCGAGAACTGGCAAAAATATTCATTTGTGTCGCCATATTCGCGTGTACGGTCGCGTTTGCATTTCATGAAAATGATTTTTAATTGCTGTAAGTGCGAGAGTGAGTTTTTGGTAGCTGAACAATTGTTTAAACATTTAAAGGAAAACCATGATTTAACAACGTATTGTGAATTTGTATGCAAGGTAAGCAATTGTTTTCAAAATTTTAACAATTTTTTTACCTATAAAAGGCATATTTTAAGTAAACACTCCAATATTCAACAACCACTACACGGAACACCAGAGCAGTGTATTTCCAACAGCGTCGTTCTGGAAGAAAGTCCTATGGAATGTTTTGTTGAAGAGGACAGCGCTTTCCCAGAAAAGTGTCCAGCAGAATCCAATATTGTTGAACAATTTAATCTTGAAAGTGAAGTGAGCAAAATAAGTGCATGCGTATTATCATTGTTATTAAGTCTTAATAACAAAAACAATTTGTCTCGAAAAGATGTTCTGGCCCTTCAAAATGACTTAAAAAGTTTACTTCTTCATCCAATGTTAGATTTATTTAAGAAGGTAATTAGTGAGTTTTATGATGGCAAAAGCATACTTAAATACGAAGTAGAGGAAATGTTGCAGGGACTGTATGGATTATTTGATAAAAGTGACACGGAGCATAAAATGTCGACTTTGCTTAAAAATCAAAATTTGGTTCAGGATGTGACTGTTTGTAATATTGATTGTGAAGTAACACCATTTTTGCAATCAGGGCATTTAAAAGTTATTGAAAATAAATGTGCAGCTGCTTTGCTGCCAGTAAAATTTCAAATGAAAAAATTTTTTGAAAAACAAAATTATTTGTTGGATGTTTTAAATCATATGGAAACAATAAAACAAAGTTCAAGAATTGAAAACTTTATTCAGGGTGAAGTATGGAAAAGTAAAGAAATGCAGTATCCAAATCGAATACTCATTCCTTACTTTCTATATTTAGACGATTTTGGGGTAAATAATCCCTTAGGGTCAAAGAGTAGAAATCAAAGCATTTGTAATGTTTACTATAGCTTTCCGTGTTTACCTCATAAGTCTTCCAATTTGGATGATGTGTTTTTGGCATGCGTACTTAAATCAGTCAATATGAAAAAATTTGGTTCCAACCGATGTTTAGAAGAATTAGTAAATGAATTAAAAGATTTGGAGACAAATGGGATAGACATTTACCTCTTACCTGGAGAGAAAACAAAAGTTTACTTTCTTTTGGGGCTAGTACTTGGCGATAATTTGGCCTTAAACGAAACTCTAAATTTTTCAAAGTCATTTTCAAGTAATTATTATTGCAGATTATGTACTTTATCCAAAACTGAAGCCGGTCGAACTTGTTTTGAATTGACCCATACGTTACGGACAGAGGAAAGCTATTTAGAGGAAATTGAATTAGGAGGATTAAACTCAGCTATTGTCGAAATCTCAATTTTAAATGAACTGCCATCATTTCACGTAACTAATAATTTTTCTGCTGATGTCATGCATGACTTTTATGAGGGTATCTGTCACTATGATCTTGGTGAAGCGTTGTCATATTTCATAAAGAAAATGAAATATTTCGATGTAAAACTTTTAAACCATCGAATTAAAAATTTTAATTATGGTCCCTTTGAAAATGCATATAAACCAAGTGAAATACGTTTAGTTGAAATAGATGTCAGGAAATTCAAGTTGTCCGCGAGACAAATGATGACATTCGTATATGTTTTTCCTCTGCTCGTAGGTGATTTAGTTCCACATAATGATTTAGTATGGACATTTGTATTACTTTTAATTGACTTGATTGAGAGCTTGCTGCTTTTTTCTTATACCGACGATTTAATTAATGTATTAAGACTTAAAATCGAAAGTCACAACAGATCGTATATGGAACTTTTTCAACAAAATCTTAAGCCTAAATTTCATATATTGACTCACTATCCCAGTATAATAAAACGGTCAGGCCCTTTAAGATTGATTTGGAATTTCAAGTATGAAGCTAAGCATAGAATATTTAAGACCTATGCAAATATAACAACTTCTAGAAAAAATATTGCACTCACACTTGCAAAAAAATATCAATTGCATTTTGCAAATTGCTTAATCAAGCCAAAAACATGTCATGATGCCGTTTTTAAGCAATTAGTAACCGATAATATGCCTTTTAGACATCTTATTTTGGAAAAAATACAAACAACAAATTACAAGCTTTTCACAGAAATTAAAATTTGGGGTAATAGGTATTTGCAAGGTTCGTATATAGCTGTGCTTCGCAACAATGTTACATTACTTAAAATTATCTATATTATTAAACTACAAAATGAGTCATTTTATATTTTTTGTGAAAGTATAAAAGATATACAATATAATCCTCATTTTTTAGCTTATGAACTAAAATCGATCAATTCGGAAAACTATGAAATTTTAAAAATTGATGAAGTAGTTGGCCCAGCAATAAGTTGCATAAAAACAGCATTTGGAACAAATTTTATTCGTCTAAAAGAATATTATAAAAATATTTAAAATTGTCACTATAAAATGGATTTAAATGAAAACAAAGATGAAGCTAAAGAATTGTTGGAGTTGCTGCGAGATTGGAAATTGGAATGTTTGTACGACCGTTTAGTTGGTGAGTTTGGTTTAAAAACTTATAAATCATAGCTGCATTCCATCCGAAAGAGCGCTCAAGTAGCGAAGTAGCATAAAATATTTTCGCTTGCTAAATGTCGACCGCTCAGGGAACATGTTCTGTGAGCGCTACCATTCAGCCCGAAAATTGTGCTTCGCTACCTGAGCGTTCTGTCGGATGGAATGCAGCCAATGACTTTCATATATAGTTTAAATCATTAATAACTCTGAGCTATTTGTAAAAATTTTAGAAGAGATGTGTTTCTTGCCGGTGTTAAAAGTTATGAAAATCGATCATATTGATAAAGTCCTCAAAGGAATACCCACTGGTATAGCTATAACATTTGAAAATCGTTTGGAGTGCTGGAGAATCTCAATTGGATGTCCCTTAAATGTAAATAGCGATGCGAAGTTGACGTCTGAATCACCAGCTTCATCGTCTTCAAATGTACAGAGTGCGGATCAAGAAACACCTACTTCATCGTTATCAAATGTTCAGAGTCCAGATCAAAAAACACAACAAAAATTAAAGCTTCGGGATATTTTAAATAAAACAAAATACGGAAGAAACTTAATAGCATTGTACAACGAGCAAAATTATTTTAACGAACAGCAGCGAGTTCTCTTAATAAATACCATTGCAAAATATATAGACGATCAAAACTTATTCCTTTCCTTGTGTGATAGCTATTGTTTGGAAAATGAGATATTAAGAATATTTCCCAGTGAAAAATTGGTAAAACATCTTTCTAAAATATTTTATCCCTCAATTTATTTTAATTTCGTTTTTTTATTATTCAAGGAATATTATAGAACAGCAAAACGTGGCAGACTGTATTCCAAAATATGCTACCTCAGAAGCTTAGGCAAGAAATGCGGAATTTTGCAAAAGACAAGCAACAAAGAAAATGATCAATGTGAAACGTCAGGTAAGTAAGTCGAAAGCAAGGGCCATTTTAACGATGCTTAGTTAACTTTAGCTAATACTATAAACATTGAATCGATAAATTTTGGTTGTTAACTTTATGCGAATTGCACAACAATAGCGTTTTCCAGCAAAACGTAACACTGCACATCCAACATGCCTATTTGCTATATATTGTTTTGCATTTAACGCCAAATTAATAATCGATGTTTATTGGTTCAACATTTATAGTAAAGGGCTCAAACCAGTGATGCAACGATTATTGATATAATCAAATGTTTATTACTAGACAAAATGTCTCTCTTTGTTTTGTAAAGCAGATTCAGAAGACGATAATGAAGATGCCAGGCGTTCACTTAAATTTGATAAACTCACCGTAATCGAATTTGATGAATGCTAGAAGAGCTGTCACAAATATAGAATAAAGCAAATAAAAGCGTCATCTACAACCGAAGAAATCCTACTAAAGTGGCCTGAATATAAAAAAGCTTCTGGGTCTCGTTTGGTAAGTATATTAGGACATTTAGATTTATTTGTATGTATTTAAATATCATCGTTGTAGAAGTAAAAGTCAATAGCAACATTTAAAAAAAAAAAATCTAAATTACACGTTACCGAGTAAATCTTTTGCCAAAAGCCAGGGGAAAAAAGTATAACTGGGTTTTAACTTAAAAAAAATAAATTTTTGTGGGCTCAAAAAATAAATTGCTAGAAAAAAAAGAAAAATATTTTTATAAAGTATTTTTTATGTACAATAAGCTGGGGCCGAATTACAGCATCCGTGATCGAGCAAAATTACGAACGGCACGACGATACAAGTGCCTATCAATCTAGTTCAATTTTGCTCGATCACGGATGCTGTAATTCGGCCCCTGTATAAATTTCAAAAAAATACAACAACTCCTTGTATCTCAAAAAAACGTTTGAAAACAAGCCACCGTTTTTTTTTAAGTAAAAATTTTTTACACGTATATTATACCTTAAATTTAGGTAAGTATTCAGGAACATTACGATGTCGTTCCCAAATATTATGAATAAATTCTTGAACTTTAGGGAAGCATTCACGGATATTATGATTTAGTTCGTAAATATTATGAAATAGTTCTTAAAGTTTTGGTAAATATTTACAGATATTATGATTTCGTTCATAAATATTATGAATGAATTCTTAAAACATTGGTAAATATTCACAGATATTATGAATTCGTTACATATATATTATGAATACATTCTTAAAACTTAGGTAAATATTCAAAAATATTATGATTTCGTTCATAACATGAAGTGATAGGAACGCTGTTCACTGCTACTATGAATCTGTTCTCTGGTGAAACTTTATGAACAATTCATAATATTTTAGGACAAATTCATAAAATTTATGAACAAATTTTTTTCTGTGTACCCTACATGTCCCTGGAAGAGAGTACATATCGATTACGCTGGGCCATTCATGAACACCTATATACTTATAGTAGTTGATGCTTATACAAAATGGGTGGAAGCCATACCAACGCAAACAATAAACACAACAAAAACTATTAAATTACTGCGAGAAATTTTCGCAAGATTTGGTCTGCCACTGATTCTGGTTTCGGATAATGGAACAAATTTTTCATCACAAGAATTTCAAGAATTTACCAAATCGAATGGTATCCATTATACATTTTGTGCGCCCCACCACCCATCTTCAAACGGGCAAGCTGAACGCTACGTTTTAATCGTCAAGGAAGGACTAAGGTCAATGTTAAATGAGGATGGTGATTTGAACCTCAAGCTATGCAGATTTTTAATGCAATACACGAAAATACCCAACTCAACAACAGGAGTTTCACCTGCTGAACTAATGTTTAAAAGATCAATCCGTACACGAATTGATTTAGTTAAGACGGATGTTACGTCTCGGATCATGGACAGACAAGGTGTAGAGAACGAACCTAGACATTTTTGTGATGGCGAATTAATTCAAGCTCGATTTCACCAAAACAAATGCTGCAAATGGAAATTCGGGAAAATAATACGAAGAATAGGAAGTCGAATGTACGAAATATCAATAGATAACGAAAAACATAAACGCCATGTCGACCAGCTGCGGAGAACGGATTGCAGTATAAATAATGATAAAATTAACATTGATGCTGATTCTTTAATTAATACTACGGTTAAAAAGGAAAATAACAACAAAACGGATACAAAACATGACGATACAGGACGTACAACTGACTTGCAGGACACAGAAGAATCACCAACCCTACCAGCCAATGCACACACATAGCCAGGAGCGTCAACATCATCAGAAATGGCCATGCCATCCTCATCAAGGGATAAAACAATTGAAATTAAGGAAACATTTAACGAAGACACACCCGCTAGCCCAAGGAGGTCGAAGAGAACTAGACGGGCGCCTAATCGGCTTAATTTATAAGGAGGAGAAAGTTATCACATATGTTGCCAGTAACATCGAGGTAACACACATCCCTAATTGGCAGCTTTGGCAAATACGAATTGGCAACACCAACACACATCTCATTTCTATCGACATTCATTATTCTCTCTATCTTCTACTTCCGTCCACCTTTTTTAATTTTTGTGTACTCACGTTGGTTTAGCCAGCTTTTGAATACTAAAAATATAATTGTTGTAATTAAAATATAATCTTAAATAAAGTATTGAATTATAAACGAATCATTATATGTTGAAGTTATTAAATCACTCAGCCACATTTAAATACACAACACAACCACTGTCCTCTGTGAAAATGTCCAATACAAAAGCATTGTCTTTCTTTGTAGAAGCTAAGCTAACTCGACATCAATAAATGTTATACGACAATCTGCCCCTGAGAAGTTTCCCTCATACAACAATATTCAAAATGAAAAACAAAATTGTTACCCAGAATCGAAGAGTTTTAAGATAGGCGACACCTCCGTCGAAGTAAGTTTACAAGCTCTCCTTAATCATACTTAGGAGCGACTGATACTACTTCAAGAAAATGTTATTGGGTCCTTAGGCAATATTGAATCGGATCTTGTGTTATACACAAAATGGGACTTCTATGGAAGCTCTGGCCATAGCTCATACAAACAAGCCTATCACGGCTCTGAGGGTAGTGATTCATCGGTTTTCTTAACTACAATAGTTCCACTCAAGCTTATGTTTGAAGAACGGTTGATCTGGCAAAATTCTCGGCCGTCTTCTACTAGATTTTGTTGGCCCTTGAAGATGGAATTTATTAAAGAAAGCGCAAATGTGTGAATAAATGAAAAAAATAGAGTTGGAGAAGAAATAAATAATTTAACCTGTTCAACTGTCAAAATTGGTGAGAAATCTCTTCATGTGGTGCACAACTTAATTTTAACAATGGTAAATGGAAAGGTCTGCAATGCCTTAACAGAAACCACATCAATACAAAAGTGTTACTTATGTGGTGCCACTAGTAAGGACTTCAATAAAATAGATGACATAATCCGAAGACCTGTAAATGTAGAACATTTAAGATTCTGTCTTTCAATTTTTTATGGTTGGATAAGGTTTTTTGAATGTCTATTGCACGTTGCATACAAATTACCTTTAAAAAAGTGGCAGGCTAGAACTGATTCTGAAAAGAAAAAAATTGCTGAAACAAAAAAAAATTTTCAAAACCAATTTAGAGAGACTATGGGCTTAATAGTTAACCAACCCAAGCCTGGTTTTGGAAATTCGAATGATGGGAACACTGCAAGACGTTTCTTTAAAAATGCTGAAATATCTGCAGAAATAACAAAAATATATTTGAATTTTATAAAAAAATCCACGTATTGCTTATTGTTGTGGCCAGTGGCCACAGTGAAAAATTTAAAATATATGCACACAACACAGGCAGACTTTTTGTTCAAACTTATCCTTGTTACCATATGCCTCCCACTTTACATAAGTACTTCATACACGGACTCAAAAAATAAGTAATTTATCAGAGTGATTTAAATAAAGTACTTAATCCTAATTTATGGCCGGCTGATATTCGTTTTCGGCATTTCTCTTTTTCATGGAAAGAACAAGAAAATCTGTTAAATCGTTAGGAGACAATATGCATTCTTCATTAATTGCTAACTAAAATAAGAAACCAATAGTAATTTAAAATGAATAATAATTACTTTTAATTTTAATATAATATTAGAAAGCTCTTCTTGACATCGCATGATCAACGATCTCCATAAGACGTTTCTCTTTTAATGGGAAGATGTAGAAATACAATGCACAAATGATTCACGTTTACTAATCTTATCACTTGACACTTGGATATTGCCAAAGTGTCATGCTGAGTAAGTATTTCTTTAAAATGAATCAATACACTTAAGTAACCCTTAACATGGTTGCTTAAGTGTCAAATAGCTATAGCTAATAACTATAGCTAATAGCTATGGTGTGAATCATTTGTGTCACTACTTATATTGCTTAGCATTAAGTTTTAAATATAAGAAAGAATTCAATCAATAAAAATTGAGTCGGTAATTAACCAGCTAACTAAATGAACGTGTTGTTTTAATTCACCATCGTAAATATTACACTACTGTAAATCCGTCTCCACCTCAGCAACCAGATCCACTCATTGAAGTTTTGTACCATAAAATAAATGAAATAAGTGATGATCTTGGCATGCTTCGTGCGTCGCTTGCTGAAATTGCTGATGTTGTCCGTTATGCCCCAGAAAAAATTACGAACACGCCAGAGTCTCCCCATCATAATTCCATTTTTGATGAAATAATGGAAGCATCCATGCATTCACCGTCAACTATAACTGCAACTCCCTCGGACCCACCTTCTGAATGCCTAACCATTACTACGAAAGTCCAAACTACACCAATTCCAGCTCCTCAGGAAGTCATTGAACTTTTGGAACATCGTGGACCACATCACAATGGGACAGTAGGATCCAAAAGCTAAGAAGTTGTAATCAAAATACTACTACTGAACTCTTCATAAGTGGTTTCCCCCTAAAGGCGGACCAATCATGGGTACGAAAATATTTTAACAAGTTTTACATCAACATCCATGACTGCAAAAAGATGACATCAAAGCGCGCAAAAAAGCTCAGCAGCTTTAAATTACGTATACCCACTAGGTTCGCGTGGATGTTCCGGAATCGCACTGGAAATGACGGAAACATACGCATAGCAGAGTGGAAGGAATACCCTGAAAGGAAGCCGAAACAACCTAACAACAAACCTAGCTCCAGGCTTATAAATAGCAACATTCAAGAAGTCCTCTTAAACACTCTTCCGAATCACGTTCTAAATCTCCTCTAAAGCACTCCTCTAATTCCAACTGGACATTTAAAACTAACATGTTCCCGTCATTCCCAGCTACTAGAAATCAAACCTCAAATCCATCTTCCTTTCCCAAAAAATTATGTCCGAAAAATTTCACTTATTTTACGTATCCAAAAAATAAGCGCGTTTCATTTAATCTTGCACCATCTAGTTCCGTTTCTAGCCCGCCTCCAGTCTCCCACACAAACAGTTATCCAAACTTCATCCGTTCCCACATTTCAAATCCTCAAAAACCTCAGTCATATACTACAGATAAAAGTACTCTTAACAAAGATGCAACAACTTTTGTTCCAAAAAGAGTATCTAATCCCTCCCAAAATCAAGCAACTTCCGCCACTTTTGAAACACCTAGCACAACATCAACCTTCACTAATGCTTTCTTAATATTTATTGATCCTCTTCTTCCACCTACTGCTAAATTAACCAAAAATCTTGTTGAAACTACCACCGAAGGGAGCTTTGTACTATCTCGATTAAGAGACCGTCGACTATATGAAAATGTACGCCTGTACCTAGCATATCTGCGCAATAAATCAGATTCAATATGCATCGATGGTTCGACAAAAACTAGCTTAATGGTAGCTATTCAACAAGAGGGTCTGCCGACTAATCCAATAGACCTTAAAAATATATTCATTCGCTTCCACGAAACCTTTAATATCTCTCCATCTGAGGCTGAGAATTATTTGTCAGCATTTGCCTCACACACAACCTCAAAGCGTCTTTGGCACTTGCAGAAAACCCGATCAAATTTCAAAAACTATTCTAGCTCCTAACAGTATTCCTCTGCAATTGTCACCCACAATTGCTTGCTCCACAAGTCAAACCCACGAAATTGCTCCACAAGTAATACGCCGTGATCCATTCCAACAGTCCTCATCAACTTCTTCATTAAAAATATTTTATCACAATTGCGGTGGTATGCGCGGCAAATTAAATAAACTTTTTGTCGACGCAAAATCATGCCACTTCAACGTGTTAGTTTTCGCAGAAACGTGGCTTAATGATTCTTTCAAAAATGAGGAAATTCTCGACAGCAACTGGACAGTCTATCGAAATGATCGAGATTATTCTCACACAGGTCTTGCCCGTGGGGGTGGTGTGCTTATCGCAACTCACAACTCCCTATCAAGTCAGACTGTCGAAACCACCTCGCACGAGCTCTATGAACACAAAATAATCAGAATTTGTTCGTATTATAATCTATTTATTTATATTGGTGTTATCTACATTCCACCTGGTTCTATCGAAGCAATATATAACAAAATGTGTGAAACAATTTCGTCACTGAACAAGTTAATAGAACCCCAAACAAGAATGGCAAATGGTTAGATTTAGTATTCACTAATACCTATGATGAATTATGCGTTCGTCCATCTTTTGAGACTGAACGCTTTTTTCTAACAGTGTGCATCACACAGCCTTAACTACAGAACTATCCTTCTCTAATATGACATTTACTCACTCGTTCAATAACTCGATTGTATATGATTTTCTTAATGCTGACTATGAGAGTATTAAAGTCAGTCTGAATCACTTTGACTGGAACGATATGTTAGCACAGGATTTAGATAGTACTGTTTCACTTTTCTATCAGCGCATCCTCAAAATTATAGAAGCACATGTGCCAAAGATAAAGAAAAAAAAATAAACTTTCAGAACAATGTCTAGATCAAAATCTTAGACATCTAAGAAATCAAAGAAATAAACTATACAAATTTGTCATAAAACATATTAATGTAAGCGAAGAATTAAGAACAAGATATGAGGAGTTGGCCAAACTATTCTCTATAAAGTCAAAAGAAGCCTTTCATTTCTATATCAACCTTATTGGTGAGAAAATTATTGAGGAACCCAAAAAATTCTTTGACTACGTTAATGTTAAGCGCAAATTAAGCGTGATCTCCTCAAACCCCCAAGAGATTTGCTGATCATTTTAAGGAGGTTTTCTGTTTGAGGTTTGTAGGTAACCAAAGTTGCAACCCCCACACTATCCAAACGTACTACCCAAGATTAATCACATTCGTCTGACATAAGATGAGATAATCAAAACAATTAAAGAACTGGATCCAAATAAGGGACCAGGCCCAGACCTTATACCACCAAGCTTAATTATTCAATGTTTAGACCCACTAATCACGCCTTTACTTATAATTTTTAATAAATTTTTGTACCAAGGTACTTCTCCTTCTTATTGGAAAACATCACATCTTACACCAATTTATAAAAATGGTGACAAAAGATCGGTGGAAAATTATAGAGGTATTGCTATATTATCGACTATTCCAAAACTTTTTGAAAAGACAATATGTGATAAACTGACATGCATCATAAATCCTTTACTTAATTAACAGCAGCATGGTTTTCGCAAAGGTAGATCAACCACCACAAACCTAATGATCATGGTCTCTGATGTCTTAAGTAATATGGAAAAAGCACGTCAAGTGGATGCAGTTTATACTGATTTTAGCAAAGCCTTTGATCGTGTTGATCATGCTATTTTGGCTTTTAAATTAGCAAAGTTTGCAATCACAGGATCCCTACTCAGCTGGCTGAAGTCCTATCTACAAGGCAGGTGGCAGTTCGTTAAATTCCAAGGTATCTTAGCTAAACAAATTTCCGTTACATTCGGAGTGCTACAAGGTAGCCACCTTGGTCCACTTCTCTTCAATATTCTCATCTCAGATTTATCTGATATATTAAACGATATCCCTCGTCTTTTGTATGCAGATGACTTAAAAATGTATTATGTCATTCAATGAGAGCATGATGTAACTTTCTTACAGTCGAACGTCGTGCAAAAGAGTTCAAAAATGTATGGGTCACTAAGTCATTATTTTGTACATTAGTGCGACCTCTTCTTGAATATGGAAGCATTATTTGGAACCCTGCTTTTGAATCACATAGCGACAGACTTGAATCTATTCAAAAACAATTCCTGCTCTTTGGATTAAGAGACACCTATAATCCCCGTGATTACTGCAACTTGCCACCCTATGAACATAGACTTAGCCTTCTTAATCTAATGCCGTTATCATCAAGAAGAACATTACTCAGTTCACTCAGTTTCACTTTTGATGTTATAACTGGAGTTATTGACAGCGAGTTTACAACAAACAAGATAAAATTTAGTAATCCAATAAGGAGAACGAGGCATACCCGGCTATTAATTGAATATCAGCATCATAATGTCTACGCACGTAATGAACCTATAAATAGATGCTGTACAGAATTCAGTAATGTTAGCGAACATTACTTACCAACCATGTCCAAGCTCACATTTAAGCGGAGCCCCTCAAAGTCATTTCTCTCTTCCTAATATCTCTTTCCCCTCCTTCTTAAAATAAGATTTTTAAGAATATATATATACATCATATCTTAGGTATGTATATAGTCTCTCTTGTTTTCTCGTCTTCTTTTATTTTTGACATGCTTTTTGAAATCATGTCAATCCGGTGGGCGGAGTATGTCCACTAGATCATCAAATAAAAAATAAAATAAAAAAAAACAAGGAAATGGGAGAAGAAATAAAAAAAACAACCAGTTAGAATAAGTAAATTGCATTGCCTTGTTTGGCCAATAAATAAATAAATTCTATTTTCTGAGATTTTTAGTCCTAATTTTGTTATCATGATACGTGGGTGACACACGCTTATACACATAAGCAAATTATATATATTCCAAAGATGGGGTAAAAATCTTTCTCGTATCATGCCCGAAACTTTTTCAAATTTAATTTTTTTTCATGTAATTTAAAACATTTTTTTCAACAAATATTTTTAGTAATTAAGTAAATTAAATAATGTGAGGTCTCCTTTATCCTTAAATAAAATCGCATTTATTACTATTTAGCCCCAAAGTTTTCCTCTTTTCAAATAAAAATACAAAAATTTCCAAATATTTTTTCTTTAAATTAATACAACCAGCAAGATTTTTAGACACTTTTTTCCAGTTTTAGAGGCCTACAACTCATAAACCAATTGCGAGCAACAGATTTGGATTTAGGAGGTAAAAATTGCTATTCTTGAATTTCTTTTTTCAACATGCATCAGTTCCAGCATGCAAGTTACTAACATCGAGTTTGGAAACATAACTATTATATGAACTATTAAAAAAAATTTTTTTTTTATTCAAAATATAGATATAAAAAGGTACATGTATAGATGGGTTTTGGGCTCCATTCATTTTCTAAACATATTCCAGAACCTCCCTGCAAGGCTTGATTCTGAATTCTAGATGTAATATAAGCACGTAACGCGAAAAAATCCAGAAAATTCTCAAAATGGGTAGACGTCTGTTAAAAAACGTGAATTTGAAGAAGTATAAAATAAATGTTTCAAATCGAGCTTCCTATTTTAATTTTAGTCAAAAAAAATTTTTGACCATAAGATATTCTTATGTAAAAGCGTTTACTTAAAAAAATTTGACATCAGATGTTTTTAAAAATTAGTTCATGATTTAAAACTAGCCTACCTTTTTCAGAATCTCCTAATTTTTTTTTTTGCTTTTGAATCAGAAGCTTTTCCCTCGCCTAGATCGCTGCAAATTTCTCAATTTTAAATACTGCAAGATTGTTAGCAATTTTATAAAGTTTACGAAAAATTAAAAAATTATCCAAATTGGATCATCTTTATGACAGAAAAACGATTTTTTAAGCCGACTTTTGGGAAATCATTTAGTTTTTTAAATTCATTCAACTTTGTTTTCTTCTTGTGCTTAATTACTTTAAAACATAAATTCGCTTATCGTCCAAGTTCATATGCGTTATTGGCTGAAATGCCCCTTACCATCTGTTGCTCCGAAGAATGATCTTCGACTAATAGAGATATCATTCCTTATCATTCCTCAATTTGTCGTAAGAATAACATCGTAATTTCTTCCATTGCATTTGTATTATTTACTAATGGCTTCGTACTATTTAGTATTAGTTGAGTTTAAAAAATTTACAACGAAAATCTTTCAGACGGGTTTGTTGAAGAATTGCCGCATATAAGAAAATGCATGATTGCAAGGTAGCCGTAGTCTACTGCAAGAGTACGTGGCCCGTAAGCTAAAAAACCGTGGTTCAAACCTCATCTAAAATTGAATGTTCTTTTTTTGTTATTAGTAAAGGTCAGAGCTGTAAAATGAGCATTTATATTCAGAATTTTAAGTTCAACTGAATAACTTCATAAGAATGCATTCAATGAATGCAAAACTGATTTATAAATAAAATTTTTAATTCACTTTCATTTTTACAAAAAAGTTTTATTATTTATTTCAATTATTCATTTTCGTTATTAGAAAAATGAATTAATTTTTTTCTTCATTTGAATGCTATTCACAAAGAATGCAATTCACGAAGAATTTCAGAACTTTCAGTTATTCTTTTTTATTCATTATAAATTTTTTATTCACTATTCATTTTTTATTCCTTATTCATTTTGTATTCATTATTAATTTGTTGTTTTTTATTCATTTAAGGATAAGCCAGAAATAAAAAATGAATACAAAATGAATAATGAATAAAAAATGAATAATGAAAAACAAATGAATAATGCATAAAAATTAATAACGAATAACAAGTGAATAATGAATAAAAAATTTATAATGAATAACAAATGAATAATAAATAAAAAATTAATAATGAATGAAAAATGAATAATGAATATAGAAAGAATTATTCAAAATTCTGAAATTATTTGTGAATAGCTTTCTTCGTGAATATAATTCAAATGAATAAAAAAATTATTCATTTCAATTATTCATTTTCGTTTTTCAGAATAATGAATAATTTTTTTATTCATTTGAATTATATTCACGAAGAAAGCTATTCACAAATAATTTCAGAATTTTGAATAATTTTTTCTATATTCATTATTCATTATTAATTTTTTATTTATTATTCATTTGTTATTCATTATAAATTTTTTATTCATTATTCACTTGTTATTCGTTATTAATTTTTATTCATTATTCATTTGTTTTTCATTATTCATTTTTTATTCATTATTCATTTTGTATTCATTTTTCATTTATAAAAAAAGAACATTCAATTTTAGATGAGGTTTGAACCACGGTTTTTTAGCTTACGGGCCACGTACTCTTGCAGTAGACTACGGCTACCTTGCAATCATGCATTTTCTTATATGCGGCAATTCTTCAACAAACCCGTCTGAAAGATTTTCGTTGTAAATTTTTTAAACTCAACTAAAACTAAATAGTACGAAGCCATTAGTAAATAATACAAATGCAATGGAAGAAATTACGATGTTATTCTTACGACAAATTGAGGAATGATAAGGAATGATATCTCTATTAGTCGAAGATCATTCTTCGGAGCAACAGATGGTAAGGGGCATTTCAGCCAATAACGCATATGAACTTGGACGATAAGCGAATTTATGTTTTAAAGTAATTAAGCACAAAAAGAAAACAAAGTTGAATGAATTTAAAAAACTAAATGATTTCCCAAAAGTCGGCTTAAAAAATCGTTTTTCTGTCATAAAGATGATCCAATTTGGATAATTTTTTAATTTTTCGTAAACTTTATAAAATTGCTAACAATCTTGCAGCATTTAAAATTGAGAAATTTGCAGCGATCTAGGCGAGGGAAAAGCTTCTGATTCAAAAGCAAAAAAAAAATTAGGAGATTCTGAAAAAGGTAGGCTAGTTTTAAATCATGCACTAATTTTTAAAAACATCTGATGGCAAATTTTTTTTAAGTAAACGCTTTTGCATAAGAATATCTTATGGTCAAAAATTTTTTTGACTAAAATTAAAATAGGAAGCTCGATTTGAAACATTTATTTTATACTTCTTCAAATTCACGTTTTTTAACAGCCGTCTACCCATTTTGAGAATTTTCTGGATTTTTTCGCGTTACGGGCTTATATTACATCTAGAATTCAGAATCAAGCCTTGCAGGGAGGTTCTGGAATATGTTTAGAAAATGAATGGAGCCCAAAACCCATCTATACATGTACCTTTTTATATCTACATTTTGAATAAAAAAAAAATTTTTTTTAATAGTTCATATAATAGTTATGTTTCCAAACTCGATGTTAGTAACTTGCATGCTGCTAGAACTGATGCATGTTGAAAAAAGAAATAAGTCAGTTGATGTCCATGCGGGGAACATTTCAAGAATAGCAATTTTTACCTCCTAAATCCAAATCTGTTGCTCGCAATTGGTTTATGAGTTGTAGGCCTCTAAGACTGGAAAAAAGTGTCTAAAAATCTTGCTGGTTGTATTAATTTAAAGAAAAAATATTTGGAAATTTTTGTATTTTTATTTGAAAAGAGGAAAACTTTGAGGCTAAATAGTAATTAATGCGATTTTATTTAAGGATAAAGGAGACCTCACATTATTTAATTTACTTAATTACTAAAAATATTTGTTGAAAAAAATGTTTTAAATTACATGAAAAAAAATTAAATTTGAAAAAGTTTCGGGCATGATACGAGAAAGATTTTTACCCCATCTTTGGAATATATATAATTTGCTTATGTGTACAAGCGTGTGTCACCCACACGTATCATGATAACAAAATTAGGACTAAAAATCTCAGAAAATAGAATTTATTTATTTATTGGCCAAACAAGGCAATGCAATTTACTTATTCTAACTTATTCTAACTGGTTGTTTTTTTTATTTCTTCTCCCATTTCCTTGTTTTTTTTTTATTTTATTTTGTATTTGATGATCTAGTGGACATACTCCGCCCACCGGATTGACATGATTTCAAAAAGCATGTCAAAAATAAAAGAAGACGAGAAAACAAGAGAGACTATATACATACCTAAGATACGATGTATATATATATTCTTAAAAATCTTATTTTAAGAAGGAGGGGAAAGAGATATTAGGAAGAGAGAAATGACTTTGAGGGGCTCCGCTTAAATGTGAGCTTGGACATGGTTGGTAAGTAATGTTCGCTAACATTACTGAATTCTGTACAGCATCTATTTATAGGTTCATTACGTGCGTAGACATTATGATGCTGATATTCAATTAATAGCCGGGTATGCCTCGTTCTCCTTATTGGATTACTAAATTTTATCTTGTTTGTTGTAAACTCGCTGTCAATAACTCCAGTTATAACATCAAAAGTGAAACTGAGTGAACTGAGTAATGTTCTTCTTGATGATAACGGCATTAGATTAAGAAGGCTAAGTCTATGTTCATAGGGTGGCAAGTTACAGTAATCACGGGGATTATAGGTGTCTCTTAATCCAAAGAGCAGGAATTGTTTTTGAATAGATTCAAGTCTGTCGCTATGTGATTCAAAAGCAGGGTTCCAAATAATGCTTCCATATTCAAGAAGAGGTCGCACTAATGTACAAAATAATGACTTAGTGACCCATACATTTTTGAACTCTTTTGCACGACGTTCGACTGTAAGAAAGTTACAACATGCTCTGATTGAATGACATAATACATTTTTAAGTCATCTGCATACATAAGACGAGGGATATCGTTTAATATATCAGATAAATCTGAGATGAGAATATTGAAGAGAAGTGGACCAAGGTGGCTACCTTGTGGCACTCCGAATGTAACGGAAATTTGTTTAGCTAAGATACCTTGGAATTTAACGAACTGCGACCTGCCTTGTAGATAGGACTTCAGCCAGCTGAGTAGGGATCCTGTGATTCCAAACTTTGCTAATTTAAAAGCCAAAATAGCATGATCAACACGATCAAAGGCTTTGCTAAAATCAGTATAAACTGCATCCACTTGACGTGCTTTTTCCATATTACTTAAGACATCAGAGACCATGATCATTAGGTTTGTGGTGGTTGATCTACCTTTGCGAAAACCATGCTGCTGTTAATTAAGTAAAGGATTTATGATGCATGTCAGTTTATCACATATTATCTTTTCAAAAAGTTTTGGAATAGTCGATAATATAGCAATACCTCTATAATTTTCCACCGATCTTTTGTCACCATTTTTATAAATTGGTGTAAGATGTGATGTTTTCCAATAAGGAAAAGTACCTTGGTACAAAAATTTATTAAAAATTATAAGTAAAGGCGTGATTAGTGGGTCTAAACATTGAATAATTAAGCTTGGTGGTATAAGGTCTGGGCCTGGTCCCTTATTTGGATCCAGTTCTTTAATTGTTTTGATTATCTCATCTTATGTCAGACGAATGTGCTTAATCTTGGGTAGTACGTTTGGATAGTGTGGGGGTTGCAACTTTGGTTACCTACAAACCTCAAACAGAAAACCTCCTTAAAATGATCAGCAAATCTCTTGGGGGTTTGAGGAGATCACGCTTAATTTGCGCTTAACATTAACGTAGTCAAAGAATTTTTTGGGTTCCTCAATAATTTTCTCACCAATAAGGTTGATATAGAGTTGAAAGGCTTCTTTTGACTTTATAGAGAATAGTTTGGCCAACTCCTCATATCTTGTTCTTAATTCTTCGCTTACATTAATGTGTTTTATGACAAATTTGTATAGTTTATTTCTTTGATTTCTTAGATGTCTAAGATTTTGATCTAGACATTGTTCTGAAAGTTTATTTTTTTTTCTTTATCTTTGGCACATGTGCTTCTATAATTTTGATACATACAGGATAGTTCTGTAGTTAAGGCTGTGTGATGCACACTGTTAGAAAAAAGCGTTCAGTCTCAAAAGATGGACGAACGCATAATTCATCATAGGTATTAGTGAATACTAAATCTAACCATTTGCCATTCTTGTTTGGGGTTCTATTAACTTGTTCAGTGACGAAATTGTTTCACACATTTTGTTATATATTACTTCGATAGAACCAGGTGGAATGTAGATAACACCAATATAAATAAATAGATTATAATACGAACAAATTCTGATTATTTTGTGTTCATAGAGCTCGTGCGAGGTGGTTTCGACAGTCTGACTTGATAGGGAGTTGTGAGTTGCGATAAGCACACCACCCCCACGGGCAAGACCTGTGTGAGAATAATCTCGATCATTTCGATAGACTGTCCAGTTGCTGTCGAGAATTTCCTCATTTTTGAAAGAATCATTAAGCCACGTTTCTGCGAAAACTAACACGTTGAAGTGGCATGATTTTGCGTCGACAAAAAGTTTATTTAATTTGCCGCGCATACCACCGCAATTGTGATAAAATATTTTTAATGAAGAAGTTGATGAGGACTGTTGGAATGGATCACGGCGTATTACTTGTGGAGCAATTTCGTGGGTTTGACTTGTGGAGCAAGCAATTGTGGGTGGCAATTGCAGAGGAATACTGTTAGGAGCTAGAATAGTTTTTGAAATTTGATCGGGTTTTCTGCAAGTGCCAAAGACGCTTTGAGGTTGTGTGTGAGGCAAATGCTGACAAATAATTCTCAACCTCAGATGGAGAGATATTAAAGGTTTCGTGGAAGCGAATGAATATATTTTTAAGGTCTATTGGATTAGTCGGCAGACCCTCTTGTTGAATAGCTACCATTAAGCTAGTTTTTGTCGAACCATCGATGCATATTGAATCTGATTTATTGCGCAGATATGCTAGGTACAGGCGTACATTTTCATATAGTCGACGGTCTCTTAATCGAGATAGTACAAAGCTCCCTTCGGTGGTAGTTTCAACAAGATTTTTGGTTAATTTAGCAGTAGGTGGAAGAAGAGGATCAATAAATATTAAGAAAGCATTAGTGAAGGTTGATGTTGTGCTAGGTGTTTCAAAAGTGGCGGAAGTTGCTTGATTTTGGGAGGGATTAGATACTCTTTTTGGAACAAAAGTTGTTGCATCTTTGTTAAGAGTACTTTTATCTGTAGTATATGACTGAGGTTTTTGAGGATTTGAAATGTGGGAACGGATGAAGTTTGGATAACTGTTTGTGTGGGAGACTGGAGGCGGGCTAGAAACGGAACTAGATGGTGCAAGATTAAATGAAACGCGCTTATTTTTTGGATACGTAAAATAAGTGAAATTTTTCGGACATAATTTTTTGGGAAAGGAAGATGGATTTGAGGTTTGATTTCTAGTAGCTGGGAATGACGGGAACATGTTAGTTTTAAATGTCCAGTTGGAATTAGAGGAGTGCTTTAGAGGAGATTTAGAACGTGATTCGGAAGAGTGTTTAAGAGGACTTCTTGAATGTTGCTATTTATAAGCCTGGAGCTAGGTTTGTTGTTAGGTTGTTTCGGCTTCCTTTCAGGGTATTCCTTCCACTCTGCTATGCGTATGTTTCCGTCATTTCCAGTGCAATTCCGGAACATCCACGCGAACCTAGTGGGTATACGTAATTTAAAGCTGCTGAGCTTTTTTGCGCGCTTTGATGTCATCTTTTTGCAGTCATGGATGTTGATGTAAAACTTGTTAAAATATTTTCGTACCCATGATTGGTCCGCCTTTAGGGGGAAACCACTTATGAAGAGTTCAGTAGTAGTATTTTGATTACAACTTCTTAGCTTTTGGATCCAACTGTCCCATTTTGATGTGGTCCACGATGTTCCAAAAGTTCAATGACTTCCTGAGGAGCTGGAATTGGTGCAGTTTTCCAGTCTTAGAGGCCTACAACTCATAAACCAATTGCGAGCAACAGATTTGGATTTAGGAGGTAAAAATTGCTATTCTTGAAATGTTCCCCGCATGGACATCAACTGACTTATTTCTTTTTTCAACATGCATCAGTTCTTGCAGCATGCAAGTTACTAACATCGAGTTTGGAAACATAACTATTATATGAACTATTATAAAAGCGTTTACTTAAAAAAAATTTGCCATCAGATGTTTTTAAAAATTAGTGCATGATTTAAAACTAGCCTACCTTTTTCAGAATCTCCTAATTTTTTTTTTTGCTTTTGAATCAGAAGCTTTTCCCTCGCCTAGATCGCTGCAAATTTCTCATCTTAAATGCTGCAAGATTGTTAGCAATTTTATAAAGTTTACGAAAAATTAAAAAATTATCCAAATTGGATCATCTTTATGACAGAAAAACGATTTTTTAAGCCGACTTTTGGGAAATCATTTAGTTTTTTAAATTCATTCAACTTTGTTTTCTTCTTGTGCTTAATTACTTTAAAACATAAATTCGCTTATCGTCCAAGTTCATATGCGTTATTGGCTGAAATGCCCCTTACCATCTGTTGCTCCGAAAAATGATCTTCGACTAATAGAGATATCATTCCTTATCATTCCTCAATTTGTCGTAAGAATAACATCGTAATTTCTTCCATTGCATTTGTATTATTTACTAATGGCTTCGTACTATTTAGTTTTAGTTGAGTTTAAAAAATTTACAACGAAAATCTTTCAGACGGGTTTGTTGAAGAATTGCCGCATATAAGAAAATGCATGATTGCAAGGTAGCCGTAGTCTACTGCAAGAGTACGTGGCCCGTAAGCTAAAAACCGTGGTTCAAACCTCATCTAAAATTGAATGTTCTTTTTTTGTTATTAGTAAAGGTCAGAGCTGTAAAATGAGCATTCATATTCAGAATTTTAAGTTCAACTGAATAACTTCATAAGAATGCATTCAATGAATGCAAAACTGATTTATAAATAAAATTTTTAATTCACTTTCATTTTTACAAAAACGTTTTATTATTTATTTCAATTATTCATTTTCGTTATTAGAAAAATGAATTAATTTTTTTCTTCATTTGAATGCTATTCACAAAGAATGCAATTCACGAAGAATTTCAGAACTTTCAGTTATTCTTTTTTATTCATTATAAATTTTTTATTCACTATTCATTTTTTATTCCTTATTCATTTTGTATTCATTATTAATTTGTTGTTTTTTATTCATTTAAGGATAAGCCAGAAATAAAAAATGAATAATGAATAAAAAATGAATAATGAAAAACAAATGAATAATGAATAAAAATTAATAACGAATAACAAGTGAATAATGAATAAAAAATTTATAATGAATAACAAATGAATGATAAATAAAAAATTAATAATGAATGAAAAATAAATAATGAATATAGAAAGAATTATTCAAAATTCTGAAATTATTTGTGAATAGCTTTCTTCGTGATTATAATTCAAATGAATAAAAAAATTATTCATTATTCTAAAAAACGAAAATGAATAATTGAAATGAATAATTAATCATTTTTTTAAAAATGAATGTGAATTAAAAAGTTTATTTAGAAGTCAATTTTGCATTCATTTAATGCATTCTTATTTCGATATTCAGTGATTCACTTTTTTGTGGATAAGATCAAATTGATCAAATCTTTTACAGCTCTTGTAAAAGTATTCGTACGAATAAAATTTTTGTAATATGTACCAAACTACGAAACCTATTCATCACTGAAAACTACGAATAAAATTCATAGAATGGACGCAGTTATAATTAATATTTACACACAAAATTTTTTGAGTGTAAGAAAAAGATACCTATTAAAAGATGCCTGTTAAGCAAGGGTCAATGAAATAGTATCGTAACTTATCACTGCGACGGGTATAACATACTATTTAAAAATACGTGCATGCTTTAGCTCAGTATTACTTATAAATAAACTTTAAAAAAAGTATTTTTGAGTTATTTTCAGAATATATTAAGATTTAACAATATAGTCATATAAAATCAAAAAAGGGAAACCGGAGGCGAACCTTTACAGGGTAACATGTCTGACTGTCTCAACCTGGCGAGGCTAGCATAATCCTTGTAAAAACGTCTCCAGTCGACTCAAACCTCCACGTGGTGTTTCCTAGACAACGTCAAAACTGACAACCGTTAGTTTAGCGGCTTATATGAGGGGGGCCCACCAGGCACAAACCCCCGACGGGTTTGAAGCCCACCCGTAACAACCCATTTCAATGAAAACAATTAAGAAAATAAAAAGCTGATCCCCAAATCTGATGACGACTTCCGCAAACGAAAAACTGATAATGATGTACGGATATGCACCTGGAATGTCCGAACTCTTAATTGGAAAGGCGCCTCTATCCAACTGACTGATGTCTTGGAAAGATACAAAGCTGATATCACTGCTATCCAAGAAATGTGATGGAAGTGACAGGATGGCATTCGGTATGCACCCTGTGATATCTATTACAGCGGACATGCGGAGAAGCACGAGTTTGGATGCGGATTTGTAGTTGGCAAGAGACTACGGCCCCACGTCCTGTGATTCACACCTGTGAACGAACGGCTTGCCATAATACACATCAAGGTTAAATTTTTGAATATAAGCCTAATATGTGCGCACGCTTCGACAGAAGACAAGCACGATGAGACAAAAGACATTTTATACGAGCGCCTTGAAAATGCTAACGAACGCTGCCCCCGTCACGGCGTAAAAATCGTGCTTTTTGACTTCAACGCTAAGGTGGGCAAGGAAAATATATTTGGTCCAACAGTCGGAAAGTTCAGCCTCCACGACAACACCTCCGATAACGGAATGAGGCTGATTGACTTTGCCGCAGCACGAAACATGGTCGTAAGTAGCACAAGATTCAAGCATCTCAATATCTATAAAGCCACCTGGATGTCCCCTGATCAAAAACAAAAAATGAGATTGATCACGTTTTGATATACGGAAGGCACTCTTCCAGTGTATGTAATGTACGCACGATTCGTGGTGCAAACATTGACTCGGATCACTATCTTGTTGCAGCCAAGATCCGTACACGTCTGTGCGCAGCTAAGAATACACGCAACCCTACACAGAGAAAGCCAGACGTCGACAAGCTGCAATCGAAACAGACAGCCGAAGCTTTCGTCACTCGACATTCAATCCTGCTTCAAAGCACTCCTCCAATCGATGATATATGCGCTCAGTGGACACACATTTTCAACTTCATGAGTGCGGCTGCTAAAGAGGTGTTTGACTACCACCGCCCTCGCCGAAACCAGGAGTGTCGCGACGCCACTGCAGAGAAAGACGCCGCCTACAAAGCCACACTGCAGTCGGTTGTAACGCGCGCTGCTAAGGAGTGATACAAAGAAAAGAGGAGGGAAGAGAGACGTACTTTCAGGTGGAAAAAAGAGAGGCAGAAAAGCACGAGCAGGAGAAGATTGAGATGTATGGTGACAGGAATGAGGCCCGAAAATTTTTCGAAAAAATAAGACGCTTTGCCAATGATTTTAAAACCGGGGCCTCTTCCTGCAAGGATGAAAACGGGAATATAGTGACAGATGTTCAGAGTACACTGTCGTTATGGAGGGAACACGCTGACAACAATCCCGCCAATAGAGATGATATTCCGAAAACCCCAATTACGGATGACAGCGTCGAGGTTCTGCTGCCCGACTATGATGAAGTTCTCGGAATAAATATAACAAAGCCGCAGGAACTGATAGTTTACCTGCTGAGCTGTTTAAGAACGGAGGCGAAGCTCTATTGAAATGCATTCACGAGGTTCTATGCAGAATATGGTTGGAAGAATGCATTCCGAATTATTGGAATCTCAGTGTGCTATGCCCAAACCATAAAAAAGGCGATCCCACTATCTGCACCAATTACCGTGGGATAAGCCTTCTTAATATCGCATATAAGGTCCTGTCGAGGTCCTGTTAATAATAACATGCAATAACAATAGAGTTCAGCTGCTACAGCTTTTTCACACTTTTTCTGCAATAGATCATTTTAAGAACCAATCCAAAGACAGAACAACTAACCCTGCGTTTCTTATCCTTCGTTAGTTTTCAATCTACTTTTGAGTTGACCTTTCGACAAGTTAACATCAAACACACTACAGCTGTTAACAAAGGTACTCATGCTATTAAATGGAGCAGTTAACATATAATTTGTTCTACAAAATGGTAAATAAATCAAGTTGTTAGAGTTTCTACTGCTTCTACGGTTAGTGCTAAAATTTACAAGAGAATGAAGTTCTGGAGAATCGAATACACCAGTTATGAGTTGGTGTAAGTAAACGATATCAGCAGAATTTCTTAGCTTACTTAAAGATTGCATCTTAGCTTACTTAAAGATTTTCTTGAAGATTGCAATAATTTTAAATGGAGGAAGGTTAAATGCGTCAATTCCACTCAAGCCTCTCATAGCAAACCGAACAAAACGTTTTTGAATTCCTTCTATACGATCAACATGCACATTGCACATTGTAATGTGGGGACCATACTTGACTTGCGTACTCCAAGTGAGAACGCACAATTGAATAATACAGCGTTGTAGTTGATATTAAGCTATCAAACTCTTTGGCCCACCGTTTAATAAAGCCAAGCATAGAAGACGCTTTTTTACAAATTCTATCAATATGCATGTTAAATGACAATTAAGAATCCATGCATATACCAAGGTCTTTGACGGTTGTTACACGACTTAAAGCAGTATCTTTAATTTTGTAATCAAAAATAATATTGTTCCTTTTACGCGAAAAGGTCATAGTTAGACATTTATCTGGATTTAAAAATATGCTATTTTTAGAACACCAAACCTCAAAGGAGTTCAAGTCTGACTGGAGCAGGCCTGAATTGTCATTAGAATCAATTGTTCTGTATATTTTCATATCATCTGCATAAATAAGCAAATGCGAGTGTTTGATGATTTGAGTAACATCATTAATTGCCAAAATAAACAGAAGTGGACCCAGGTGGCTTCTTTGAGGCACACCCGATTCTGCAACGAATCAGAATTCTGAAGACAACACACCTCGGAACCGTATTTGATAAGATCGCTAGATCAAATACGATTTGATCCAGTTTACAAAATATTAAATTATTAGTTTAAATAAAATTAAATTAATTTTAAAAATTCATAATTTTAGTCCAGCGCTAAAATCTTCATCGATTGATACAATATACTTAAAAATATCCTCTGAGGTAAAAGATATATGCTCCAAAGAAACTTTGGGTGCATTGTTCATATAATCAAAATACGCTAAATCAGGATTAAAAAATTTGAACTAAATGATTCTTTAAAAAGATTGGCAAATAGGCCACAAATAATGATGGAATCGTCAGTAAATCCATCCGGAAATTTGAAAGAAAAAGGACATTAACATTAATCTTCTTAACAATAATAAATCCCCAAAATTTTCTTGGATCAGACAATATACTCAACTTCATATTATCCAAATACTCATTATATAATGCAGCTGAGTGATTTTCAAATTCCAGAAACAAACGTTTGTATGTTTCTAGGTCATTTGAGTCAAAACTACAAACATATTTTTTCCATGCCCTATTCCTATTGTTGCGAAGAGTCTTTAAATCCTTTGTGTACTAAGGGTACGCAGAATTTTTCGCAAATTTGAGACTATATGGTACAGACTCAGAAAACATGGCAAAGAGCTCCGTATAGAAAAAATTTATTGAACTATTAAGACTATTATTTTTTACGTATTCTGTTATTAAATTTAATTTACTATAAAGTAAATTCAAAGCCAGCTTTTTTGAAATTGAATTCATAAACTCTGTCAACAGAGCTTAAATTAACCATATTCTCCCTATCGGATTTATACCAAATACTCAATGGTGGATGGTATCCAATAGTAGTCAAAGCATGAAGTGCCTTCTGAACAATGACATTGTTACTGTCTGTAGTCAAGACTAGGTCAAGCAGCCTTTCCAGAGTATTATAAATACAACTAACTTGTTGTAAGTCAGAACATATATTGTCAACAAATATATGTTCTTGGCATGTCTTCGAATTAGATGCACAAAAATGTGTTTCATCGTCAGAAGAATGCCATTCTAACAGCCCTATTCTGGCAAATTAACAAATTGTTAACCAGTATTTTGAATATTTCTATATGTTTGTTGTTTTCAATACAAAATTTAAAGCTCAAAAAACAAAATTTGGTAGTGAAATTGTCAATAACTGAAAAGCAGTTGACAATTTTTATCAAATTTTTTATTTTTGAGCTTCAAATTTTATTTTGAAATAACAAAATTACAAAAAACACATGGAAATATTCAAAATACTGGTTAACAATTTGTTAATTTGCCAGAATAGGGCTGTAAGTTTGGCAAATTAAAATCACCCAACAATAAAATGTCGTCATTAACGTCAAGTAAATTTAAGGTAAGTTCTATGCAATCCGCAAGGCTTGCATAGACCTCTACACTGCTCTTGGGAGGAACGTATGCATTAATAACATATACATTAGAGCCCTGCGTAGGTGCACTTAAAACCGGCTTGAAAACATTTGTTCATTTCACACTACACTGCACTGTCTTGCTTGCTGCAAACAAATCATGTGTGTGATTGCAGCGAAGACGAACAAAACACGATAGAGCAATAAAAAACAGATCATTGATATTGTTGATCTAAGATATCGTTGTCAGAGAGCTCACTGCAGTCAATGCAACGAAAACTTGTTGACTGGCAATAGATGATTTATATCAGACAACGATAACGGGCTGGCGCGAACACTAGGTAAAAATGGGTATAAATGGGTATAAAATGGGATAAATTCGAATCTGAAGTCAGAATTTTAAAAATAAAAATGGGTAATAGGGCTGCCACCTATTTTTTATTTTTACATATCCGATGCTGGTACGAACATAAGGTAAAAATGGGTCGCTGAATCCGAATCCGTTGTCAGAATTTAAAAATAATGTAATTTTTTTATAATAGGGCTTCCACCTAATATTATGTATTTTTAAAAGTTTTAAACATTATTTATCAGTGTTAGGGGGGGGTCGCTGATTAAGAATTTGAAGTCAGAATTTTTAAATTCAAGATGGTGGATAGGGTTGCCACCTTAATTTTTTGCATTTTTATGAATTCGGGGCTGGCAAAAAAAAAATGATGCACCAAAAAGGGGTCGCTGAATCCGAATCCGTGGTTAGAATTTTAAAATTATAAAATTTTGAAATAATAGGGCTGCCACGTAATATGTATTTTAAGAGTTTTAAACATCATTTATCAGTGTTAGGGGGTCGCTGATATCGAATCTGAAGTCAGAATTTTAAAATTTAAGATGGTGGATAGGGTTGCTACCTTATTTTTTTGCATTTTTATGAATTCATTTTTATTTCATCATCAGACACCGACTTAGAGATCCCAGCACATGTAGTATGGAACAAACACCCACATGGGCCAGAACAACTGAACATACGGTTCAGAATGTTTTGACTTTTGCAAATCTCGTCTAAAGAGCAAGCAGCAAAATTTTCTAACGACAAATATTCCATAGCGAAAAAACAAAGTTAAATAATTGTATGTGAGAAAAAATAATGTTCACTAAGTGCTAATGGGTTAATATAATATGTAACAGTTTAAAAGCAACTGCAACAGTTCTCTGTGCTTAGTTTATGCAAATAAACACATAACGCACAAAGAGGGACGCACAAAAAAAAAAAGATAAAGAAAAAAGTATATAAGCAGCAGCTCAGCTATCAAACTATGAACGATAAATAAAACGATATATGAACACCAATAAAACATTCAAAGAATCTACTACACCATGAAAATATTCGACTTCACCTTATTAACAGGAAAAATCATTTTCAATCACAATACAGCACACACGGAGATTAATAAAAACTGATATACACAAATTACAATAACAAAAACAACACAAGATAAACGACTGTCACCGGCTTAAAGACGAGATCAATTTTATGTGAAAAATTGAAGCCCATTGTAAACCAACTGATAGTCCACCATCGACCAGATTTTCACGCAACGACAAATCTTGGAGAAGACTCAAGAAAAACAAGTCGACACCCACCATCTTTTTTTCGACTACAAAGCCGCGTTCCCAAGCCGACAGCCCAATAAGGAAGCACCTGTACTCTACCACTTTGCAGGATGACACGAGCAACACCAGCAGCGCAGATAAAATCGGGAAAGACCTCTCCCCTCCATTTATTTCCAAACGAGGTTTCGGACAAGGTGATTCCTTATCGTGCGACTTTTTCAACCTAATGATGGAGAATATCATCGTATGCTGATAACATCGGTGTCATTGGCCATAATACGCACGAAATCAGTGCAGCATTCTCCAGAATAGAAAGAGAGTCAAGTTGAATGGGTGTGGCAGTGAATGCGGATAAGACGAAATACTTGGTGTTAACAAACAAACAGTCCTAGCGTCGGGGAATGCACGTTACAGTTGACATTACCTCCTTCGAAGTTGTGAAGGACTTCGTTTATCTGGGATCCAGCATAAGCTCAACCAACGATATCAGCATTGAGATCAAACGAAGAATAACTCTTGCCAACAGGTATTACTTTGGGCTCAGTAGGCAATTGAGAAGCAGAGCCCTCTCTCGACGAACATAAATCATGCTCTATAAATCACTCATCATGCCCGTCCTACTTTTTGCATCACAAACCTTTACGCTGAGCAGTTCAGATGAAAAGACTTTAGGAGCATTCGAGAGAAAGATTCTTTGTAAGATCTACGGACCAATCTGCGTCAATGGCGAGTACCGAATACGGTGTAATGATGAACTGTACGCTGATATCGACATAGTCAAGCGTATTAAAATCGAGCGGCTTCGCGGGCTTAGTCATGTTCAGCGCATGAAAAACGATGCTCCAGTGAAAAAAAATTCGATTCGGTACCCAGCGGCGGTCAACGCAGAAGAGAACGACCGCATCTTCGTTGGAAAGACCAAGTAGAGGACAACCTGACGAAGTTTGGAATTTCCAACTGGCGCCAGCAAGCGAAAGACAGAAAAAGCTGGCGCAAATTCTTAGATGAGGCCAAGACCGACATACGGTTGTAGCGCCAACTAAAAAAGCCGTAAGTTACAATAAATTCAAGTCGACTTTTTGATTCATTATTGCTGCACTTTGTCAAAATACATGTTCCTGGTAAATTGTACACTCCTAAAAATAAAAACGACGTTTTTAGTAAAAAATTTATAAAATCTCAAAGTTTGAGCGCAACAAACAATTACAATTTAGATAGTTTTTTTACTCTCTCGTAAAATGTTTTAACTGTAGCTTACAGCTTTTGTATTTAATATGAAGATATTTAAAAAACTTCACTGCCTAGGGGGACTAGCGCGCCCTTTCCCCCTGTGAACGCCCATTTGTGGCAATACTTTTTGCATCAGCTTTTTTGGTTATTGATTTGTTGACTTTTGGTAGAAATTAAACTGTTTTTAAATTGATTGTGATAGTTGTTTTTAAATAGATTGTATTCACTTCTTTGTGGAGGACCGTAGAAGTTAAATTTAGCAGATGGGATTCTATTTTTAATCTGCTTTTGCTCTACGAGCTCCAAAAACTGTTAGCAGCAACTTCTATTTTCAGAACGATGATAATTTTGCTCTCGTCAAATTGTGACGTCTCGTTCGGATTTTTTTGCTTACAAAGACCCAACTTTACTCTGAGGTTACGTCTTCGTTCGGTTCTGAGTCAGCTATTTTCGTTTGTGTCTGACATTCTTCATACATGAATCCAAAACAGCTGACTGTCGCCTTTTGGACGATGCGTTCGTGAAATAGACGCATCGTTTGTTTTACCTAAACAGGGCATAAATTACATAAAAACGTAAACGTTGTAGAGTTGGGTTTTTTATTCAATCAATTAGTAAGTTCGAAGTAGACTGAAAAGCGGTAGTAGGTGAAAAGTTCGAAGTAGACTGAAAAGCGATAGTAGGTGAAAAGTCAGTCCAAAGTAGACTGAAAAGCGATAGTAGGTGAAAAGTTCGAAGTAGACTAAAAAGCAAGGGTAAGTGAAATCTATGATGTTAAACGATTGATTGAGATAAAAATACATTTTTTAAAGGTCAACAAGTCTACAAACGCTACTCACCTAACCTTATTTTACAGATTAAAACTTAGCTTAAACAAGATTAAAACTTATATGATTTAATTAAATGCAGCTATACCGAAAAGGTAACTGATTTTTTGTTATATTTCTTAAACGTTTTATACAAATAGCTTAAAATTTTTGATTTTGTTGCAAAGCAAAAATAAATAGGAATTTTAAGGTCAAACTAATAATAAAAAATTATCCAAAATCAAACCAAAAGTCAGAATAAAATTAATACTTACCTTTTTGATTACACTAAAAACCTTTTGATTTTTACTGAAAAATTAAACCCAAACTGGATGAAAACAGTTTTTTTTATTATGTTTAAATAAAGGTTGTCATATTAGTAATTATTTCTTAGCCCTTTTATTTGGTCAAGGGAGTAGAAGATTTTGCATTTGGGAGGGTTTATTAAAACTTTTAGCCTCTGAACCCTCACGATAGGGTTTAGTCCTTTGCTTTTTCTTTGTCATTAACTTTCTCTTTCCAGGTTGGAATATTTTTTAATTTGGTTTGAATCACCGTGATTATTTTTGCGGCGATTATTTTTGCTCACCGAACTGCTAGCGATGGCAAACCAGCACGTGCAGCCTGGCCAACTTAGTATCCGCGGGTCATTTGACCGGAGCGTTAGTACCACCTTTGTAAGAAGACAGCACCTGTCAAGTCTGGTTAGAGGAAACCAGGGGCGCTATAATCTGGTGCCCCCTTAACAAAATATGCAGGGCTGCCGCCTAACAAGATGGCAACACCGCTCCACACCAAAAATTGAATTGTTTTAATAATTTTTGACGTTCGGACACAGTGCCCGGTATAAAAACTTCGCCCCGTTACATAAACTTAAACCTTTAATATGAGCTTTGAGTATTCAATTTGAAAAAAATCGAATGAAACCACTCCTACCTCCCATACAAAGTGACTATGTTATCAAAAGAATCTCCTTAAATTTCATAAAAATCATTACAATAGCTTCAAATGTTACAAATAAATTTTAATCTTAATTGCCCGCGCGATGTTTGAAATTTGGTAATAAAAACTGGAAACTCCGCCTACCTATATAACAAAGTGGCGTCAGCAAAACCTTCAGAAATTTAAAAAATAAGGGTTTAAACTTGGTTCTTGCCTGACACATAAGCTTTGATAATAATTATGTACTTTGAGTTGAAAATTTTAAATTACAATGTGCAACAGTCAACAAAACAACAAGATTCTGAGATATAGGCTCGATACTATGACCAGAGGTGAGTAAAACCTTAGTTGGGTTTCGCGAACGTTTTCTTTTTATGGCGACCTATATAATGGGGGTCTTAGTGATTTTCAGAAAATATAGCATCATTAGTTTTTGTTTAACAGCGTCTTCAGATGTAGAGATATCGGTTTACTACTTTGGCGAAGTTGTAACCAACAGTCTAATGAACAAACTTAAACACAAAACAAATTCATAAAATAATTTTTTTAAAGTTTTCTATATGAACTTGTTATTTATTATGTTGATTTTCTATGATTTAAATACAAATTCTAAATATTTGATAGTTTAGATCATTCTTGATTTTAAATACAAATTCTAGGTGTTTGATAGTTTAAAATCGTTTATTGAGCTTTAGGTCAGGTTAGAACAATTAATTGCTTTAACGAATCTTTTCCAAAGAAACAACAACAACATTTTCGATATGAAAAGGAAAACATCACTAGATTTTATTGCAATGACAAAGGCAGATACGTTCAATAAATACTTTATTTTCTCGATAAAAAATTTAAAACGTCAAATGGATTTTAATTCAAGTGGGTGACACATTCAACTTTCGCACACTTTCTCAGTCAAGGCACCAATTTAAGATAGATAATATTGAGTTGCAGGCAATTAAAGACGTAATAATTATTAAAACAGAGCATAAAAACAGGATCAAAGTCGTAAAAACACAAAGTCCAAAATCACAAAAAATCTGAGGCCAAATAAAAAAAAATAAATTCAGTTTCATAACGTGAGAATATAGCTTAAACAGTATTAGCTATCAAAGTTCGTGTGGCACGAAAAAGTTGCTAAATTGTTGACCAGTGTAATCAATATGAAAACTGATAAGAGTTTTGTCAGTGATAACATTTCTCCTAAGTTTGTCAAAGAATGTGTTAATGAGATTGCACCAAGTCTGATGGAGATTTTTAATAAAATTATAAGTTCGTTCGTGTATCCTGATGTTCTTAAGATTCATAAGGTAGTATCTATACCAAAGCAGGGCAACGTTTCGACGGCGGATAAATATAGACCAATTTCAATACTCTCTACGATTGACAAAATTTTTGAGAAGGTTATATTTGATAAACTGTTGCTTTACCTTGAAAGGAACAATCTTTTGTATGATTTTCAATTTGGATTTAGAAGAGGATGCAGTGTTAAACGTTGTGCGATTTATATGCAAAGGCCTTGATGAAGGATTAAGTGGGGTGGCAGGCTTATTTTTCGACTTCACAAAAGCTTTTGATCTAGTTGATCACGAAATTTTGTTACAAAAATTGTCATTGTATGGGGTGCAAAGGCCTAAATTATTGCTATTTAGGAGCTATTTTACAAACCGAAAATAGTTTGTTAACAGATTTAGCGAAGTTGGGCTTGACAGGCAAACTGTATATGTTTGCGAATGACATTTGTCTTTTTTATCCGTATAACTATGTGACGGGCAAAAGACCGAGGCGGTTTTTGCCGCACACATAGCTCCCGATCTCACTAGTTAAAACACGAAGAAACAACAATAATAATAATAAAAATAATAATAATAATAATAACAATAAACTAACTAAAGCAAAGAAAAGGAATTTAAATCAAAACACAAATAAAATATATAAACCCTAAAGCTAACATACAACTAGTAATAACACCGCACCCTGTGTCGACATAAATACACATATAGGCATTCAGAGACGATCACATTAAATTAACGGCCACTGCGACAAAACATAGTAGAGAAGTTAACCAACAAACACACAGGCAACCAAACCCCAACCCTAACATAGCACGCAGTAACAATTACAACAAGGTTTACAACAAACACATCTAACTAACGAAAACTGCAGCTAAAAATTGAAAACGAGAGAAACAACAATCAGTCAGCTGAACCCTAACATGAAGGCAACATAAGACAGTATAAGAGAAATGACGTCAGACATACAAGAGGAAGGAACCAGTTTTAATATTTTTAATATGAACACGTATATATGGATATAGACAAACACACATAGTGAACGACTACCATGACAAAATGCTACAAGCGAGAGAAGGCCCGAGCAAGCAACCACCACCGATCAAGTATCAGTATGCAGAATGGCAACGGGCTACAAATACAACACGAGAACAGAATTGACGGTGCAGGTAGCCACCAATACTATCGCAGCGAGAGCGACAAGCAACAACGACGACAAACAGCACGGTCAAGTGTTGGCTAGCCAGAAGACAAAAGTTAGTTGCTGACGAGGAGTGAACCAGTGCAGTTGATAGTTGCTGATGAGGAGCGAACCAGTGCAGTTGATAGTTGCTGACGAGGAGCGAACCAGTGCGGTTGATAGTTACTAGCGAGCGGTGAACCAGTGAAGACTATAGACACTGTACAGAAGGATCAATGAACAGGAAGGATTAAAGGAAAGGTCAGGAGTTCAGAAGGCATTTAAAGGAAATTAATATAGAAGGGTGAGGACAGACAGAACTGTGAGTGGTATTGTAAGGCATTTAATTATTTACAAGAGAGAGTATAAAATATTTTAAGTTTATATCGGGGTCTTCGGATACTGAACTATTTTAAACATTGTGAAGTATTTACGATTATAATAAGATTATATCGGGGTCTTCGGATACTTAATTATTTTAAACCTTATAAAGTATTTACGATTATAATACGATTATATCGGGGTCTTCGGATACTGAATTATTTTAAACCTTATAAAGTATTTACGATTATAAAAAGAATATATCGGGGTCTTCGGATACTGAACTATTTTAAACATTGTGAAGTATTTACGATTATAATAAGATTATATCGGGGTCTTCGGATACTGAATTATTTTAAACATTATAAAGTATTTACGATTATAATAAGATTATATCGGGGTCTTCGGATACTGAATTATTTTAAACATTATAAAGTATTTACGATTATAATAAGATTATATCGGGGTCTTCGGATACTGAATTATTTTAAACATTATAAAGTATTTACGATTATAATAAGATTATATCGGGGTCTTCGGATACTGAATTATTTTAAACATTGTAAAGTATTTACGATTATAATAAGATTATATCGGGGTCTTCGGATACTGAATTATTTTAAACCTTATAAAGTATCTACGATTATAATAAGATTATACCGGGGTCTTCGGATACTGAATTATTTTAAACATTGTAAAGTATTTACGATTATAATAAGATTATATCGGGGTCTTCGGATACTGAATTATTTTAAACCTTATAAAGTATTTACGATTATAATACGATTATATCGGGGTCTTCGGATACTGAATTATTTTAAACATTGCAAAGTATTTACGATTATAATAAGATTATATCGGGGTCTTCGGATACTGAATTATTTTAAACCTTATAAAGTATTTACGATTATAATACGATTATATCGGGGTCTTCGGATACTGAATTATTTTAAACCTTATAAAGTATTTACGATTATAAAAAGATTATATCGGGGTCTTCGGATACTGAATTATTTTAAACATTGTAAAGTATTTACGATTATAATAAGATTATACCGGGGTCTTCGGATACTGAATTATTTTAAACCTTATAAAGTATTTACGATTATAATAAGATTATATCGGGGTCTAAGAATACTGAATTATTTTAAACATTGTAAAGTATTTACGATTATAATAAGATTATATCGGGGTCTTCAGAGACCGAATTACGCTAAATATTGTGAATCCTAACGTTAAGATAGCTAGGAACTACACTAAAAGTTAGAGACAAGCGTTAAGCAAACATTGACCGGACCATAGACCTAACGGAACACCTTAGCCGAATCCGATCACTGCCTAGGAGAGGGGCACCACCTTGACGTCAACGTATCAATCCAATGTCAAACCTGAATTATAATTTGAATTAAAAACTCAATAAAGAAATATTAACTATAACCTCTGCACGTCTACAATTTTTCTCAATACAAATTTTGTACGGACCTCGGAATCCCAGCGAGCTAACCTCAGCTATAGACCCGGAAGACCGGGAGCTTCGTTACATGGCGCCCGAGCAGGGACGTGCAGAGAATAGTTAGAGGTACAAAACAACAATTGGATCAACGAAACGGTCGTTAAAGTGGCGAAGGAAATAAATACATTAAGGAAAATCGAAATCACGAAAAGACTGAAAAGTGCAAAATGTGCTGAGAAAAAAAAATAAAATAAATTAGAAGAAAGAAAGTTAAGGAAAAGAAAAGAAAGAATATATTAGAAGAAAGAAAGTTGATAAGACAACGTCATAGGAGAAGACAAAAATCAGCAAGATGGTGAAGACAACGTGGATCTATTCACTGAGGCGTGAAGACCTACTTAGTTATGCAGAAGAGTTCAACTTCGAAGCAGAAGGCTCCGTCGAGGAGCTGAGGAAGCGCTTCGCAGCTTTAGTCAACGATGCCAAGTTGACTGCAGATGAAGAGAAACGACTGGAGGAGCTCGAGACGAAACACAAGCGAGGAACCTCACCAGTACCTACAAACCCGAACCCAGCAGGCATAGCCCCTCCAATGACGCTCACGGTTCCGCCATCAAAGGATAGAATCACTCAAAGGTCCGAGGAGCCATCGGCAGAAATAGTAGCTGGATACCAAACCCCAACATGGACGTGCCCCGAGACAACAATGGACGCACATCGGTTTACTGGCTACGGAGACATCACTGACAGAGTGAAAAGATGGGCGGTAAAGTATCGCGGAGACGAAGACCCGCTTGCTTTTATAGAACGAGTAGAGGAACTAGCGGAAGTGTATAATGTTAACACTAACTTACTACCGCGCACCATGCCAGAATTATTGGAGAATCAAGCACTCTGTTGGCTGCGCAACAATAATGAACGTTGGAGAAGCTGGAGGGATTTCAAAACCGACTTTCTGGGCTTTTTCCTACCAGCGCGTTTTTTTGAAAGGTTAGAGGATGACATTCGGCGTCGCCAGCAACGACCAGGTGAGAAGTTCAACGATTACGTCCTTGCGATCCAAAATCTGATGCGACACGCTGGTCTGAGTGAGCAACAAAGATTAGAGAGAATTTACCGCAATAGCCAGCATGACCTCCAGTTCTAAATCAAGCGCAGGGAGTTCACGAGCCTATCGGAGCTAGTAGGTTTGAATCAGAATTCTTCAGATCCTGGGAGGCAAGAACGAGCACCAATGCAACATTTTCACGGACGCGACACTCATGTAGATCCTCGCATGGCTTGTAGGAGGTGTGGACAGAACGGACACCTGAGCCGGGACTGTCAAGGCCCGCTTCTTAATTTCTGCTGGGAGTGCGGCCGCAAAGGTACCCGGACATTTGACTGTTGTCGTTAGATGCAGGGAAACCAGCCAGGGTCCTCTCGACGTCGAGGACAGCAGGACCCAAACTTTCCAAATCCTCGACAGCATTAGATGCCCTACGAGCCGAGGGAGGACGCATCATCGCTACAGTCACACTCGATGATGGTGGATGGATGCTACACTTGACACAGTTGCAACCCGTAGCTTCATCAGCGAGTATTTTGCGAATAAATTACGAAACGACCACAACATCATTCCCATTGCCACTAAGGTATGTATGGCCGACGGGAGCAAACAGAGGGTCACCGAAGCACTAAAGGTGGAGGTATCGCTAGGGAGAAGGTCAGTTTCAACAATCATTCTGATCTTGTCCGAAGTTCTGGATGACCTTATCTTGGGTATGGATTTCCTGCTTGGCATCGGAACAACGATTCGATGTGGGGATTTTCAACTTGATCTCCACACTACACCCAGGGTGAACGCACAGCTTGAAGCTAACCACCGCATCGCAGCAGCACCTGCGTCATCAACTGCCACAGCAGCAGCCACTGCATCATCAACTGCCATCGCAGCAGCACCTGCGTCATCAACTGCCACAGCAGCAGCCACTGCATCATCAACGGCCATCGCAGCAGCACCTGCGTCATCAACTGCCACCGCAGCAGCCACTGCATCATCAACGGCCATCGCAGCAGCATTTGCGTCACCAACTGCCATCGCAGCAGCACCTGCATCATCAACTGCCACAGCAGCAGCCACTGCATCATCAACGGCCATCGCAGCAGCACCTGCGTCATCAACTGCCACCGCAGCAGCACCTGCGTCACCAACTGCCATCGCAGCAGCACCTGCGTCATCAACTGCCACCGCAGCAGCACCTGCGTCATCAACTGCCATCGCAGCAGCACCTGCATCATCAACTGCCACAGCAGCAGCCACTGCATCATCAACGGCCATCGCAGCAGCACCTGCGTCATCAACTGCCACAGCAGCAGCCACTGTATCATCAACGGCCATCGCAGCAGCACCTGCGTCATCAACTGCCACAGCAGCAGCCACTGCATCATCAACGGCCACCGCAGCAGCACCTGCGTCATCAACTGCCACAGCAGCAGCCACTACATCATCAACGGCCATCGCAGCAGCACCTGCGTCATCAACTGCCACAGCAGCAGCCACTGCATTATCAACGGCCATCGCAGCAGCACCTGCGTCACCAACTGCCATCGCAGCAGCACCTGCGTCATCAACTGCCACAGCAGCAGCCACTGCATCATCAACGGCCATCGCAGCAGCACCTGCGTCACCAACTGCTATCGCAGCAGCACCTGCGTCATCAACTGCCACAGCAGCAGCCACTGCATCATCAACGGCCATCGCAGCAGCACCTGCGTCATCAACTGCCACAGCAGCAGAAACTGCGTCATCAACTACAACCACCGCGTCCAAGAGGAAAAGAACACGAAGTGCAGCAGCATCTGCATCAAAAACTGCCACAGCACCGAAGAGAAGAAATACACGAAAGAAAACGACACGTGCACCTACAGGAACGAATGCACCAAATACGGGGACGACACGTGGAGCGAAAGCAGTGAAGTGGGGAAGACTTAGGCCCACTACGACACTGGCAGGCGAAGATGGTTTATACGAAATCAGACGCCTCCAGGAAACAAGTAAAATTGAAAATCAGACAATCGACACGTTCTTGCGCAAGGAGCTAAAGAGCTTCGAAAACATTGAAGGGATGTCCAACATCACTGCCCACCGCATAGTGATGCGCGATGATAGACCAATAAAGCAGCGGTATTTCCCAAAGAACCCGGCAATGCAGAAGGTTATTGATGATGAAATCGACAAACTCCTAAAGAAGGGCTGCATTGAACCATCACGAAGCCCTCACAGCGCACCGATAGTCCTAGTCAGGAAAAAGACAGGGCAGTGGCGGCTATGCGTCGACTATCGCCAGCTGAACGCACGATCAGTTCCAGATGCATACCCTCTTCCAAGGATCCACCACATCCTCGACCGCTTAAGGAACGCCAAGTTTATAAGTAGCATCGACTTGAAAAACGGGTATTGGCAAATACCGATGGAAGAAAGCAGTAAAGAGTTTACAGCGTTCACGGTTCCAGGCCGAGGACTCTTCCAGTGGTGTGTAATGCCGTTTGGTCTTCACTCGGCACCAGCTACTTTTCAGCGAGCCCTAGATCGTGTCATTGGTGCAGATCTAGAACCCCATGCATTCGCGTATCTAGATGATATCATCGTCACTGGAACCACACTACAACAGCACATGGAAAACTTGGCAGAAGTGTTTGAACGACTACGAGCCGCAAACTTGCGCATCAACCCTGAAAAGTGCGAATTCTTCAAGAAAGAGGTGAAGTATATCGGGCATGTCGTAAGCGAGTAGGGGATACATACCGATCCCGATAAAATCGCGGCGATTAAAGAACTTAAACCTCCAGAAAATGTGCGACAGCTCCGCCGATGTCTCGGTATCGCATCCTGGTATCGGCGCTTCGTCCCAGAATTCTCAGCAATCGTACATCCACTCACCACCTTGCTGAAAAAGGGTAAACATTTCAAATGGGAGCAGAAGCAGGAGCACGCGTTCCAGGAATTAAAACGAAAACTCACCGAAGCACCCATCCTAGCTTGCCCGGACTTTAATCAGCGTTTTATACTCCAAACTGACGCTTGTGACTATGGCCTTGGAGCCGTGCTCACCCAAAACGTCGATGAAACGGAGAGGGTCATCGCATATGCAAGCAGACACCTGAATAAGGCCGAGCTCAACTATACAGCCACAGAAAAGGAATGCCTCGCCATAGTATGGGCAATAAGGAAAATGAGGCCGTATCTGGAAGGGTACACCTTCACCGTTATTACGGACCACCTCTCTCTCAAATGGTTAAACTCCATCCAAAGCCCGTCAGGTCGCATCGCGAGATGGGCACTCGAGCTCCAACAATACTCGTACGACGTCCAGTATCGCAGAGGAAAACAGAATGTTGTAGCTGACGCGTTGTCAAGACAACCCACAGAAGTCGCACTTGGGTGCACAGTCGAGGAAGGTGAAGACAAATTAGGCACTTGGTATGAAAGACGATTCAGAGAGGTAAAAGCGAGCCCAGAGAAGTTCCCGGAGTATACGATCGAAAGCGAAAAGTTGTATCGCCATTTTCCTAGGACCATCGGAGACGAAGATTGCACACCGTGGAAGTTGTGCGTGCCAAACTATCTTCAGAAACGCATTATGAATGAAAACCACGACGCCCCTACCGCAGGCCACCTCGGAATACGCAAAACCATAGCTCGCGTGGCCAATAAGTACTACTGGCCTGGGATGTTCCGGCATATTAGCCAATATGTGCGAGGCTGTAATACCTGCCAACGCTACAAAGTAAGTCAACAACGACCAGCAGGAGAAATGCTAACTCACCTGGCGGAAGAGCCGTGGAGCACCGTGTGCGCAGACTTCGTAGGACCTCTTCCTAGGTCAAAAAGTGGTAGCACTATGCTGATCGTATTTACTGATAAATTCTCTAAATGGATGGAAATGATGCCACTACGAAAAGCCACTACGCAAAAAGCCACTAGCGACCAACTTATAAAAGCTTTCCGCGAGAGGGTGCTAGCAAGATTCGGCGTGCCCAAGATATTAATTACGGATAATGGCGTGCAGTTCACTAGCAAGAATTTTCAAAACTTTTTACGAGAACTTGGCGTGCAACAGAGATATACGGCACCATACACCCCCCAAGAAAACCCAACGGAGCGCACGAATCGGACTATCAAGACAATGATCGCACAGTACACAGCAGAACAGCAAAACAGGTGGGACGAACTACTTCCGGAGTTGACCTTGGCCTACAACACGAGTGAGTCAGAGTCCACTGGGTACAGTCCAGCTTTTGTGGTACAAGGGCGAGAACCCCGGCTACCCAACACTTTGTTTGACGAACAAACCAGGGGAACCGGATAAGAAAGAATTTCCGTAAATGAACGAGCAGAGCGGTTGAAAGGCATTTTTAACATTGTCAGGAGAAATATGGAACAGGCATCACAGACACAGGCACGACAATATAATCTCAGGCGCGGACAATGGAAACCGGAAGTGGGACAGCTGGTCTGGGTTAAACAACACCCATTATCCAAGGCGATTGAACAATTTGCAGCTAAACTTGCACCACGTTTTGATGGACCCTACAAAGTGGAAAGGTTCATATCACCAGTTATAGTTCAAGTCAAGAAAATAGGCGGAAAACGATCACATACAGCTCATATTGGCGACTTAAAATTTACCACGAGAACGAGCCTGCAAGCGAGGAAAGTCAGAACGAACACAATAATGGCATACTGCCCAAAATGACCAACGAAGGAAGACAAGGAAAAGAAGTATTCAACGTAAAATAGACCAAAATAGTCGAGAAGAGAATAAAAGAAGAAAGGATGAAGGCAGACGGAAAGTTATAGGGAGACAAAGGTCAAAGAGAAAAAAAAACATTTTGAGCCCACTGGCCGAACCGCACCCAACCAAAGGAGAATGCAAGGAAAGTCAATGTACTGCAAGGTATGCACACACAAATGAAATTAATGTACTGCAGGGTATGCACACACAAATGAAATTAATGTACTGCAAGGTATGCACACGCAAATGAAATTAAACAGCGGTCATTCGAGTAATAACACTAAACGAAGACACACGTCAATAAAATTTACAGCGAAAAAAAAAACATGGAAAACCAAAAGACGAAGTTTGAGGAAACACGGGACCAATTCCGCCAGCACCTACTGGACGAGCAGCGTCCACCAGGAGGTCCGAGGGACCATATACCGGATCAAAATCTCCAAAGGCGGCCAAGTAAGGATCACCCCCACACCCCCGGCGAAGTAAGAGGAGAGCGTGACGGGCAAAAGACCGAGGCGGTTTTTGCCGCACACATAGCTCCCGATCTCACTCGTTAAAACACGAAGAAACAACAATAATAATAATAAAAATAATAATATTAATAATAATAATAACAATAAATTAACTAAAGCAAAGAAAAGGAATTTAAATCAAAACACAAATAAAATATATAAACCCTAAAACTAACATACAACTATTAATAACACCGCACCCTGTGTCGACATAAATACACATATAGGCATTCAGAGACGATCACATTAATTTAACGGCCACTGCGACAAAACATAGTAGAGAAGTTAACCAACAAACACACAGGCAACCAAACCCCAACCTTAACATAGCACGCAGTAACAATTACAACAAGGTTTACAACAAACACATCTAACTAACGAAAACTGCAGCTAAAGATTGAAAACGAGAGAAACAACAATCAGTCAGCTGAACCCTAACATGAAGGCAACATAAGACAGTATAAGAGAAATGACGTCAGACATACAAGAGGAAGGAACCAGTTTTAATATTTTTAATATGAACACGTATATATGGATATAGACAAACATACATAGTGAAAGACTACCATGACAAAATGCTACAAGCGAGAGAAGGCCCGAGCAAGCAACCACCACCGATCAAGTACCAGTATGCAGAATGGCAACGGGCTATAAATACAACACGAAAACAGAATTGACGGTGCAGGTAGCCACCAATACTATCGCAGCGAGAGCGACAAGCAACAACGACGACAAACAGCACGGTCAAGTGTTGGCTAGCCAGAAGACAAAAGTTAGTTGCTGACGAGGAGTGAACCAGTGTAGTTGATAGTTGCTGATGAGGAGCGAACCAGTGCAGTTGATAGTTGCTGACGAGGAGCGAACCAGTGCGGTTGATAGTTACTAGCGAGCGGTGAACCAGTGAAGACTATAGACACTGTACAGAAGGATCAATGAACAGGAAGGATTAAAGGAAAGATCAGGAGTTCAGAAGGCATTTAAAGGAAATTAATATAGAAGGGTGAGGACAGACAGAACTGTGAGTGGTATTGTAAGGCATTTAATTATTTACAAGAGAGAGTATAAAATATTTTAAGTTTACATCGGGGTCTTCGGAAACTGAACTATTTTAAGCATTGTGAAGTATTTACGATTATAATAAGATTATATCGGGGTCTTCGGATACTGAATTATTTTAAACCTTATAAAGTATTTACGATTATAATACGATTATATCGGGGTCTTCGGATACTGAATTATTTTAAACCTTATAAAGTATTTACGATTATAAAAAGAATATATCGGGGTCTTCGGATACTGAACTATTTTAAACATTGTGAAGTATTTACGATTATAATAAGATTATATCGGGGTCTTCGGATACTGAATTATTTTAAACATTATAAAGTATTTACGATTATAATAAGATTATATCGGGGTCTTCGGATACTGAATTATTTTAAACATTATAAAGTATTTACGATTATAATAAGATTATATCGGGGTCTTCGGATACTGAATTATTTTAAACATTGTAAAGTATTTACGATTATAATAAGATTATATCGGGGTCTTCGGATACTGAATTATTTCAAACATTGTAAAGTATTTACGATTATAATAAGATTATATCGGGGTCTTCGGATACTGAATTATTTTAAACCTTATAAAGTATCTACGATTATAATAAGATTATACCGGGGTCTTCGGATACTGAATTATTTTAAACATTGTAAAGTATTTACGATTATAATAAGATTATATCGGGGTCTTCGGATACTGAATTATTTTAAACCTTATAAAGTATTTACGATTATAATAAGATTATATCGGGGTCTTCGGATACTGAATTATTTTAAACATTGCAAAGTATTTACGATTATAATAAGATTATATCGGGGTCTTCGGATACTGAATTATTTTAAACCTTATAAAGTATTTACGATTATAATACGATTATATCGGGGTCTTCGGATACTGAATTATTTTAAACCTTATAAAGTATTTACGATTATAAAAGATTATATCGGGGTCTTCGGATACTGAATTATTTTAAACATTGTAAAGTATTTACGATTATAATAAGATTATACCGGGGTCTTCGGATACTGAATTATTTTAAACCTTATAAAGTATTTACGATTATAATAAGATTATATCGGGGTCTTCAGAGACCGAATTACGCTAAATATTGTGAATCCTAACGTTAAGATAGCTAGGAACTACACTAAAAGTTAGAGACAAGCGTTAAGCAAACATTGACCGGACCATAGACCTAACGGAACACCTTAGCCGAATCCGATCACTGCCTAGGAGAGAGGCACCACCTTGACGTCAACGTATCAATCCAATGTCAAACCTGAATTATAATTTGAATTAAAAACTCAATAAAGAAATATTAACTATAACCTCTGCACGTCTACAATTTTTCTCATTACAAATTTTGTACGGACCTCGGAATCCCGGCGAGCTAACCTCAGCTATAGACCCGGAAGACCGGGAGCTTCGTTACAACTATGAACTAGTGTTGAAGGCTCAGATAGAAAGGGATGTTTCACTTTTGTTTGAATTTGCAAGACTAAATGGCCTACTGCTTAACCCTGATAAGACCAAAATGGTTCGATTTCGGCCGCATTCAGTTAGTCTCAATCATGATTTGAGCGTTTTTATTAATGGATAGTTAATAGAAGAAACTCACTCAGTTAAATATTTGGGAGTTATTTTTCAGAGTAACTTAACATGGGACTTGCATATTATTGAGTTAAAGAAGAAGATAGCTCCAGCTATTGGTATTTTATTGGTAAACTTAAGAGGAAACTGGATGAGAAGGCTAAAAGTATGATATTTCAAGCGTTAGTTCAATCGCATATCAATTACATGGCCATTGCATATGCTTATAAAAGGAATAACAGTTCATTGAAATCACTTCAAAGCTTTCAAAACAAAGCCTTGAAAATTGTATATGATTTATTGATAACTTTTCCGACACAATTATTATACACGAGTGTAGCTAAGAGAATTTTACCAGTTTATGGAATCCACGAATATCAGGTGCTTATGTTTGTTTATAAGTGTGTTCACAATATTGGTCACCGTACTATTTCTTTTGCACAAAGTCAAGCAAATTACAATACAAGAAATCAAGCGGATTTTAGGGTCCCGAGATGTAGATTGGAGAAACTAAACAACGCGTAGACTATATTGGTGGAGTGAAATATAACGAATTACCATCCCATTTGAAAGAATTTAATACGATCTCAGAATTTAAATATTGCTGCAAGGAATATTTATGTAATAAAGTATAAACTTTGAAGTAGAATAATGTATTCATTATTTTTAAGAGTTGGATTACAATAACTATTAATTGTATAACTGCTTTATATTAGTAGTTCTTATTTATTTGTAACAAATGAATTATATAAATTGCCACTTGCCTCTAAAATGCCTCTAAGGCGCTGAGGCCTAGCTTAATTAATGTAACAATATATGTACAAATAAATATATTTATTAAAAAAAAATCTTGAGGGGTGCGTTTAGTTGTTGCATTTTTTAACGAATTCAGCATCCACTGAATTTTATGAAGTTGGTCGTCCCAGCGACGATCGTCGGCTGTTGAAGGTCTGAGCATAGACAAGACAACGATTCACGCGCTCGACTTGCCCATTCGCTCGAGGGGTACGCACGGCGTTTAGTACATGTTTGATATCGTGCTCCAGACTCATTTCGTCATTTCGTTTAACACATCTATGACGTGTTTTGTGGATGTATTTTTAACAGCTCTTATAACCGTATTCTTTGTAAACGCATCTATCAACAGTCAGAGGTGATCAATAGGTATTGTATTTTATATTAATTTATATTAAGATTATACGGATTTTGGCCTCCTTACTCCAAATTGGAAAAAATTGCAGGCCGCTCGCAATTGGTTTAAAAGTTATAGGCCTCCAAATTTGGAAAAATAGCCTACAAATCTTGCTATTTTTATAAATTTTTCAACAAAACTACACTCTGTGGTTATCATAAGAAAGGTAATTTAAGTACCTATTCAACAAGGTACCTATTCAAATATGAAAATCCATGCCTAACTTTTGAAGATATACACATTTTTAGTGTCGTGCTTTAGTAAAAGAGAAACCACTAGTTTTCCAGACAAATTGTAAATATAATAGGTATATCTAAAAAAGTTATGAATGAATTTTCATGTTTAGATACTATCATCTCTATTGCAATTACCTTTAAAGTTTTATAGATACTTAAGCCAAAAATTGATTATTAAACTTCCGAACGAATTCTGTGTGTGTGGAATAAAGGAAAACAAAACGAAATAGATATTTCTATTTTTATAATACTAAACCTTTAAGAAAAACAGAAATACTTTGCTTTCTAGTTCTAAAAAAAGTACATTGTAGATGCATACTATTTTGAGTGTGTACGTAATTGTGTAATAAAAAATAAAATAAAAAATGATCTTATTTACTATTACAGTAAACTTCAATTAATTATTATAATCTTCAATATTCAAATAATACTTGTTTTATACTAGTAGTACTTTTGTTTTCCCTTAATATATATAATCATTTGTAAAAACTTAAATTTTCATATTAATAACCAGTTTCGGTTTCGGCCAAAATTCCGGTTTCGGTCGGACACTAAACATAATCAGCTCTTGTTACTTTGTCGTGAACTTTAAGCTTCTCTACAATCTGCTTTACCCCGTCGTCCTGTAACTGCATACTGAATAAAAAGTCACCTTCGTCAATGTGTATTTTCATTACACTTATTGATGCTGAATCCATATTGTGTGGCTCATCATTTGGCTCTACTCAAGGCATCGGCATGCCTCATACGCTGCTCAGATCGATGCTTAATTGTAATGTCGTAGTCTTGAATTCGCAACCACCAGCGCGCGATTCGAGGAATAAGCTCTCATTTCTGCATGGCGGTCTTGACTGCACTACAATCAGTGACCACTTTCACTGGCTTGCCGTAGGTATAATATTTGAATCGTTTTAGCGCCTCCACTACGGCTAATGCCTCTAGCTCATAGCTATGAAACTTCCTCTCGTCAATACTTGATGAGCTGCTATAGAACGCCCCTGGATTCCACAGATTTCCGTCTTTTTGAAGCAGTACACCAGCCAATCCAATTGCGCTTGCATCATTGTGTAGTTCGTGGTCTGCATTAACGCGGTAAGCTGTCATCACCGGTTTTGAGGTCAAAGCCAACTTCAAATCATTAAAAGCGCCTTCTTGTGATGAGGACCAAACAAATGATTCATCTTTTCTCAACAATTTACGAAGCGGTTTTAAAATTCTTAATCGCTGCCGTCTTAGTTAAAACTTGCACTTATGCCATCAGGAGTTAGAACGTGTCCGAGGAACTCAATTTACCGCTTCATAAAACTTCATTTTGATAAATTTAATGTTAAATTTTATTGGCGCAAAATACTGAGTATTCGCTTTAACTTTGCAAACATGTCGTCCATGGTGTTACTTCCAATCAATATGTCTTTCATGTAGCGGATCATGTCGTCTTGCTGGGTTTTGTCTTTTATCTTAGCCATCAGAAACTGAAATGCTACGGTCGCGGCTTTAAATGGCATTCTTTTGAATTCGTACAACCCCTCTGGAGTAATAAACGCAGTAAATTTACGTCTACTCTTTTCTATTGAAATCTGGTAATACCCGCTATTGAGGTCTAGTGTTGTAAAAATCTTAAATCGCTTAGCAGCCTGTAAATGCTCTTCTATATTTGGCAAAGGGAATATCTCCTTTCGCATGCGTTGATTCAGCCGCCTATAGTCGACGCTCATCCTATCACTACAATTATTTTCACCAATACAACTGGACAAGCGTACTCAGATTTTTCAATTATGTCGTTATCTAGAAAATCCCTAATCATCTGCGCTACAAGAACTTTTTTCAGCTCTGGAACACGATATGCCGCTTGAGCAATAGTATCTTCAGTATCTAGTTAAATTTTTAAATGAACCAAATTAGTTTTACCTATTTCACTGGGATCTTTAGCAAAGACATCACCAAAGACATTTAGTAATATTTACAACACATTTATTTGTTTCTACACGTTCAATGATATGTTCATTCACTTCAATGTTTTCATAATTATTTTTAATTGCAATATGAAATAATTTGAAAATATTATTATCCCGTTTCTATAAATTGCGCTTATTTCATTGTTGTTAAAAATGTTTTGGTCTAAAAGCACGTCTGATGACAAAATTTCATTGTCCAGAACATAGAGTACTATTTCAATAAATAAATCGTCGATTTCTAAGCCCGTTATAACTTTTTCGTTAGAAAAACGCACACCACCACATATTCCACTTATTTTCATTGAGCATGTTTCACGTTTGCACAAAATGTCATCCACCACAGCGCGCCTTATCATGTGGCACTGGCTTCCAGTGTCAATGAAAGTTTCGAGTTTTTTTCCACCGACACAAACTAATTTTGTAAACTTCTTTTAGCTTTAGTTATCTTTTTTTCACTCGATATTTCAAATGTTTCGTTCGTGAACAGCTTGTTTTGACTTTTTAAAATTAAAAAACTCGAGTTGGATTTCAAAATTCGTTTTTTCGTTTTTTTTTTTCAAAATATTTCAATCGTTCGTAGCAGCACTTACTTACTTTGCTTTCGACAACTGCCCTGCCAACATTTTGAAGTGTCTTTCATCGTCCAACGCCAAATGCGTCACGTCTTAGTCACTTCCGAACGTTAATTGGAAGATAGATGTGCCGTTATGCAAAAAATAAACAACAAAACAAACGTTCAACGCCAAATGCATCACGTCTAAGTCACTTCTGTACGTTAATTGGAAGATAGTAGTTCCGTTATGCAAAAAATAAACAACAAAACAAAGGAAGTCAGCGAAAGTGAAGTCGCAGTGACTGCGAAATGAAAGTCGCTGAAAAAAAGATGAAAAAAAAAACCAGAATAGAACAAAGAACTTGTTGATGTAAGTTCGATTAGTTGGTTTTGTGTTCTGCAGTTGGTGGTTACTGATAAAGTGCGATTTTGTTTCTTAATTGTTAAAATTATTTGTTTCGTGTTTTTTTGTTTGTTTATTATTTCACTTGAAATAATATTAATAATTCCACATTTCAGAATGAGTGAATTGTCAGCAAAGGCAATTAAATTGAAAAGTAAAAGAGAAGCATACAAGTTGATATGCAACATTAATGACAGCACATATGGCGCCAGTAATAAAGTTAGAAAAACAATTGTTGATGAAGGTCATTGTCAAGAAAGTTGTGAAGAAAATTGTGAAGAAAGTTGTGAGCCTAGTGTTTCGGGACATGCTGATAAATGTAATGACAGTGTTTTTTTAAGTGATAGCTCAAGTAAGTTTGAGGTTTTCAGAGATGAATTAAGTGAAGGAAATCAGGAAATAAATATAAGTGAAAAGCTACGAAAATGGGCGATTGAAAATAATATTGGCAATAGTGCTTTAAATGAGCTGTTGCAAATACTAAGAGAACATAATCTGAGTGTCCCTAAAGACTGTCGAACATTAAAAAAAAAAACCCCAAAGGAGGTTATATCTCGCAGTATGGGAGAAGGGTTTTTCAGTCATTATAGCATAGAATACGCCCTGACAGACTTTTTACTAGTAAATGATCATACATCAGAGGTTATTCAATTAGACTTTAATATTGATGGGCTACCATTGTGCAAAAGCTCAAATAAGCAGGTTTGGCCTATTTTATGCAATGTACCTGGTTATCCTGAAATGCTTTTAGTAGGCGTGTACGATGGTTATTCTAAACCAAAAAAATCAAACGAGTTCTTATCAGAGTTTGCAGATGAACTTATTAATTTAGTTGGAAGTGGATTTCGATTCAAAAGTAAGTTGTTTACAATAAAACCTAGATGTTTCATAATGGATGCCCCAGCAAGATCATTTGCGTTGAGGATTAAAGGTCATACTGGCTACTATTCATGCACACGGTGTTTGCAGAAAGGAGAAATGTTCAAGAATCGGCTTATATTCCACAATATTGAATGTTCCTCTTTACGGAATGATACGTCGTTCAGGAATAGGTTTCAGCCAGAGCATCACAAGCAGCAGGATGCAACTGTGATTGAAAAACTTTCAATTGATATGGTTCATCAAAAAGGATTAGATTATATGCATGTGATTTGTCTCGGAGTTACACGAACTCTTTTAAAAGCTTGGGCGCGGAAAAAGGGTGAACAATTTTCTTTAACGTCTTCGCAAATTTTCACACTTTCCAGTAGATTAAATAAGCTTAGAAATTCTTGTCCACGCGAATTTTGTAGAAAACCACGGTCATTAGATGAACTTGAACGATGGAAAGCAACGGAACTCCGTCAATTTCTTTTGTATTATGGCCCCATATTTTTAGAATCAGTTTTATCTCCAGAAAGATTTGTACATTTTTTGAAGCAATATATTGCAATCAGAATTCTTTTATCGAAAAAGGATTCTCAGATTAATAATACTTTTGCTCAAAATTTGCTATTAAGTTTTGTTAAAGATGTTCCCTTGCTGATTTAATTTTTTTAACTTACAACTTTCATTATCTGCTTCACATTCATGAAGATGCCAAGAATTTTGAAAGCTTGAAAAGTATAAGTGCTTTTCGATTTGAAAATCATCTTCAAAAATTGAAGAAGCAAGTTAAAAAAGCAAGTAATGTGTCCGCCCAAATATACAATAGGCAAGTGGAAACAAGTTTCACTTTAAAGCCAATTGAAAAAATCCCACATATTCAGTTCAGCCGTACGAATACATGTGAGGATTTTTATTCTTATGTGCAAACTTCAAACTTTTACTTTTCAATTGTAAAACCAAAAAATTTTTGCTATGTGGGAGATGATATTGTCAAAATTGATAAAATAACGCGAAACAGTAATTTGCCTACATTTGAAGGACACACTATAAAAAATTTAAAACCACTATTTTTACAGCCCTTAAGCTCAGAATATTTAAAAATTTATAAAACCGAAGCAATTAATTTTCAAAATAAAATAAACTTCACCTTAGAGGATATTTCAAATAAAGCTATAGTTTTAGAAAGTCGTGACAGTTCTTTCGCTATATTCCCATTTCTTTAAAAATGGAGTACAATAATGCTTCTGATACAGGTAAAATATTAAAATTATATTAAATGTATTTAAACTTAAATAAATATTTGATCCTTTATAGATGCCACCTTTACGTTTTTGAGTGATGTGCCCAATGCCCAAGTACAATACATTTCACTGAGGAATAATTCTAATGGTATATATTTTTATATAGTACTTAATTCTTTCTGATCATTTATTAAAATTTATATTTTTTTTTAGTATGGACAACAGCCAAAGACCATGATCAAGGAACTATACTGACGATCTTGCAAGAGTTTCGTTCTTTGCAAAACAAATTTGGAAAATCCGATGAAGCTAATAAAAAAGTTATAAAAACTTTAACAGAAGAAATCATTGCATTGGAAACTGAAGTTAAGCAGCAAAGACAGATACATGCGGAGTTAGATACGTCTCTTATACCTTCTTTGCCCTTCATGGAGGTCAAGGACTTTATGGATTTTGATGCGAAGCTCCTGTTGGACGAGGACATGACATCTAAGCTGGTGAGTGGATTTGCTTACATTAAATGTCTTTATTTAAATATGAATTTGTATAATTGCAACAAATTTCGTTTTAGAAAAATATCACATAGAGTTTGAGGAAAGGATTTTGCTTCATTCCTAAGAATGTCATTAAAAACAATTATATCGGATGAGATGGCCGTCAATTTAACTTGGCGTGGAACAAACGATAAGCCAAGCATTCAACGATTTACTACGTTCACGCTAATAAAAAGTCATGTTCCACATAAAAATATAAGTATGAAATAATTAATTTAATTTTGTTTAATCCTATAGATGCCTGTCATTCGAAGTATGCTAACTCGACCGATATTGACATAAATAAAGTTTGTCAACAACACATTCTTCACGCTAGAGACAGGGTACAGAAGAAGCAAAAAGCTGAGCCAAAATATTAAAAAAATTTCTTGGTTATTTTTAATTAGAAATTGAATTTAATATTTCTTTTTTTATAAATGCATCTCTTGAACAGAATAACAGGGTTGGCCCTTATAGATGTCTCACTAATAAAAATACTGATTACTCGGAACCACTTAGTACTCGAACTCGTGGTTCTTTTTTTAACAACACAAGCATTTATTGTGTACTTATTAAATCAGTTGTACTAAATTTTCATTTGGAAGGCAAGCCAACATGTGAGATTGTTAAAAATTTAAAAACGCTCAAAGTGAACAGGCAATTTGTGCAACGTACAGTGGCCCGGTATAAGAGAACTGGAAGCGTTCGTCCAAAATCAAAAGCAACAGGAAAGCGTTCTGTTACAACTCCAAAGTTAGTCAAAAAAGTCCGAGAGAGAATCCGAAGAAATTGCGCGATTTCAGCGAATAAAATGGCTCACGAGCTAAAAGTCAGCCACCATTCAATCCGAAATATAACAAAAACTGATTTGGGACTCAAGGCGTACAAGAAGAAAACAATTCATGGCCTAACGGAGCGCCAGCGCAGAATGCGAACTGAAAGAAGTGCAGAAATTCTAAGGCGGCACGGAGGTTGCAATTTGTTGTTTTCTGATGAAAAACCTTTCTTATTGCAAGCAAGTCACAACGCCCAAAATGACAGGGTCTACGCAGCGAGCATACAGGATATCCCAGCAGATAAAAAAGCTGTTGAAAGATCCCAGAACGTAACGTCAGTTATGGTTTGGGGTGCAGTTTCCAAAAAGGGTAAGCTTCCACTGCTTTTCATCGAAAAAGGGGTCAAAATAAACTCCTAAATTAAATATTATTTGGAAGAGGTACTCATGCAGCATATGTTGCCGTTTGTTAAGAAAATGTATGGAAAAGAGGGTTTCTGTTTTCAACAAGACTCTGCTCCAGCCCATAAGGCCAAAATCGTACAAGAATGGTGCCGAAGAAATTTACCATGTTTTATATCGGCGGATGAATGGGTCCCGTCTTCCCCCGACTTAAATCCCTTAGATTTCTGTATTTGGGGTTTGATGATGAGTAAATTGCAAAACGTAAAAAACATGACAGTAACAAATTTCAAACGCCGGTTGTCTAAGATATGGGCTGATATTCCACAAACAGAGGTGCGTGCCGCCTGCGAAAGTTTCGAAACACGTTTAAAATTATTAAAAAGAATAAAGGTGAAAGATTCGAATTGATTGATTAGATATGCTAAAAGAAACCATAATAAATAAAATTAAAATTGTTTGGTATGAATATTGTGTATTTTCTTTACTTATAGCAAAAAAAAGTTGCGACACCTATAAGGGCCAACCCTGTAAATATCATAAAATATAAAAAAAAAAAAACGCTTTTATATATTGCATTTTTAACTTTCACGAGGTGACTACAAAGTGCCTTCTAAATGGCACTAATAGGTGACTTCTAAAAGACACTCAAAAGCGGGGAACAACTTCTCAATACGAAAGTTACTCCTAAGATGAAAAAAAGATATCGCACGCGTTGAATTGTAACTTCTTCAAATCATTTTTAAGTGACTTCTGCGATAGAAAATGTTGTCAGGGTATGCGTTCGTTAGCGTTTCTTTGTTTCTCGCTCGCACTCACGTCGTTAAATTCGCAGTCGTACTCTCGCTAGTAAAAATTTTCCAGCTAGTTTTTTTTTGTAGCAATTGAAACTCCGTTCGTTTGCTGATTAGCAATTATCGTTTCGTTCACTCGCTGCACATTTAGACGAATTTTTTTCAAATAATTTCAACCTTTGTTTCACCGAAACGCGATCACATATTTTTAGATTTTTATCCCACTTCTGAACTGAAGTCACTAGACTTGAAAAGTTAGTTTTAGTTTTATTTATTAAAATAAATATTTAAAAGTTTAAAGTAATAAGTAATGTTTAGAATATATCGTATACTGACGTTTGATCGTGACGTGCTACGTAGTCGGGAGAAGATTCGGAACTAACTCTTGTAAGGTAAAAAGAAAAGACAAGAAAGAGATATGGAAAAGAGAAGGAGCAAAGGAATAGCAACACACTTCATGCTGTGGTCGGTGTTGCCAATGAGTTACAAAATAAAAGGTTTAAAAATAGGAAATAATAATAAATTAAATTTTTAGTCGTTCCCCTAGCTATAAAGTATACGAAATGCCAGGGGAGTAGCGCCAGAGCAGTGAAAAAACCGCTAATAACCTCAAAATACAGCTAAGCACGTGTGTGTTTCGATATTTCTATGCAATTAGCTCCTTTGGATCACAATCATTATAATTTTTTGATTACTACTTTTTACTAACGTTGATAGTAATTTTTACCCCTATTTCATGAATTTATGTTTTATCCTGTATTTAAAAAAATAAAAATAAACTGGCCATTTCAGCCCTTGGAAGGACTTTGACCTAGCTTCTATTGATCAAGCGTGTTGTGCGTGTTGTTAAAGGTTTGTTCACAAATGACCGAGAACTGTATTTAGCTACAAAAATATTCAGGAAATATCATTACAGGATTTAAATTGAAAAATATATGTTTACAAGTTTATAAAGTTTAGGCAATGGAGCATGCCATTGGAGTTTACATTTTGCTACTTTTTACAGATCGATTCTGTGCGTTACCGGTAATAGTAATCTTGTTACTCAAATTCGTTACCGGTCTTAGCAACCGGTATTCTGTGCACTCGGTAACGCTGTCAAACCTCGGAAACTCACCTTATTGAAATAAAGTCCTTTTCTTGCATCTGGCAGCACTGTGTGATAGTGTGGTGAAATAAAACAATGGAAAAAGAGAAGTAAAAATAATTTTGCTTGTTTTGTTAAATATTAAAATATTTGCTTTTCTTAGCAGGAAATATACACGCACTACGCCAGCGTAGCTGCGGTATTATTTTACATTCATTCGCAGCCACCCAGAGCTGCTGCAAGGGAAAAATTGCCCCACATCGCCAAATTGCATAAAATTATTGTAGCAAGAAATTGCAACAAATTTGAATGCGATGTTGGGACCAACAAGAACCCCAGATTCTTGGAAAGAGGTAGGTACATATATAGTACATAATCTTTGCTATTATAATATTATAATGCTATTCTATTTCAGGCTTTAAGAAATTGGCGCAAGCAGCTGCAAGCTCGTGCGCGCAAAATTATAATTGAGCGCAATCGCACGAGTGGTGGGCAGAATTTGCTGTTGGAGCTCAGCGAGTTCGAACAGCAGGCTTTAGAAGCGTTTGGCCTCGCTGCTGTAGAAGGACATTCTGGTGTCACTCTTGGTTTCACGGTAAAATATGATGCACAATATATTACTAACCTTTACTTAAATGCATCGTCTTATTTTCAAGGTTTTGACAAACGCTGAAAATGGTCAGCAGCAATCAGCTGAAATCTCGCTGGATCCCACTACAATTTGCAGCACACCGTTGAGCATTCCGCCCAACCCCTACGAGATCCCGGATGCTGATGTTCCATCTACCAGCTCCTCCAACAATGAAGGGTTTGAACCACCTCCAACTCGGCCCAATACAAAAACTTTTCGTGAAACAATTCTTGAAACTGTGCAACAGGACATGAAGGAGCGTAGAGAAGAACAGGTTCGGCTAGCAGAATCTTTGCAGAGCATGGCAAATGGCATAACAACACTAGCAGAAGCCATAAAGGAACTCGCATTTCTGCAGCGTCAGCACCCTTCTCCTAATCAGTGATTTCTTTTTTGTACATTTTGTTTTTATATTTTTGTGATAGGAGATTGTGAGACTTTTTTCATATTTTTTTAATTTAATATAAATGAATTGCTTTGTTTTATTTACATTATTAAATGAACTGATGTTTTAAGAACCATTTTTTACTTTTGAAGTGAAACTTTTTTGGCGGCGATTTGATATTGAGGATAAAATCTATATATATAAAAATGGATGTATGTACAGGGTTGCCCCTGTTCGAAGCGCCCATTTTATTTTTAAATAAATCAAAGAAACCACAATTTTTTGTCTGTTCGTCATGAATATCATTTAATTGGGTTCAAGTAAATTTGCTTACATTATTTCTTGAATATGATATCTCGTAAATGGTCGCCATTGGCCTCTACGACATATTGTGCCAGTTTTGCAGCATTTTCCATGGTTTTCTTCAACATTTCGATGGGAATGGCGGTTATTTCTTGACGGATGTTGGTTTTCAGCTCTTCTAGGGTCTTTGGCTTGTTGACGTAAACCTTTGATTTCAAATAACCCCACAAAAAGAAGTCTGGAGGCGTTAAATCTGGTGATCTTGGCGGCCAATCGAAATCACCATTTTTTGACATCAAACGGCCAGGGAACAATTGCTTCAAAAAATCGATTGTAGTGCGGCTTGTGTGTGGTGGCGCGCCGTCTTGTTGAAACCAGTAGTGCCTGATACGCTTTCGACGAACGATTGGCATGAAAAAATTGTTTATCATATCGCGATAACGCTCCTGATTGACAGTAACTCTGTGGCCATTATCATCTTCGAAAAAGAACGAATATGAGCATTTTAGCACAAACGCCGCACCAAACAGTGACTTTTGCATCGTGAAGAGGTACCTCTTGAATCTCTTGTGGATTTTCAGTGGCATAAATACGGCAATTTTGTTTGTTTACCGTTCCGTTCAACTGAAAATGAGCTTCATCGCTCATGATAATTTTATGCCAAAATTGCTCGTCTTCTTCAGCCATTTCGATGACTCTTTGGGCCCATTCCAATCGACGTGGCTTATGGGTAGGCAACAATTTGTTTACCAATTGAATTTTGTACGGAAACAAATTCAAATCAACACGTAAAATGCGTTGTAAAGTGGATGGGGGAATGCCGAGCTGCTGAGAACGGCGATTTTGGGATGTTGTTGGTGACTGCTCAATACTGGCTCGTACGGCTGCAATATTCTCATCCGATCGCCTTGGTCGCTTTTTATTTGGCCTCTTTGGGTTACCAAGAGTATTACCAGTTGTAAATCTTTCATAAAAACGATAAATTGTTTTCTTGGAAAGCGCACTTTTCACTTTATTTATTTTTTTGAAAGCACGTTGAGTTTTCACTATTGACTTATTTTGTTGAATGTAAATTTCAACAATTTTAGAGCGTTCGCGTGGCGTGTACTGTTCCATTGTAAACATTTGCTTGGAATGACGCTTCAAACGCGGTATGTCATTAGTCGATTTGGCATCACTGCGGAAAGTTAGTGTTGCCAGATGGGCGCTTCGAATAAGGGCTACCCTGTATGTGGGTATGTGGCTATATCACGTATAGACTCCAAAACCGCTGAACCGATCTTTATGAAATTTTCAGGGAAACTCAAGCCACATCTTGAGTGTTTCCGTGAGGTTTGGTAATGATTCGACGAGGGGTCGTGGTACTTCCCATACAAGCCAAATTTGCGCTATCGATCACAACCAAAAAAAGGATATATATCAGACGGTTTCAATCGGTTCGGTTGTTCATCGAATTAAATCGACGGTTATTCAGATGGTTACTGTCAGTAACTGTACAAAAATGGGCGTTGTAGTAATATAAATACGCCCACTTTTTCGAAATCATGGCAATTCCAGAATTCTACACATCTTTATAGTGAAACTTGCTGTGTAGGTGCTCCAAGAGGCAGTCACGAAAGAGAAATGTTTTCACGCCCACTTTTACCGCCCACAAATCAATGTCTGTATATATTAAAATGAATCGTGATTTCTTCGGATGCTTAAAACTTGAAAACGACTGGACCAAATTAGATACTTCCTTTTACAGGTTTGTTCGTATTTGCTACGCAAAGGTTTAGGAAAAAAATAATGCCACACCCCCTTTTATCGCCCACAAATTAATAAAAATGCTATATTTAAGACGGATTTCGTCGTATTAAATTAAAATTTGGCACATTAGTTCGTATGATAACTGTCATTAACTTTAATAAAAACGGGCGTGGTCACACTTCATCTACGGTCCGATTGAGCTCAACTTTTGTAAGTGGCTTTGCTTGGAGTGCGAGATGGTTTAAGAAGAAATGCCACACCCCTTTTACCTCCCACAAATATATACAAAATTTGTGTTATCAAATAGCTTTAGAGTTATGGGTCACACAGCTTACAAATTCGGTATTCGACCACAATTTAGACGTACCGTTTCAGTGATGAAATTTTATGGGATTTGGACAAGGGGGGCGGCACCTCCCCTGTAACCCAAATTTTCGATATCGAATAGCTTTGAATTTATAGGCCGCACAGCTTTGGAATTGTCATGTTTCCTTACCGTATTTGCGGTCGATGCGTCATGCGGCAAGGTAGCCCTTGTTGCGCATCCCTGTCGGATGGGGTGGTGTCCTTGCCAGCCCGGACTGACAGATGGAAACTTCCTAGAATAAAAATCGTACCAGCTGATATTTAACAAAACACACGTCTGGTAAAAAAACCCGAAAAAACCATAAACAACAAGAAATCTCGAAAGAAGATTAAAATAAAACCCGATTATTTTATGAGGAAGTGCTGAAAACGAAGAAGGAATAGGAGCCGGTTGCTTGCTGTTGCCACGTTGGCACGTCTCGTGGGTAGATCTCTGATGTGGGTCGATCGCCCTCAAAAGAAGAGCAGCCATGGTGACCCTGGGCCTTGGTTTAGGTCACCCCAATTACCTCCATACTCACGCCCCTTCGTTCCAATTCACGCCATTCCTGCCTATTTCACCCACCACCCATCCTGTTCTATTCAATAACTCATTATTTTCTCTTTTTTTTTTTGTATTGTACAGATTTTTAGGTTTTATTATAAGAAAAAAATGTAAGCTTAATAAAATAACATTTGCGAATAAGTACAAACTAAGTATATTGGACTTAGACCAACCAAAGATCTATAATAAGTTTAGACTTAAATTTTAATTCGTTTTCGAACTAGATCTATATTAAGTTTAGGCTTACATTTTAATTTGTTTTTAGACTTAGGTTTATTTTAATTTTCGTATTAAATTTTATTTAGGTTTTTTTTTTAGATTTATTTTTGTCTCTAATTATGTTATAATTTTTATAGCAAAATTAGATTTATTTCAATTCAATTTAAATGTTATTTTGTATTTAGAATTATCGCTTTAATCTAAGTTTCGAGTTAAATTTCAATTCTGTTTGTAATCCAATTCGGACTTGCATTTCGAATTAAATTTAGTTTTGTTGCGAATTAGATTTCATTCTGTATATAGAATTAAATTTAATTTTGTTTTGAATTTTATTGATTTTATTTTAGTTCAGTTTAAGATTTATATTCCTTTTATTTTAGTTTAACTTTGAATTATGTTGCTTTTATATTAGTTAAGTTTTGTATACGATTGATTTTATTGTAATTTAGTTTTGAATTTTATTGATTTTATTTTAGTTTAGCTTAAGATTTATATTGCTTTTATTTTAGTTTAATTTTGAATTATGTTGCTTTTGTGTTGATTAAGTTTTGTATAATATTGATTTTATTGCAATTTAGTTTTTAATTTTATTGATTTTATTTTAGTTTAGTTTCAGATTTATATTCCTTTTATTTTGGTTTAATTTTGAAGTATGTTGCTTTTAGGTAAGTTAAGTTTTGGTATAATATTGATTTTATTGCAATTTAGTTTTGAATTTTATTGATTTTGTTTTAGTTTAGTTTAAGATTTATATTGCTTTTATTTTGGTTTAATTTTGAATAACGTTGCTTTTATGTTAGTTAAGTTTTGTATACTATTGATTTTATTGTAATTTAGTTCTGAATTTTATTGCTTTTATTTTAGTTTAATTTTGAATTATGTTGCTTTTATGTTAGTTAAGTTTTGTATACTATTGATTTTATTGTAATTTAGTTTTGAATTTTATTGATTTTATTTTAGTTTAGTTAAAGATTTATATTGCTTTTATTTTAGTTTAATTTTGAATTATGTTGCTTTTATGTTAGTTAAGTTTTGTATAATATTGATTTTGTTGTAATTTAGTTTTGAATTTTATTGATTTTATTTTAGTTTAGCTTAAGATTTATATTGCTTATATTTTAGTTTAATTTTTAATTATGTTGCTTTTGTGTTGATTAAGTTTTGTATACTATTGATTTTATTGCAAATTAGTTCTGAATTTTATTGCTTTTATTTTAGTTTAATTTTGAATTATGTTGCTTTTATGTTAGTTAAGTTTTGTATGCTATTGATTTTATTGTAATTTAGTTTTGAATTTTATTGATTTTATTTTAGTTTGGTTTAAGATTTATATTGCTCTTATTTTAGTTTAATTTCGAATTATGTTGCTTTTATGTTAGTTAAGTTTTGTATAATATTGGCTTTATTGTAATTTAGTTTTGAATTTAATTGATTTTATTTTGTTTTATTCTTGGATATTAATGTTTTTATTTCCGTTTAGTTTAGTATAATTCGGATTTTATTTTGTTTTATGGTAGCTAAATTTTAAGTTAGTTTATTTGAGTTACCAATCGTTTTCTTTAACCTTAGTTAAATGTTTTTCTCTAGTTTTTATTTAAATCATTGTATAGTTTTTGTTTTTTTCTTTCTTTCTTATTGTGTCAGTTCACTCTTTTTAATATTTGAAATGTTGAGTGACACTGCAGCATAAAAATTATAAATATATACACATATGTTCCCAGTTTATTTATAGTTATTCAATATCCTCCAACGAAAACCTAATCAAGTACAATTATATATATATGGCAAAAAAATTATTTAAAAGAAATTAAAGAATTAAGAATTTCCAGAACCAATGCTATTCCAACGTGACTGCAAACTTAAATAACTAAAATCGAATCTAACTTGTGTATATACTATATAAACATATTTTTTTCATGTTATATATTATTAGGAGTAAAGAGTTATAAAGAGTTTTATGTTTTCTAATTTCTGTTTGGTTTTCTACCCTTCTTTTTTTTTGTATAGTTTCAAATTTTCGATACTTTTCATGTATTTTAATAACTGCTATTTGTCGTGGATCTCACCGCTACAAGAAGCAGACTAACTACTTTTAGCCGCAGGTAAGACTTAGTATTAATTGGGCTTTGGGCTTTACAAAAAATTTTTTCTTAAAAACAAATCATATCGTAGGATATGTGTTTAGTTTGCCCAAAAAGAAGAAAATTATATAAACAAAATCTTTGACACGCTTACCAAGCCCAGGTAAACCTGTCTCAAACCTGGCGATGATGTTGTTGACGATGAAAAAGCTGGTGCTGCTGTAGACGCTGTAGTCGTTGCTGGTGGTGAGTGTGTGTAGCTATGGTCCGGGTGGCGATGCTGAGTGAGGTGTCGGGTGGTTCGCTAGGTGTTGCTGTGGTTGGTGATGCAGTGGTGACGTCGATGATTTTGTTGGTGGTTTTCGGTAGCAGCTGCCAGGCCGCGAAGCGTTAGCCACTTCTTGGTGAGTGCTGCTGCATTCGCGATGTTGATGGCCGGGTTGTCTGTCTGCTGAAGGCGGAATTATTAGTGTGGTAAACTTTTAAATACCTTGTGCCATGTGGACACCTGCTTACCTGTTCGCTGTTGGTTTTGGGTGATGGGGCTGGTGGTGTGGTAGACTGCCGGATGATCCGGGTGCAACGACTGGGTGTTGACGATTGTGCTGGTGGCCTGCAGCGTGACGACGACGATGGCTGGGACGATACTGTCTCTTTAGCGATGACGATGGTTGTGACGGTGATGTAGGTGGCGGTGCCGCTGCTCGGGTTGCACGTGTGTGGGCGATGACTGTGACCAATCATTCGACTTGGAAGTGACGATGGGTTCTTCGTCGTTTGCTGTAGCGACAGTGGAGTTTGAGTTTAGGCGACGATGTTGTATAACTACCTCTTGCAGACTATTGGTAACATTTATTGCTTTGTGTTGCAGAGACTGGTATAAACGGGTTGGGCAGTTGTTGCAAGAATACCAATTTTCACATATTTTCCATAACCAATAATTATTAACTTATGCTCACCTTTTCGTGGTATTATGCAGTGATGTCTATAGCTTGCTGGCTAGCTAGCTGGCTGTTACTTCTGCTTCCTTGCTTTGCCCACTCTTTTTTTTTTTTTTTGATCACATATACTTAACTTATTGAATTATTTTACTTGTCCTTTATCTACGGCATTTCTTTTTTTATTTTTCAAAGTTTAATTATCTTCCCGAGCGCGATCTCTTCACATACAATTCACTCCCACCTTGGCTGTCATTTTTCCTAATCTCGAAACTCTGCTTCCGCAACGTCTATCTAGGGTTGCATTTTTGTCTTGTTCAATGATTTTAGGTACTTTGGCCGGGGTTGCCACATGTCATCAGTTAAGGTAAGTACGCATTCCTTTTCGAGGCATTTAGACGGGCTTCGCTCCCTTTTCGGTGGAATCGACCATAACCGAGGGGAGTAGGTAATGGCTAGTTTAGACTTTTGGATGACACGTCGAAACATGGCCGTTAACCGACGCTTGTTTCGGTACTCCCATTGGCTACCAATTCAAGCGCGTGTCGGATCACGCCATTTTTCAGACCGGCTTATTCGTGCCGATACTAATTTTGCTATTGTTGTTGGTGTTTATCCACCTCACGCATGTTTATCGCCATTTTGTTCGCCCGAATGTTCTCGAACCTCACCGAGATGCCACATCTAAATGAGAACAAAAATTGTGTGCACTGCCACGCTAGAGGGCGCTAAGGCAAATACCAGGGGTATTCATAATAAATGCTATTATCCCCTATATGCAGTTGCCCATGACAGAATTCAGTTTTTGACCTCAGTTTACACGTGGCGTTTCACTGATAACATTCTATTTGAGTGGTTGATTGATCAATTTTAAATATAAATATATTTGAAAAATTCTAAATTTATATAAGTCCTTAGAACTTACCAATTTACGTACGATTATATTATGATTATGAGTAACCAAGAGGGGTTCTTCTGCACCTAAAATATACCTACTATACACATATATGACAAATGTCACTTAAATTTATTTATTTTTTTTTAGTTCACGTCTTTTTTTAATAAAAACTTATTTTTAAAAAAAAAAAAATTTTACTTTTTATTTATTTAAAATTTCTAACCTATTTGTAAAAGTTATCATGTTCAATTTCATTTGTATATAGAAAAATAAATTTTTTCAAAACTTTAGTCGATTATTTCAAAATATTTTTTAAGTGGCTTATCATGGTCTTGCAATAAGCTTTTCAATTATATAGTGTTATAATTATATATTGACGAATTCTTTCGCCCTCACGATGTAAGTCTCTGCGTGTTGCAGTTGCTGGTATGTCAACGCCTTCTTCGATTTCATATTCATCAATTTGCAATTCATCATGTGGAGCCTGTTTTATTACAATATTGTGTAAAATGAGGCAAGCGTTTACAATTTCTGACGTAGTTTTGGGGCTATAGTGCAAAGTTCTAAATTTTGAAATGCAGCGAAAGCGTGATTTCGCTACACCGAAACTTCTTTCTATTACATAACGAGCCTTGCAATGCATTTTTTATTATATTTATAGCCTTTTCGGTTCATGTACAGGCTGCACGGATTCCTTGGGTCGTTTTTAGGCGGACAAATTAGAGCAACGTGAGTGCAATCAATTGCACCAACCACTCCCTTCAATCCAAACTTAGAATAAAATCTAGGCTAATATATGCAAAACATTAGGAACAGACAATTTTCTTTGTTTTTAAATTAACCTGGCTTTAATAGCTAACTGCTCCTCGTTTGTGATTGGGAAACTTATTTCCGAAGCTCGGTATTTCACTATAAGGCCAGAAATATATTTAATTGACCGCGACACAGAAGATTGGCTCAGTGAGGCATAAATACTGTTTGCAACACATTTTTGGTATGAACCGTGGGCGAAAAACAAAAGGCAGCAAAAAAATCGTACTTCAAAGGGCAGAGAAGTCGCCTGCGTATCCTTTAGCACCAGCTCCTCAACAAGCATAAAGCAAACTTCATTAGGAAGACGCAAATGGAACTTGAATATGTTATCTGTCAAGTTAAACGGATCGCTGCTATCCCTCAAAGATCTCAGCTGATGTTTTCTCAAAGATTTTTCTTCTACTTCATCATCGAGAAGTAGAAGCAGCAACAGTGAAGTTGACATAGTCCTATGTGTTTATTTTTTATTTTAAAAGTATATAAAACTAAATTAGTTTCTCAAAACGCGATCACTTCCTTTTCTGCAATATATACAAATATCAGCTGTTTTAGGTGGTAACAATATTCATCGGTAACGCTTGACTGCAGAATACCAAAAGGGTGTAAAAGTTACCATGAGGTGAAGTTCTTCGGTAATAAGATTAACGTTACCGATACAGAATAGATCTGTTAATCGTTTAATAGTCTGAAGTGATATAGTTAGCATAATTTAAATACATTGCTTAAATAAAACACGAGATTATTAGTTACTTTAAAGAAGTACGACAATAAATTAATTAATTTTGTTAAAGATTTCGGATGGGGCCGTTACAATCCAAATACTGTATACTGACCCATATGTAACTGTTGTCAGTAATGTAACGTAAGAGATAGGGCCTGAAATTTCGGATTATTTTGGATATCCCGGGATTGCAGCTGTGCTGAAAAAAGTTTTAAATAAATTTTATAATTGAAAGATCTGGTTTTTTTTTTCAATAAAAGTCACGTAAAAAAATCTGAAATCTATTTTAAACTCAAAGTTCTTGAAGCAATTGGAAAAAATATTTTTTGAGGAAATCGAAAAAATTGTTCTACAAATTTTAATAGAAATGAAACGCAATTCATTTTTTTTAAATGTTTTTTTTGCATAAAAGGCAAAACTTCAAAATAATATATAAAAGAATAAGTCTAGATCAAGTGTTTAAAATAACACAACAAAAATAGATTGTCTTTTGACAAATTAAAAAAAAAATATAAAAAATTAACTATTTCATTATATTATTTAAAATAATACAATGAAAAAAAACTTTATAAGATGGGTTCAGACAATACTATACGTAGTCCAGTCTGGTGTGATGGCTGGATAACTTCAAATTAAGCTTTACGGCTTAACGATCCCACATGTTGTTAGAGCTCAATATTCTCATCATTAAATCCCTAAAATATTAAAAAAATATCTCTTTGATTTTTGTTCTGTTTGCCATTTGCCAGGTAATCCAATATATGGATAAAACTATTCAAAAGTTGTGACAAATGTACAGGAGTGTAGTAAAATATGTTTGAAAAACCGACTTTATCTGGAAATGTGTAGGGGACAGTAGGGAGTTTTGGAGCATGGGGAGTGGCGAAGCACGACCATAGATGTCGCTTAGCAGTAGTTTTGATAGCTCTTACTTACTACATTCGTTTTTCACCTAATAACTTAGCTTTGTACTAGCGCTTTTCTCGATAGCACACTTTTTTGTATCTCTCCAGAGATTTTTCATAAACATTTTCAAGCGAATCGAAAAAGTGAGTACACACAAAATAATCAGCAATGATTATGCTTTCGACTTTTAAAAAGATTTATGCAAAAACATTCGATGTGTTATTGACGCGGTGGCAATTTTAAAATAGTAGCGAATGGGGAGAAATGAAGCACATCAAGTGGGGAGATGTGAAGCACGGCAAATATGACATATATGTATCGTCTCTTACATGCGTATGACGCTTTATTTGTAAAAATTCGAATGTTTAGTGCAAAAAAGTTTTTTTTTACATTTTGTTATTTTTCTGTGTTTTCCCTTACAACAAAATATAAGATGATTATGAAATCTATTAAGAAATTTTAAGCTACAAGGAAAAACTAAAAGAAAACCATGAGAAACCGCAATCTAACTGTCCATTTGAAGTGTTCTCGTGAATTGTTCGACGGTGATACGTTCCTTGAAAAACGGAATGATTGAGCAACTTGTCATTTTTCACATTTTTTCAATAGAATTTTATTTTTTTTCCATTTTCTTAGCTTTAATACATAATAATTTAATAAATAATTTCTCATTTTCTCTCATCATAATAAAGAATTTTCACTAAAACATGCATTTTTTTGAGGTTTTGAGTCGTGCTTCGCAACTCCATACGATTTTTTAAATAATTCCAAAAACCAGTTTTTTGGGCCAACAGGCAAAAATTGACGATTATTTTCAATTTTATCCAAGTCCTTCAACTAGAAAGTGTACTTTAAGATGCTCTAGAGATTCGATTCGATAAAATGTAAAAAAAAATTATTTTTGTGATAGATGATAGTGATTGATGAACTCCCCCTCTCCCCTATATAAAGAAAGTGTGTCTTATTACGATCCAAAACAAAAAATTTGTCTTCTTTTCGCCACAAAATCGAAAATACAACTGAGTTAAACGTCAAATATCTCTCTAAATTTATGTAAATCGTGTTGCTATGACTTTATGTTTTAATACCAAGCGATTGGTTTAAAAAAAATTAAAAATAAAAGATATTTTCTGATTTGTTCAGTATAATGGGTAAATTCAATGAAAGGGTTAAACTAAAAAATTTCGAATGGACAGCTAGCTGTAAAGCATTTTGGATGCAGTGGGGATAATAAATAAATTATAAGAAGATGAAGAGGATTTTTATAGTAAACTTTTCTTGAACTATAGTTTTATAAATTTTTATTTTAAAATTTTTATAATTTTATATAAATATATTTATGTTTCAATTTTTATTGAAAATTTAGCAAAATCCCGGGATCCCGAAAGTCCCGGAATTTGAAATTTTTAATCCCGGGACTGTCTGGACCGGAGAAATTCCGGGATCCCAAAATCGCGGAATTGCATCCCCTATTAAGAGAGGTATTGGACGTTCTATGTAATTAGTTCTTAACTTATGCTATAAGAAACCATTGCACAATAAACATATACTAAAAAGAAAACTGTTGGAGTTAAACATTTTAAGCTGAAATGGCCGACCGGTTTTTTTTCGTATAAAGAAACCAAATAGTACAAAGCTTAATCAGTAAAGGGAACGACGAACCATGCAATAAAATATACGTAGGTACAACAAAGAGAGCAAAGGGAACAAGAATAAACGAACATGTATACGACATAAAATAACGAAAAGAGACTACGGTATAAGCACAACACATCAACAATACTGGACACACCGCTGATTTTGACAAGGTTAAGATCATCGACAAAGAAACAAATTACAGCACAAGGCTAATTCTGGAGAGTCTACATATCCAAAAAAACATCAAAAAGTCTATAAACAGAAAAGGTCGTAGACAACATAAGCGTAGTTTATCAAAGCGCACTAAGCTAAAACCATGTTAGATGTTTATATGTATTCTAATAATAAAAATTTAGTTAATAACAGACGACCTGATGAAGCAGACAAACAATCTGCGAAACGTTAGCAAATTAATAATCAAAATGTAAATTTGTTAAATTTATTTGTTTTTTAATAATTTTTTTTTTAAACAATCAATTTTCGGTTACTTAATAACGGCTTAATAAATTAAAATAATAAAAATTAAAACGTAATCATAAAATAAAAAACTGAAAAAAGTCATCAGTTGTAGTTAATTAACTAGTTTTATGATAAAATACGAATCTATTTTATTTAAAATTTAAGCATTTTATAGTTACCTGGAGTATAATGATGCCCATTATATTGGTAGGAGTTATAAGGCGGATTTTTTAAAATTTTTCTTTGTGAACTGCTTACATATTGAAGCGTACTTTTTGTTCCGCAATTTAGTTCATATTTATATCTATCTAAATTTCCATCAAAGTAAAACTTTTGTGTAGTTGATATGTGGTCCTGATTCGTTACACCTGTTTGCAGACATTTATTAGTTTCATTGTGAAAGGAACAAATCGAATGGGTGCCAGAATTGGGAACATAAGTTTTTAATGAAGACATAGATTTTGATTCACACACATCAATGCGATTTCCTAATGAAGTGCTTATAATGTTGTTAGGTTCATCATATATATTGTCAGTATATGTATTCAACATAGAATCACTTGAATGCAAAACTGTGTTAGCTGAAATAGTTCCCTTAAAAGGTGTATTATCATATTTATATGTATCTTTGGGACTTAGTTTATCAGCTACTTCTTCAGGATGTTCAAAAGAAGACCTTGGCCAACGCTTAATGGTCTTGCAAGTAATATTTCCCACTGTACGTACAAGAGTTGTTTTTGGGGAGTCTTGAAATTCCAACGGTGGATCTATTGGCGCAAGGGGGCCTCTTTTTAATGTATTAAAGTTTTCAGTGCTCATACCACCAACTGAACAATTGCCAAAATAATGAAATGAAGCATCGCCATCGCTTTTAATTAACTAAAACGAAATAAAAAATATTTAATTACATTTTTTTTTTTTGTAAAAATGTAAATGCTAAAACAATTTAATAAAATTATTATATTAATTATATTAATAAAACAAATTTTCTGTTTGTTTGTTTCTTTGCTGTTGGCCAACAACACATGAAGAATTTGTTTATTTAACTAAAACAAAATTAACTAAAATGAAATAAAAGATATTTAATTCCATTTATTATTATTTTTTTTTAAATGTAGATGCTAAAATAATTTTATTAAATCTATATTAATACAACTAATTTTCTGTTTGTTTGTTTCTTTGTTGTTCGCCAGCAATACATGAAGAATTTGTTTAAAAATCTAAATTTTGAAACGTCGATAAATGATTTCAGACACATCTTGAAAGTATGCTGTTAAAATTTTAAAGTGCAATTCGAATTCTATTGAATGTTGAAAGCTTTGAAAGCTGCAGCTGGCTTTAATCAAGCCCAAAATTTTTAACAAGTTTTTCTCAAAACTTCAGTTTTATAAACTGCGTGCATCATAACTCAAACTCATTTCAACATCAATCCGAAGTTTTTCACACATGTACTTTGCAATATTTTCAAAAAGTTGCCAGAGCGCGATTTTTGAAAAAATTTTAATAAAATAATTTTAGTAGTCTTTTCAAAAATTTACGGATGTCTTTGTTCCAAAAAAAATATCTAAAATCGGGCTCTTTCATATTCAAGATAATGTAACGTAGATATAAAAGAAAAATGTTGAAAACTTTTTGGTTTCATATAAATAACGCCGACGCTACACGGTTAAAAATTTAGGTCTATATTTTTAGGAAATCAAAATTTTTCTTATATAAAATTATGTTTTCAACTTTAAAGTAGAAAATTCTAAGTCTTCATTGGTTGAAATCAGTATATATTTACTAATTTAAACCTAAAAGACGAATTTTTCAACGTTTGTAGTTTACTTCTTTAACTATATTGGCTGAATTTTTCGTCTCTGTTTAGTTGAAAAACTATTTGAACCTAAGGGAGGAATTTCTAAGCTTTTAAGTTTGCCTTTTCAACTATAAAGTTGAATTTTTTATCTGTATGACCTCGAAAGAAATTGTATAGATACTTTAGAACTGTTTTTGTTTGCGCAGCAGCCTGCTGACGTTCAAATTTAAAATATTTGTGTATTAAAAGTATGTTTTTAACCCAAAATTAAATTTTTGAAATTAAATTTTCTACGTTAGAATTGTTTTTGTATGTTGCTGACGTTAAAATTTAAAATATTTGAGTGAAATTTAAAAAAAACTGCGCTTGGGTTGGTGTATCAGCGCTGGATTTTTAGTTGCGTTACCCATGTCTATTGCACATGTCCAGGGCAATCGGTTTGTTAGATGATCTTTGTGTTAGGGTTAACGAAGATTTAAATCAAATAGCTGAGTAGGTGAAAGTAAATATGCTTAAGTTAAACCCTTTAAAGCCATACGTTTTGCCGATTGCTAATAACTTGCTATCTATTCAAGATTTGCCTTAAATTCTCTTCAATAACGTAGAGCTTAAAGTTGTTAGCAAGGTAGACAACCTCGGGTATATAATAAACTCCTCCCTGTCATGTGAGAATCATATTAACTCATTCGTTATAAAGTTGTATTATGGGCTACGCGTCCTTCGGGTTACTGCAAGTTTTGTGCAAGTCGAAATAAGACGTAAACTAGTCTTGCACCTCCTGCCTTTAATTACCTATTCGGAAGTTGTCTACTCTAAGCTTGACTCGCGGTCTGCGGATAAGCTTCTTGTTGCATTTAAAAACGCGACCCACTACGTTTATGGTCTGTTAAGGTTTGAAAACAAATTTATCTTTGCAAAACAATTACTTGGACGAGGTCTTTAAAGTCATTTGAAACTAGAAATTGCATTTTCTTGCATAAAATTATATATACACAGAGTCCTAGGTATTTGTTTGAAAAACTCTTTTTCTGTATTTCGAGTAGAAACCTCAATCTCTTTATCCCTAGATAAAATTTTATCAATTTGTAACGAACCCTTTTGCTCGTTACTGATTTGTGCTGAGGTAGACTCAGTGAGTAAATCAGGGGTTCTCACAAAATAATTTATTTACCAATGATTCCGCTGTTAAAAAAGAAAACCAGTGTTGTGTGTACAACCCAAAAGCAAATAAAAACAAACAAATAATAATAACAAACAGACCACCTAGTCACAAGCAAGGTCATCAACGTAAACAAACTTTGAAACACTGAGCACATGTGAGTGCAATATGATCAAGCTGAGTAGTGCAACATAACTTAAAACAATAAAACGGCATGAACGTAAACAATAAAAGAAATAGTGATTATTAATGAATCACGCATGTTGGCTAAGCGCAAGCAACCACTTCTAGTATTATCAAAGAGCCGATCTTATTACAACTTGCACAAGTGGGTCATTGCATGTGACCAAATATTTAGTATTGCATTTTCACGGAAGACACAAAATGCAAGTCTGCATATTTGGTTACATCAATTAATGATTGGTTTAATTAAATAGTCACTGGAAAATGGGTGTGTCTTAGAATAAGAAAAATTGTAACAAATTGTTATAAAAGAAAATTAAATTTAAAATAAATAATGATTATGCACATGAAAGTCATACCGGCAGCATTGCCTTCTTTTTATATTCCCAAATCGGCCTTGTGGCCTTTATACACAGCGCGGCTCGCTTAAAAGCCAAAACCTTTGTTTCGAATATTTAGTTAGGATTCTTAAATATTTTCAAACACAGTTCCAAACGTAGCACCAGCGTTTTAGTTTTAAACTGTAAAGTAAGTCTTTATTATTTTCATTTGTTTTATTTATTACTTAATTATTATTAATTATCATGCATTATATAAATAAAATTGATATAATTAATCCTGCTTATTCATGTTTATTCCATTACTTGCTATGATCCCTCTCGCTGTGAGTGACTATGATAGAATTTATATTAAAACTACGTTCAAAGGGTGGAGGTACTTTCGCTTAAGATAACTACGTTTTGATCTTAGAGTAAGCAACGTTCGAAGGGTGAGGACACCTTCGCTAACAATAACTGCGCCTATCTAACAATACCAAACGTAACATGGCGATCCTGCGGACTCAAGCCTAGGCAATTTTTTTGTGTGGAATCTTCTGATTGAGTAGCACTCAACTGCTTATACGTGGAGTTTAAAGCCAGATGTCCCAGTACTCCAGAGAAGAGCTGGATGAATTGTTCCAGCAACTGAACCACCCAGAATTTTTGTGGAGGAAGAATTCATCCCAGAATCTGTGATTGAGACCTCTCAACAAGCGCCACAATTGAAAAATTTACAGTCGATGCCGTTGTAAAGCTCACTGGAAAAAAAATGGTATGGACGATTGTAATCCCGGAGGCCAAGGTACAAACAAAAATAGCCATGAACAACAACAATAACAACATCAGCAGCAGCAGCAGTAGCAGCAACATATACAGCATGAATAATATTATAGGGATTGTATCAATTATTTTCATAGTAATTGTAATAATTTACTTTATAAATAGGCATTTTAAAACTTATGTAAAAAAACAGATCATTAAGAACATAAATTTAAATAGCACAACAACTAGCACTGTTTAAAAAAACAATTATATAAAAATTTTTTAATAAATAAATCTATATACATATATACATATAAAACAAATACTTAAAGGAAATATGGTAGAATTTGCGACTAGATGTTTTTACCAAGGATGCTTTAGGATATTATTTAATAAATATTGTGATAAATGTAATAAGAAAATAGTGGACATTGGAAAAGTTAGGTATCTAAGTTATAAAGCTAAAAATTTTCATTATAACTGTTTCAAATGTACTGTGTGTAGATTGACTATTGGAGCAAGAGGGTTTAAGAATAGAGATATTGGAATAATATGTCTTAAATGTAACATGATTGAATAAATAACATATTTTTGATGGAAATAGACTATACAACGCAAATATTGACTAAACTGAAAAAGAGTCCAAATATAACTTACACGACAGAATACATAAGAGATACGTTACGAGATTTACAGAAAATAAGACTCAGGATTAAAGAGCGACAGGAAGAAGTAAATTTTGATTTAATAATAGAAAAAAATTTAATTTTCTTTAAACCTAAAAAATTTGAAAGTAAAGAATTAAAAGAAAGAAAAAAAGAAAGAAAGTAACATGGCCTCATTTGATTTGATTACTGTGTCCAAGTTGGTTCCTGAATTCCAAGGAGATTTTCGTGATTTGAACAATTACATTGGTCTAATTGGATTCATCAGAATACCTTGAAGGATGATCAACAAAAGCAAACAATGATAAAATTTATTCTGGCCACGAAACTATCTGAAAAAGTAAAGAATAAAATTTTAACAGAAAGCAAACCAACTACTCTTGAAGAATTTAAAAGAACGCTTCAGCAAGCATATAGATCTAATAAGACTACCTCAAAACTTCATAGTGAGTTAGCACGAATAAATCAAGGTAGTTTGAGTGCTACTGTATTCGGGTCAAATATAGAAAATTTACTAGCGTCACTAAATGAGCTACAGATTAGTGAGCAGGGTAAAACAAATCGAGAGATAATAGTAAAGTTAAATGATCAAATTGGTTTGACAACATTCAAGAATGGTTTAGTTGAACCATGTAGATCTATTGTAATGGCAGCAAGACCTGTGAAGCTAGCAGAAGCCATTAGGATAGCTTCAGAAATAGAACCTAATACAAATAATCGAATCATGTATTTTAATAAGTTTCACAGAGGTAGAGGCAATTATAATACAAACATAGGACAATTTAGACAAAATAATTTTGCAAATAATGGAAATTTTGTTAGAAATCATAATATTAACAGGAATTACAATAATAATCTAGGATACGATAATAATAGAGGTAGAAATAATACTAATTTCAGAGGAAATAATAATAGAGGACTTAATAGAAATAATAATAATAGTAGAAATTTTAATGATAACAGAAGAGGCAACCAGGGAAACTGGAATGCCCCCGGTGGTCAAAGACCGGGGAATTCTTAAATGATAAGAAAAATAAAATTTTACAGCAAAATATTATTAATACAAGTCAGTCTAATGAAATAACAAATTATGTTATAGTTAAGATAGGAAATAGTATAGTTACATTGCTAATAGATACTGGAGCAGACATTTCTCTATTAAATAGTAAGGTAGTAAATAATAATGTTGATAGTAGAGACATATATTATATAAACGGGATAACTAATGAGGTGACGACTTCATTAGGAATTTCACAAATAGAGTTATTATGGGAAGATGATAATATACTGCATACATTTCATATTATAGACGATAATACAAACTTAGGAACAGACAGAATTTTAGGTAGAGATTTTCTAATAGATTATAATTGTAAAATAGATTATGAGACGTATACACTAGAAATAACAACTGATGATGAGAATTTAGTAATACCAATGAATATGCAAATGAAAACTATAAAAAACATAAGAATTCTTCCGAGAGCAGAGACAGTAATGGCTGTAGACATAGATGTAGATGAAGAAAGTGTAGTTTGTGGTAAAGAAATTAGAAAAGGAGTATTTGTAGCAGATACTATAATTAAAGCGACAGGAATAAAACACGTGAAATTTTTGAATACAACTAATAATGAAGTTTTGCTACCAAGATTAATACTGGGAATAGAGAAGATGAAAAACTATGAGATATTACATTTTAAAAACATCCTGCCAGATGAGAACAGATTCCAAGAACTACAGCGTGGGCCCTAATAACTGTCGCACCTTTTTCAAGCGCCCCTGTGCCAAACAAAGTATACATAGACTTTTTACCGTTAGTAATTTAATTTTATACATTAATTGTGAATTCAAATGATCTGTTTGTCTGTTGAAATAGTTCTTATTAAAAGTTTGTGAGCGATGGAAGCAAAAAGAGAGCTTGTTCAGAAATTGCATATGCAAGGCAAGAAAACTTGTGAAATTGTTAACATCCTACGTTATTTAGGAGTTAACCGCAGATTCGTTCAACGCACTATTGCTAGATATAAGGCAACTGGGAGCGTCGAAATTTCTAAAAAACCTGGTCGGAAGTGCACCGTTAGAACTTCAGGACTGGTGAAGGTTGTACGAGAGCGAATTAGAAGAAATTGCGCAGTTTCAGGGAGACAATTGGCCAAGGACCTAAATGTGAGCCGCAAAACCATCAGGAATGTCATAAAAAAAAATTTAAAGATGAAAACTTACAAAAAAAAAGGATTCATGGTCTTACAGAACGGCAAAAGAAAATGCGGAGGGAAAGAAGTGCTTTGCTCCTTCAGAGGCACGCAAATTGCAAAATTGTGTATTCTGACGAGAAGTTATTCATTCTGCAAAATAGTCACAATCCACAGAACGACCGCGTATACGCACCGAGGATGTGTGACATTTCAGCAGAAAAAAAAGCTATTGAACGGTACCAAAACACCACATCAGTTATGGTTTGGGGAGCTATATCCACAAAAGGCAAGCTCCCGCTCCTTTTCATTGACAAAGGCGTAAAAATCAATGCCCAATACTATTTGGACGAAGTGCTTGTCAAGCATCTTCACCCTCATGCATCTGAGCTTTTTGGCAATGAGCCATATTGCTTCCAGCAAGACTCTGCTCCGGCTCACAAGGCCAAAACTGTTCAGCGTTGGTGCAAAGACAATATTTCCTGTTTCATTCCAGTGGATGAATGGCCTCCATCTTCTCCGGTTTTAAATCCTTTGGATTTTTGTGTATGGGGATACATGTTAGATAAACTAAAAAATCTTAAAAACATGAAATTGGAACAATTTAAACGCCGCTTACAAAAAATTTGGGACGAAATACCCGATGAAGTCGTTCGTGCCGCCTGTAATAGCTTCGAAAAGCGTTTGAAGCTCGTAAAAAAAGTTAAGGGTGAAAGATTTGAACTAAATCAATAAAAATGTAAGTCAACAATTTAAAAAATAAAATAAAAATGTTTTTAGCCCAAAATGCTTTGTATATTTTTTTTGTGTTGAAGAAATTAGTGCGACAGTTATTAGGGCCCACGCTGTACAAAAAGAAATTAATATTGATAATCTAGATAATACAGCAAAAGAAACAATATTAGAAATTTGCAAAGATTATCAAGGTATTTTTCACTTAGAAGGGGAGATTTTGACTAAAAATAATTTTTACGAACAGAAAATTTCAACAATAGATAAATCACCTGTGTACATTAAAAATTATAGGACTCCACATGCTAATTTACAAGAAATAAAAAAACAAGTACATAAACTTTTAGATGAAGATATTTTTGAACCTTCAGTTAGCCCATATAACTCACCCTTATTAATAGTTCCGAAGAAAAGTACAGGGGAAAATAAGAAATGGAGACTAGTAGTTGACTATAGAGCATTGAACAAGAAAGTCGTGGATGACAAATTCCCTTTAACTAGAATAGAAGATGTTCTTGATAAATTAGGCAAAGCAAAGTTTTTTTCCACTTTAGATATGACAACCTCATTTCATCAAATTCCGTTACACCAAAAATCAAGACCATTGACAGCATTTTCAACTGAATCAGGTCACTACCAATTCAAACGTTTGCCATTTGGTTTAAAAATTTCAACAAATAGTTTTCAAAGAATGCTTTCTCTTGCACTAAGTGGTCTACAAGATTCAGCATTTTTGTATGTCGATGATATAATAATCTTTGGATCTAGTTTAAAGGAACATAACAAGAATCTGTCAGAAGTCTTTAAAAGGTTACGTAGGTATAATTTAAAGTTAAATCCAGGTAAATGCACTGCAGAATTTTGCTGATATAGCAAAACCATTAAATCAATTTTTAAAGAAGCATGTAATTTTTAGTTGGTCGCAAAGTTGCCGACAATCTTTTGAACTTTTAAAACGAAAAGTCATGTCACCACCTATATTAAGTTATCCGAATTTTTCAAAACCTTTCATACTAACCACAGATGCATCAAACTTTGCTTTAGGAGCAATTCTTTCTCAAGGAGAAATAGGTAGTGATAAGCCAATAGCATTTGCAAGTAAGTCCCTTAACAAGCATGAGTTAAATAAAGCGGTAATAGAGAAAGAGCTGTTAGCCTTACATTGGGGAATAAAACATTTCAGACCATATTTGTATGGTAGAAGATTTAAAGTGTATACAGATCATAGACTTTTAGTAAGTTTATTCACGCATAAGGATCCATCATCAAGGTTATCTAGAATAAGAATAGATTTAATGGATTATGATTTTGATATCATATTCAAACAAGGTAGCATGAATACGAACGCTGATGCGTTATCTAGAATAAAATTAAATTCTGAGAAATTAAAAGAAATGGTACCAATCAATAATGTTAATGTGCTAACAAGAGCAATGAAGAATAAAGAAACAAGTGATACAGCAATAGAAATACCCCGGGACACGTCGCTATTGAAGACTGATCATCTTCATATATGGGAGTGTATATCGATATCTGATACTAGAGGAGTAAAAAAGTTAAAATTTGAACATATGAAAGAAATTAAGAAAGGCCAAAATTGTGAAATATATGAATTCAGAAATATGTTGCATGTTAGATACAATCATAAGACATTATCAGAGTTAAAATTGATTTTGAAAAAATTGTTATCTTATACAGAGCATGAACATTTGTATAAACTAGCGCTAGCGGATGATGATAGAATATTTGAAGAGATATCTGTGCACAGATTTAAAAAAATATTTGATGAGATTCAAGAAAATAAAAAGAGGAATTGTCTAGACATATTATTATAGACTGCTCCAAAAAGAATAGAAAATGTAGAAGAAATGAAAGATTTAATAAAAAAGTATCATGACTCAAAAACAGCAGGTCATTGTGGTATAAGAAGATGCATAGCAAAGTTAAAACAAAGATACGTTTGGAAAGGGATTAATAAAATGGTTAGAGAATATATTAACAAGTGCAAAGCGTGTCACCAAGTAAAAATAACTAAATACACAAAAGAAAAATTAATGGTGACAGATACGCCGACAACATCATTTGATGTTGTAACAATAGATACAGTAGGTCCTCTTAGACCATCCAATTCATACAGATACATACTTACAACCCAATGTGAACTCACAAAATTTGTAGAAGCATTCCCACTAGTTACAAAAGATGCAGTTAGTGTAGCAGAAACAATAGTAGAAAAATTCATATTAAAATATGGTTGTTTTGGTAAGCTAAAAACAGACAAAGGCACGGAATTCACAAATGAATTATTAGTAAACATTTGCAAATTGCTGAACATAGATAAGGTAACTTCTACACCGTATCATCATGAAACTTTAGGTACGATAGAAGAAAATCATAGAGTTTTAAACGATTTCCTAATGACATTGGACGGAAAAGATAATTGGGATGAATTTTTGCCTTACTACACATATTCATACAATACAACTCCACAGAGTACAACACACTACACACCATTTGAATTAGTATATGGAAAGTTATGCGCTCTACCATGTGAAATTATAAACAATCAAGAAAAATTTTACAATGTTGAGAATTATATTAGCGAATTAAAACTTAAGTTAAAATATGCGCAAACTAATGCAAAAACAAATTTATTAGAAAGTAAGCAAAATATATCTGAAAAACAAAAGTATGTAAATAAAGCAAATTTTAGGATAGGAGATTATGTACATTTAAAAATAGGAAATAAGAAAAAATTGGATGAACCTTTTAAAGGTCCTTTTGAAATTATATCTCAAAACGGGCCGAACAGTATAATAATATTAGATAATAAAGAAAAAGAAGTACATAATAACAACTTAATCAAAGCAAGGAACATGTAAAAATAATACTAAACTTAAATGTATGTATGTAATATTCTAAAAATAATTTTGTCATTTATGGTAACAAAATCATTTTTTTAAAGGGTAAGGGTGTTGTGTGTACATCCCAAACGCAAATAAAAACAAACAAATAATAAAAACAAACAGACAAGCAAGGTCATCAACGTAAACAAACCTTGAAACACTGAGCACATGTGAGTGCAATATAATCAAGCTGAGTAGTGCAACATAAGTTAAAACAATAAAACGGCATGAACGTAAACAATAAAAGAAATAGTGATTATTAATGAATCACGAATGTTGGCTAAGCGCAAGCAGCCACTTCTAGTATTAACAAAGAACTGATCTTATTGTAACTTGCACATGTGGGTCATTGCATGAGACCAAATATTTAGTATTTTTGCGGAAGACACAAAATGCAAGTCTGCATATTTGGTTACATCAATTAATGATTGGTCTAATTAAATATGTTGGAAATGTGACTGGAAAATGGGTGTGTCTTAGAATAAGAAAAATTGTAACAAATTGCTATAAAAGAAAATTAAATTTAAAAGAAATAATGATTATACACATGAAAGTCATACCGGCAGCATTGCCTTCTTTTTATATTCCCAAATCGGCCTTGTGGCCTTTATACACAGCGCGGCTCGCTTAAAAGCCAAAACCTTTGTTTCGAATATTTAGTTAGGATTCTTAAATATTTTCAAACACAGTTCCAAACGTAGCACCAGCGTTTTAGTTTTAAACTGTAAAGTAAGTCTTTATTATTTTCATTTGTTTTATTTATTACTTAATTATTATTAATTATCATGCATTATATAAATAAAATTGATATAATTAATCCTGCTTATTCATGTTTATTCCATTACTTGCTATGATCCCTCTCGCTGTGAGTGACTATGATAGAATTTATATTAAAACTACGTTCAAAGGGTGGAGGTACTTTCGCTTAAGATAACTACGTTTTGATCTTAGAGTAAGCAACGTTCGAAGGGTGAGGACACCTTCGCTAACAATAACTGCGCCTATCTTAGAGTAAACAACGTTCGAAGAGTGAAGACACCTTCGCTTAAGATAACTACGTTTTGAACTAAGAGTAAACAACGTTCGAAGGGTGAGGACACCTTGGCTAACAATAACTACGCCTGTCTTAGAGTAAACAACGTTCGAAGGGTGAGGACACCTTCACTTAAGATAACTACGTGTTGAACTTAGAGTAAACAACGTTCGAAGGGTGAGGACACCTTCGCTTAACCCTCATCGGTCCCTCGAGAAATACATCTAATCGGTCCTATTGTATGCGCGCGCATACACATATATTTTTAATTGTAAAAAAGCTAAAAAAAATTAACAACCATTTATGTTTTGTGGTTTTTTATGTTTATTACATTGTTTACTATCATTTTAATACATTTGAACTTCATAAAGGTAGATTTAGAAGGAAATTAATTAGAATATTACATATACTAGAAAAAAAATTGAATTTTTAACTTATAACATTACTGCTTGCAATGTATGTTCATATACAACTTCTTTATGATAAATTGGCTTTTGACGCATGTCGAGTAGAACTGAAGGAATTTCAGTCCTATTTTTCCTTATTGTTTCCAAAATAGTCATACGATTCTTATGTAAATCTTCTGCCAATGCATACGAAGTGAAAAAGTTGTCACACGTTACATTTCTGTCATAAAGTCCTTCCACCAAATCCAAAACAACACGCCGTCCGAGATTACGTTCAGGAGTGGCATTACGATTCCGACCAACATAAATTTGTGTGTTGTATGCATACCAGCTTTTTGAGTCGCATAGCACCCAAATTTTGATGCCATATTTCAATTCAAGTTATTTTGATTAATTTGTTAGCATATAAGAACAGAAGTCTTTTGCATGCCTCTACTATAACAGTAAATAACAACTAAAAAATATCATTGAGCAATGAATATAAAGTAATTAAGTAACTTAAATTTAATATAAAAAATTTATATAGTTTAAATTTAAATCAATTTCAATTTATCTTTATATAATATTCAACAATTTTCATCCTTTTTTGATAATATAAAGAAAAAACATAAACTGAAAAGCAAGAATGAAGTAGTTAAATGAAGGAAAGAAAAGAAAGAAAAGATAGAAAATAGCTATGAAAAGTGTTCGAAAATTAAATGCTTAAAGGCCTTTTGGTTGGAAACAATTTTTACATGGTTTGGCAGTGAATTCCACAATCTGATTGAATTCCACAATCTGACCTTTTGTAATAAAAACGAGGTATCAAGAGGTTGAAGTTTCTGCTTGACCCACAGAACTGAAGTTTCTCAAAAAGATAAAGTGGACGACGTGAGTAGAAGATTTTGTGCAAACAGATACAATTTCTTGCTTCAAGATAGCTAACAAGGCTACGTCCAAGTAATTTTGCGCAGAAGGAAGAGATATGGTCAAACTTCTTTAAACCGTAGACATAACGAGCCGCATTATTGAGAGCAACTAATAACTTGTGTAACGATCTCGAGTCGAGTTTGCTATAAACAACTTCAGAATAAGTTATAATTGGCATCAGAAGCTGGAAAACCAGTTTTCGTCTCATCTCAACGGGTACAAACGACAAAGTTTATTTTGCTCACACAAGAATTGATGTGATCCTCACAGGAAAACGAGGAGTTCAATTGAAAACCAAGATTTGACACCTTGCTTACGATTTTTAATTCAGTGTCAGAAAAAAATATCAAAGGGAATTCAATATTTATGAATGGAGTGCTAGATATCGGTAAAACATATGATTTTAAGGGATTTAGCTTGAGTTAATTTGTTCTGGCCCATTCTGCTAACATGTTCAAGTCTTCATTCATCCTAACACATAAATCTTCAACGAGGCCAGTAGGCCTACGCTGTGGAGCAGCTGTGCCCAGGACGAAAACCAGACTGAAATTTTGACAAAAGACCAAGGTCATTTATGTAGTCAGAAATCTGTTCAGCCATAATAGACTCACAAATCTTTGATACAGACGACAGTAAACTTATTGGCCTGAAGTCACATGGCTCGATCGCATTGGATTTTTTTGCTATTGGGATAATAGTTGCCACTTTCCAGATCGCAGGAAAGCAAGAGGTAGTAAAGATATGGTTTAATATATGCACAAGATTGCTAAGGACGAATGGCAATATCAATTTCAGAAACCTCATAGAGATACCATCCTCGCCTGAGGCATTCAATTTTATTTTCCTGACACAACGTACTATATCCAGTTCACTTACAGTTACAAATTCAAACTCCATGGGAAAAACAGAATCAGATCTAAAATTATCAATTGATGGAGCAGGTTCACCAGATATCGTATTTGCAGTGAAGTAATTATTCAGATAATTGGGATCAATTTGACAAGCATCATTTCTTTTGTTACAGATGCCTATACTTTTCAAGTTACTCTACAAGCGTTTTGAGGGTAATGCGGGACTTAACTTTGACAGATAAAATTTCTTTGTTGACAATCTGGTTGCTAATGACGCTTCATTTTTAAATTTCTTGTAGTCCTCCCAGTTCCGAGTAGTAGGGTTGCGTTTCCACCTATTATATGATCTGTTGCGCAATTTTATGGCCATTTTTACAGCGTTAGTGAACCAGGGGCAAGAAATATTTTTTACCCGACGTGTACACAGGGGAACATGGCCGTCGAAAAGATTGGCAATCTGTACATTAAAAAAATTTAATTTCTCATCAACCGAGCTAAGAAACCAGCAATCGGTCCAATTTATGCGAGTTAAGTCATCATACAGTGAACCATAGTCAATAGACTTGAAATTACGAAACGAAAAGTATGTATCAGTAGCGGCAGGTGAGAGATTTATGTCAAACGTGCAGAATGATATGTTACCAAGGATAGCTGATCGAAGAGCAAAACAGAAGAAACATCCGCCGGCTTGGATGGAATATACTGACGAAACGGACATCGCCCACGATACTGTTCATCTAACTAACTGTTCATCTACGGTAATGTTTTTTCCTGGTATGTATACAACTTTCAAATTATGATTCCATTTATCGTATAAATTTCGAATCGGTGCCAATTTGTCGCGTACAGAAGTACTTGTAGATGCAGTGTTGGCCATACGTTGTTCGCGGTCATCAAATCGAATGCAACCATGGATACGCTTGAACATTTTCAAAGACATTGTTGCTCTTAATATTGGCCGACCAGTTTCGTCATTCCACAGTTTAGTGACACATTCACCGTATGACCGATACACACCAGAAAGCAGAAACAATCCAAAGTATGCGTGCAGAGTGTCTAAATCAATGTTTTCCCAATCGTCTTTGTACTTTCGCACACCATATAAATTCGTCATGTTCAAAATAATATTCTCAACCGGTTCAAGGAACATGTGAAATGCAGACGAAACATCAACTATAGTAGCAGCTGCTAATGCTTTTGGACCTGAATTATAACAAAAATTAAACATATAATGAACATGAACCCATAACAAAGAGGGTAGATTTTTACGAGGGTAGATTTAAATTTCTTCGATTTAATTCAAATGGTTGCGATGAATATTCAATTTTCTTTTTTTTTAAAAAATATTTATTTTCAGGATTTGCTGCATTTTCTTCTGCTAAATTTTGCTCAAGTGGCTCAATGTCGTCTTCATCCGAATGCACGATAACTTCACTTTCATCATTCTCCTCGTGTGATAATGCAAAATCATCGTCACTATTGCACGGAGATTCGCCCGCTTCGCTTTCCAAATTAAAATCCATTTCTAGTTCATCTTGCTGCCTTCTTTCACGTAAAACTCTATCCATTTTTTATCAAATACTTCGAAACACAACCAAAATTCAAATAAATGCGCAAGCAAACTTCACTTATGTGTGTTCCAGAACAAACTGAATTTCATAAAACGAAAAATAAGAGCGTGCTCTAAATCCACACACAAAAATAAGCGGCAATTCCAGGTACCTGCTTATGTGTATGCGCGCACATACACAGGGACCGATTCGTAACTACAGGCAAATACAGTAAGGGTACAAATTCAAAAACGGGTTTTTTTGGTTGTTCAGGCAAAATAATTCTACTTTGCAAAATACAAGGAAATTCCGCTGAACCGTTTTTATTTTATTCAAGGTTAAAGATCAAAATTGTATGCGTGCGCATACTGGGGACCGATGAGGGTTAAGATAACTACGCCTGAGCTTAGAGTAAAACTATGTTCGAAGGGTGAAGACACCTTCGCTGAAGATAACTACGCTTGAACTAACTACTCAGTCTCAAAGCATGTGCATGCTACTGAGCCTGCGACAAGACTGCTTGTCCTAAGCAAACGCGACTGCTTTATATTTTCCCGTTGCCTTTCTGTTCCGTGTTCACTTGTTTTGTTTTACCTGCCTGTTTATATGTGACTATGTACATGGCTTTGCATGTTTGTATGTGTTTATTTTGTAGAGTTTTGTTTTGAATTTTTTTTGTTATTAAATGTAGGACCTGCCTCAAAGTTTTTGCCGGCGCTTAATAACGCCACTGGCTCTAAGTATTTATATTTTTATTTTTTTAAAGACAGCCGGCATGAAAATGCACTTAGGCTTAAAATAAAAAAATCAAGCTGATTTAAAGCTCGAAGAACTAATGATCTTTATTTTCAAATTTTTGGTGCTTATAAAGCTAAACAACGGTATTTTGAAAAAGTGCATAATTTTTAACATAAAAAGTGCGTGAGTGAAACATAAATATAAACTTAATGCGTAAGTGCGTCATGCAAAATAAATATAACAAAATATATAAACATTGAAAGTGCGCGAGTGAAATAAATAGAACATTAGCTTAGTGCGAAAGTGCGTAATGTAAATCTAATATATAACCACGGGTCATTGTGCGTGGTGAATAATAACAAACATAAATACAGTGCAACCAAATAGTTTGTATACGTTTGGTTGCTTAACTCGGTGCGCACTACACCCCCATCCTTAAGATAAAAATTATTTGAAAAAGGAAAATAATTTTTTAAAATTATACAATTCAAACTTTCTTATTATAATTATTTAATCTTAAAATATAATATTTGTTTCATGCATTTCAAATATTCTTATTAACTATAACAGATTATCTTTTATAAATAGATATATGATTTATGTTATTAAAAATTATACAAATTCAATTTGTTTATGAAATTTATACAATGCAATTGTTTTAATTAATAAATTTTTACTTTAATTGAAAAATTTTAATTAAATCCATCTTTTTAGTAAATTATTATGGTATTCTTTAATTTTACCATCTACATTGACTTAAGAATTTACTCCATTTTTATCAACTATAATATAAGGACCATGATATGGTAGTTGGTTTTTCTTTCTATTTATTTTCTTTATCATTATTTTTTCACCAATTTTTATATTTAATGGTGCAGAAGTGACATTATTTTGAATTCGTTTAATCTTTGCTATATTTATAAATACTTTCGTTTTTTCTAATGAGTGTTTTAATCTTACTCTCAATTCTTGCGCATAATTGTCTGTGTTGTAACATTTTGAATTATCTAGTTTATCATTTGGTAGGTTTGCTAATTTGCCAAATATAAGTTCAAAAGGAGTGTAATTAGTGTCAACATGAGGTGTTGTATTGTAAGCAAATGTGAAGTATGGGATCCAATGGTCCCATTCATCATCTTTGCAAAAATTTAATAAAAATTCGTTCAATACTCTGTGGTTTCTTTCTATTGAACCGAGGGTCTCATGATGATAAGGCGTGCTAAATATTTGTTTAATGTTAAGCTGTTTGCAGATTTCCGACATCAATTCATTGGTAAATTCAGTACCCCTATCTGATTTAAGAACTTTCAGATGACCATAGATTAAAATAACATTTTCTATTAAGGATTTGGCTACAGTCTTTGCGTCCTTGGTCTCCATTGGACAAGCAATGACATATTTCGTTAACTCACATTGCATAGTTAATATATAACGTAAATTATTTGATAATCGCAAAGGCTCTACGGTATCTATTGATATTGTTTCAAAACTAGTTCCTGGTGTGTCTGTCAAAGTTAATTCCTCTTTTGTATGTCTGGTTTGTTTGTTGATTTTACATTGTTCGCAATTTAATATATATTTCTTTATCATTTTGTTCATGTTTTTCCAAATGTATTTTTGTTTCATTTTTAAATTGGTTTTTCTAATGCCCATGTGTCCTCCATGAGCCGAATTATAATATTCTTCAATTAATTTATTTTGTATATCTCTATCAATTATTCTTGTTGGTTCATTGTATATTAAAATTTTTAAATTTTCATTATTTTTTCTTTGTAAATTATTAAACATCCATTCTTATGGTTTCAAATATTTTATCATTTTTACTTGACGCGAGCTCGTTTATATTTAACCTTTGCATTTTTGACGACAGTTTCTCCAAAGTCAGCTGTGTGATCGATGGATTATCGCTGCATCTTGCAATAACTTCTCTATTATTTATATATATTAGGGTACCCTTGTAATTTCTATCTGTTACGAACCTTAATTTTATCATTTTGTTAGTAATGCCACGCAAAAAGTTGATCAGACTTCTTGTTAGTAATGTCACTCGTTTTGTCTGAATTAGTGTTTTGTGTATGCTTATTTGTGACCATACTTCTTGTTATAGCCAGTATTTTGCTATCATCCGTTCCTGTCGGAATCATAGCCTACAATGAATCGCTGTTTAGTACTATACGAGATAATGCGTCAGCATTAGTATTCATGCTGCCTTTCTTGTATATAATTTCAAAATTGTAGTCGCATAAGTCTAATCTAATACGTGTCATCTTTGATGACGGGTTTCTATGGGAAAACAGAGACACCAAAGGTCTGTGATCTGTTACTACTAAAAATTTGCGACCGTAGAGGTATGGTCTGAAAAAATTTATGGCCCAATGTATGGCCAATAACTCTTTTTCTATTATTGATTTGTTTAAATCGTGTTTGTTGAGAGACTTGCTCGCGTATGATATTGGTAGATCTAAACCAATATCACCTTGTGACAAAACAGCACCTAACGCATAATTTGAGGCGTCTGTTGTCAGTACAAATTGTTTTTCAAAATTTGGGTATTGTAGTATCGGTGGGTTTAGTAATTTTGTTTTTAACGTTTCGAAAGCATTTTGACAATCTTCAGTCCAATTAAATTTAACATATTTTTTTAGTAGTGAGTTCAAAACTTTAGCTATTTCTGCAAATTTGGGTATGAACCTCCTATAATAATTGCAGAAAGCAACAAATCTTCTGTGTCTTTTGGCACAGGGTAATTTTCAATGATTTTATTTTTTGCTGGGTCAGTTTTAATACCCTTAGCAGTTATGAGGTGTCCTAGATATACAACCTCTGGTTTCAGAAATGAGCACTTGTGTGCATTTAGTTTTAAATTAAATTTCCTCATCCTTTCAAAAACTTTTGCTAAATTTTCATTGTGATGCCCTAAACTGCATCCAAACACAATAATATCGTCTACGTATAGAAATGCTTCAGCAGCTAAACCACTCAATGCTATTGTTAGTATGCGCTGAAAGCTGTTGGACGATATTTTTAGTCCAAAAGGTAGGCGTTTAAATTGGTAATGTCCGTTATTTGTTGAAAAGGCAGTTAATGGTCGTGAGTCTTCGTGTAATCGAATTTGCTGCAAGGAGCTAGTCATGTCCAACGTCGAAAAGTATTTAGCTCTTCCTAATTTGTCTAGTACGTCTTCTATTTTTGTAAGGGGAAACTTGTCGTTAACTATTTTTTCGTTTAGTCTAATCTCCATTTTTTTTTATCATTATTTGATTTTTTGGAACAACTAAAAGTGGCGAATTGTAAGGGCTAACTGAGTGTTCAATAATGTTGTCTTTTAAAAGCTTGTCTGCTTGTTCGTTGATCTCTGTCATTTGTGTCTGTGGGAGTCTGTAGTTCTTTATGTATACCGCTGTTGAATCAGTTGTATGAATTTCTTGCGTGTAAAAATTGTTCACTGTCAATGGTTCTCCGGGGAGGTGGAATATATCTTGGAATTGTTTTAAAATGTCCATTATTGATTTTCCAATGATCCAATGATCCAATGTCTAATGTTTTTAAAAGTTCTTGTAATCTATGTGCATTAAATTTAGTAGTTTCTTTGCTTGTAAATATGTTGTAGTTTTTTAATGGTTTTGTTTCTATGTTTATATCCTCTAAATTTATTTCTTCTTCTGTCGTGTTTAAAACTTTCACGTGTGCTACGCCATTCGCAGGTATTATGCTATTTGCAATGAAGACTCCATTATTTATTTCTTTGTTAAGGATTAAACTATCTTCATTAACCCTAATATTTATGGGGACCACTGCTTCTGATCGAGCAGGTACTGTAAAATTTTTATAATTTAAAATTATTGGTAATGTTAATTCTTTTTCATTTATTAAACATGTTACGGTGTACGTTTCAAAATCTATTTTAGACATATACTTTCTCAACATGTCACGCCCTATTATGCCATCTGTTAATATTGGAAATTCATTTTCTACTATGTGGAAATTGTGTGTTATTTCCTCCGTTTCAATTAAAAAATTTAAATATGATGTGCCTATGCACTCTATACTTTCATTTGTTATACCAGTTATTGTTGAAATATTTCTTGTTTCTATTTTATTCACGCTTCTTTTCTTGCAGATAGAAATATCTGCTCCCGTGTCTATTAGGAATTTTAGATTCTCATTAGTATTTTTGCACTTTAATATAATAAAATTGGTTAAATTTTTAGTAAGTTGTAGGATCAGTTTTGGCCTCTGTGGGTAAAAATTCCTGCTACCCGGCCATATCCGTTTCCCTGCGCATTGTTGCTGTTTCTAAAATTTGTATTTCTATTGAAATTATTATTTCTGTTATTATTGTTTATAAAATTATGATTATTATTTCCGTTTTCACGGTGAAAATTATTGTTATTTTGAAAATTGTTGCTTCTGTAATTGTTATTATTTCTGTAATTGTTATTTTGATTGTTGTTTTGAAAATTATTATTGTTTCTGTAATTATTATTAGAAAAATTTTGATTTCTGTTTTGAAATGTATTATTTCTATAATTGTTATTATCTCTGTTGGAAAAATGTTGATTATTGTAATTTCTGAAGTTTTGATCAAATCTATTATTTTGCTCATTATAATTTCTTGAATTATTTCTGTTCTGTATATGTAAAATATTGTTTCTATCTGTTGGAAGATTTTGCTCAATATTCAAGCATCTTTCAGTTGCTTCATTAAAAGATTTTGGCGGATTCGCCTGTAAAATAGTTTTATATTCTGTCCTGACACCTTTTGAAAAAATATTAAGTGCCATACTTTCGTTGACCTTATATATTGCATCTTTTGTCTCTTGACTGGGTTTCTCTAAGCTTTGTAGCTCTAAATTGCTTTATTGCTCTGATAATTCTGTTATTTTTTCTCTATATTCAGAAATTGTTAGATTATTCTGTGATATTGAACTAAATTCATTTAGCATTTGCTGTACTGTTTTTGGATTGGGATAAGATTTTACCAATAAAGATTTTAATTCAATCAATGTCGAAGGTCTGTTCAAACGTCCAAGTATACTTCTAACTTGAGTTGTTAATTTAAAATTGTATACGTACTTAATAAAAATGGCCTTATCTTCATCTTTTATTAAATCATGAAGCAATTCTGCTTTCACTATAAAATCAGTATAAATCAGTTGACTTCGTCTATTAGTCGGTGTCGGTTGTGTTAATTTGTTTTAATAAGTGTACTTCTTGTTTGTTAATGTTATTCCAAAAATTATTTGTTCGTAATACATGTGAGTGTGTTTATTATAATAAACAATAATAATTATTAATGTAATATTTGCATTTGTGTTTTATTATAACATAATATAAATAACGTAAAGTAATAGCTTGCCTTTTAGTTCTCAATTTAATGTTTTAAACATATTAACAAAGTGTTGTTGTTTTGCATGTTTGCTGTGTTTTGCTTTCCTCTTTGTGCAGTGATTTGTTTATCTTAGTCTCAGTGATTGTTGTTTTTGTTCTTTGTTTGAACTTAACTGTGCGCTCGTTGTGTTAAAATAATAGCCCTAAAAGCACATTTGGCATCTGCTTACTTTTTCAATCTTTAAGCATGGAATATTTTTCTGTGGAAAATATTGTCGCTTGTTCTTTGAACGAGCTATGTAAATGTCAAAATATTCTGTACCCCATGTTTAGTTGTTCTGGTCCATGTGAGCAAATGTTTCATGCATCTTGTGCCGGTATTTCTAAATCATGTCTAGACGATTTAGTATCTGTACGATCAGGTCTTCGCTGGTACTGTGCTTCGTGCAGGGCACTTTCCCCAGATGAACTTTATTCAAAAATAAAGCTTTTCGGGGATAGTCTTAATACGTTAAATAACAATTTTCGAGAAATTGTCACATTTTTTAGCGAAATTAGAGCCGCACCCAGTACCAGCGTCTATGATGAAATATCTATTCCGGAAAATGTCTTACCTTCTTTGTCACAAACTGTTTCTTCCGGGACTCAAACTATTATTTCATCAGAAAAAGACCATTCTATTTCAAAAAGAAAGAGGAAGAACAAAAATAAGAACAAAAATAAGCGTCGCAAAGCATCTTTGAATAACAATACTCCAGTTTCTTCTTCGTCACCCACTAATATTTCTCCTTTGACTAATAGTCCAGTTTTACCTCCTATTGAATCCACAAATCATTTAAATTTAAGGGCAGTGTCAAGGAGGAAAAATTTATTTATTTCACGTCTTCAGCCTGACACAACTGTTGAAAACGTATTGACGTTTATCAAACATAACAACTTGTTGAGTCAAAACGACTTTTTTTCATGTAAAAAAATAGGGAATAAACCTTCCCACGCTTCCTTCATTCTCACAGTTCCAGCTGAAGAGTTTGCAAATGTTTTAAATTCTAATTTGTGGACCGATAATATATTCGTTTCAGAGTTTCTGCCTAAGAATAAGTCTAGAAGGACGACTCAACCTGTTCGTCAAACTCAAAAAAACTGAATAGGCTATCCCTTTACTATCAAAATGTAAGGGGATTACGCTCTAAGACGCGAGACATATTTTTAATGTCTCAAAATTTGTCTGAAGATATTATCGCATTGACTGAAACGTGGTTAAATGGAAGCATTACTGACTTGGAATTGTTTGATAATAGCTTTGAAGTATATAGAAAAGACAGATACGCTGGCAATACTTCTGCTGTCGGTGGTGGTGTCTTATTAGCTGTTAGGAACTCCTTCGTTAGTTCCATTATCGATATTCCCTGCTCTTCTAATATCGAACTTATATGCATTAAGATTGTACATTGTGATTCTTATGTATATGTAGTTAATGCTTATGTTCCTCCAAAGAGCAGTGTGGAAGTTTATGCAAGCCTTGCGGATTGCATAGAATACGTTATAAATATTCTTGACGTTAGTGACGACATTTTATTGTTGGGTGATTTTAATCTGCCTGACTTGAAATGGGAATCTTCAGACGATGATACATATTTTTGTGCATCTAATTCGAAGACACGCCAAGAGCATATATTTGTTGATAATATATGTTCTGACTTACAACAAGTAAGTTGTATTTATAATAGTCGTGAAAGACTTCTTGACCTGGTCTTAACTACAGACTGTAACAACGTGATTGTTAAGAGGGCCCTTCATGCTCTAACTTCTGTTGATGACTACCATCCACCACTGAGCATATGGTACAAGTCCGACAGGGAAAATATGGTGAATTCCAATTCAATAGATAAAGTTTATGAATTCAATTTCAAAAAAGCTGACTTTCTGAGGTTGAATCATTTACTTCATAATAAACTTAATGTAATTTTAGAATATTTTAATGGTAATAATCTTGAAGATTCAATTAATTTTTTTTATATGGAAATCTTTACTATGTTTTCTGAGTCCGTGCCGTATAGCCTAAAATTTGCGAAAAATTGTGCTTACCCTTGGTACACAAGGGAATTAAAGACTCTTCGCAACAACAGGAATAGGGCATGGAAGAAATATGTCTGTAGCTTAGACTTAAATGACCTAGAAACCTACAAGCGTTTGTTTCTGGATTTTGAAAGTTGCTCAGCTACCTTATATCAAAATTATTTAGACAATATTAAGCTGAGAATATTGTCTGATCCAAAGAAATTCTGGGGTTTCATAAACACCAAAAAAAAATCTGATGGATTCCCTTCATCATTTAAGACTTCTGACGGATTTACTGACGATCCCGTTATAATTTGTGGCCTATTTGCCACTCTCTTTAAAGAGTCATTCTGTTCAGACTCTTTTAGTCCTGATGAAGTTTATTTTGAATATATGAACTCTACACCCATGGTTTCGTTGGGCCCTATATCTTTTAACTCAGAGGATATTTTAAAGTATATTGGATCGATCGAAGAAGACTTCAATGCTGGACCTGACGGAATTCCTGCCGCAGTGTTAACGCAATGTGGTTCCGTTCTAAGCCAACCACTCTCCATATTATTCAATAAATCAATTAGGGAATGTAATTTTCCACTTTTTTGGAAAAAATCTTTTATAAGTCCTATTTATAAAAAAGGTTGTAGGAATGATGTAAACAACTATAGGCCTATCGCTAAACTCTCATCGATTCCAAAACTTTTCGAGCGGCTCGTGTATGATCGTGTGAAGATTCATTGTGCGAGGGTCATAACAACTCGTCAGCATGGATTTGTTACTGGCAGATCCACTGTGTCTAATCTCCTCGATTTTACAACATTCTGCTTAAATTCAGTTTATTCAGGTAACCAGGTCGATTGTATTTACACTGATTTTAGTAAAGCATTTGATAAACTACCACACAAATTAATTGTATTTAAACTAAAGTTAATGGGTTTTCCACAATTTTTTGTAAGCTGGATTCAATCGTATCTGACAGAGCGATCTTATCAAATACGATTTCGAGGTGTGTTGTCTGGTGAATTTATTGCTGCATCAGGTGTTCCTCAAGGTAGCCACCTTGGTCCACTTCTGTTTATTTTAGCCATTAATGATGTAACCCACATCATCAAATACTCTCATCTGCTCATTTATGCAGATGATATGAAAATATACAGAACAGTAGATTCTAAAGACAATTCAGTTCTACTCCAGTCTGATTTAAAATCCTTTGAAGTTTGGTGTTCTAAAAATAATATGTTTCTTAATCCAGATAAATGCCAAACTATGACCTTTTCGCGAAAAAGGAATAATTTAATTTTTGATTATAAGATAAAAGATACAGCTTTAAATCGTGTAGATTCTGTCAAAGATCTTGGTATATGCATGGATTCTAAGCTATCGTTTAGCGTTCATATTGATAGCATTTGTAAAAAAGCGTCTTCTATGCTCGGTTTTATAAAACGCTGGGCCAAAGAATTTAATAGTATGATAACAACTACAACGCTGTATTATTCAATTGTCCGTCCTCACTTGGAGTATGCAAGTCAAGTTTGGTCGCCAAGTTACAATGTACATGTTGAACGAATAGAAAGAATTCAAAAACGTTTTGTTCGGTTTGCTCTAAGGGGCTTAAGCGGAACTGACACTTTTAATCTTCCTCCTTATGAGGATCGTTTAAAACTATTAAAAATGCAATCTTTAAATGAGAGAAGGAAGTCTGCTGATATCGTCTACTTACACCAACTCATAACTGGTGGGTTCGATTCACCAGAACTCCTAACTCTTATAAATTTTAACACTAACCGTAGAAGCAGTAGAAACGCTAACAATTTAATTTACTTACCTTTTAGTAGCACAAATTATATGGCTACTGCTCCTTTAAATCGCATGAGTACCTTTGTTAACAACTGTAGCTTTTTTGATGTTAACTTATCGAAAGGTCAACTCAAAAGTAGATTGAAAACTAATGTATGATTAGATCTATATTAACGCATGGTTAGTTGTTATGTCTTGTGTTGTCCCTGAGCCCAACCCATATTATGGTGGGTAAATTTTTCTCACTTTAGATTGTTTTGGACCACTCTTATCGATATCATTAGGGCTATTCACGGTTTGAGCGTACTTTTAACAAATCGTATTTATAGCATTTGTTATTGTTCAAACTGTGAGCACCTCGCCATGTGACCGTCGTATTAAAAAATTGTGCAGCTCTGTGATGTATGTCATTATGCAGCTGTTGACAGATCATAAAAATACGAGGTACAAAAAACACGTCTAAGGGCTGCTTTTATTTCCGCGTGCCTGCGTATTTGCGTTTGTATGCAAAGCAACAGCAAGGCAAAATGCGCTTTCGTAAATTGGCATACAAATAGCGGATCGTACAAATGGCGGACCAGCGTATTCGAACTGTGAATGGCCTTATTGAGATGTTGTAATGTTGTTTGGGCTGGTTCTTAAGATGATCTAATGCGGAGAAAGTGCGAAAAAGCTGTAGTAGCTGAACTCTATTGTTATTGCATGTTAAAAATCATCTAATTCTTCATAAATTCAACTTCATAAAGTATGGGATCCAATGGTCCCATTCATCATCTTTGCAAAAATTTATTAAAAATTCGTTCAATACTCTGTGGTTTCTTTCTATTGAACCGAGGGTCTCATGATGATAAGGCGTGCTAAATATTTGTTTAATGTTAAGCTGTTTGCAGATTTCCGACATCAATTCATTGGTAAATTCAGTACCCCTATCTGATTTAAGAACTTTAAGATGACCATAGATTAAAATAACATTTTCTATTAAGGATTTGGCTACAGTCTTTGCGTCCTTGGTCTCCATTGGACAAGCAATGACATATTTCGTTAACTCACATTGCATAGTTAATATATAACGTAAATTATTTGATAATCGCAAAGGCTCTACGGTATCTATTGATATTGTTTCAAAACTAGTTCCTGGTGTGTCTGTCAAAGTTAATTCCTCTTTTGTATGTCTGGTTTGTTTGTTGATTTTACATTGTTCGCAATTTAATATATATTTCTTTATCATTTTGTTCATGTTTTTCCAAATGTATTTTTGTTTCATTTTTAAATTGGTTTTTCTAATGCCCATGTGTCCTCCATGAGCCGAATTATGATATTCTTCAATTAATTTATTTTGTATATCTCTATCAATTATTCTTGTTGGTTCATTGTATATTAAAATTTTTAAATTTTCATTATTTTTTCTTTGTAAATTATTAAACATCTCTTTAAACTTATCCATTCTTATGGTTTCAAATATTTTATCATTTTTACTTGACGCGAGCTCGTTTATATTTAACCTTTGCATTTTTGACGACAGTTTCTCCAAAGTCAGCTGTGTGATCGATGGATTATCGCTGCATCTTGCAATAACTTCTCTATTATTTATATATATTAGGGTACCCTTGTAATTTCTATCTGTTACGAACCTTAATTTTATCATTTTGTTAGTAATGCCACGCAAAAAGTTGATCAGACTTCTTGTTAGTAATGTCACTTGTTTTGTCTGAATTAGTGTTTTGTGTATGTTTATTTGTGACCATACTTCTTGTTATAGCCAGTATTTTGCTATCATCCGTTCCTGTCGGAATCATAGCCTACAATGAATCGCTGTTTAGTACTATACGAGATAATGCGTCAGCATTAGTATTCATGCTGCCTTTCTTGTATATAATTTCAAAATTGTAGTCGCATAAGTCTAATCTAATACGTGTCATCTTTGATGACGGGTTTCTATGGGAAAACAGAGACACCAAAGGTCTGTGATCTGTTACTACTAAAAATTTGCGACCGTAGAGGTATGGTCTGAAAAAATTTATGGCCCAATGTATGGCCAATAACTCTTTTTCTATTATTGATTTGTTTAAATCGTGTTTGTTGAGAGACTTGCTCGCGTATGATATTGGTAGATCTAAACCAATATCACCTTGTGACAAAACAGCACCTAACGCATAATTTGAGGCGTCTGTTGTCAGTACAAATTGTTTTTCAAAATTTGGGTATTGTAGTATCGGTGGGTTCAGTAATTTTGTTTTTAACGTTTCGAAAGCATTTTGACAATCTTCAGTCCAATTAAATTTAACATATTTTTTTAGTAGTGAGTTCAAAACTTTAGCTATTTCTGCAAATTTGGGTATGAACCTCCTATAATAATTGCAGAAAGCAACAAATCTTCTGTGTCTTTTGGCACAGGGTAATTTTCAATGATTTTATTTTTTGCTGGGTCAGTTTTAATACCCTTAGCAGTTATGAGGTGTCCTAGATATACAACCTCTGGTTTCAGAAATGAGCACTTGTGTGCATTTAGTTTTAAATTAAATTTCCACATCCTTTCAAAAACTTTTGCTAAATTTTCATTGTGATGCCCTAAACTGCATCCAAACACAATAATATCGTCTACGTATAGAAATGCTTCAGCAGCTAAACCACTCAATGCTATTGTTAGTATGCGCTGAAAGCTGTTGGACGATATTTTTAGTCCAAAAGGTAGGCGTTTAAATTGGTAATGTCCGTTATTTGTTGAAAAGGCAGTTAATGGTCGTGAGTCTTCGTGTAATCGTATTTGCTGCAAGGAGCTAGTCATGTCCAACGTCGAAAAGTATTTAGCTCTTCCTAATTTGTCTAGTACGTCTTCTATTTTTGTAAGGGGAAACTTGTCGTTAACTATTTTTTCGTTTAGTCTAATCTCCATTTTTTTTCATCATTATTTGATTTTTTGGAACAACTAAAAGTGGCGAATTGTAAGGGCTAACTGAGTGTTCAATAATGTTGTCTTTTAAAAGCTTGTCTACTTGTTCGTTGATCTCTGTCATTTGTGTCTGTGGGAGTCTGTAGTTCTTTATGTATACCGCTGTTGAATCAGTTGTATGAATTTCTTGCGTGTAAAAATTGTTCACTGTCAATGGTTCTCCGGGGAGGTGGAATATATCTTGGAATTGTTTTAAAATGTCAATTATTGATTTTCCAATGATCCAATGATCCAATGTCTAATGTTTTTAAAAGTTCTTGTAATCTATGTGCATTAAATTTAGTAGTTTCTTTGCTTGTAAATATGTTGTAGTTTTTTAATGGTTTTGTTTCTATGTTTATATCCTCTAAATTTATTTCTTCTTCTGTCGTGTTTAAAACTTTCACGTGTGCTACGCCATTCGCAGGTATTATGCTATTTGCAATGAAGACTCCATTATTTATTTCTTTGTTAAGGATTAAACTATCTTCATTAACCCTAATATTTATGGGGACCACTGCTTCTGATCGAGCAGGTACTGTAAAATTTTTATAATTTAAAATTATTGGTAATGTTAATTCTTTTTCATTTATTAAACATGTTACGGTGTACGTTTCAAAATCTATTTTAGACATATACTTTCTCAACATGTCACGCCCTATTATGCCATCTGTTAATATTGGAAATTCATTTTCTACTATGTGGAAATTGTGTGTTATTTCCTCCGTTTCAATTAAAAAATTTAAATATGATGTGCCTATGCACTCTATACTTTCATTTGTTATACCAGTTATTGTTGAAATATTTCTTGTTTCTATTTTATTCACGCTTCTTTTCTTGCAGATAGAAATATCTGCTCCCGTGTCTATTAGGAATTTTAGATTCTCATTAGTATTTTTGCACTTTAATATAATAAAATTGGTTAAATTTTTAGTAAGTTGTAGGATCAGTTTTGGCCTCTGTGGGTAAAAATTCCTGCTACCCGGCCATATCCGTTTCCCTGCGCATTGTTGCTGTTTCTAAAATTTGTATTTCTATTGAAATTATTATTTCTGTTATTATTGTTTATAAAATTATGATTATTATTTCCGTTTTCACGGTGAAAATTATTGTTATTTTGAAAATTGTTGCTTCTGTAATTGTTATTATTTCTGTAATTGTTATTTTGATTGTTGTTTTGAAAATTATTATTGTTTCTGTAATTATTATTAGAAAAATTTTGATTTCTGTTTTGAAATGTATTATTTCTATAATTGTTATTATCTCTGTTGGAAAAATGTTGATTATTGTAATTTCTGAAGTTTTGATCAAATCTATTATTTTGTTCATTATAATTTCTTGAATTATTTCTGTTCTGTATATGTAAAATATTGTTTCTATCTGTTGGAAGATTTTGCTCAATATTCAAGCATCTTTCAGTTGCTTCATTAAAAGTTTTTGGCGGATTCGCCTGTAAAATAGTTTTATATTCTGTCCTGACACCTTTTGAAAAAATATTAAGTGCCATACTTTCGTTGACCTTATATATTGCATCTTTTGTCTCTTGACTGGGTTTCTCTAAGCTTTGTAGCTCTAAATTGCTTTATTGCTCTGATAATTCTGTTATTTTTTCTCTATATTCAGAAATTGTTAGATTATTCTGTGATATTGAACTAAATTCATTTAGCATTTGCTGTACTGTTTTTGGATTGGGATAAGATTTTACCAATAAAGATTTTAATTCAATCAATGTCGAAGGTCTGTTCAAACGTCCAAGTATACTTCTAACTTGAGTTGTTAATTTAAAATTGTATACGTACTTAATAAAAATGGCCTTATCTTCATCTTTTATTAAATCATGAAGCAATTCTGCTTTCACTATAAAATCATCTAATTCTTCATAAATTCCTTTAAAAACTGGTAGGTTTTTACCTACTACATTTATGTCAAAGTTTGACATTTTTGGCAAATTAGTTTCTTCCTCCCAAACCGATGATAAATCTAAACTTATTTTATCTTCTTTTCGTGTTATTAAATTTTTTATGAATTCATGTAATTCATAAAAAATTTTATTAAATTCTAATATAAAATGTTTGCAATCTTCTAAAGTTTCATATTTGACTATTTCGTTTTTCAAATTTTCAATTTTTTGCAATTTAGCTTTTTTATATTCTTCAGTATAAGTTCGATTTTTACTTTTTCTTAAATTTTTCTTTAATTTTTCAAGAAATATTATGTTTTCTTTAATTATGGCCATAAATTTATGTCATGACATCAAAACATTAAAATATTTAATTTTTTATTTCACTTGAGTCACCCTGTGATTCATAGTGCCAATAAATCACGCATGCCAACACTTAAACATGTGTTTGCAATGATTAATTGCGAATATGAGTATAAAGAAAAAGTAAAACTGACGTTTCAGTTTAATGAATGAAAAATATAATGGCGGTCGTGAGTAGTTTTCGCATAGTGAAAAAAATTTTTTTTTATAAGTGTCGGTCGCGATTTAAGTAACATATAAAAAAAAGGTAATTTTAACAAAATATAAAATGAACACATTATAATCCGTGCGCGTAATTTTCGTATAGCATATATTCGCTTAATGTATGCATTTAATTCAATTTTAAGTGTAGTGTTTCGAGCATCAAAAAAAAAATATATAGAAAGAAACAAAAATTGTTGTTGTTGTTGACAAAAATTTTTGTTTTGCTAAAATAATGTTTGTGTGTGAGTGCAAAGAAGTGCAACAAGTTGTTCTTGAACAAAAAAAAATTTTTGCAAACTATGTGCGTGTTGTGTTTGTATAATATGAAAAGAAAAATAATTGAGTTTAAGCAAAGTGCAATTATTTTAAATATTACTAGTGAAAACGAAGAAAAAATATTTTTTTTTTTGTTTTTATAATTGTTACCAAAAAAATGGATTAATCTTCTTTTTTTTGTGTGCTTTAAATAGGATTTTAAATACAGAAAATTGAGCAAAAATTAACAAATGTAAAATAAGTGTTTTCTTATGTTTTGCCGTCGGCTTTGTAGTTTTTATTGTTTTTCAAAAAATAAAATTATTGAAGCATTCATGTAAATAGTTTTTAAACAATGAAACAAAGGAAAAATATAAAAATTTGTTTTATTTCTTGCGACTATCCATTTGGGTTTCCAGTTCATCAATTTGCTTCAGATTTCTGATGCGATGTGCCAAGGTGGTGGAGGATCGCTGTTGACTATGCGCCTTCTAGTGGCAATGGCCTTACGTAGTTTTACCAGCTTGCCGCTCCTCTTGTGTTTGGGCTTCTGCGTTGCCGGTATTCGGGTCAGCCGTTCGTTTTTATTCTGCTCCTGACGCCGTTGGTACTCCTTAATCGTCAGCAGCCTAGGCTGCTGTTGAGCGCAGCTGGATGGAACGTACTTGGGTGCGTTGGTGTTGGCGCCTTCAGGTACGTACTCCGGTACTGATCGTTCCGTCGTTGGTAACTTCTTTGTGCCGTGAGTTGGCAGGATCGCCATGTAAAGTTTTGTTTTGAATTTTTTGTTATTAAATGTAGGACCTGCCTTAAAGTTTTTGCCGGCGCTTAATAACGCCACTGGCTCTAAGTATTTATATTTTTATTTTTTTAAAGACATCCGGCATGAAAATGCACTTAGGCTTAAAATAAAAAAAATCAAGCTGATTTAAAGCTCGAAGAACTAATGATCTTTATTTTCAAATTTTTGGTGCTTATAAAGCTAAACAACGGTATTTTGAAAAAGTGCGTAACTTTTAACATAAAAAGTGCGTGAGTGAAACATAAATATAAACTTAATGCGTAAGTGCGTAATGCAAAATAAATATAACAAAATATATAAGCATTGAAAGTGCGCGAGTGAAATAAATAGAACATTAGCTTAGTGCGAAAGTGCGTAATGTAAATCTAATATATAACCACGGGTCATTGTGCGTGGTGAATAATAACAAACATAAATACAGTGCAACCAAATAGTTTGTGTACGTTTGGTTGCTTTACTCGGTGCGCACTACAATTTATTATTTGTTTACTTACTTGTTATTAAATACATTATTATTTCCTCAATAGAAAATTTATATCATTAATATTATATATTTAATTTAATCAATAATAGAAACAGAGTTGTTGGCCATATATTGGGCGATACATTTCTGCAGGCCATACATCTACGGTCGCAAATTTTTAGTAGTAACAGATCACAAACCTTTGGTGTCTCTGTTTTCCCATAGAAACCGTCATCAAAGATAACACGTATTAGGTTAGATCTATGCGATTAAAATTTTGAAATTATTTACAAGAAAGTCAGCATGAATACTTATGCTGACGCTTTATCTCGCATAGTGCTGAGCAGCGATTCATTGCAGGCTATGATTTCGACAGGAGCGGATGATAGCAAAATACTGGCTATAACAAGAAGTATGGTTACAAATAAACATACACAAAACACAAATTTAGACAAAACAAGTGACATTGCTAACAAGAAGTCTGATCAACTTTTTGCTTGGGAGTGCACATCCAAATCGGATATTAAGGTTCGTGACAGATAGTAATTACAAGGGTACCCAAATAAATACAAATAATAGAGAAGTTATTGCAAGATGCAGCGATAATCCATCGATCACACAGCTGACTTTGGACAAACTGTCGTCAAAAATGCATAGGTTAAATATAGACGAGCTCGAGTTAAGTAAAAATGATCATATATTCGAAACCATAAAAATGGATACATTTAAAGAGATTTTTAAAAATTTACAAAAAAAAATAATGAAAATTTAAAAATTTTAATATACAATAAACCAACAAGAATAATCGATAAAAAAATACAAAATAAATTAATTGCAGAATACCATAATTCAACTCATGGAGGCTACATGGGTATTAGAAAAACTCATTTAAAAATAAAACAAAAATACATTTGGAAAAACATGAACAAAATGATAAAGAAACATATATTAAATTGCGAACAATGCAAAATAAACAAACAAACCAGACATACAAAAGAAGACTTAACTTTGACAGACACACCGGGAACTAGTTTCGAAATAATATCGATAGATACTGTAGGGCCTTTGCGATTATCCAATAACTACCGCTACATATTAACCATGCAATGTGAGTTAACCAAGCATGTCATTGCTTGTCCAATGGAAACCAAAGACGCAAAGACTGTAGCCAAATCATTGATAGAAAATGTAATTTTGACCTATGGTCATTTTAAGGTTCTTTAATCAGATAGGGGTACTGAATTTACCAATGAGTTGATGTCGGAGATTTGCAAACAACTTAACATTAAACAAATATTCAGCACGCCTTATCATCATGAGACCCTAGGTTCTATAGAGAGAATCCACAGAGTATTGAACGAATTTCTATTGAATTTTTGCAAAGATTATGAATGGGGCTATTGGATTCCATACTTCACATTTGCTTACAATACAACACCTCATGTTGACACTAATTACACTCCTTTTGAACTTATATTTGGCAAATTAGCAAACCCACCAAATGATAAATTAGAAAAATCAAAATGTTACAACACAGGCAATTATGCGCAGGAATAAGGAGTAAGATTAAAACACTCATTGGAAAAAACGAAAGAATTTTAGAATTTACCAAATTTTATTTTATTTTTATTTTATTTATTTTTATTTTATTTATTGAAATTAATGTTTACATGTAAGACATAGTCTTTTAAATGCAATATAAAATAACAAATTTTCATGAAGTTATAGGATAGTCAACCGAAAAATTACATATTTTTTAAAGCTAATAATTAAGTTATTTAAAAGAAACAAGGTGAGAAAGCACTTAACTATAACAACAAGCAAATCTGGACTTAAAATTAATTAAATATATGTTGATAGAAAGACGAAGAGACAGTATTAAGAAAAGTATAGAAAAATTTCATGCTTAAAGGTGTGCTTATTAGGTATACTTTTAATTCTAACAGGCAACGAATTCCACAATCTGATTGCGTTCACGAAAAATAGTCTGTTGGAGTTCAAATAATTATAAACAGGAATATTGAGGTTTAGATTTCTATTAGATCTACAAAATTGAAGCTTCTCAAATAGATAGTTTGGTGTTTTGGTATGTATTAAGTTGTATAAGAATATGCAGTTTCTAACATCTAGGTAATTAAAAATATTGCAACCAAGTATTTGATTGCTCACGTGACTGATGCGGTCAAACTTCCGAAGGCCATAAACATATCTTACTGCGTTGTTGAAAGCATGTTGTAGCTTAAGTTTAGACCTGGAATCGATTCTACTATATACAACATCCGAGTAAGATATGATAGGCATTATGAGCTGCTGTACTAACTTTTTTCTAGTTGCGATAGGAACAAACGACGCAGTCCACCTCAAGTTCCGCAGGACGTAGTACACTTTACTTACTACAGAATTGATATGATTTACGCAGGATAGTGAGGAATTAATGTGGTAACCAAGATTCTTCACTTTATCAACAAAGTTCAGTTCGACGCCATTAAGATAAATAACTGGTATCCTAGAGAGAGAGTGATTGGATTTAGAAATCGGCAAGACATATGATTTAGTGGGATTTAGCTTGAGTCTATTGGATTCAGCCCATTCAGTTATACTCATTAAGTCCTCATTCAACTTACTACATAAATCATCAACAAGGTTAACAGGTCTGGACAAGTACAGTTGAATATCATCAGCATATGCATGCATGGTAACATGCCGACATTTGCTGAAGATATCGTTTATAAATAATGAAAATAAAATCGGACCAAGTACAGAGCCTTGAGGAACCCCACAGGTTAAATTACGGAAAGCAGACAAACTATTACCCACCCTTACTCTTTGAGATCTTCCAACTAAGTAACTGTGTAACAGACGGACAGCCATGCTAGAAAAATGAAAGTTATTTACAAGTTTCTGACACAATAGAGAATAGTCAACAGAGTCAAATGCCTTGGAAAAATCCAACAGGCAGAGTAAATTTAAGTGCCCTAAGTCGTATGTCAGCCTAATGTCATCTAAAATCTTTAAGACTGCTGTAGCGCAACTATGCCCAGGTCGAAAGCCAGACTGAAGTGAAGACATGAGGTCATATTTTGTTATGTGTTCCGAGATTTGTATCGCCATGAGTGACTCGAGAACTTTAGATAACGAAGATAGCAGACTTACAGGCCTAAAGTCAGATGGATCACAGGCATTGGATTTTTTAGCTATGGGAACAATTGTCGCTACTTTCCAAACCTCAGGGAAGCAAGAACTAGTGAAGCAGTGATTAAGAATGTGGGTTAATGGACTCAAAATGTGCGGTAATATAATTTTGATGAATTTAATAGATATTCTATCTTCACCCACGGCATTGGATTTTATTTTGTTAACACAGCGAGCAACGTCACTCTCACCAACAGAAACAAACTCAAAGTTAAACAAACTTACAGAAGGTAAAGAGTAAAGGCCAAAGATTAAAAGAGTGAAAAATAATGCCATTTCAGCACCATTACATATAAAAAAGATGTTAAAATCAAAGAATACTATAATAATTTACTAAAAAATGGATTTAATTAAAAATGTTCATATAAAGTAAAAATTTATTAATTAAAACAATTGCATTGTATAAATTTTTTCAACAAATTGTATTTATATAATTTTTAGCAACAAATATCGTTTATCAATTTTGCAACAATTTTTGGAATAAAATATAAAATATAATCTATTATAGTTAAAAAAATAATTGAAATGTATAAAACAAATATAACATTTAAAGTGTAATTTTCAAATTAAATAATTTATTAGATTATAATACGAATTTTTGAATTGTATAATTTTAAAAATTATACTTTTTTCTTTCTAAAATAATTTTATCTAAAGGATGGGGGTGTAGTGTGCACCGAATTAAGAAACCAACTGTACTCAAACTTATTGATTGCACTGTAATATTGAACGCAACTATGTACATTGTTTTCCACCACGCACGATGATCCGTGGTTATATATTTTTTTTGCATTACGCACTTTCGCACTAAGTTAATATTTTGTTTCTTTCACTCGCGCACTTTGTGGTTTATTATATTAGTTATATTTATTTGCATTACGCACTTACACATTAAGTTAATATTTACTTTTGACTCACGCACTTTAAAGTGTAAACACTATGTATTAATATTATGCACATTTTCGTATATGATTTAGAAAATTAAGAATATCGTTAATAAGCTTTATAAGCACTGACTTTTCGAAATAAAGATCATTAACTAAACAAGCTTCAATCAGCTGACTTAATTTTTCAAAAAGTCTGAGCGCATTTTTTATGCCGGCTGACATAAACTAAAAATAATAAAAACTTAAGAGCCAGTGGAGTTTTTAAGCTCCGGCAAAATTTCGAGGCAGGTTGTTTTTCTAAAAAAAAACATAATCGAAACACATCACAAGTGCAGTGGTGGCTGCTGTGGCAGTTGGTGACGCAGATGCGGCTGCGATGGCAGTTGGTGACGCAGGTGCTGCTGCTCTTACGTGCTGGTTTTGTTGACGCAGCTGCTACTGCGCTGCCATGATGCTTTTGATGACGCAGCTGCTACTGCGCTCCTATCTTGCTTTTGATGCTGCAGCTGCTACTGCGATTCTGTGATGCTTTTGATGACGCAGCTGCTACTGCGCTTCTGTGATGGTTTTGATGATGCAGCTGCTACTGCGCTATTGTGCTGCTTTTGATGACACAGCTGCTTCGACGCTGCTACGGTTCTTTTGATAACGCAGCTGCTACTGCGCTCTTGTGCTGCTTTTGATGACACAACTGCTTCTACGCTGTTGCGGTTCTTTTGATAACGCAGTTGCTTCTGCGCTGCCATGATGCTTTTGATGGCGCAGCTGCTACTGCGCTCCTGTGCTGCTTTTGGTGACGCTGCTGTTATGCTTTTGATGATACAGCTGCTACAGTTCTCAATCAACTCTCGTTGTAAACAGATTGTTTGATAACTTAGCTGCGAAAATTTTAAGTTAATACAGTGTTTTTGAATATTTAAGTCTAATTTCTGTGTAAACTTGTACTTTTTGGGACATTTTAGGACGTTTTCCTAGTCAGGTTTTTATAATTTTTGTTTATTTTTCCACTTAATTCTATTAAAGAAGAAAAATAAAATTTTTTTTTCATAAACTGTGGAAGCTAAGTTTTTGAGTTTTGTGTTTACATTCATATTCGCTTGTTTCTGTTGTTTGATTATTTGTCTCATTTTTACAATAGCAGTTGTGCACCAATTGTATTTTAAATTTTTGCTTCATACTTTTGTTAATCGCTGTATACTTTTAGGAACTTTTAGTACAAAGCTAATTTTTCTTTTTTATACTTTTTATTCTTTTTGACAAAATTTGTTAAAATCATGTCATTTTGTCATTTAAGTGCATAGTTTTTTGTTTGCCTTATTTTCGTCATTTTATCTGCATGATTTTAATATGATTTGTGCTAAGCCTGGCTGCTCTGTAATGGGTGAAACTGAGCGGTTTTTATCATGCTGGTTATGTGATAATGCTGTTCATACCAAATGCGCAGGCGTGACAGGCCAAGTTGCGGATTGTATTGAGGAAGGTAAAGGGTTGCGTTGGTCTTGCGAGAAATGTAGATTGGCTGACATCAACTTCTACAAGCTTTTCAAGCAGACAAAGCAAGGCTTCTCTGAAATAAGTAAGGAACTTTCTTCGCTTTCTGCAAAATTTTTTAAATACCAGTCTCTTTTCAACGATTTTAAATATATTGAAGAGTCAATTCCTTCACCCAAAAGGAAAAAAAAACACGTCTTTGCGTAGTAAGCAAAAAACGGATCCAACTCCAACTCTACATTCTTCTGTACATGACATTGCTGATGACATGAACATTGGTGGTATAACAGCCTCTCCACCTATTTAAACTTCTACTTCGAATAAAGCAAACATATCGATTTCTGCTCCTTTGCCAGTGCTGCACCTCCACCTTCATTGCCAGTCATGTCTTATGCCCAAACTGTTTCTCTTTCACCAACTTTGGTCGATTCCCAGGTTGCTCCTCTTACTTCTCAGGTTTCTGTTCCACCTAAGCCAATCATTGCAATTCCACCAACTAAATCAATCTTTGTTTCTCGCTTAGCTGCGGATACAACAGAGGTTGATATAGAATTTTTCATTAAATCAAAATTGAATTGTTCCTTGCATCTTTCGGTCATAAATTCAAATATTCAAATGAAAGATCGATTACTTCTTTTAGATTAACAGTTCCTGAAAATTTATTTAATTATATAGTTGATGTAAGCTTTTGCCCGGCAAACACAATTGTACGCGAATTTGAATTTAAAAGCAATCCAAGACCGGTAAATATTGGACATTTGCCGAGTCCCCGAAATAGCCCTGAATCTCATCCAAAAAACGATTAATAAACCGCAAGTCTAAATTAGAGATTGTGTACCAAAATGTCAGGGGTCTTAACTTCAAACTTTCCGATATTTTTATAAACAGTTTTGATTTTGAATATAACATTATAATTTTTACGGAGACTTGGCTTCGCTCTAATATCTTAACATCTGAAATAATGTGCAATAAATAGCAAATTTTTCGTAAAGATCGTCATTATAAGATCGGTGGTGGTGTTTTGATAGCTGTTCAAAACTCGCTTGCATCTGAAGAATTGACAATTCTTGACACCAGTGACATTGAGTTCATTTGTTTTGCAGTTAAATTAAATAATAGTATTATTTATGTTACCTGCTCTTACATTCCCCCTAAATGTGACTTAACAATGTATTTAAAATACTTACACGCCATCGAAAAAGTTCACAATTTGTTAAAAAATAAAGACGTTCTTATTGTGCTGGGTGATTTTAACCGACCTTTTGTGACTTGGAGATCGTCTGACGATTCTTCACTTCTTACTCATGTTTCCAATAGTGATTGGATAAATGATTTCTTAGATAAGCTGTCTGATCTGTGTCTTCAAAGAGTCAATGATATTTTAAATATAAACCACAGAACCATAGACCTCGTATTTGTAGATAGATGCACTACTGTTAATCTCCATTGTTCGAATCCCGTATCTCTTCCAGAAGATGTACATCATCCAACTCTTGAAATAACAGTTTTACTCTCCCACGAAAAAGAAAATAAAGTAACTGCTGATGCGCGAAATAAAAAGTTTATAATTTTAAGAAAACGGACTATGTAAAACTTATTTCCTTACTTTCGCAGACTGATTGGTCTCCAATTTTAACTAGCGGAACATCATATTCATATTATGACGTCGAATCTTCTGTACAGTTTTTCAATGATACTCTGCAAAGGTGTTTCTTATTGTCCGTCCCAAAAAAAAGTGTTTCTCCAATCCTTTAAATCCACCCTGGCTAACAAATGATCTAAAGGCACTTAAAAATTTAAAAAATCATTTATTTAAAAAAATATAAAATATCTGGTTCTAGTTTAGACTTTGCTTTCTATTCTTCTTGTCGTTATAGATATCAACTATTAAATAAACAATGCTATTCTGCTTATATAATAAACATAAAATCTCAATTTAAAGATGATCCAAAACTTTTCTATAGTTTTGTTAACTCAAGACGTAAAGCCTCCAGCTTTACACCACTTATGAAATTTAATCAGGAAGAATCACCTTGTGACAATGTTATTTCTAACATGTTTGCAAACTTCTTTAAATCAACTTACTCTGAATAGTGGTTATTTTCCTATTATATGGAAGGATTCTTATATTATACCCCTTCATAAATCTGGCTCCAAGATAGATGTTTGTAACTATCGAGGAATTGCAAAATTAAGTGCAATCCCTAAGTTATTTGAGAAAATCATAACTGATCAATTTACCCACTCCGTGTCTTCCACCATTTCTGTCTTTCAACATGGTTTTCTGAAGGGTAAGTCCACTACAACAAACCTCTTAAAGTTTACTACGCGTGTTATAAATGGTTTTACTTTGGGACTGCAGACTGATGTTATTTATACGGACTTTAGCAAAGCTTTCGACAGTGTTAATCATAATCATCTTTTGAAAAAACTCCACCTTATTGTGTTTCCTGTCCCATTATTAAATTGGATAAATTCGTATTTATCTAGACGTACTCAAAAGGTTTTATATAAGAATTCTCTTTCAAAAAGTATTTCGGTCACTTCTGGCGTTCCTCAGGGCAGTCATCTTGGACCGGTTTTGTTTTTACTATTCATTAATGATCTTCCTTCGGTAATAAAACACTGTAACGTCTTAATGTACGCTGACGACGTGAAACTTTTTCTTTGTTAAAAATCACCCAAAGAACAACATCTTTTACAATCTTATCTAAATAGGCTTGTGGACTGGTGTAGCTTACATATATTAAATCTCAACTTAAAAAATGTAAGCAAATGACATTCTCGCGAAGATCTGCTAATAACATAAATTACACTATAAATAACACTAACTTAAAAATAGTTTCCAGTTTTCTCGATCTTGGTGGTATTATGGATTCAAAACTTCGCTTCAATCTCCACGTTAATATGGTGATAAATAAGGCAAGAGGAGTCCTTGTTTTCATTAAAAGATGGGCTAAAGAATTCAGTAATCACTTTACTACTAAATTATTATATACCTCTCTCGTTAGGCCAATTCGTGAATATGCATCAGTTATATGGAACCCACAATATAATGTCTACATCGACGCCATAGAATCCGTTCAAAAACAGGTTTTACTTTTTGCTTTACGTCATAGTCGTTGGAACCCAATATAATGCTTCCATCATATGAAATACGCCTTAAAATTATTTTACTACCTTCCCTAAGAAGCAGAAGAATGATGCTTAATGTCATGTTTTTGTATAAATTACTTCGTGGCGAGATTAATTCGGAATATCTCATCTCAGCTCTAAATTTTAACATCCCAAGGAGAGGAACTAGACATTTTCTGTTTTTCAAGCTGAGTCAGTGCAGTTCTAATTACGCTCTTCATGATCCTTTACGATGTATGTGCAGTGATTTCAATGATAACTTCAACATGATTAAATTTTCTGATTCGGTACACGTCTTAAAACGGAAAATTATATTACATTTAAATAATTAAATCAATTTAACTTCATCCTATTATACCTAACGCAGTTTTATAACAATGTAATATCGGTAATTGAGATTGTTCTGTTTCTCCCTTTTTGTCTCGATATTATGTTTTATAAAGTAAGCACCATCAAATATGAATCGTTTTTAAAACTTACTTTTTAATAATTCAATATTTTAATTTTAAATCGAATTCGGATTTACGTGCTCACGTGGTTTTCTGATTTGAAATTAGACTGAACTCACACTATCACCTGGATTGGTGTGCCAGAGTATATCTCTTTTCCACACAATTTATGCCTGTCATTTCCACGTAGGTCCTTGGGTTGGACAATGGCCGCAAACCAGTTAAAATGAGTTTAGTGTTTTGGATTGTTTTTGAAATCGGGATTGTTTTTCGGGTACCTTAAATTGATAATTACTATTATTTAATTCGATGTTGCTTATTTATATAGAATCAAGTTTATTTAAATACGCGTTTTATATATATTCAATTTTTAAATTCCGCTGATAAGCCAATTAATGTGCTTAGTGGAAAATCCTAATTAACAATAGGGGGTATGTTTTAGTACGTAGGTACATTCTGTCTGTCCCGGCTGATTCGGGGAGGATCTAGAATGTAAATCGTGCATGCGTATAGGACGGGTATACGTATCTTTGGAAGATTTCATACCTCCGGGCGAATAAAAAAAAAAAAAAACTGCGCTGCTGTGATGCTTTTGATGATGCAGCTGCTACTGCGATCCTGTGCTGCTTTTGGTGACGAAGCTGCCACTGCGCTGGCGCAGATGCGGCTGCGATGGCCGTTGATTATGCATTGGCGGCTGCCGTGGCAGTTGGTTACGCAGATGCTGCTGCGATGGCCGTTGATTGTGCAGTGGTGGCTGCTGTGGCAGTTGGTAACGCAGATGCTGCTGCGATGGCAGTTTGTGACGCAGATGCGGCTGCGATGGCAGTTGGTGACGCTGGTGCTGCCGTGCTGGTTTTGTTGACGCAGATGCTACTTCGCTGCCGTGATGTTTTGTTGACGCAGCTGCAACTGCGCTGCCGTGATGCTTTCGATGCTGCAGCTGCTACTGCGATTCTGTGATGCTTTTGATGACGCAGCTGCTACTGCGCTTCTGTGATGCTTTTGATGATGCAACTGCTACTGCGATGCTGTGATGCTTTTGATGACGCAGCTGCTACTGCGCTCTCGTTCTGCTTTTGATGACACAGCTGCTTCTACGGTGCTGCGGTTTTTTTGAAAATGCAGCTGCTACTGCGCTGCCGTGATGCTTTTGATGACGCAGCTGCTGCTGAGATTGCAGTTTGGGACGCAGATGCGGCTGCGATGGCAGTTGGTGACGCAGGTGCTGCTGCGATGGCCATTGATTATGCAGTGGTGGCTGCTGTGGCATTTGGTGACGCAGTTGCTGCTGCGCTGGCAGTTGGTGACGCAGATGCTGCTGCGATGGCAGTTGGTGACGCAGGTGCTGCTGCGATGAGTTTGGTTTAAATTGCTGACATATAGAGCACCTTCGTACATACCGGCTTATGTCTCTGAACATGGCTGGCCAGTAGTATCGGGTTGTTATTCTGGCTATGGTCTTGCGGATGCCCATGTGGCCGGCGGTTGGATCATCGTAATTTTCTTTAATAACTTGTTCTCTCTGAAAACTAGGGACACACAAATTCCAGGGTGCGTAGTCATCATTTTTTTTGTTTGGCGGTATATAGCGGTATAGTACACCATTTTCATTGAAGTAGTTCGGATACTTTTCAGGATCCTGCTGAACTTCTACTTCTCTCTTCGGTAACCACTTGCAGACAGGAGTATTCTTTGCTGAGGCGTCTGCCTTTTTAAATAATATTTCTAGCGGTTGTCGTGATGGAGCGCTTGTGTGATATCTTTTTATTTTGTCGTGACTGAAGTTTACAGGATGAATAAAATTGCCAAAGATAGGGCTGAGCTATGTTATGGCCAAAGTGCCGTACTTTTCGAAAAATAGAATATTCAAACTCATGTACTTCATTCAAGTTTAATATTTAACTATCTGTCTTTATTTCTAAAATGCTCTGGTATTTAAAGCAAAAATACCACTATTAATTATGTTACAATCATTACAAATTCTTACACTATTTCTTGAAACTCCTCCCTACAATTTCATTCTTACAATTTGTTTGTTTTGTTTTTCTAGTTTCCCCTTCGTTTCGTCATTGACACATTGATTGGTTTTAATAAATTATGCCGCGCTTGCATTTGTGATGCGCTTGCCCTCGTGCTGCTAATTAGGTTAGCTGGCCAGTGAGTACATTGTTTACATTTGGTTATGACGAAATGTTTGTGACAAAAGAATGAATCAACGAAACAAACGAAACACAAAACGTCTTTATGTTATTAAAAACTAGCGTACCGTTAGCTGGCTGTGCTATGACACTACACCCTTACCCTTAAGCGAAAAATTATTTCTTGGAATGATTTTTAAAGAGAGGAGGAGATAATAAATGTATATACGGCTTAAAATATATTTCTTATTTATTTATATTTTAAATTATAAGCATCCTAGGTTATTTATAGTTATTAAATCTAGTTTCTTAATAAAATATTTTTATATATATTTTATATTTGGTGTATTTATGATTTGTGAAATACGAATAATAAAAAGTCAAGTTTATTTAATTTATAGGTGTATTATTTACATGAAATGTTTGCTTATTGATAAGTTTTTGTGTATTTCTTTAATAAAATGTTATGGAGTTCTTTCGTCTTGCCGTTAATTTCAATGACCGAGTTGACTCCTTTTCTATCAATAATTTTATATGGTCCCTCATAAGGGCTCTGTAGTTTTTTCCTATTTTCCACTTTTACAAAAACTAAATCTCCTATTTCTAATGTTACGACATTTGTATCTTTATCGTATGCTATTTTTCTCTTATATTATACAGTGTTTATTAAATCTCTAGCTTTGTTTATAGAAGTACTAAGTCTAATCCTTAGCTCATTTACATAATTGTCTAAATCATATATTTTTGTTGTTTGTTTGAGTGCATCGCTTGGTAGCGATGGCAATTTCTCAAAAACTAGCTCATACGGAGAGTATTCTGTGTCGACATGAGGTGTCGTATTATACGCAAAAGTATAATAATTTATCCACTTATCCCACTCGTAATCTTCAGCGAAGGAAAGCATGTATTGGTTAAGTACTCTGTGGTTTCTTTCTAACGCTCCGATTGTTTGATGGTGATAGGGAGAACTAAACACTTGGCGAGTGTCAAGTAGTTCACATACACTTGACATTAGCTCATTTGTGAATTCATTACCACGATCAGACAAAAGTGTTTTAAAGCAACCGTACTTGAGTATGAGCTGCTCAACAAGGGTTGACGCGACTGTCTTAGCATCTTTTGTTTCGATCGGGTGTGCGATTACAAATTTTGTTAACTCGCATTGCATCGTTAAAATGTACCTATATCCGTTTGAAATTCGTAACGGACCTACTGTGTCAATTGAGATCTTCTCGAAACTTGTAGCTGGTGTGTCTGTCAACACTAAACCTTCTTTTATGTGTTGTGTGGTCTTATTTTTGCTGCATTTTTCACAGCTATTTATAAATTCTTTTACCATTTTTCTCATCCCTTTCCAAATATATCTTTGTTTAAGTCTTGAAATTGTTTTTCTTATTCCCATGTATCCAGATGTGCTTGAATTGTGGAATTCTTCAATTAATTTGTATTGTTTGAGCATGTTTTTTATTTGTAGCGGAGATTTGTATACTAGTATTTTGATTGGCGAGGCTTCATTTTCTTTCAATGCATTGTATTTTTTTTTAAACATATTAATATCGATATTTTTAAATATAAAATCTTTATCACAAGGGGCTAGCTCCTTTATTTGTGAATTTCGTAATAAACGATGTAGCTTCTCCAACATCTCACCTAGGTGCGAAGGGTCATCGCTACACGTTATGTGCACTTCATTTTTAATTATATTTATGTCAAGCTTGCATTTTTCTTTTATATTGAATTTCATTCTTATTACCTTCCTTACGTCATTAAAGGATGTACATTCCCAAATATAGAGTTGATCAGACTCCTTGTGAGATATGTTACTCTCTTTAACACTTCCTTGGAGGTGTTGACTAGGGTGGTTGGTACCTTTATTTTTCTTTTCGCTCGCATTTTTCTCCATATTTTTGTGCATATTTTCTGTTCCATCTTTAAGCTGTCTCTTGCTCCTTGTTACTACTTTTAGCTCTCTATTATCATTCTCTGATGTGGGAATCATTTTTCTAAGAATCTCGCTGTCTATTTTTATACGTAATAACGCGTCGGCGTTAGTGTTGATTTTCCCTTGTTTATACACAATTTCGAAGTCATAGTCAGATAAGTCTAGTCTTATTCTAGTCATCTTGGATGATGGATTCTTATGCGAAAACAATGAGACTAGTGGTCTATGGTCAGTGACAACAATGAATTTTCTTCCATATAAATAAGGTTTGAAAAAATTTATACTCCAGTGTATCGCTAGCAGTTCTTTCTCAATTATCGGTTTGTTTATGTCTCTTTGTTTATGTTTATGTTTCTGTAATGACTTGCTGGCGTAAGATATTGGAAGGTCGTGTCCAATTTCGCCTTGCGAAAGTACTGCTCCTAACGCAAAATCAGATGCGTCAGTCGTTAGAATAAAATACTTCTCAAAATTCGGATACTGCAGAATTGGGGGATCAACCAGTTTTTGCTTTAAAGTGCTAAATGCCTTCTCACATTCTTCTGACCAGATGAAAGGCGTCCCTTTCTTCAAAGGGACTTTCTTTCTTCTTGCTGCAAAATCTGGAATGAAGCGTCTGTAATAATTACAGAAAGCTACAAACCTTCTTACTTCGTCCGCATTTTTCGGTACTGGGTAATTTAAAACCGCCTCATCTTTCGCTGGATCTGTTTTGATTCCTTTGTCTGTAATCAAGTGGCCAATATATGTAACTTCCGACCTTAGAAATTGACATTTGCTTGCGTTAAGTTTTAAATTGTATTTTTGCAAGCGATCAAAGACTTTTTCCAAATTTTGGTTGTGGTGTTTTAATGAGCACCCAAAGACTATTATGTCATCAACATAAAGAAAAGCCTCTGAATTCAAACCGCTCAGAGCTATTGTAAGCATTCTCTGAAAGCTGTTTGAAGATATCTTAAGTCCAAAAGGTAAACGTTTAAAGTGATAATGTCCATCTTGTGTTGAAAACGCTGTTAATTGTCGTGAATCTTTGTCTAACGGTATTTGATGAAAAGAGCTCGTCATGTCTAACGTTGTAAAGTATTTAGCTCTTCCTAACATGTCTAAAACGTCTTCTAATCTTGTCAGTGGAAATTTATCATTGATTAGTTTCTCGTTCAGTTTTCTGAAATCTACTACCAAACGCCATTTCTTTTTGTCATCATTGCTTTTCTTTGGTACTAACAATAATGGTGCGTTATATGGGCTTACTGATGGTTCAATTATGTCATTGTCTATTAGGTTTGTAACTTGGTCGTTTATTTCGTTATATTGTGAATGGGGTAGCCTGTAGTTCTTTATATAAACTGGTGTTGTGTCTGATAAGTTTAATTTTTGAGAATAAAAATTGTTGGTTGTGAGTTTTTCTCCTTCTAGGTGAAAAATAGATTGATATTTTCTGAATATATTTTTTAATTCTATTTCTGCGTTGTTGTCCAGTTTTAATTCTGTCATTAATTTTTTAAAACGTTGGTTGTCTGTGTCCTTATTCATTTTACTGTATGCGTTCATGACTGTGTACTCGCTTAGCTTTTCAGTTTGTGGTTTAATCTTATTCAAAATTACTTCTTTGTCGTTTATTTAATTTAAATTTAAGAGCGTTGTCGAGGAAAAAAAAGGTTTTCATTTCACGCCTTCAGCCCGACACAACAAGTGAAAATGTATTGACGTTTGTCAAACATAATCGTTTAGTAAGTCAGACTGCTTTCTGCTCATGCAAAAAAATTGGCAATAAACCGTCCCACGCATCATTTATTCTCACAGTGGCTGCTGAAGAGTTTGCAACTGTTCTGAGCTCTAATCTGTGGGCTGATAATATCTTTGTTTCTGAGTTTAAGCCTAAACACAGGTCTAGAAGGACAAATAATATCGCCAGTCAGACCCAAAAAAACTAAATAGGCTTTCCCTTTACTATCAAAATGTAAGGGGATTGCGTTCAAAGACGCGCGACATTTTTTTGTCAACTCAGAATTTTTCTGAAGATATTATCGCGTTAACTGAAACTTGGTTGAACGGAGGAATTACTGACTTAGAACTGTTTGACAATAGTTTTGAAGTATATAGGAAGGACAGACACGCTGACAATAATTCTGCAGTTGGTGGTGGTATCCTATTAGCTGTAAGGAACTCCTGTGTTAGTTCCTTTATTGATATTCCCTGCTCTGCTAATATCGAACTTATATGCGTTAAGGTTGTACATTGCAATTCAAATGTATTTGTTATTAATGCATACGTTTCTCCCAAGAGCAGTGTAGAGGTCTATGCAAGCCTTGCGGATTGCATAGAATTTATATTAAATATACTTGACGTTAATGACGACATTTTATTGTTGGGCGATTTTAATTTGCCTGACTTAAAATGGCATTCTTCTGACAATGAAACACATTTTTGTGCATCTAATTCGAAGACACGCCAAGAACAACATATATTTGTTGACAATATATGTTCTGACTTACAACAAGTTAGTTGTATTTATAATAGTCTGGAAAGGCTGCTTGACCTAGTCTTAACTACAGACAGTAACAATGTTATTGTTCAGAAGGCACTTCATGCTTTGACTACTATTGATAATTACCATCCACCTTTGAGTGTTTGGTATAAATCCGATAGGGAGAATATGGTAAATTCAAGCTCTGTTGACACAGTTTATGAATTCAATTTCAAAAAAGCTGACTTTTTGGGGTTGAATCATTTACTTTATAGTAAATTAAATATAATTACAGAGTACATAAATAATAATAGTCTTTATAGTTCAATAAATTTTTTCTATACGGAGCTCTTTGCTATGTTTTCTCAGTCTGTACCATATAGTCTCAAATTTGCGAAAAATTCTGCGTACCCTTGGTACACAAAGGATTTAAAGACTCTTCGCAACAATAGGAATAGGGCATGGAAGAAATATGTTTGTAGTTTTGACTCAAATGACCTAGAAGCATACAAACGTTTGTTTCTGGAATTTGAGAATTGCTCAGCTGCATTATATAATGAGTATTTGGATAATATGAAGCTGAGTATTTTGTCTGATCCAAGAAAATTTTGGGGATTTATTAATGTTAAGAAGAAGACTGATGGATTTCCTTCTTCTTTCAAACTTCAGGATGGATTTACTGACGATTCCACCATTATTTGTGGCTTATTTGCCAATCTTTTTAAAGAATCATTTTGTTCAGATTCTTTTAATCCTGATTTAGCATATTTTGATTATATGAACAACGCATCCAGAGTTTCTTTGGGGCATATATCTTTTACCTCAGAGGATATTTTTAAGTATATTGAATCAATCGATGAGGATTTTAGCGCTGGACCAGATGGAATTCCTGCCGCAGTGTTAAAACAATGCGGCTCCGTTTTGTGTCAGCCTCTCTCGTTACTTTTCAATAAATCAATTAATGAAAGTAATTTTCCTCTTTTTTGGAAAAAATCTTATATTAGTCCTATTTACAAAAAAGGTTGCAGGAACGACGTCACTAATTATAGGCCTATCGCTAAATTGTCTTCGATTCCTAAACTTTTTGAGCGAATAGTGTACGATCGAGTGAAAATTCACTGTGGGCAAGTCATGACAACTCGTCAGCATGGTTTTGTTACTGGCAGATCCACCGTGTCTAATCTCCTTGATTTCACTACATTCTGCTTAAAATCTATTGATTCTGGTAGCCAGGTCGATTGTATTTACACTGATTTTAGCAAAGCTTTTGATAAATTACCACATAATCTAATTTTATTTAAACTCAAATTAATGGGATTTCCACAATATTTTGTAAACTGGGTCAAATCGTATTTGATGGAGCGATCTTATCAAATACGGTTCCGAGGCGTGTTGTCTTCTGAATTTGTTGCAGAATCGGGTGTTCCTCAAGGAAGCCACCTGGGCCCACTTCTGTTTATTTTGGCAATTAATGATGTTATTAAACACTCTCATTTGCTTATTTATGCAGATGATATGAAAATATACAGAACAATGGATTCTAATGACAATTCAGACCTGCTCCAGTCAGACTTGAACTCCGTTGAGGTTTGGTGTTCTAAAAATAACATGTTTTTAAATCCAGATAAATGCCAAACTATGACCTTTTCGCGTAAAAGGAACAATTTTATTTTTGATTACAAAATTAAAGATACTGCTTTAAGTCGTGTAACTACCGTCAAAGACCTTGGTATATGCATGGATTCTAAATTGTCGTTTAACATGCATATTGATACAATTTGTAAAAAAGCGTCTTCTATGCTTGGTTTTATAAAACGGTGGGCCAAAGAGTTTGATAGCTTAATAACAACTACAACTCTGTATTATTCAATCGTGCGTCCTCACTTGGAGTACGCAAGTCAAGTATGGTCCCCACATTACAATGTGCATGTTGATCGTATAGAAAGAATTCAAAAACGTTTTGTTCGGTTTGCTCTAAGAGGCTTGAGTGGAACTGACACATTTAACCTTCCTCCATATGAGGATCGTTTGAAATTATTAAAAATGCAATCTTTAAGTGAGAGAAGAAAATCTGCTGATATCGTCTACTTACACCAACTCATAACTGGTGTATTCGACTCTCCAGAGCTTCTTTCTCTTATAAAATTTAACACTAACCGTAGAAGCAGTAGAAACTCTAACAACTTGATTTATTTACCATTTAGTAGAACAAATTATATGTTAACTGCTCCATTAAATCGCATGAGTACCTTTGTTAACAACTGTAACGTGTTTGATGTTAACTTGTCGAAAGGTCAACTCAAAAGTAGATTGAAAACTAATGAAGGATAAGATCTATGTAAACGCATGGTTAGATGTTATGTCTTGTGTTGTCCCTGAGCCCAACCCATATTATGGTGGGTAAATTTTTCTCCCTTTTGGTTTTTTTTTGACCACTTCTATCGATATCTTTGAGATATTTCAATGATATTTGGATTGGTTCTTAAAATTATCTATTGCGGAGAAAGTGTGAAAAAGCTGTAGTAGCTGAACTCTATTGTTATTTATGTTCACTATTTTGATGTGGCAAATACCTTTGGGGGATGCTAACGAATTAGCTAGAAATACACCTTCCGTAAGTTCTTGGTTTAGAATTATACAATCTTCTTCAATGTTTAAGTTGATTGGAAAAATAATTTCTGATCTAGGGGCTATTCTATAAAGTGTCTGTTCTGGAATTTTCGTAATTATGGGTACTATATAATCAGTGTTGCCTATTGGAATTTTTATTGTGAACGTCTCGTAATCGATGCTGCATGTGTATTTAATCAAGAAATCTCTACCTAAAATTCCGTCTGTTGTGATAGGAAAATCATTTTTAACTATGTGAAAGTCATTTTCAGCACGGTGTTCTCCAAGACATAGTGTCAATTTTGTGACACCTAACGAGTGTATTTCTTCGTTAGTTATGCCTGATAGTCTGCATTTGCTATTAGTGTTTATTTCAAAATTTGCGTCAACTTCTTTGCATATAGAAATGTCTGCACCCGTGTCTAATAAAAATGTCAAAGCACGATTTGTTTGTTTGCATTTTAGAGTAACGTAATTGGTAAGATTTTCTGATATAAAGCAAATTCTTCTTTTATTTATTGTTGGCCATCCGGAGGTGCTTGAAAATTTTCCTCCGGGCCATCCATGTTTACCTGGTTGTTTATTATACGCATATGGTGTCTGTTACCTCCTTGGTTGGAATATCTTTGGTTGTTATTCCTACTATTGATGTTATTGTATCTTCCTCTGACAGTGTTCTTGTTGTGTGTAAAATTTCTGTTGTTGTTATTGTATCTATTTTGATTGTTTTGTTGATTTGAGTTGTATCTGAAGTTGTTGTTACTTCTATTGTAGTTGTTTTGTTGCCTTGAACTGTACCTTAAATTGTTTATATTATTATTGAAATTGCTATTTCTGTTTACGTTTTGAGTGTCGTTCATATCATTATAGTTCCGTCTAGGATTTTGTCTGTTAGGGTTTGCATGGTAGTTAAAAATTCTGGAGCTATTGTTTTGAGTGTCGCGTTCAACTTCCTGTGCAATGTCTATTGCTGTGTTGAAACTGTTAGGTTGGGCTGCAAATAATGTAGTCTTTAAACGATCATCTAAACCGTTTTTGAAAATTGTTAAAGCGTATTTCTCATTCATGGTTTCTATCACTCCTTTTTGCTCACTTGTTGCACTGTTTCCTAACTCTTTTATTTGTAAACTATTAAGTTCTGATACTAGATTCAAAATTTTGTCTTTGAAATTTATAACTGAGTTATTTTTCTGAGTTGTTTGTGCTAACTGTGTGTGGATTTGAGCGATTGTTACATTGCTCTTGTATCTTGCCTGTAAACGTGTTTTTAGATCTTCGAATGATGCTACATTTGAACCTAAAGCCGTACGAACTACTGTACTAAGCTTTACACTAGTGATAAATTCGATTAAGGTTTTCTTCGCGTCATTTGTATAAGATTCATGTAGTAATTCTGTAATTTTTAAAAATGGTTCTAATTCTTTATGCTGTCCATTAAATATTGGTATGGCCTTTAGAGCCGTTTCTAAATTAAAAGCTGACATAATGTTTAATATTGGATTCTGATCTTCTGTGTTATTATTATCCATTAGCTCACCTTTTTCTATGAGAAATTCTTCTATTGCCTTAGCTTTGTCTTCGAAAAGTTTTAAATCCTCTTTTCCTTTTGTCTCAATTATTGATTTTCTTAGCTCATCTAGTCTACTTCTTATCTCCCTAATATATTTTTGTGTGTATTGCCTATTTGGTGCTTTTTTAATTTTTTTAATATCTCATTTGCTAAATCTGTCTCCATTTATATTTATAGAAAAACTCGCGCAGTCATAGCTCAATTTTCGACACTCTTGAGTTTTATTGTGCATAACAGACATTATACTCGTATATATAATTACATTTTTCACATATTAAGTGCTGTTCATGTTCTACGAAACCTGTCTTTATAAGGTTTTTATTACAGCATTTGCATTTAAAGCACTCACGATGCCATGCTTTGCCTTTATGTGACATATATCTAATTTTACCTATGTCTATAATTTTTTGTTGACAATTTTCGCAATATTTACTGAAAAGTATTCCAAAACATCCTTGGTAGTAACTTTTTGTGGCGAATTTTATCATAATTTTTTTATTTGATGTTTTTAATTTCTTTATTAAATTATTTAAAATATGTTAAAATTCAAAATTTATTCAATTATTTTTATTGTGATAATAATGTTTTATACAGAGTTGCCTATGTTTCGCAACATTTGTTTTCTTACATAATTCTTATAGTATCTATTGATTATATATAGAATAGTCGCAATCATAAATATCGCACTTAAAATAGTAATGAAAAAAATAAAAAAAATTGCTGCCTTCGTTGTTATTGCTGGTGTTAGCGTTGCTGTTCTTGTTGGTGACGACCTCTTGCTTGTTGCTGAACCATCCCATGGCTGCCGTAGTTTAATTTTTCTTTCTGAATTTGGTTTATTAGCTGCCTTTTTTGTGTCGAATCTTTTACCAAAGGTACTATGTTATGTAATTGTGCAATCCTTTGTCTTGCTATTACCCTTCGGCCTCCTCGTGGTCTCTTTGGTTTCTCCTGAGCTGCGGTTTGGAATCTTCTATACTCTTTAAGTTCTTTATTTTGCGCTGCTGTTCTTTCCTTGTATTGTTCAATAGTCATTGCCTTTGGGCCGGCACGGATCGGTGTTGGTGTGTACGTTTGGATAGGTTCAGTTGCAGTGTTAACTAGTTGCGGCACGTATTCCTCTTGGAGTTGCTCTTGAGCGTAACAAGACCACTTTTTGAATATTTTATCAATTTCTTCTTGCTCGTTACAGCTTGACATGCTTCAAAATGCGTACTATTATTGTTGTTTCAGGAACAATTTTCAGGATGCAGGATCATTGGGGCAGGATCAGGAACAATTTTTCAGGATGCAGGATCGTTGGGACAGGATCACCATGTGATATCTTTTTATTTTGTCGTGACTGAAGTTTACAGGATGAATAAAATTGCCAAAGATAGGCCTGAGCTATGTTATGGCCAAAGTGCCGTACTTTTCGAAAAATAGAATATTCAAACTCATGTACTTCATTCAAGTTTAATATTTAACTATCTGTCTTTATTTCTAAAATGCTCTGGTATTTAAAGCAAATATACCACTATTAATTATGTTACAATCATTACAAATTCTTACACTATTTCTTGAAAATCCTCCCTACAATTTCATTCTTACAATTTGTTTGTTTTGTTTTTATAGTTTCCCCTTCGTTTCGTCATTGACACATTGATTGGTTTTAATAAATTATGCCGCGCTTGCATTTGTGAGGCGCTTGCCCTCGTGCTGCTAATTAGATTAGCTGGCCAGTGAGTACATTGTTTACATTTGGTTATGACGAAATGTTTGTGACAAAAGAATGAATCAACGAAACAAACGAAACACAAAACGTCTTTATGTTATTAAAAACTAGCGTACCGTTAGCTGGCTGTGCTATGACACTACAGCTTGCTTTAATGTGTAACTTGCCCTTCCGGTGCATGGTGATATGTGACACCCCTTTGAGACCTTCGAATTTTCCCAGCTCTGCCTTTGCAAATTTTTCGATTCGTGGGTTGGACCTTCTGTACCTGTTTTGGTCGATGTTTTGGTTCCGGGTATCAGTTTGTACTCGCCTGGGACGGTACCCTTGACAGCTTCCCGATGATTGTCTGCAGCAGTTTATTGTCAAAGTACCTCTTTTTCCGCATTCCCAGCAGAAAATTATAGCGGTGTTTCTGCATTGGTATTTGTAGTGCCCGGTTTCTTACGTAATCCTGCGGTGATGTTCTTCTCGCTGTCGTGATATGGCTGGTCTGGTCGGCGGAGCCTTTTTTTGCAGACTTTCATAATCTTCTGCGAGACTAATCAGCTCCTCGAGATCCCTGAAGTCTTTTCGCTTTATATAGAGCTGATAGTCATAGAGACTGTTGCGGTATATGCGCTTGTTGTAACTTATTTAAGGATCGTTTTATTTTGTTATAGCGGCAGAGTTTGCCTTCGCTATAGACTGCAGTGTTTGCCGACTTGAACTATGTCCAAGGCAAACAGAGACGTTTAAAATAAACTGAACAAGGCAGAGATCTGCCAGCTTGTGTAGTTAATTAAAGTCTGATTTATTGTTGGCCATCTCGGCTTTTTTATAACATTTTTACAAAACTTATTTAGTAGTCTTACAGCCCTATTCTGGCAAATTAGCAAATTGTTAACCAGTATTCTGAATATTTCTATGTGTTTGTTGTTTTCAAAATAAAATATAAAGCTCAAAAATCAAAATTTGTTAATGAAATTGTCAATAACTGAATAGCAGCTGACAATTTTTATCAAAATTTTTTATTTTTGAGCTTCAAATTTTATTTTGAAATCAAAAAATTACAACAAACACATAGAAATATTCAAAATACTGGTTAACAATTTTTTAATTTGCCAGAATAGGGCTGTTAATCTATGGTCATACTTCTCTAGTTAGTTAATATACTTATAACTTATGTTGCGTTTCGTTCTTGCATATTGAATTTGAATCATCGAAAGGATTCAAATTATATATTTTTGGTTTGACGAATGATAATTTGGCACGGTCAACAATATTGAGTGATTAATGAAAATATTCGCATGCACTGAGTGCAGCACACGCCGATAATGCAGTGCTAACTTATTAGTCACTCAATATGTTGCTGTTTATAACAACGAAACTTAGGGTCGGCAGTGTGTATAATGAGAGCACACTACACCCTCATCCTTAAGGAAAAATTAGGGGTTACAGTAATTTTTCTTAAACGCATCATTTATTCTCGATATATATGTAATAAAATAGTATTAAAATATGATAAAAATATATATGATATAGTATAATATAATATTTTTTGGTTTCAATGTATTTGACTAAATACCTTGCTAAAGTATTAAATTATTGCCTTATATGTTTTTAGTTGGTTATTGTCTACTTTCTTATGTACTCCATTATAATCTATTACAGTATTAACTCCTAATCTATCTAATATTCTAAATGGGCCGGTAATTGTTGTTTATTTCTATCTTCTATTTTAAGTAAAACTAAAACTCCTATTTCTGCTCTTAGTGTATTTGTGTAGTCCAAATTCTTATAAGTACGCTTTTGTTTAGCTCGTATGAGCATTTATTTTGCCTTATTTAGAGCAAAATTCAACCTAGTACGCATCTCGCTCAGGTAACTTTCGAAATCATAAAACCTTGCTTGTGAATTGTAAATGTCATTTGGAAATGACGCTAGTTTTCCGTATACTAATTCATGTGGTGTGTATCCTGTGTCTATGTGTGGGGTCGTGTTGTACGTAAATGTGAAGTATGGGATCCAATTGTCCCATTCGTGGTCAGTAGCTGTTGTCAATAAAAAATCGTTTAGCACCCTGTGGTTTCTTTCGAGAGAGCCTATTGTCTGGTGATGGTATGGTGTCGAAAATATTTGTTCGATCTTCAAAAGCTTGCATATTTTGCGCATTAGTTCATTTTTTAATTCAGTGCCGTTGTCTGATTTCAACACTTGAAACTGGCCAAATTTTAGAATTACTTGCTCAACCAATGTTCTTGCAACAGTGTCTGCATCTTTTGTCGACATTGGGTGTGCAATTACAAATTTTGTCAGTTCGCATTGTATTGTCAGTATGTAGCGGTACTCGTTTGAAATTCGTAATGGTCCTACAGTGTCAATTGACAATGTCTGAAAACTATTGCTAGGGGTGTCTGTTAGCGTGAGTGGTTCTTTTGTTTGAAGTGTTTGTTTACTTTTTGCACATATATCACAGCGTGACACTAAGTTCTTTACCATCTTACCCATGTTTTTCCAAACATATCTTTGTTTTAGTTTTATTAATTTTCTTCTGACACCTAGGTGGCCTGTGTTATGGTAATCGTTGATTAATTTGAATTTCGTAAGGTCATCTTGTACCCTTTTTGGTGGGTCATAAATTAGTATTTTAAATTGAGGACTTTGAGGCTTTTTCCCTTTTTGAATATTTTGTTGTATCTTTGTATAAGCTTCTTTAAATTCTTTATTTGTATACAATTTGAATATTTTATCATTGTTGGCTAGCGCTAGTTCTTCAATATTCTCATTTTTCATTTTAGATATCAGTTTCTTCAAAATCGAATCTAGGTTCGTTGAATTATCCTTGTATTCCGCATGCATTTTTAAATTATTATGTTTAGATCTTAGCTTCTCCGAAAACGAAACTGGTTTCGATGGATTATCGCTAATCGCTACGTGCACTATATTACTTTCAATATGTACTTTACTTTCATTATTATTGGCCATATAAAACTTTAAGTTCTTCATATTCTTGACGTCACTAATGGATGTACAATCCCATATCAGAAGTTGATCAGACTTCTGGGTATTGTCACCATCTACAAAGATGCCTCATTATTTTTAATGGCTTCTTTATTTGCCATGCCTCTTGTAATAATTAACGTTCTTTTTATTTTTTCATCGTTTTCTTGTGGTATCATTTCTTTTAAAGTTTCAGAGTCCAGTTGGATTCTTGAGAGTGCGTCTGCGTTAGTGTTCATGCTACCTTTTTTGTATATTATGTCATAGTCATAGTCACAAAGCTCTAGTCGAATCCGCGTCATTTTTGAGGAATGGTTTTTGTAAGTGAATAACGAGATTAGCGGTCTGTGGTCAGTTATAACTGTAAATTTTCTGCCGTAAAGGTATGGCTTGAAAAAGTTTATTCCCCAATGAATAGCTAATAATTCCTTCTCAATAACTGGTTTATTCAAGTCATGCTTTTGCAAAGATTTGCTGGCATCAGATATTGGTAAATCTTTACCTATTTCGCCTTGCGATAATACTGCGCCTAAGGCATAATTTGAAGCATCAGTCGTTAGAATGAACGGCTTGTCAAAATCTGGGTATTGTAATAAAGGTGGAGTTATTAATTTTTCTTTCAATGTGTCGAAAGCTATTTGATGTTCTTCCGACCACGTAAACTTTGTGCCTTTCTTTAAGAGTGTATTTAGGCTCTTTGCAATATCTGCGAAGTTTGAAAAGCATTTGATTCCAAGTCTGCGAGTGCAATAGTGAGCATGTGTTGGAAACTTTTTGAAGAGATTTTTAGTCCGAACGGTAGTCGTTTGAATTGAAAGTGTCCGTTCGATGTAGAGAAGGCTGTCAAAGGTCGTGATTTGTTTTCTAGTTCAATTTGACGGAAATAACTGGTCATATCAAGAGTTGAGAACCATTTTGCTCTACCTAATTTGTCTAGAATATCTTCTAGTCTCGTAAAAGGGAACTTGTCATTGACAATTTTGTCGTTTAACTTTCTAAAGACTACTACAAGTCTCCATTTCTTTTTGTCCTCCGTGTTCTTTTTTGGTACCAGAAGGAGTGGAGCATTGTATGGACTGAGCGATGGTTCGATAATATCGTCCTTTAGCATTTTCTGAACTTGTTCATTTATCACGTCTGTTTGAATGTGGGGCAGTCTGTGGTTTTTTATGTATACTGGTATTTTGTCTGTTGTCGTGATGTGTTGTTTATAAAAATTATTAGTTGTTAGAGGTTCGTTATCTAGGTGGAATACGTCTTGATATTTTTTGAAAATAATATGTAGTTCGTCTTTAATTCTTGTGTCATTAAATTGTATGTCTAATGTTTCCAAGATCTTACTTAAACGTTTTTGTGAGTGTGTATGTTTTTTGCTATTATAATTTAAAATGTCGTATTTGTCTAAAGAATCAGTTTTCAACTCAATACCATTTAATATTACAATATTACTTCATCATTTGTTGTATTTAAAATTTTTATGTGCGTCATGCCGTTTTTCGGAGCTATTGAATTACTGAGAAAAATACCTTATTGTATCTCTTTATTAAAAATCACCTTATCTTCGGTTAGTTGTAATCTGATCGGTTGAACAATTTCTGTTCTCGGTGGCACTTTTATTATTAATGTGTTATGTGATTTCATGTGCATTGGTAATATTATATGTGACTCATTAGTTAAAATTGAAATAACGAATGTCAATTTTGCAAAGAAACTTATTCAGAAAATCTCTGCCTATTATATCATTGGTTTCGATTGGAAATTCTGAATTTACCAATTTAAACTCATGTTCGCAAGATTCCTCCCCAAAATTAAGTTTCAGATTTATGCTACCTAATGAAAAAATGTCTTCGTTTGTAATACCAGTTAACCTGCATTTTTCGTCTGGGTTATAAAAATCGTCATTCAGTTTTTTACTAAGCTTGCATAAAGAGATGTCAGCACCTGTGTCAATGAGAAAAGTCATTATGTTGTTCTTGTATTTTATTTTTATAAAATTAGAATTTTTATCCGAAATTTTAAAAATCTTTACTTTTGGCTGTCTGGAAAAACCGTGTCTTCCGAGCCTTGGTAGTTTCCCTCATTATGTATTATGCGTATGTTTCTGTTTGTTTGGTTATTTGTGTATCTGTTGCCATTATAGTTGCTGTTGTTGTTTTGATTTCTGTTTTGGTTGCTGTTTCTGTCTTGGTTAGAACGATTACTGTTGTTACGGTTTCTATTGACGTTGTTGTTGTGGTTCAAATATCGTTTTGATTGTAATTTTGGTTGAAATTATTGTTTACCTTCTGGGTTCATTGTGCCTATAGTTCGAATTGAATGAATTGAAATTGCGTTGTGTGCTTAAATTCTCATATTAATGCGGTTATTGACATTGTTTCGATGTTGGTTAAATGACCGCTGAAAGTGCATGACTGCATTTGGCGAAGTCATTGACTCATTTTCTAGTTCGAGTGCTAATTCTGTTGCTTCTAATAAATCTTTTGGTAGCGCCTTTCAACTCCTAGTCTGTTTAAACCTTCTATTATATTTAGTAATTGTTCTTTGTAGGTGTTCATTCGTAAGTTCCGTTGTTGTAAATTGTTAAGTCTAGTCTGCAGTTGAGTTATGGTTGTGTTGTCTTTGTATCTAGCTTTCGGCTGTTGTTTTAAAATTTCAAAACTTGATGGTTTCAAATAGCTACCCAATGAGGTGCGCACATTAGCTGTTAATTTTGCATGGTAAACATACTGTAAAAAATCTAGTTTACCTTCACTACTTAATGTTTTATTTTCTAATTCAGCTGTAATGAGAAAACTATCTAACTCATTAAAGTTGCCTGAAAACGTGGGCATTGCCTTTGAGGCAGTTTCTAAACTAAAGGATGCCATTATTGGTGTTTGTTCTGTATCAGATTTTTCTTCCTCGTCTTCTTGTTCTTCTTCTAATTCATTATGGTCTTCAGCTGTTTTAAGTTGTTCTAAAATTAATTTTTGGGAATTTAAATGAATGTTACTGAACTCTAATTTTAAAGCTACTAATTCTTTGCTATCTTTGACTTGCTAATAAGTCAATTTTGTTCTTTTAAATCTTCTAGCTGTTGCTGTTTGGATATTAATGTGGCTCTTGTGTAGCCTCTAGCATAACTTTTTCTTATATTTTTATAAATTGTTTCTACATCTTTAATTATTTTTTCCATTTGTGGTGTATTTTACAAAATATATTTTTTTTTGTTGTTTTGTTTGCATAATTATTAAGATGAATTTACTGTTGTGTTGATGTTTAAGTTTCTGCTTAATTGTTTTTTTAAGTATTTTTTAAAATACAAAGCTATGTAATGTAATGTAACTATAACTATAAAAACAAGACATATTATTTCAATAATGTTAATTGTGTCGGTTTTGTTGCTGTTACTGCTGCTGTTGTCGTTGTTAGCGTTCATCATCACGATCTCTTCTTGCACCATTTCTGCGTCTTCTGTTTGCGAGTTGACTACCGCTCCTGATGTTGCCAAATTAGTGCCCACGAAAGGAACGTACATTTATTTTATTTTTTTGTGTTGTGCTGCTTGCGGATATTGTCAATTTCTGCCATATCGCAGTTGAGATGTCCCAGCTTGGTTGTTGTTCTTTTCGAGTGATGGCCAAAAGGTGTGCCAGGCGTTTGCGAAGTTTAACTTTTAAGCCACCGCACTTTTTTGTATTTTCGGTATGTCCACTTTTGGGTATGCTGTCAGCTTTTCTTCGGTTCGTTGGAGTTGGCGTTTTCGGTACTCCTCTATCGTCAGTGCCTTTGGACCGCTGCGTAGTGGCACATAGACTGGAACAAGTTTTTTCGGTGCTATTGTTGTCGGCTGCGGGATGTTCTCATCCATAAATAAAGTTTCGATGCACCAAAAAATGTATTTTACAGGACAGGAGTGGCAGGATCGCCATGTTATAATTTATTTAAGGATCGTTTTATTTTGTTATAGCGGTAGAGTTTGCCTTCGCTATAGACTGCAGTGTTTGCCGACTTGAACTATGTCCAAGGCAAATAGAGACGTTTAAAATAAACTGAACATGGCAGAGATCTGCCAGCTTGTGTAGTTAATTAAAGTCTGATTTATTGTTGGCCATCTCGGCTCTTTTATAACATTTTTTACAAAACTTACTTAGTAGTCTTAATCTATGGTCATACTTCTCTAGTTAGTTAATATACTTATAACTTATGTTGCGTTTCGTTCTTGCATATTGAATTTGAATCATCGAAAGGATTCAAATTATATATTTTTGGTTTGACGAATGATAATTTGGCACGGTCAACAATATTGAGTGAGTAATGAAAATATTCGCATTCACTGAGTGCAGCACACGCCGATAATGCAGTGCTAACTTATTAGTCACTCAATATGTTGCTGTTTGTAACAACGAAACTTAGGGTCGGCAGTGTGTATAATGAGAGCACACTGCACGCTCTAGTGTGCCTTGTTCAGAGAAATATGCATGTCGCATTAAATTCTGCAGCTCGATGAAATAGTCTTTGAATTTTTTAATTGGACGCTGGTGCCTTTGTCGGATCCTATCTTCCAGATGCTCAAAATATTTGGATGGCAGGATGAACCGTAGGAAATCACTCTTATATACATTCCATTCCTGCCACTGCGATTATTGTTGCGGAACCATTTCAGCGCGTTATCTTTTAAAAGTTCGTGCATTGTTCGGGGTAAGAGGTTCTTGTTTAACCCGTATACTTCGGCTAGCTCCTCTACTCTTTCAATAAATGCCGTGGTTCTTTTCCGCCATCATATTTAAAAGACCACTTCCTGACCTGGTCTATTACCTGTATATTACCTGTATATCTTGCGTGCGCTGCTGCTGGTTGCTCGTATAACATTGTCGGGGGGTTGAAATCTTGTTGACCGCCTGTGTGTGTTACCGGCACATTTATTTTCGGTATCTCTGGATTTCTTGCCGGTGATGGTGTCCTCCCGTGTTTTGCTTATAGTTCTGCAAAGCGTGGTTGCAGCTCTTTTTTCTGAACTTGATCTGCGATGAAGGTCGCAAAATTTTTCCTCGCTTCTTGCACAGTTCCTGTATTGTCGAATCCAAATTCTTCTGCGTACCCTTGCAGCTCGTCTTTCCGTAGAAAGTATACACAGGAGAAACTGACCATTTTTCCATGTGTTGTTTTACGCTGATGTTTTCTCTGACTTTAGCTTCCTTTCTGGCTTTAGCTTTGTTTTCTGTCTTTTAGCTTTGCTCTCTGGGAAACTGGGGCGATGGAACAATGTAACATGTCTGACTATCTCAACTTGGCGAGGCCAGCATAATCTTTGTGAAATCGCCTCAAGTCGACTCAAACCTCCACGTGGTGTTTCCTGGGCAACGTCAAAACTGACAACCGTTAGTTTGGCGGCTAATCTGAGCGGCGGGCCTCCCTAGGCTTAAAATAGGTTGTGCGTTGGTTTTGAAGCCCACCCGTAAAAACCGATTTCAATGAAAACTAATAAGAATAGAAGAAAACTGATCCCCAAATCTGATGACGACTTCCGCAAACGAAAAACTGATAATGATTTAAGGATATGCACCTGGAATGTCCGAACCCTTAATTGGGAAGGGGCATCTATCCAACTGACTGATGTCTTGGAAAGATAAAAAGCTGATATCACTGCTATCTAAGAAATGCGATGGAAGGGACAGGGTTCATCCGGCATGCACCCTGTGATATCTACTACAGCGGCCACGCGGAGAAGTACGAGTTTGGATGCAGATTTGTAGTTGGCAAGAGACTACGGCCCCACGTCCTGCGATTCACACCTGTGAACGAACGACTTGCCATAATCCGCATCAAGGTTAGATTTTTCAATCTAAGCCTAATATGTGCGCACGCTCCGACAGAAGACAAGGACGATGAGATCAAGGAAATTTTCTACGAGCGCCTTGAAAATGCTTACGAGCGGTGCCCCCGCCACGACGTAAAAATCGTGCTTGGTGACTTCAACGCTAAGGTGGGCAAGGAAAATATTTTTGATCCAACAGTCGGAAAGTTCAGCCTCCACGACAACACCTCCGATAACGGAATGAGGCTGATTGACTTCGCCGCAGCACGAAACATGGTCGTAAGTAGCACTAGATTCAAGCATCTCAATATTCATAAAGCCACCTGGATGTCCCCTGATCAAAAAACAAAAAATCAAATTGATCACGTTTTGATCGACGGAAGGCACTCTTCCAGTGTATTGGATGTACGCACGATCCGTGGTGCAAACATTGACTCGGATCACTATCTTGTTGCAGCCAAGATCCGTACACGTCTGTGCGCAGCTAAGAATACACGCAACCCTTCACAGAGAAAGCTAGACGTCGACAAGCTGCAATCGAAACAGACAGCCGATGCTTACGCCACTCGACTCTCACTCCTGCTTCAAAGCACTCCTCCAATCGATTATATATGCGCGCAGTGGACACACATTTCCAACTCCATGCGTGCGGCTGCTGAAGAGGTGATTGGCTACCAACGCCCTCGCCGAAACCAGTGGTACGACCAGGAGTGTCACGACGCCACTGCAGAGAAAGACGCCGCCTACAAAGCCACCCTGCATACAAAGCGATACAAAGAAAAGAGGAGGGAAGAGAGACATATTTTCAGGCGGAAAAAAAGAGAGGAAGAAAAGCGCGAGCAAGAGAAGATTGAGATGTATGGTGACAGGAATGAGGCCCGAAAATTTTTCGAAAAAATAAGACGCCTTGCCGATGGTTTTAAAACCGGGGCCTCTTCCTGCAAGGATGAAAACGGGAATCTAGTGACAGATGTCCAGAGTACACTGACGTTATGGAGGGAACACTTCTCTAAGCTTCTTAATGGCGACGCTGACAACAATCCCGCCAACAGAGATGATATTCCGGAAACCCCAATTTTGGATGACAGCGTTGAGGTTCCGCTGCCCGACTATGATGAAGTTCTGACAGCTATAGCTCGGCTTTAAAATAACAAAGCCGCGGGAGCTGATGGCTTACCTGCTGAGCTGTTTAAGAACGGAGGCGAAGCTCTTCTTAAATGCATTCACGAGCTTCTATGCAGAATATGGTCGCAAGAATGCATTCCGAACGATTGGAATCTCAGTGTGCTCTGCCTAATCCACAAGAAAGGCGATCCCACTATCTGTGCCAATTACCGTGGGATAAGCCTTCTTAATATCGCATGTAAGGTCCAGTCGAGCGTTTTATAAGAAAGATTGAAGCCCATTGTAAACGAACTGATCGGACCTTATCAGTGTGGCTTCAGACCTGGAAAGTCCACCATCGACCAGATTTTCACGCTACGACAAATCTTGGAGAAGACTCAAGAAAAACAAGTCGACACCCACCATCTTTTTGTCGACTACAAAGCCGCCTTCGACAGCCCAATAAGGAAGCACCTGTACTCCACCATGTCTGAATTTGGTATTCCTGCAAAACTAATAAGACTTTGCAGGATGACACTGAGCAACACCAGCAGCGCAGTTAAAATCGGGAAGGACCTCTCACCAAACGAGGTTTCAGACAAGGTGATTCCTTATCGTGCGACTTTTTCAACCTAATGATGGAAAAGATCATCCGAGCTGCTGATCTGAGACGTAGTGGCACAATATTCTACAAGAGTGTTATGCTGCTTGCGTATGCTGATGACATAGATATCATTGGCCATAATACGCGCGAAGTCAGTGCAGCATTTTCCAGATTAGAAAGAGAGTCAAGTCGAATGGGTCTGTCAGTGAATGCAGATAAGACGAAATACTTAGTGTCAACAAACAAACAGTCCCAGCGTCTTGGAACCCACGTTACCGTTGACAATACCTCCTTCGAGGTTGTGAAGAACTTCGTCTTTCTGGGATCCAGCATTAATTCAACCAACGACATCAGCATTGTGATCAAACGAAGAATAACTCTTGCCAACAGGTGTTACTTTGGGCTCAGTAGGCAATTGAGAAGCAGAGCCCTCTCTCGACGAACGAAAATCACGCTCTATAAATCGCTCATCATACCCGTCCTACTTTACGCATCACAAACCTGGACGCTGAGCAGTTTAGATGAAAAGACTTTAGGAGCATTCGAGAGAAAGATTCTTCGTAAGATCTACGGACCAATCTGCGTCCATGGCGAGTACCGAATACGGTGGAATGATGAACTGTATGAGCTGAACGCTGACATAGACATAGTCAAGCGCATTAAAATCGAGCGGCTTCGCTGGCTTGGTCATGTTCAGCGCATGAAAGACGATGCTCCAGTGAAGAAAACATTCGATTCGGTACCCAGCCGCGGTCAACGCAGAAGAGGACGACCGCATCTTCGTTGGAAAGACCAAGTAGAGGACAACCTGACGAAGCTTGGAATTTCCAACTGGCGCCAGCAAGCGAAAGACAGAAATGGCTGGCGCAAATTCTTAGATGAGGCCAAGACCGACATACGGTTGTAGCGCCAACTAAGTAAGTAAGTAAGCTTTGCTCTCTGTATTTCTATATCTTCTCTAGCTTTCGTGTTTTATTTGTCTTTAGATTCGCTGCTCGGGCGCCATTTGGAACGAACCCTTTTGCTCGTTACTGATTTGTGCTGACGTAGACTCAGTGAGTAAACCAGGGGTACTTACAAAATAATTTATTTACCAATGATTCCGTTGTTTTAAATAAAAAAGCCAGCGTTTTATTTTTAAACTGTAAAGACAGTCTTTATTATTTTGATTTGTTTTATTTATTACTTAATTATTATTAACTATCAAGAATTATATAAATTAAATTAATATAATTAATCCTTGCTTTGATCCCTCTCGCTGTGAGTGACTATGATAGAACTTAGATTAAAACTATGTTCGAAGAGTGGAGGCACCTTCGCTTAAGATAACTACGTTTTGATCTTAGAGTAAACAACGTTCGAAGGGCGAGGACACCTTCGCTAACGATAACTACGCCTGTCTTAGAGTAAACAACGTTCGAAGGGTGAGTACACCTTCGCTTAAGATAACTACGTTTTGAACTTATAGTTAACAACGTTCGAAGGGTGAGGACACCTTCGCTTACGATAGCTACGCCTAACTTAGAGTTAATAACGTTCGAAGGGTGAGGGCACCTTCGCTTTAGATTACCACGTTTTTAAATTAGAGTAAACAATTTCGAAGGGCGAGGACACCTTCGCTTACGATAACTACGCCTGAGCTAAGAGTAAGACTATGTTCGAAGGGTGAAGACACCTTAGCTTAAGATAACTACGTTTTGAACTTAGAGTAAACAACGTTCGAAGGGTGAGGACACCTTCGCTTAAGATAACTACGCCTGAGCTTAGAGTAAGACTATGTTCGAAGGATGAAGACACCTTCGCTTAAGATAACTACGCTTGAACTCACTACTCAGTCTCAAAGCATGTGCATGCTACTGCGCCTGCGGCAAGACTGCCTGCCCCAAGCAAACGCGACTGCTTTATATTCTCCCGTTGCCTTTCTGTTCCGTGTTCAGTTGTTTTGTTTTCCCTGCCTGTTTATATGTGACTGTGTACATGGATTTGCATGTTTGCATGTTTGTATGTGTGTATTTGTTATTTGTTTACTTATGTTTTAGTCAATACATTATTATTTCCTCAATAGAATATTTATAACATTAATATTATATATTTACCTAATAAGATATAATGTAATATAATATACATCTTATATATATACATCTTATTCATAATAAATAATAAATCTTTAAATTTAATTAAGATAGTTTAATTTACATTTCATGTTTTGGTTACTTTTTTACATTTTCTATTTCTTAAATTCAGTTCACAATTCTTTTATATACTTTGTGAGACCCAAATCACAAACTCTAGTAGATTTTTTTTCGTAAGCGCAATCAGATTGTGGAATTCATTACCCATCGCCATTAAATTAGTTTTCAATAGTATCACCTTCAAGCATTAAGTCTACCTTCTTAGTAATGCTTTTTTTTTCTATAATTATTCCTTTCTGTATATTTTCCCTTATCTATCTTATTAATTAAATTGCGTCACATTAATTCTTTCTTATAGTTTTTTATAATAATAATTACTTGCTTTTTAAATAATGCTGTTTTAGATCTAAATAATTTTCCAGAATTTTGGTTTCAATTTAATTTTTAATATCCAAATGTTATTATTGTTTTTGATCTATATAATTTTTAATAATTTTTTTAAGAATTTTTGTTTTATTTCGTTTTAAATTATTAATATAAATTAAATAAATTGTTTATTAAATTTGTTTTTTAAAAAGCATCAGAGCGAACTCTGATGGCTTTCTTTATTTTTTGAATTCTCAACTTAGACTAATTTACAAAATATTCTTAAGTTAACTTATTACCTACAGCTTCGCTGCTATTCCGCTGCTGTTGTTGTTGTAACTATTGGTTGCTTTCTTATGAGTTCTTCTGCATCAGCATAAATATTTTCCAACGCAACATGATTGCGAAATTAAGTGGAGCGGTCGATAACTTCAAATTGCGAAGCGCAGTATGATTGAAATGGATTATGAAATATGTGTAATTAAGCTTAATTTAATGAGGGCGGTTATTGACCGACAGTTTGCGTCGTTAACTACATTGGGTATGTTTGTCGTTAACACTTCCCCTCTTAAGAATGTTTGTCCCCAAACATTAATAGTAAGGGAGATCATTTAATTTTGGTATAACAATATTAGTGAAAATTGGTTCAGTATTAGGGCTATTATCAATTTTACTCTCTTGTGTAGTGTTGTAAACTATAACTTTATCTTTAGTTCTAAAAATAAATTTAAAGGTACAGTCAGTCTGGTTAGAGTGTAATCGGCAACATTTTTCGTGGTTTACCGTTACGCGTGAACGAAGTATGCAAAAATTGAGAGGAGAGGTTGCTTCATTACACAATATATCAAACAGTTTAATTACATTTAAGGTTTCAAGTGGAAGTGTAAAATATTGTTATGAGTTCTGCATTTGAAAAGCGGTTTGAAGCAGTGTTTCTGTGTTTGCACTCAAAAGGACCGAAAATGTCCCGTTTATCGGCAGCAAAATATATGAAAAAATCAAAAGCGTTTGTGACAAAGTGGGTTAATCGCTATATGTGTGAAAAAAATGTCGATGACTACCCTGGGCGTGGAACAAAAAAGAAGACCTCAGATAATGATGATAATAAAGTCCTCCACGTCTTCGAGAAAAATCCTGGACTCTCATTGCATAAAGGTGCGGCAATTTTGCAAGAAAAGGGAGTAAATTTGTCCAAAGATGCTGTCCGAGAACGTTTGCGAGCAAATGACTTTAAATATCGCAGTTCTTTAAAAAAGCCCTTACTTACACCAGTTCATATGCAAAAAAGACTCACTTGGGCGACTGCAAACAAGGATCGTGATTGGAGCAATGTAATATTTACGGATGAATCTTCTTTTTGGGCCGGAGGTTTCATTAGTCGATCGTGGTGTACTGGAGCGAATAGATTAGTTCAGCGAACTGTCAAACACCCAGTTAAAGTTCATGTCTGGGGATGCTTTTCAGAACGGGGTTTTGGACACCTTAACATATTCACTGCCAATTTGAACGCTGAACTAATGACGAAAATATACAAGAAATCACTGTTACCATCAGCTGATTCAATGTTTAAAAGGAGAGGAGTATCCTGGATATTGCAAGAAGACAACGACCCCAAACATCGAAGTCGTTTGTGCAAAGCGTGGAAAGAGCAAAATGGGGTCGAATTGTTGGATTGGCCTTCACAGTCTCCAGATGCAAACCCAATCGAAAATCTCTGGTCAATTATGAAGGAAAAGCTCAAAAGAAAATGTATCTGGACTACTAAACAGCTTATCCGCAATATTAAAAAAATTTGGAGGGAGCTACATCGGGAGTTTGCTCAAAAATTAGTTCAAAGTATGCCTCGTAGATGTGAAGCTATTATTGTTAATGGGGGCGATTATACATTTTACTAAATAAATTGCGCACTAGCCAATTAAACATGCAACAAAATGTTTTTCATTTTAAAAGAATCGAGCTAAGGGTTTAAAAGTTATGCCGATCACGTTCTTACCAGACTGACTGTAGATATAAATAAGATAAAGATAATAATCAGGATGATGGTTGAAAATTTTTTAACAGTTGCCACGGTCTCTAGGTATTCTATTTTATTTGTATTATTAAGATGCAATTGACTTAACATTTCCAATGAAAGCAGCTTAATATATTGCTTTTCTAGAGGAGTTTTCTGAACGATTTGAGCTGAGGCTTCCATATCGGGAGCTTCAAAATTTCGATAAAGTTTATTATCAATTTAAATTGACTCGTTACGAAAGATGACTAAGTATGTTTCTTTAATTGACTGATTATTTAGTAGCCCGTTAAAGTGTTGGGCGATTTTAATTTGCCTGACTTAAAATGGCATTCTTCTGACGATGAAAAACATTTTTGTGCATCTAATTCGAAGACACGCCAAGAACATATATTTGTTGACAATATATGTTCTGACTTACAACAAGTTAGTTGTATTTATAATAGTCTGGAAAGGCTGCTTGACCTAGTCTTAACTACAGACAGTAACAATGTCATTGTTCAGAAGGCACTTCATGCTTTGACTACTATTGATAATTACCATCCACCTTTGAGTATTTGGTATAAATCCGATAGGGAGAATATGGTAAATTCAAGCTCTGTTGACACAGTTTATGAATTCAATTTCAAAAAAAGCTGACTTTTTGGGGTTGAATCATTTACTTAAATTAAATATACTTACAGAATATATAAATAATAATAATCTTAACAGTTCAATAAATTATTTCTATACGGAGCTCTTTGCCATGTTTTCTCAGTCTGTACCATATAGTCTCAAATTTGCGAAAAATTCTGCGTACCCTTGGTACACAAAGGATTTAAAGACTCTTCGCAACAATAGGAATAGGGCATGGAAGAAATATGTTTGTAGTTTTGACTCAAATGACCTAGAAGCATACAAACGTTTCTTTCTGGAATTTGAGAATTGCTCAGCTGCATTATATAATGAGTATTTGGATAATATGAAGCTGAGTATTTTGTCTGATCCAAGAAAATTTTGGGGATTTATTAATGTTAAGAAGAAGACTGATGGATTTCCTTCTTCTTTCAAATTTCAGGATGGATTTACTGACAATTCCACCATTATTTGTGGCTTATTTGCCAATCTTTTTAAAGAATCATTTTGTTCAGATTCTTTTTATCCTGATTTAGCGTATTTTGATTATATGAACAACGCATCCAGAGTTTCTTTGGGGCATATATCTTTTACCTCAGAGGATATTTTTAAGTATATTGAATCAATCGATGAGGATTTTAGCGCTGGACCAGATGGAATTCCTGCCGCAGTGTTAAAACAATGCGGCTCCGTTTTGTGTCAGCCTCTCTCGTTACTTTTCAATAAATCAATTAATGAAAGTAATTTTCCTCTTTTTTGGAAAAAATCTTATATTAGTCCTATTTACAAAAAAGGTTGCAGGAACGACGTCACTAATTATAGGCCTATCGCTAAATTGTCTTCGATTCCTAAACTTTTTGAGCGAATAGTGTACGATCGAGTGAAAATTCACTGTGGGCAAGTCATGACAACTCGTCAGCATGGTTTTGTTACTGGCAGATCCACCGTGTCTAATCTCCTTGATTTCACTACATTCTGCTTAAAATCTATTGATTCTGGTAGCCAGGTCGATTGTATTTACACTGATTTTAGCAAAGCTTTTGATAAATTACCACATAATCTAATTTTATTTAAACTTAAATTAATGGGATTTCCACAATATTTTGTAAACTGGGTCAAATCGTATTTGATGGAGCGATCTTATCAAATACGGTTCCGAGGCGTGTTGTCTTCTGAATTTGTTGCAGAATCGGGTGTTCCTCAAGGAAGCCACCTGGGCCCACTTCTGTTTATTTTGGCAATTAATGATGTTATTAAACACTCTCATTTGCTTATTTATGCAGATGATATGAAAATATACAGAACAATGGATTCTAATGACAATTCAGACCTGCTCCAGTCAGACTTGAACTCCGTTGAGGTTTGGTGTTCTAAAAATAACATGTTTTTAAATCCAGATAAATGCCAAACTATGACCTTTTCGCGTAAAAGGAACAATTTTATTTTTGATTACAAAATTAAAGATACTGCTTTAAGTCGTGTAACTACCGTCAAAGACCTTGGTATATGCATGGATTCTAAATTGTCGTTTAACATGCATATTGATACAATTTGTAAAAAAGCGTCTTCTATGCTTGGTTTTATAAAACGGTGGGCCAAAGAGTTTGATAGCTTAATAACAACTACAACTCTGTATTATTCAATCGTGCGTCCTCACTTGGAGTACGCAAGTCAAGTATGGTCCCCACATTACAATGTGCATGTTGATCGTATAGAAAGAATTCAAAAACGTTTTGTTCGGTTTGCTCTAAGAGGCTTGAGTGGAACTGACACATTTAACCTTCCTCCATATGAGGATCGTTTGAAATTATTAAAAATGCAATCTTTAAGTGAGAGAAGAAAATCTGCTGATATCGTCTACTTACACCAACTCATTACTGGTGTATTCGACTCTCCAGAGCTTCTTTCTCTTATAAAATTTAACACTAACCGTAGAAGCAGTAGAAACTCTAACAACTTGATTTATTTACCATTTAGTAGAACAAATTATATGTTAACTGCTCCATTAAATCGCATGAGTACCTTTGTTAACAACTGTAGCGTGTTTGATGTTAACTTGTCGAAAGGTCAACTCAAAAGTAGATTGAAAACTAATGTATGATTAGCAGCCCTATTTTGGTTGTTAACTTAACAAGAAATAGTTAAGGAGCTCTTGTTAAGCTGCTTGTTATGTTATGTAAATGTTGGTATTCTTAAAAATCATTAACAACATAAAAGCTTAAAAAGCTTTTAAAGTTCACCATGCATGGTGAAAATCGATATGCCTATTGAAAGAAGAGATGCGCTATATAAACAGATGCTTCGAGTGCAGCTTGTGACTTTGAAAGCGCTTGAAAAATTTGCCACGGCTACTGAAAGATTTCATTATCAACACTTAAAATAAGTAAAAAATTCCTCCATTTTTCAGTTTAATGTATTCAAACTCAATATTATATATTAATTTGTATTTTTTTATTATTTTCACAACAATTTTCTATCTAAGCACATACATTTCATTCGTTGTTAAGACTCTTTCTGTTATTAACAAAATTGTAAGGAAAAGAGCTTTTAAATTTGCAGCAGAATACGAAACCTTAACAAATTGTTAATATTAACTATTTTGTTAATGTGGTGAGCTTAGTTAAGCTGCCAGAATAGGGCTGTAGATCTATGTAAACGCATGGTTAGTTGTTATGTCTTGTGTTGTCCCTGAGCCCAACCCATATTATGGTGGGTAAATTTTTCTCCCTTTTGGTTTTTTATTGGACCACTTTTATCGATATCTTTGAGTTATTTCAATGATATTGGATTGGTTCTTAAAATGATCTATTGCGGAGAAAGTGTGAAAAAGCTGTAGTAGCTGAACTCTATTGTTATTTCATGTTTATAAGTCGTTTAATAAGATTATACCTGATTCTAATTGTTCTATTGATGGTATATGAAAAGCATCAGAAATATTACATGATAGGTGGGATCCATCCAAAAGTGGTGAAATACAGGTAGAGTTAACAATGTTGCTCAAGTCGTTTCTTTTACAAAGAGTAATATTGTTAATTAGAGTACAATTTTTCTAAATAGCTAATATTTCTTCTTTATTTTTTATAATGTCCTTAAATTCTAGATTGACAGTTTTATTATCTTTCTTTATAGGTTTAATTAGTATTCGGTTATAACTTTCTTCCGAAGTGAGGGGAATGTAAATTATATAAAGCAAAGTTGAGTTTTTATATAATACTTTTACATTAGCAAATTCTAGCGCTTCTTCGATTGACATAAAGGGAACTTTTCCTTCTTGCAATGTTTGAATAACTACATTTATTTCTTTTTTGTTCAAAATGACTGAATTTATTACATTATTTTTTGCCCATTGCATGGCATATTTTATGTTCTGTAATTCTTCTTTAGCTAATCTTAACCTAGTTTGAAGACTTATTATAGCGGCATTGCCGATAGAATCATGGCTTTTAATAGCTCTGTTTATTTCGTTAGTGGCTTTGGTTAAATCATTAATTCTTTTAGTAAAACCTTCGTTAATAATTACTTGCTTGTTATTGTTAGCATTTAGTTGATTAAGATCGTTTTTCAAGAGTTCAAAATCGTCATGATCTGGCGATCCAGCGACGTATTTCCACGCGGTGCCTAACACATTGATTGCTCTTTTCTTTCTGGTTTCGTTTGGTATATGCAGTGTCTCTAGCATCTCTGCGGCTTGAATCATTTCATGTTTTAGTGATGGTATAAACATGTTTTCAGAATGGATACTCTTGTTGAGAAATGTCTGTGTTTCTGTAAGGAAGTTGTGGTATTCGTTAAGCTTTATTATGTGCACAATTTTTAATGTGCCGTCCTGTATTTTGGCTATTCCATTAGACAATGTTACCAGATGGGAAAGAGTATAGTTAAGGATTTGAATTTCGGCGTTGGAGAAGGATTGATGGAAGAGGAGGGATCTGAAAAGATAATTAGGTTTTGTTTTTATAGTACCATTACTTATTAGTATTTTGCCTTTAAATATAGTTTTTTTGTATACATAGATTTATTTTTTGTTCCTCTCTATTGTTTTTGGTTTTCTATTTAGTTAATTTCTTATATGGCCCTTATGGACTAATCTTCCTGTTTCTGTGAAAACTGTTGTCGAATTATTTTGTTTAACTATTTCTTTTTTAAATCTAGCACTTGTTTTAGTTCCGAGTCTTTGGTTAATTTTTACGAAAATGGTATCACCTTGCCTGTACTCTTTTAACGGCTGTCTTGTTTTATTATGGAACTGCAGATCTTTTATTTGTTTTTCTTTAATTTTTGTAATATTTTCTAATCTGGCTTGTTCAACTTGTTCTGGGCTGGTGCTTACTGTTCTACCAAAAAATACTTCAATCGGTTTTTTCATTGTTGTCGAATGGATAGAATAGTTGTATTCGTAAACGGAAGTGTCTAATATTTCTTCGAAAGTTCTACGAGGGTGTTCTTGCTTCATACATCTCATTATTTCTGTTAACGTGGAATGAAAGCGTTCCACTTGTCCGTTGATTGAGCTTTTATATGGAGGAGTTTGGTAAATTTCTATGTTTAGTTGGTCTTTTAGCATTGAAGTTATTGTGGCTGAATTAAAAGTTTTCTCATTGTCTATTACAAGAATTTTAGGAACACCGAATGAGAAAAGAAGTTCTCTTAAAGGTTCCTTGATGTCTACTATTGCTTTGCTTTTAATGCTTTTAACGCATGCGTACTTAGAAAACTTGTCTAAGGCTGTTAGAATGTTCTTACTTTCTGTTTGGTAGATATCGACGTGAAGTATATGACCGGGATATTGAGGGATCGGAGTTGGTATTAATTTAGGATTGTTTGGATGACGTTCGTACTTACTTTCTTTGCAGATTACGCATTCTTTTATAAGTTTTTTAATTTTGCTAGCCATTGCGGGAAAATAAAAAGTTTCAAGTATTTGTAATTTGTTTTCTCTTGCGTTTCTATGAGCGCGCTTATGGATCTTCAACATTATTTCAGTTTGTTCTTGTTCACTTTTAATGTCTTCGACCTGTTTATTTGTAAATCTAACCTTGTAATTTCGAAAGTGTTCTGGAAATATTTCCTGTATTATGCCCATAACTGGTTCAGAAGTTTTAATGCAGTTTATTATTGATGGATATAGGTGTTTTTTTAAAATAGCTACTAAGGTGTGTCTATAGTAGTGTGGTTGATATATTGTATGCCTATGATAGGTAGGAAAAACAATTTCGAATTTGTAATCTGGTGTTGAGTTTATCTCGAGAAAAATTTGGTTCTTAAATGCATTTATTGGGGCATCTACGTACGGTATTAGATTGTGCAAAGAGCTGTCGTCGCTATGTGTAGCGATAGACAATGTATGAACTTCATTTTCTTTAGGTATTCTTGAGAGTGCGTCAGCTACTAAGTTTGCTTTGCCAGGCTTATAAAGAAGCTCATAATCATATTCTTCAAGGATTGCCTTCCAGCGCTTCATTTTGCTGTTGTTGTTTTTATTGCTTAAAGCATAAATGAGAGGCTGGTGGTCGGTATAGATTTTTACTTTCACTGAGCCATACAGGCAATTCCGGAATGAGTTTAGTGCCCAAATAATCGCGAGAAGTTCTTTCTCATTGGCAGCGTAATGTTCTTCTGCCTTATTAAGCGTTCTTGAAATGAATGCAATAGGTTTGTCATTTTGTGACAGAACTGCACCTAATGCGAATTTAGAGGCGTCGGTTGTTAGTTCTAAATCTTTTGTGAAATCAGGGTATGCCAATATTATATCTTCCGACACTAATGAGATTTTTATTTTATTAAATGCTTCTACAGCTTCAGTATTAAAGGTAACTGTAACAGAAGAAGATTTATTTTTTGAAATGCGTCCATCTTCCCCTCTTAAGATTGTTGTCAAGGGTTTAGCTAGTTTAGCATAATCCCTAACAAATCTTCGGTAGTAGCCTGACAAACCTAAGAATGATCGTAGTTCTTTAAGAGTATTAGGCTGTGGAAAATCAGCTATTGCCTTGACTTTGGCAGGATTTGTTCTGATTCCATTAGCTGAAACAATGTACCCTAAGAATTCGACTTGTCTTTGGAGAAATTTACACTTGTCTAATTGCACTTTTAAGTTCGCATCTTCCAATGTTTTAAAAATTTTTTTAATATTGTCTAAATGCTCATTCTCCGTTTTGCTAAAGATGATGATATCATCTTTATAAACGTAACAAACCTTGCTGATATGTTCGTGCAATATATCGTCGAGGGCCCGCTGAAATATTGATGGCGCATTTTTAAGGCCGAAGGGCAGACGTGTAAATTCGTATTTACCGTTGCAAACAGAAAACGCTGTTTTCTCAAAATCTTTTGGTTTTAATGGGATTTGGTGAAAGGCTGTTTTTAAATCTAGTACTGAGAAATAAGAGTTTTCGCCTAATTGAGACGTAACGTTATTAATTTCTGGTATAGGGTACCGATCTGAAATAGTTACAGAATTCAGTTTTCTATAATCTATAACCATCCTATATTGCTTATCACCTTCTGAGTCTGGTTTTTTGCTAACAACCCAAACTGGTGAATTATAAGGGGAACGTGAAGGTTTGATGATGCCATCCTGTAATAGTTTAGCAATTTGTTTTTCAATTTCAGATTTTAATGATACTGGATATGGATAGAATTTAGTGTATACTGGAGAATCAGATGTCGTACGTATTTCGCCTACAACTTTTGTTGTACAGGTAAGGCTTTCGTCGGGGTCTACAAAGAGATTTGGATATTTTCTAACTATATTGTGTAGTTTTTCTTTTTGTGGCAGAATCAAGTGGTTGTCATGTATTTCCATTAAGTTGACTGGAGAACGGGATGTAAGCTGCTTAATTTTTATTTTCAGGCCATTCTTTATTTGTAAAATATTTTAGTTAATATCAATGACGGCTTCGAGTTCCTTTAGTGTGTCATTGCCGAGAATGCCGTTGAAAAATTTTAATGTTAGCATTAAATAATATTTTATTCTTTCTTTAGAGTTGAATAAGCTAATAAAGGCGTATTCTTTGATTTCTACATTACCTGCTACCGATTTTGCGTAAAAAATTTCTTCGTTAACAAATGGTTTCTTAATGAAATGTGACTGAATATAATTTTTTGTTGAGCCTGTATCAATTAGGATTTTTAAAAGTTCACCGCTCTTCGTTTTACATTCTATATAAGGTAGCGAAGAGCTTATCATCCTAAAAAAATGAATGTCGCTAAACTCCAAAGGTTCGTTTTCAAGGATTGCAGGTTCTTCTATGGATGCTAGATAATCGTCCAAAGTTTAATCCGCTTGCTCGTTTGCTTGTTCTAAAGTTGTCTCATACTCGGGGTGTTCTGAGTCAATATAAAAATTTCGTGCAATTTTACGCTGGGGTTGGTTTACTGATGGTGGTGGTCTATCCGTGACATAATTAGTTTTTGGTCTGTTCATATAATCAATTTTTCTGCTACGCATACTTTCGTCTATTTCCATCGGTTCTGGCCTGGGTTGAGGTTTTGCACCTTGGGGTCTAGGAGGTGGTTGTGTTTGGTAAACACGAGCCTGTTCGATTGTACGCATTTGTTGAGGATCGTTGAACTGCGGTTGTAAAAATGATTTTTGTGGTACGTAAACGGGTTGTGAGGATAACATTGTCGGACGTTGGTAGGATAAAAAGTGAGGATTAGGTGTGAATTGCGGTTGTTGGTAACGGGGATAGATACGTGGTGGTAATAGTGGGGGTTGGTTTTTTGGGTTATTTCTTTTCTCGATAAAGTTATTACTCTGAGCATAATTTGCTCGGTATGTTTGATTTTCGAGTTTCAAACATAAGTGTAGGGCTTGCGGAAGGTCCGCTGGCTCTCTCATTCCAAGAAGCTTGGGGAGGTCGCCATTCAGGCCTCTGATAAATGTATCAAGAGCCTTATCCCTATAAGTTTGTGTTAGGAGACATAAAGATTCGTTTGATGCGTTTAAGCATCCGAGTTTATTTAAAATTAAAGATAAATGTTTACAGACGCGTTGATAGAATTCTTGCACTGTTAATTTGCCTTGCACAATCGAAGTCATTTGGTATTCGAGAGTTGAGAGATCTCTCTTATCTGCATAATGTAATGACAGGCATTTAGAAATAGCCGTCCAATCTAGAGGCGTGTTATAGGATTCTAGAGCTATGTCGGCCTCTCCTACTATCTTGTTTCTAATCGTATTCAAAATACCTTAATATTTAGGAGTGCCTTTAGTTCTCTCGTATATTTGCAATACACGCTCTACGCTTTTCCTCCATGAGTTGAACTCACCTTGCTTCCCTGAGAACTCTCGTAGACATTTCACAATGTCTGGAATTTTATCGAGGTCACCAAGTTCGTTCCTATATTCCTCATAGATAACTTAGTCACTAACTGTGCTAGGACAAGCATTAGGATTAAGAGCTGCCTGTACCAAAGTTGGAACATGCTGCCTTAACATCTGAGCAGTGATTTCGGAAATTATTGGCGCTAGTTCGCCCATTGAAATCATTCTCTGCTGAGGTTCAGCACTATTAGGGTTATTAAGGACTGGAGGACGAATCAGATTATTCGGATTTGACATTTTTCTCTTGATTAGAAGTAAGCTTTATTAAACGAATTAATGAATTTGATTTTTTTGTACAGAGTTGGCTTTAGAGCTTCTTTTGACTTAGTTCCCTTTTTGAAAATTTTAATTTAAATTTGGTTATAAATATAATCTTATACCTCTGTATTTTTGTAAATATTTAATTAGGATTCTTCAACTTTCTTAAAATAAATTTCTTTTTTTCCACAACATTAATTGCATTATTATTTTTTGTTTGTATTTAACTTTTTCTATTATTTGAACTAGCTTATAACAATTTGTTTAGTTTTTATATCTGTCACTTAATTCAATACATTTGTATTTAATTGACTTACAATATAATAATGTTAACGAGCTGCATAGTGGTGTCTTCTAGAGATGTTTGCGCTGCTAGTTGCAATTTTCCCAGATTTCTTTTAAGTTGGTTATTGATGGTTTTGATTTGGTTTTTCTGATTAATCTCAGGTTTTTGCTCCTTTTGGTGTTGGCAGACGGGCTAGCACGTAATGCTTCCTTTTTACCGTAGTTACTGGGGGGCCTTTATCTGTACTTGATGTTCGCTCTACTTAAGGGCGTCTTTATTTAAAATTACGTTTTTTTCTTTAAAAATTTCGCGTGGCTTTTTCGGCACTTTTTTTCCTTATTGCTGCACTACTTCAGGGCTTTTGCAAAAAGGATACGCGTATTCGTTTTTTTTCTTTAAAAATTTCGCGTGGCTTTTTCGGCACTTTTTTTCCTTATTGCTGCACTACTTCAGGGCTTTTGCAAATAAGGATACGCGATTTTTTTAAAAAAGTTTTAAGTTTGCTCGGGAGCCAGTTAAATAAATTGTTTATTAAATTTGTTTTTTAAAAAGCATCAGAGCGAACTCTGATGGCTTTCTTTATTTTTTGAATTCTCAATTTAGACTAATTTACAAAATATTCTTAAGTTAACTTATTACCTAAAGCTTCGCTGCTATTCCGCTGCTGTTGTTGTTGTAACTATTGGTTGCTTTCTTATTCTCCTGCATCAGCATAAATATTTTCCAACGCAACATGATTGCGAAATTAAGTGGAGCGGTCGATAACTTTAAATTGCGAAGCGCAGTATGATTGAAATGGATTATGAAATATGTTTAATTAAGCTTAATTTAATGAGGGCGGTTATTGACCGACAGTTTGCGTCGTTAACTACATTGGGTATGTTTGTCGTAAACTTATATAAATGTTGTTATGATATTTGTTGTTATTTCTATTGTCAATGTGGCAATTAAAAGATTCAATCTTCTTTTTCAACGTTGTCAAAGATATCGTGTTCTAAATTCAAAGACAGCTTTTGCAATCTATTTGACGTGAAAAATTCTTTACTCCTTAAGTATTAAACTCTGCACTCTTAAATTATGCAGCATTAAAAAATGTTTTGGCTTTTTTTATAAAAAACATGGGTTCAAATTACAAATAAATTTTATCTGTTGGAAATCTCTATTTTTCGCAATCAAGAAATTATATGATTAAGTTTTAGTTAACATCATTCGAAAAGGCTCACACATCTTGTTTGGGAAAAATTTTTCTATCTTTGTCAGTTATCGCCAGTATAAGCGATTAAAAACAAATTAATTTTTTCCAAGGGTAAAATTAAAATTTTTTAGTACAAAGTTTCTTTTTTTATATTAAAATAAAAACGCTTTGAAAAAATCGCGCAAAGTTTTGATATATTAAGGGATATAAACAGTGTAAAAGTCTAAATTTGAAGTGTTTTTTGTTTATTTTATAAAAAAAGCTTAGTTTGATGGATAGGGTGGTTAAATTTTACGGGCCTATGTTGATTTTTAATAAAACACAAATTATTTAGGAAATTACTGTCATTTCTTTTTATTATGATAATAATGGTATGGTACAATTATGTACGGACAAAATATCGGCCAAATGGCCGCCGCGACCATCATCTTGGCGGCCAATTGACATCGCCACCACGTGAAATAACACGGCCATTGAATTTGTCGCACAAAAAGCCATTGTTTCGTTAGCTGTGTGGCAAGTGGCACCGTCTTGTTGAAACCACATATCGTCCACATCCATATCTTCCAATTCGGGCCATAAAAAGTTCGTTATCATCTCACGATAGCGAACACCATTCACAGTAACTGCCTGACCGGCCTTATTTTTTTTATACAAACAAGGGTTGGTCTTTGACCTGAAAGGAAAGGGATAGATTATTTAGAGGAATTGATTGGAGCCATACGTGAATTATTGATTCGGCGAAACAACCCTGAAAGACAACTTGAATTGCTTTTAACCGAAATTAGTGTTATGCCTTAACCTCGGCAAGCATTTTCAGTCTATTAGTTTGTTCCATTCCTTTAATTCTACATTTTCCACAATTTAGTTATGGATTTTTAGTTTTCCATAATTCTTTTCCATAGGAAATAACAAAGAAAATTAAAAAAACCATGACCGACCCGAATTCGAACCAGGGACCTTTTGGTTGAGAATATAGCGCACTCTCCACTAGACTACAAAGGCCGTTTTGGAAAAAATACGGCCCGATGATGCCGCCAGCCCGTAAAAACCGCACCAAACAGTCACTCTTTGTGGGTGCATTGGTTTTTCGACAATCACTCTTGGATTATCATTCGCCCAAATACGGCAATTCTGCTTATTGACGAATCCACTGAGGTGAAAATGTGCCTCATCACTGAAGATGATTTTCTTTGAAAACTTATCATCCACTGTTGCCATTTCTTGCCACCATTCTGACCATTGACGACGATTGAAATGGTCAAGAGGCTTTAGTTCTTTAGTCAATTGCGTGAGAGGTGCAATTGTTGGGCACGACGACGAGTTGAGGTGGACGGCTCTTCAGCCACATTATCGCGAACAGCAGCAATATTTTCTGCAGGACGAGCTGTACGAGCATGCACTGGTGTTTTCACATCTCCTACAGACCCGGTTTGTTAAATTTTTGCACGATTTTTCCGATTGTACGTACATTTGGACGATGTAATTGACCAAAAAAATCACGAAGTACACGATATGCATTTTGATTTGAACGTCCATTTTCATAATAAGCCTGAATAACTTTTACGCGTTGCTCGACTGTGTATCTTTCCATGGTTCAAATTGAATTAGTCTGAAATTGAGAACTGTCAAATGAAATGCAGAAAACTTGACGTTTACGTGTGGTTCACATTCAACATCGGCCCTTAAAATTTAACCACCCTTTATTATTGGCTATAGCCGGACGTAGGAGATTTAAAAAATATTGTTTAGAAAAAAATGGCGACTATTTAAAAAATTCAACATTTTCACGTGTTTTTCAATAAAAAATTGTTTATAAAAAAGTTACAAAAAACCGGCTACGTCAGGACAAAGAGACAGATTTTCTCAACAAACCCCATTTTGAATAAAATCGATCGGACGAAAACTGTCTAAGTTATGCTGTCAACCAGGTTAAAAAAGTGATTTCGAGTAAACGGCGTTTAAAGTTTTGGAAGAGCTAAGAGTGCTCGAATAGTATGAAAGCATTTGGCGCTATTTTCGAATACTTAACGTTCGAGTTTTCACCTGAAACTTGAGATACATATACTTTGGGGTGTAAACTAAATATTAATGACAAGAAAACAAAATTTTTTGATGTGTTACACTGTTCATACTAGGGAAGTCAATCCCTTGATCCAGAACGATTTAAGCCCCTTAAAATCCCGGGATTTTCTTAACGGGATTTTTAAATAAAAAAAATTTATATTAAAAATATTCATGTAAATGCAACCATTTCAATTTAAGTTGATGTGAATATAGCAGGACCCGAAAATAACAATTATTTTTTAAATTTAAGATAAAAAGATCATGTATAAAAAGTTTTTGTAAAATTCTTTTAAATATAACAATGTGACGTTATGAAGCTGGAGATTTCATTTTCGACATAATTTTTTTCATGATTTTTAAGATAAAAATCACTTCAAACCAATTATTTTTTTATCGATATTTTTTCGATCAGAAATAAAAGTTATTTCTTGGTAATTATTTTTTTCAATCAGAAATAAAAGTTATTTCTTGGTCATTATATTTCCAATCAGAAATAAAAGTTAATTCGTGGTCGTTATTTTTTCAATCAGAAATAAAAGTTATTTGGTAGTCGTTATTTGTTCAACCAGAAATCAAAGTTATTTCTTGGTCATTATTTTTTCGATTCAAAATAGCAGTTATTTTTTGACCGTTATTTTGTTCCGATCAGATATAAAAGTTATTTTTTGACCGTCATTTTTTTCGATCAGAAATAAAAGTTATTTTTTGATCGATTTTTCGATTTCTTTTTTTCTCAAATCAATTTTTCTTAAACCATAATCTCTTTTAGCGAAATTACAATGCAGCAGTGGCAACGAAACAAAGCAAATGAATCTGATTGTCTTATTGGGAAACAAACGAAATACAAACAAGGAAAAAGCAAAACTGCTGTCAAAACAAATCAATCACCGCAGTGATTTTCTGGAAGGGGAAAACGTGAGAAGACCCAAATGATATATGAATTTTTCTTAAACGTATTTTATATGCGTTTTTAAATTATATTATTTCTTACAGCCCTTTTCTGGCAAAGCAACAATTGTTACCCAGTATTTTTAATATTTCGATGTGTTTGTTGTAATTTTTTGATTTCAAACAAAACTTGAAGATCAAAAATAATAAGTTTTGATAAAAACTTTGATAAAAACCTGCTTTTTAGATAGTGAAAAAATCATTGAAAAATTTTGTTTTTTGAGCTTCAAATTTTATTTTGAAAATAAAAATTACAACAAACATAAAAATATTAAATTATTACTTTGTCAGAATAGGGCTGTTAGCCCTAAAGCTAACTAAGTTATAAACCAAGTTTGCATAAAAAAATTACGACTTTTTGAAATCTTAACGCCTTTTTTATTTGTTTATAAATAAATTGTGACTACGTTTTTATCACCAAGTGCATTACTACATTTGTTGAGTCCTGCTAACAAATTGGTTGAGTAATGTCAAAATTTTGTATGATAAAAGATTTAGCAGCTCGTTAGCAAGTTAAGGGAAGGTTCTCCTGGATTTTTTTGAAAAAATCCATTTTTTTTTTTTTACATAAAATGAAAGTTACATATATGTAGAAAAAATTTTGCGCCATAACTTCTGAACCCTTAAACAACACACTTTCATTTCATATCTTTGGAAAGGAACGTTAAAAAAAATGAAAATTTCAATACGACGCGTATTTCTCGAGCTAGAGCGTGTCAAACGTACCCATGTCACGCGCGCGTACCAACTTTCTAAAAACTTTAAACGCGTTTTTCTCGGAACCATGTTTTCTAATCTAACGGACAGCACAGGGCTTGTTCTATTGATCCGATTTCCTTCATTCAAAGAATGTTTGAAAGTATATACTTTTTTGTACGCCTGGAACCTAACATTGGCATAAAAAATTGTTTATTTATAATTTTTAAACGAGATCTAAGTAAAAAAAAAAGCAAAAAATTTCAATTTTTTTTTAAAAGTCCACAAAAATGGTTTTTTTTACCAAACTTAATTGAAGTTAGGTTCCAGGCATATGAAATGTTATCAATTTTAATAAATTTTATACATTTCTCATTTCAGTTCACTACCTGAGGCCCCACACTGTCCGCGGGAGGTCGATGTTTTGCGCGCAGAGGTCGACGAGATCCGCCATTTTCAAGCCGCCATTTTGAATTTTTCAAATATCTTTTTTTTTTTACTCGTCAATAAACCACGAATCAAAGTTCAAAAGCATAAGTTCGTATGTCTTTTCATTTTCCCACAAACCATTCTCAAATTTTGCTTGTTTTTCGGCCAAATCCAAAAAAATCCAGGAGAACCCTCCCTTAAGAAGCTCAGCACTGTGTTTTGTTGACCAAATACCATTTGTTAAGTCCGAAACGTCAAACTTATTGAAACGTATAACTTATTTAGTACTAAACAGTACCAAATTATTTTTTATTTGCAGCTCCAAAGTCTAAAAGCTAGTCTTTATTAATAAAAAACTAAAAATGTTGTTGGATTGGTAGAGATTTAAAACATTTAAAAGTTTCTGAGTAGCAAATCAAAAGTGGTAAAATACTGTAATATAAAAATTAAGTTACATTTTTAAATACTGAGCATTGGTTACACGAGTTATTAAAAGCACAGATCTATGTTGTTCCATGACTTTGGCATATCAGTTAAACACTTTGATTGCTGCTAACTTTAACATTTTAACATAAAAGCAATACTTAACAAACTGTACTGAATACCCTTGTCGTTTTTATTTATCACAACCAGTAGATGGCGTTTGAGTCGGGACATCTACTCTAAGCTAATGGGACAAAAAGAAAAGCTTCTTTGACGTTAGCAAAAACACAGTGTGAACGAGTTTTTTATGGGAATTATTTAAATTAAATCTGGAATACTGTTGCATATTCATAATTATTTTGTTGAAAAATCTTTTTTAGGTTTTTTGTATACAAACTATAATAAGAAACATTTTGATATATACGTTATGTTATAGATTTTTTCCTTTAAAAAAGTACAACTTTTTATAAGTTTTTTTTTATATTATTGAACAACTGTAATTCAGGACCGAAAAAAACAGAAAACTAAAAACATCAAATTAAATTTTGTATTATACTAGTATTTATTATATTAAAAATTTAGTTAAAATTTTTCAACTTTTGTCACCATTTTCCAAATTAAAGTGTCATTCATCATCAACATTTTTTAATATTCAAGTTAAGATTAGCTCAGCTCTCTCACAATATAAAATTTAAACATATTTTCTCTAATGGAAATTATTTCAGTTAAAATAATTTTTTTTTTCTGTTCGAAAAAATCGATCAAAAAATTACTTTTATTTCTGATCGAAAAAAATAACTTTTATTTCTGATCTGATCACATAACTTTTATTACTAATTGAAAAAACGACAACAAAATAACTTTTATTTCTGATTGAAAAAAATAACGACCACGAAATAACTTTTATTTCTGATTGAAAAAAATAACGACTACGAAGTAACTTTTATTTCTGATTGAAAAAATTAACGACCAAGAAATAACTTTTGTTTCTGATCGAAAAAAATAATGACCAAGAAATAACTGTTATGAAATGGTTCATTGATAGCGATAATCGTTATTGGCGGTCCCTAGAATATAGAATTAGAAAAACCTTTTATTGCGGCTGAAAAAGATTGTTAGGACGATGAGTGTGAATAACTTGAGCAAAGACTTGCAAAGTTTTAGAAGAGTTTGCAACATCGGGAATCAGCAATGTATTTGTCAGATATTCTGACTTGGAAATAATTTTGTTTTGTAGCGAGGGCAATCGTGATCAAAACATAAAAAAACATGAAGACGGTGTCTAAAAAAAATTTGTAACCTTTATACAATAATACCTTAAACTGTTCTGTATTTTTTTTATATTTTTATTTCTTTAAATTAATATAATTTGCTAGCCATTAATATTATTTAAGTTTTTTTGTGTTTATTAACAATAAGGGTATTCACAATTGAGTGGTATCGTGGTTTTTCCCCGTTGAAAACCAGAATCATGAGCACCCTTTAAAATAGAATTTGTGGTTGGGAACCTCCCACTATAACTTTTTGTTACTATGCAAATAAATTAACTAATTTAATATATTTTTTTTTATATGGCATAAAAAGTTGAACTTGCATTTTGAGCTACGTACATCCAATTAGAAAATAACTGGCAACCGATGAGTTGTTTATGGAACTTTAAAAATCACGTTAGTTAAAAAAATAACATTGGACTTCTTAACATTACCTTACTTTTGGTTTTTAGAGATTTCCTGTAAAACAACAAAAAATATAAAAACCGCTCGATAAAGTGTGGTATCAATACCACGGGGTTTATAACTACACTGAAAACAACGAACTGAATTGGCCATAGTACGCGCGAAGTCAGTGGAGCATTTTCCAGATTAGAAAGAGAGTCAAGTCGAATGGGTCTGGCAATGAATGCAGATAAGACGAAATACTTGGTGTCAACAAACAAACAGTCCTAGCGTCTTGGATCCTACGTTACAGTTGTCACCTGTATACCTCCTTCGAGGTTGTGAAGGACTTCGTCTACCTGGGATCCAGCTTAAACTCAACCAACGACATCAGCATTGAGATCAAACGAAGAATAACTCTTGCCAACAGGTGTTACTTTGGGCTCAGTAGGCAATTGAGAAGCAGAGCCCTCTCTCGACGAACGAAAGTCACGCTCTATAAAACGCTCATCATACCCGTCCTACTCTATGCATCACAAGCCTGGACGCTGAGCAGCTCAGATGAAAGGACTTTAGGAGCATTCGAGAGAAAGATTCTTCGTAAGATCTACGGACCAATCTGCGTCAATGGCGAGTATCGAATATGGTGGAATGATGAACTGTACGCTGACATCGACATAGTCAAGCGCATTAAAATCGAGCGGCTTCGCTGGCTAGGTAATGTTCAGCGCATGAAAGACGATGCTCCAGTGAAGAAAATATTCGTTTCGGTACCCAGCGGTGGTCAACGTAGAAGAGGACGACCGTATCTTCGTTGGAAAGACCAAGTAGAGGACAACCTGACGAAGCTTGGAATTCCCAACTGTCGCCAGCAAGTGAAAGACAGAAATGGCTGGCGCAAATTCTTAGATGAGGCCAAGACCGACATACGGTTGTAGCGCCAACTAAGTAAGTAAGAAAACAACGGAATTGTGAATACCTTTATGTGTTTTGTTTTGTTGCTTTACAAATGAATTAATTTACATTTTTTTATTTTTAAGTAATAAATAATAAAAAGTTGTATTAAAAATGTTTTGAATTATTTACTTCTTAACGTTTCCCGAAGAAACGTCTATGACTAGTCCCGAACTAGTCCCGGGATACCGGTAAAGAGATTTTCAATCCCGGGATACAGAAAAGCTTTCGGGATTGGACTCCCTAGTTCATACTCCTTAAGCTGAAAGCCCAAAATTGAATTAAAAAACTAAACTTATTTCTAAGTTAATAGTTTATTGAATAGGTAATAGCATAGCCTGCCTTTCTTTAAACACCCATACATAGTTTTGTATATAAAAAAAAAATAGCAAATTTTTCGAGCCCATAGTAGTATGTATATGGGGGTTCTGGACCACTTTTTGTATGGGAAAAATGTGCACTTTCTGTCTCTTTTGCACTCATTGAAAAGGTATCTTTCTTCTCGCTCTTCCTTATAAAAAAGACTCATGTGTCACCCTTTGAAATAAAAAATGGTGCATACTTTTAGGGGCACAAAGAAAATGGAAGTATGCAGTATATCTGTCTTTTTCGCACTCACTGAAAAGGTATCTTTCTTCTCGCATAAAAACGACTCAAGAGAGCCTCAAAAGACTTCAGGGGCACAAAGAAAATAGCTCATGTGTTACCATCACGGTTGCCGCTTGCCTATTTTTTGTTGTACCAAATGCTCCATAAAAATGTACCAATTAGGAAAAAATGTACCAATTTTTTTTTAGTATAATAATTTGATAACATTTTTTATAATAATTCACTGAAGTATATTTGTGTACACACCATGTTATATGCTATTAACAAAATAATAAATACATTAAAATAGTTCTTCTGCTGGCCAAATATAATGAGATTCATTGGGTTCTAAACACAATTTTTTAGAGAGCTTTATGTTGTTAAGTGTTTTATATTCTAATTTATTTCTTAGCTCAGTTTTAATCAGGCTAAAATAAAAAAATATTGGTTCAGCAGCTGCTGAACTATATACAAAATTGATAAAATCATTAAAAAAAATTTCCCCCAATCCAATCTTCACGACCCTGACTTTTTCCAAATATACCCAAATTTTTCCCAATGTCATTACAATTTTAAAAGCTTATATTTGAACCCTGAAAAGGATTTCTCTGAGTCAAAATAACGTCAGGTTCGCATTTTATTAGATGATATTTGAATATGAATTATTGAATTATGACAATAAAGAAATTTTATTTTCTGACATAACTTGTGAAGATATTATTATATTATGTTGACTTTATATGATTTAAATACAAATTCTAAATGTTTGATAGTTTAAATCATACTTGATTTTAAATACAAATTCTAGTTGTTTGATAGTTTAAAATCGTTTATTGAGCTTAAGGTCAAATCAAACATTTAGAATTTGTATTTAAATCATATAAAGTCAACATAATTAATATAGAGGTCATTTAGAAAAAACTTTGATATTATTATATTTTAATTATTCAGATCTTCTCTACCTAAATCGAACTTGTCTTTAATTTGTTTTATAATATCTGTGGTTATAAGAACAATTTTCTGATTGGAGATATTTTTCTGCTTTAGTGGCAATTCTCAAAAAAATCCTCAAGTGTCAAAAAATGTGATTTTTAATATATATGACAAGAAAAGCATGTCAACTTTCAACTTTTGAACTTAATGCAATGCAAGTTCCACTAAACTGTCTGAACATTTCTCCAGTGCTACCAAATTTTGCTTTTTGTTACATTTTGTGAAATTGTAAATTTTTAACAAAATGTACCAACTCGGAAAATAGTGTATCAAGGTACCAAGTTAAAAAAATATGTACCAATTTTGATACAATTGTACCAAAGTGGCAACCGTTGTCACCAGTGAAATAAGTGTGTGACTTGTGTGTGTGTGTGTTTCATCCTGCTTGTCCATACATTCGCGAGCGGCAGTGGAGGGTTCGGAGGTGCAATTGAAGGACAGATCAAAAAGCCACGATTTAGTCTGTTTTAGTAAAGCAAATTTATTACGAAGGCACCTTAAATTGCTTGGGAGGCGGTTGAACAGCCTAGGTGCTATAGACGTATAAGACGACAAAAAGTGTTGCAATTTATGAGGCGGTTATAAGTTATAATTTGCATAACATCTTTTCATCAGATAGCCGGACCTAATAAAAAATATTTTAAGACTTTATAAAAAAAAGATGTTTTACAGGTAATATATGTGGTTGTTTAAGGGAGGGTTCTCCTGGATTTTTTTGGATTTGGCCGAAAAACAAGCAAAATTTGAGAATGGTTTGTGGAAAAATTAAAAGACATACGAACTTATGCTTTTGAACTTTGATTCGTGGTGTATTGACGAGTAAAAAAAAAAAGATATTTGAAAAATTCAAAATGGCGGCTTGAAAATGGCGGATCTCGTCGACCTCTGCGCGCAAAACATCGACCTCCCGCGGACAGTGTGGGGCCTCAGGTAGTGAACTGAAATGAGAAATGTATAAAATTTATTAAAATTGATAACATTTCATATGCCTGGAACCTAACTTCAATTAAGTTTGGTAAAAAAAACCAATTTTATGGACTTTAAAAAAAAAATTGAAATTTTTTGCTTTTTTTTTTACTTAGATCTCGTTTAAAAATTATAAATAAACAATTTTTTATGCCAATGTTAGGTTCCAGGCGTACAAAAAAGTATATACTTTCAAACATTCTTTGAATGAAGGAAATCGGATCAATAGAACAAGCCCTGTGCTGTCCGTCAGATTAGAAAACATGGTTCCGAGAAAAACGCGTTTAAAGTTTTTAGAAAGTTGGTACGCGCGCGTGACATGGGTACGTTTGACACGCTCTAGCTCGAGAAATACGCGTCGTATTGAAATATCCCTTGGCACAAACATTCTACATATATGTAACTTTCATTTTATGTAAAAAAAAAATTGATTTTTTCAAAAAAATCCAGGAGAACCTTCCCTTAAATAGTGGAAAGCTACTTGCAAAACGATTTCTTTTACATATTATGCGGATGACATGTTTTTGAGCACTAAGTAGAGGATTTACTTTATTACTATGCGTACTTCCCCAACATGATAGGCCATATTATAATTTCGAATGAAAAATGCCATAGTAAATACATGTTAGCAATTTTTCAGAACAACAATTTTTTAAATGATACATCTGTCTGGTTACACTGATTAGATATTTCTTTAGAGCGGCTGTGTGATCAATCCAATTCATTTTCCAATCGATTATTAATCCAAGATATTTAAAACTTTTAACGCAGTCGATGCGAAAGCAATTTGTGGAACAAGAACTGGATTCAATATAAGTGAGAATGTTAGTTTGTGAACCACAAATACCTTTACAAACTGAATACTTTTCACAGTTTGAGCAGTGAAACGTGAAGTTGTTAAGTCTAGCTTCTTTACCACTAACATTAAAAATCATGAGTTTTGTTTTGTCACTTAGAACTAATTTGTGAGTAGTGAACCAATGTTTTAAGAATTCCAAATCGCTTTTAACTGCAATCATAAAGTAAAACACTGTATCACAGGAATATGTACAAGCCATATCATCTGCAAATGCTATTTTCTGAAAAGAGAATTTTTGAGAGAAGAGAATTAATAAATATTAAAAACAAGATAGGACCCAAAACTGAACCTTTAGGTACACCAATGTTTATTTCTCTAAAGCAGTGTCGGGCAGCTTTGCACACTTGAGATTGTGTTTGTGCAGTAAAATATGTATTCATCTCACCTACAGAACGATCAAAGCTTCAGTGTTCAAGCGAATGTCAAGCAGATAAGATCTGCGCTTGCGTGTTCCTTGAATATATTTTATTATATTTGTGTCGATAAGCAATAATAGCTTAAGTCGTTTTAAGACAGAACTGAGTTATTGATATAGTTGTGTTCCACGTATTTATCATTATGAACACACAAAATCTAGAACTACTAGCATGACCTTAGCCAAAGATATGACGCAAAAAGAAAAGGGCCTTTCATATAACTTATATGGCGATTGAAAACTTTGAAGCAAGATTTCTGGAAACTTTGAAAGAAGACTTAAGCTGTTATTGCTCATCACCACAGATATAACGTAAGATTACACTGTATAAAATTTTATGTATGCAAAATTTTTGGAAGTATATATCAAAAAATTTTGTATTTTTAAAAAATAGCGGCATGGCGCGGCATCAAAGAGGTAAAATTAAAATTATGCAATATAAGGCCAATATAAGGTAATTGTGGGGCATGCGATGGAGAAATTAATTAATTATTTAAAAGCGGCATTTCCACATATCATATCATACAGTTCCATGTGCGTATAAAGAAAGCATCTTACGCTGTCAGCTTGGCCTTGGCAAATCATAATAAGCAACATAAGCACAATAAAAAACATATTTGTTTTTTACTATTAGCCTGCCTTTTTACATTTCCGTCTGCTTATTTGTATTTCACATTATCCGTCTGTTGGTCTGTTTCCTTTTGCCATTCCATCCACTACTTATTTATTTAATTTCGCAATACAAATCCGAGCAAAAAATATCCCATAATGCCTAATAAGATTTCTGCAAAAAGCGCTTTAGCACTACTTTGTTTTCAGTGTGAGCTTTAAAGCGCTCATTAATACATACTCAAGATGAGAAAGTATAGGTGTGCAAAGCTGCCCGACACTGCTCTAAAGGAACTAAGATGATTGCATATTTTCACTCTTTGTACTCTGTTTGATAGATATGAACAAGACGACATGGCTCAAAAAAGAAAGTATTATTAAGATATTCTTCCTTATCTAGACAATTGCAATAAATGAACTGCAAGCCATTGTGAGAACCCACAGCATTTCCAATGTTTGAAAAATATTCATTAAAGATATTTGCTTTATCGTCTTGATTCGAAATTTCATTGTAATCTTTTTAGAATGTTATTTACAAGATCCCATTATTTTTTAACGTTTCCCTTTATTTTAATGGATTCATTTAAATAAAAATTGTTTTTAGCTATAACAGTCTCCTTGGAAATTTCTTTACAAAAAATTCTATAGTTTATTTTCATGTTAGCATTAGTTGGATTTTTTAAACACTTTTTATAAAGCCTGTTTTTCAGTGTTATTTTTTGGAGTAATTTAGCGGTCATCCATGGTTTAAGCCTTTTTTTAATTAAAACTGTGTGCATGACACTTTTTGTACAGTGACCAACATGTTGCGTTAAAGTTTTGATTAAATTATCGAAAGCTATTGATGAATTAAATTCATTGTATACGCTATCCCACGATTCATATAGAAGCCTATTGTTCAACTTGGAAAAATCTGTTTTATATGTTGCAGAAAGCTGTGGTGTACTTTCATTTTTATTCGTTTCAATATATTCAAAATTTATGCAAGTTAAACAATGAAAAGTTAAAAAACTTTTTAACAAAAAAAAAATCAACTTCAAAACCACTACAAAGTAAAAAATAAATTTAAATTACTTTTCACATTAATTCTTGGGCAAATTTGTTAATTTATTTATATATTGGGGGTTGGAATTAATTTTAAAGGTTTTTTTTCGGTTTTTGAGCATTTATTTAGAAACAACGGTACAATGTATATTATTCAAAGTATTGTCCATCGTTAGCTACAACATTTTCCCTTTTTTCTGGTAGCATATGGATTCCGCGCCGGAAGAACGATTCGTCTTTTGAGGCAATCCACGAATCGACCCATTTTTTGGTATCCTCGTAAGAAGTGAAGCGCTGCTCAGCCAAGCCATGCGTCATCGATCTGAATAGGTGGTAGTCGGAAGGGGCTATGTCTGGGCTATAAGGCGGGTGGGGTAGCACATCCCAATTCAGCGCCTCCAACGTTTCCTTGACGGTTCTTGCAACATGTGGCCGTGCGTTGTCATGTTGAAAAACCACTTTGTCGTGTCTTTTGGCATATTCCGGCCGTTTAACCTTTAATGCTCGGCTCAATTGCATCAATTGTTGTTGGTAGCGTTCCCCAGTGATGGTTTCGTTAGGTTTTAGCAGCTCATAGTACACGACACCCTTCTGATACCACCAAATACACAGCATAAGCTTGGCGCCATGAATATTCGGCTTGGCCCTCGATGTTGATGCATGGCCGGGTGGTCCCCACGATTTTTTTCGCTTAGGATTATCGTAATGGATCCATTTTTCATCGCCAGTGACAATACGATGCAAAAAACTCTTCCTTTTATGCCGTTGAAGCAGTTGTTCGCACATGCAAAATCGCCGTTCAACGTCTCTCGGCTTCAACTGGTACGGCACCCAATTTCCTTGCTTTTGAATCATTCCCATGGCCTTCAAGCGTTTGCCGACCGTTGATAAGTCGACTCCCAATGATTCTGACAATTCTTGAAGGGTTTGACACGGGTCTTCATCGAGCAAAGCCTCCAATTCCTCATCTTCAAACTTTTTCGGCTGGCCCGGACGCTCTTTGTCTTCCGTATCAAAATCACCACTTTTAAACCGACGGAACCAGTACTCACAAGTAGATATCGATGGAGCATAGTCCCCGTAGGCCTCAGTAAGCGTGCGTTGTGCTTCAACCGCTTTTTTCTTCAAATGGAAGCACAAAAGTAAACCTTCCCGCAAATTGCGTTTTGTTGGAACGAAAGTCGACATGTTCACAGAGAAAAAAAAATATGTTGTTTACACTTCAGTGGAATGACACATACTGAAAAATGAAGCTTAGACAATGTGCTTTGAAATGAATATAGTCACAGGTGTGCCCGATGCGATCTATTGATAGTTACGCCATCTCTTAGAAAACCTTTAAAACTAATTCCAACCCCCAATATGTATATTATTAAATTGGAAATCTTATTACTATAAATATTTCTATTTTCTATTATTAATTTCTCCTGAATATAAAACCTTTAAAGCCGGAGCGTTTATTTTATAAAAGTCTGACTATATAAGCGCCGACTTTAAAGGTTTTATATTCATGGAGAAATTAATTAATTTATGATAATAATAGAAAATAGAAAAAATTTATAGTAATAAGATTTCCAATTTAATAATATATATATGTAAATTAACAAATTTGCCCAAGAATTAATGTGAAAAGTAATTTCAAATTATTTTTTACTTTGTAGTGGTTTTGAAGTTGGTTTTTTTTTTTGTTAAAAAGTTTTTATTTCTTTCTTTTTAGAGATTATGATAACAATTTTCCCATTCTTGAAACGAATTTTCTTACCCTAGTGTCAACATTAACTGAGAAACAGTATTTTTCTTATATTGCCACGTCCTTTTGTCCAGTAATGCCCACTTTATTGACCGTATATTTTCATAATTATGCCATAGTATCCTAGTGTCAATATAATTAGAGTTATGGCATTTTTCTAATATTGCCACGCATTTGTCGAACAACGCTCACTTTTTTGACCGTAATTTGTAATAATTGTTCCAACAGCTGTACAAATTTTCAGTATTCTAGTATCAATATTAACTGAGATACAGTATTTTTCTTATATTCCCACGCCCTTTATAAAATTACGCCCACATTTTTGACCATAATTTGTAATAATTGTTCCTAACCCTGTACCAATTTCCAGTACCCTAGTGTCAATATTAAATGATACATAATTATTCTTATATTTCCACGCCCTTTTGTCCAACAACGACCACTTTCTTCACAGTAAATTTTCTAATTTTACCTATTCCTGTACCTAATTTCAGTACCCTAGTGTCAATATTATTCTAGTTATAGCGTTTTTCTAATATTGCCACGCCCTTTATCAAATAACGCCCACTTTTTCGAACATCAGTTTTAATAATTGTGCCAACCCTGTACTAAATTTCAGTACTCTAGTGTTTATATTATTCGATATACAAAGTGTTTCTTATATAGCCACGCCACTGTGTCAAAGGGCTAATGCCGCCCTTTTTTAGACGGGCACCTCCGCATCTACTATCTCTATCTGTTGACAAAAAATTGTGGCGATCGGGCAAGTACTTTAGGAATTATCGATGTACATACATAAAAAAAAACCAATCAACTTGAGAACCTCCTCTTTTTTTAAGTCGGTTAAAAATCAAAAACTGAGCTACTAATTAAAATCTGTTTCGACTTATTTAAACGCACAAAAATATGATCAATACACGTTTCAGAAGAGTTTGTTATACGAGTTGATTAATTTATGCAACATTCAAGAAAATATGAGGAAAGCAAGAACAAGTATTTGTCTACAAAAACTGAAGACCGTAAAATATCTATATTAATATCGCCTAAAACTATAAGATGATCGGATTTATCAGTTGATAACAAATCATTTAAATCATGCAGAAAAACTTCTTTCGATGTGCCTTCGTGAAACCTATAAATACATATAAACGAAAAATTCTGTTTAACAAATGAACAATTTACTTTTAACACATCGGAACTCTGAAAATTCAAGCATTGAAACTCACAATTTATATTTTAAACGACAAAAACTGCAACACCTCCAGAAGTGTATTTACTCTTACTATTTGCAAAAAAACTACAACCGGGTATATTGAAAAGGGACTGTTCCTCCTCATAAATCCATGTTTCAGTCATAAAGATAAAATCGGGCTTTTTGATGAAGGAATTAAGATGCAATAAGAACGTATCAAAATTTTTACGTATACTTCTAATATTTTGTTGAATTGTATAAAAATTGTTAGAGGTTTTGTTTGGGTTAAATAAAATACTGTTATAATTGGCATTACTGCAATTTTCAAAAGGAATATCATATAAATTATCACGAGGATCATAAACAGGACTGTTCATATTACACACAAATTTAATTTTAGAAGATTATATTAAATAGTCTTACTTAGATCCTCAAATGAGTTCAAAACAATAACTTTATCTCCTTCCTTTTTGCGCATAAGAACTCTGCCTCTTTTATCCCAAACAAATTTAATTTTTTTTTTTCTGTATGTATCTGAGCAGCTTTCAAAAGATCCCTAGTAAAAACTGATAAGCTATCATTTATATAAATATTGTTGTTGCTATCACTGCCAAAAAATCTGCTGCACAATTCTGCAAAAATCTGCTGCACATCGTTGCATTGCTAGACGAAGAATTTCCACTCTTTCTAATTTTTTTGACGTAACATTGTAACGAACCTCCGGCGATACGTCGCTTTCCAGCCAGGGTAATGCTCAGCGGCTGTCCGGGATTCTTTCCAAGAATTATGGTTGGAGGTTTTTTGGTGGTGGTCCGCTCGCACTCCTTCTTTAAGGAAGCACTATTTGGCGCGGATCGCAGGTGTGGGCTACGGCCCACTTGGTGACTGGCGATGAGGTTGGTGGCCGGTCTGGTCGCGTTGAACTGTCCTCGTCTGATTCGGTCAAAGGAGAGGAGTTCGGTTGGAAATGGCGTGCAGTTTGCATCGGGATTAGGATTGAGGATGTGTGCGTGTGAAACAAAGTTCGCAGAGATTTGCAGGACGCAACCTTCAAATTTGAAGCTTTGTTTCAGTTCACGAGCTAAGGTTAGGTTTAGGTATGTGTGTGTGAAACAAAGTTCGCAGAGATTTGCAGGACGCAACCTTCAAGTTCAAAGCTTTGTTCCAGCGCACGGGCTAGGATTAAGATTAGGTGTGTGTGTGTGTGTGTGTGTGAAACAAAGTTCGCAGAGATTTGCAGGACGCAACCTTCAAATTCGAAGCTTTGTTTGAGCGCACGGGCTAGGATTAGGATATGGTGGGTATGTGTGTGTGACAGAGTTCGCAGAGGTTTGCAGGACGCAACCTTCAAATTCGATGTTCTGGCCACCGCAATGGTCATGATTAGGATTGGGTGTGATGGAGTTACCTTACCGTCTTGGTGTCGGTTGTCCGTCCGACCTGTTTCCTGACAAGTTAAAAGAATACTTTCGACTATTTCCAGCTCCAAGTAAAAGACGTCTGCTTTCTTTGATATCTCTCGTTCGACTCTTTATTTCAAACTCTCAACTAAGACTAAATGGTGGCTGGCACCAGCGTCATGCGACGCATACAATTATATTTAGGCCCCTATTATGTATTACAACTCAACTTAAGTTGACTAGATTCAACTAATTTTTTTTCGTATAACTTATTACATACATTTCAGTTGAACTACGTCGTTTGAAAATTCTTAATAGATGGTAGCAAACTACATGGTTCAATTAAAATATATGCAATACGTTATATGGAAAAAATGTAGTTGAAGCGAGTCAACATCGCATACCATCGCATACAGAATACGTACATAATAGGGGCATTAATTTTAACTTAAACGAGATGGCTACACCCGACCTAAGTTGTGTGAGCGAGCAGATGTTTAAGTTATTATTTAATTCTAATTATGCATAGTATACGTGTGACACATAGTGTCGCTTATGCGGTTTGTCAGTATGTGTGACATTTTGAGGGGAAACTTAAATATGTTGTTTATTTATCTCAACATGATTGAGCAGCTAGGTAAAATACGTATGTAGCTATGTTAGTATGTAACTGCTCGAACTGAAGGTCCGATACAGGGTGAATAATTATAAATTGTGTTTAGTGTTCAATCTTTAAAAGTTAAGTTCAAAATATTTGTAAGTACTAAATATGTTGTTTCGTTATTGTAGGTATAAACTCAAAGTTTTACTTCTTAAAACTAATGGCTATCTTATAAATGCTTGCATTTAAGTGTTTACAATTAGTAGTAAACAGAATAAGATTAATAATAAATGTTTAAATGGTAACTATGTTTTGAAGTGACTGTACCTGTTATCAGGCAGATAACAAAAATAAAATATAATGAAAAATACCAAGTGGCGTGATTGAGCGGCGCTTCGTATAGTTGATGCAGCTGCTGCATCTTGGGTATATAGCGAGTATGCATGCTAACTTGAGCATTTTGCCAAGTATTGTCGGTGGCGTGTTGACTGAATTGCGAGGGCCGTTAAATTGTGAGGGCCGGTTTTGACCTTGGCAAAAGGGGTCCTTTCAACATTCGTCAATATGGCTATCTGAAATGTTGATGTCCAGGCCCTTTGAGAATATGTTTTAAGCTGAATCCAGTGCGTTGTTGTTTTCTAGATTTGGAACACCAACAAGTTCGATGTATTTGGCTCTGTTTTTTGTTTCCGTTTACTTCATTGCTTAAAATATTTTTTCTTCTTGTAACTTATCTATTAAACTAAGTGTTTTATATAAACGCACGCTTTGCTTGCTAGATATCGACTGACTTTTTATTGAGTTGTTTGACTTAAACTTACTAACATAATAGGTACATAATATTAGAACTATAACTTAGTCTAAGAGCGTAAAGAGATAACTTAAGAGTATGTATAGAGTGAATACACAACACTCCTCCCAAACTAATTAATATAATATAATCAATAATGAATTATGTTTTTAATTCCTGCAATTGCTTTTTCCTACTTCTGGTCATGACGCCTTGTCTAACTTCCTTAATAACTTCTTCAGGTTTATTTTCAGATTGCACGTCTTTCTCAGTTTCAGAGCATTCATTGTTCTCTATAGCCGAATCTTGTTTTATTATAATATTTTCATTATTCTTATTTAAATAATATTTCCTTATCTGGTCTATATGAGCCTGCTTTTGGTGACCATCAACCAATACAATGTATCTAAAGCGACTTAATTTATTTAAGATTTCATTTCTAATCCATTTCACGGTATTTGAAAAAACATTTCTATACAGAATCTCTTCATTTACTCTAAATTTACAAACATTGTTTATTTTTATTTTACTATCCTCTTTTTTCCTCCTCAGTTGATTTAAGCGCGGTTTGTTTATTACTGGAACTTTCTCAGGGCTGCTGTTTAACAACCCCAACAAAGTCCTTGGATTGTATCGAAAAATCAAGCTAGCTGGCGAAACATTCGCGGTCGCAGTTGGAGTAGTCCTATACGAAATTAGAAATTGGCTTATATTGAGCGCAATAGGATTTTTTTTATTTACTGGGTCAAGTATAGCCTTCTTGAGACCATTTTTTAGGGTTTGCACTGCTCTTTCTGCACTGCCATTTGATTGAGGATGATATGCTGGTGATTTTAGAACACGTATTCCATTTGACTCACAAAAATTAATAAACTCTTTTGAACTAAAAGGTGGCCCATTATCACTAACTAACTGTGATGGTATACCAAATGTGACAAAAATTGCCCTCAATGACTGAATTACCGATTGTGCATTTGTTGTTTTCAATGGAATAGCCTCCAACCATTTTGAGTAGGTATCAAACACGACTAAAATTTGATTGCCTTCAAAACTACAAAAATCTATGTGAATCCTTTCAAAAGGGTATGTGGAGGTAGGCCAACTGGCAAAACTGCTTGTTTTCTTATTTTGGGACATTTGACATATCGGACATACTTTGATAAATTCTTCAATTTCTCTGTCGATGCCAGGCCACCAGATCACTGTTCTTGCCAAAGCCTTACAGCGTACTATTCCTGTATGTTGGTCATGCAAAAGGTTTAATACTTTTGATCGTAATTTTTCGGGCATAACAATACGCTCCCCGTAAAATAAACAACCCCCTTCAGTTGCCAAAGAGTCCCTTTTTAAATATAACTTTCGATCGATTTAGATCTTTTCTCTGGCCACACACCTGTGATAACAGAATTGTAAGCTGTTAAAAGATTTTCATCAGAATCTATCTCACTCTTTACATCAGTCATGCTTAACGGAAAATCACATACTTTCATCGCATTTATGCTGTCATCCTCCACCTCAGTACCAAAATGAACGGGAAGTCTTGATAAGGCGTCAGCATTTGCCATATCCTGTGCCTTCCTATACTTTATTTGGTAAGAATACATGGACAAAAATAAGGCCCACCTTTGTAATCGGTTTGCTGCCACTCCCGATACGTCCTTTCTCTCACCGAAAATTGCGCTTAATGGCTGATGATCACTATGGATGGTAAAGTGAAAACCATATTAGTATTTGTGAAATTTTTTAACAGCGAAGATAATAGCTAACGCCTCCCTATGTAATTGCGAATAATTTCTTTCTGCTGCACTTAATGTACTTGAAACAAACATGACTGGCTTTTCAACCCCCTCAACAATATGAGATAACACTCCACCTACCCTACACTAGCGTCTGCAGAGACTATAATTGGCTTGGTGGGGTCATAGTGCGTTAGAACCCCAATGTTAGTTAAAAGACCTTTGCAACGATTGAAACATGCTCTATGTTCTTCTTCCCAAGACCAGTTCACTTTATCTTTTGTTAAAAAAATATAATCTTTGAAGTTCACCTGACAGGCTTGGAATGCATTTGTTATAATAATTAACCATGCCCAAAAAAGACTTCAATTGTGTTTTATTATTGGGTTCGGGAGCTTGTAAAACGGCTTCCACCTTTGTTATACTTGGTGTTATTCCATCACCCGTTATGTGGTAGCCTAAATAGTCGATTTCGGTTTTAAAAAACTGGCATTTATCAATGTTTACTCGAACGTTGTGCTCTAGCAATCGGTCTAAAACTTTGATAACATTATCTTTACACTCCTCTTTGGTCCTACCTCCGATAATAATATCGTCAAAATATACCTGTACCTTCTGCAGGCCTGCTAAAACTTGGTTGATAATACTACAAAAAATTTGAGGTGCTGTTTTCAATCCAAACACCAGTCTTGTGAACTGATATAGGCCAACATGTGTATTTACTGTGAGAAGTTCTCTAGAACGTTCTGAAACCGGTATTTGTAAATACGCCCCTGTCAGGTCCAGCTTTGTAAAAACCTTCCACCCTGAAAAAGATGCTAGAATGTCATCAATGCGCGGAATTGCACTATGCTCCATTTCAACAAATTTGTTTATAGTACGCTTACAGTTCACGCACAAACGTATAGAACCATCTCCTTTGTTCACTACCACAAGTGGGCTTGCCCAGTTACTTCTTGTTACTGGTATTAAAACACCATCTTTGCATAGACGACTTATTTCTGCCTCTACTTTTTATATAATGCCATATGGAACAGAATATGGTTTGCAGAATATTGTGTAGCTTTCATTTTTCAATACAATTTCTGCTATATAATTTTTAATGACCGAATCATTTGCTTTAGAAAAAATTGAGTTATACTTTTGCAAAAATTCCAATTTATTTAAATCAACTGAGTTTACAAATAATGCTCTATCATTCTTAAATTCTAAAAAATATTTTTTCCAATTTTGAAATAAAACATCTAACCAGTTTCTTCCCAGCAAAGGACTAAAATAACTACTACTGTCTAAAACAACCAATTGTAATTGAAATTTAATTCAATTGTATTCAACTTTAGTTTCTATGTTGCCTAAAATGTTAAGTTTTTCACCTGATATCAGTTTAATTGGTATATTAGATTTATTAAGCTTAATTTTATGATAATATTTCAAATATTTATTTGTTCAAGTTGTCGGGCTCAAGGTCTTATTTATACATAAATAATTAAAAACTTTTAATGTTGTTTTTATTAATTTATTGTTTTTCCAATATTTCGACTTCCATCGGAAGTCATCTTCAGGGAAAACTGTTGGAGTAAACGTATACGTTAGAAAACATACAATTTTTTTTTCACATTAAAGTTTATCTTACATAAATATTTCTTGAAACGTTACATTAAACAATTTTTAAACGTGAATATATATTATTTCTGACTTAAGCACATATAAACATTAAACATTGAAAAACAATTACTACAGTAAACCCTTCTTTTCTATCCGGCGCTTAGTTTCTGACTGTGTTGTGTTTTTCTACATATCGTCTGTAAATGTGAGCGCATTTGTCCGTATCCATTTTAAAATTGAGTCGTTTTTGTGGGGGTAAATTTATGATGTGGAGCATCTCTAGAGTGTAGCGTCTCGCGTAATTATTTTCCTGTTGAAGAATTGTCGTATTTTCCAAGTCCGGTGTGTGCTTATGTTTAATGCAGTGAGCCGCTAATGCTGTTTTTTGCTCTATTGGTCCGTTGAGTAATCTCTGGTCTGATTTGTGCGAAGCTATTCTTGTCCGTAGTTTGTTTCTTGTTGTCCCCACATATGCTTGGTCACATACGTTGGACCCGTCTCCATTGCATGTTATTTTATAAATAACATTTGCCTTGTCAAATTTATCCACTTTTGATTTCGTGTTGCTGTAAAGTTGTTTTAAAGTGTTGTCAGTCTTCATCGCAATTTGATACTTGTCCTTATCGTAAATGTCCGATTTTGTGAATCTCTCTGAAAGACCAGGGATATATGTGAGAGCTTTGTATGTTTTTTTAAGTTTTTCATCTCGTTGATGTGTTCCTTCCTTTTTATACTTTCTGATTAAATTATTCGTTGTTTTTACTGGAAATTCATTGTCATATAGAATTGTTTTTATTATTTTTATATTGTTTTGATGGAATTCCTCGTCGCTTGTGTCTAGTATTTTTTTAATAAAATTGTTTGCTGTGTTGATTATTGTCCGTTTTGGGTGTTTTGAATAAAAGTTTATAAGTCGTCCTGTGGCCATAGGTTTTTGATACCAGTCAATTTTTAATTTATTTCCGTTTCTTATAACTAGCGTGTCCAGATATGGTAATCTTCCATCGTTTGCTTCTTCCTTTGTAAATTTTATATTTTTATGGAATTTATTTAGTGCATTTAATGTCTCATTGATGTTGTTGATTTTTATTATAGCGAATAAGTCATCTACGTATTTCGTAACTAGTCTTGGTTTTGCCTCCAATGTCTCCAATGCTCTGTCCAATAGTTCTTCCATTAAAATGTCCGCTATAACCGGTGATGCTGGGGATCCCATCGGCATACCTCTGAGTTGAGAGTAAATTTTGTCATTTAGTTTAAAATATCTGTTGTCTTTTATACAAAATCTTAAAATTTCCATAAATTTGTCTTTGTTTATTTTAGTGTGTTCTTTTATATTGTTCCATTTTGTTTCTATAATTTTGAGTGCAAAATCTACTGGTATACTTGGAAATAGTGAAATTACGTCAAAGGATATTATGGTTTCATCGTCATATATAAATGTGTTTGAGATCCGGTTTTTGAAGTCCGTTGCGTTGCTTATATTGTATTGGGAGTTTTTTGTCAGGTTTTTTAAGATATTTATTATATATCTGCATAGTCCGTATGATGGAGATCCAATGGATGAGCAAATTGGTCGTAGAGGCATGTTGTCTTTATGTATTTTTGGAAGTCCATATATTCTTGGCGCAGTTGCTGTGTTAGTGCTTATATTTTTCTTTTCTTTCGTTGTAATGACATTATTTTTTAACAAAAACTCCGCAATTTCGTTGTTTCTTTGTTGTAGTGTCGATGTAGGGTCTCTTTTTAAAATTTTAAATGTTGCTATGTTTCCAACTATCATTCTCATTTTCTTTTCATATTCAGTTTTATTCAATGCCACTGTTATATTACCTTTGTCCGAGTTTAATATAAGAATATCTTTATGATTTTTCAGAAATGTTTTTGTAGCCGTCACTGTATCAAGTATTGTTTTATCCCGTTCGCTTATTTTCTTGTTTCTCATGTGTCCATCTATGAGTGATGTAAATTTAGTTCTTGCCACACAGTCAGAAACTAAGCGCCGGATAGAAAAGAAGGGTTTACTGTAGTAATTGTTTTTCAATGTTTAATGTTTATATGTGCTTAAGTCAGAAATAATATATATTCACGTTTAAAAATTGTTTAATGTAACGTTTCAAGAAATATTTATGTAATATAAACTTTAATGTGAAAAAAAAAATTGTATGTTTTCTAACGTATACGTTTACTCCAACAGTTTTCCCTGAAGATGACTTCCGATGGAAGTCGAAATATTGGAAAAACAATAAATTAATAAAAACAACATTAAAAGTTTTTAATTATTTATGTATAAATAAGACCTTGAGCCCGACAACTTGAACAAATAAATATTATACTGAGGTCGCCAAACTAACTCAAAATATTTCAAATAGTCATTTTTGTGAATAACTGTTACACACGCCCCTGTATCAACTTCGAAAATTAGTTCACGATCTTCAATCTTTACTGTTAACTTAAGTGGTAATGTTCTTGTGTTTGCTTTACCGATGTTGTTAATGTTGTTGCAATGATCATAATCATCATACTCGTCTTCATTGTCCTCTAATGTCTGTATTTTTCGCTCTTGCAATCTTTTTCTACAAACCCTCTGTATATGCCCTGGCTTGCCGTAGTAAAAACACAGAAAAGTACGACGACTTCCATTCCCTTCGTGAATAGCTTTTGGAACTCTGCTGTTGTTCTGGTGTAGTGATGCTTTGCGTCTTCTCTCATCACTGTTAAAACTTCTGTCAGCATCTTCTTTTTTCCGTAATGCGTTAACTCTTGGTTCTTCTTTAATCATCTCAACGTTTGCTGATGTAATCTCGATTGCATTGGCAAGCTGTATTGCTTTTTAAAATGTTTTTAATTCAGCATCACTTAGGAACCGCTGCTGTATTTTTTCATCGCTTACCCCGCACAAGAACTGTATGAGCAGCGCTTTGTCCAAGAATGATCCGAATTCGCAATGCTGTGCTTGTTGTTTCAATTCGATAATGAATTCCGTTATGCTTTCGCAATGACCTCTAGTTCTTTTAAAAAATTTATAGCTATTAAATTTTTTTGCGGTTTAAAATGAATTTTCAACATGGAAACTAACTGGTCGTAGTTGTAGTCTGCTTCGGTTTTAGGCGCCGTTAAAGATACGATTACTTTAAAAAGCTCTGCACCTCCAACACTGCATAGAAAACCCACTTTTTCTGAGTCTTTTACGCCATTTATAGTAAAAAAATGCTTAAGTCGACGTTCATATAAATCAAAATCATCGCCCAAAATATAGGGATCTACCGAACCAATAATTCTATTCATTTCGATTTTAATCCTCGTCGCCACTGTTTTATATAAACGCACGCTTTGCTTGCTAGATATCGACTGACTTTTTATTGAGTTGTTTGACTTAAACTTACTAACATAATAGGTACATAATATTAGAACTATAACTTAGTCTAAGAGCGTAAAGAGATAACTTAAGAGTATGTATAGAGTGAATACACAACACTAAGTGCATTAGCATTCATAGTTTTTAGAGCAACAATTTTATTATCAACAAGCTCAAGAGTGATTTTTGGCATATTTTCTTCTGGGCTCACAAAGATTTCTGCATTGTTGTTATTATTATAATAACGATGTTGTTTCGGTGGTTGATATTTATGATTTTGCGACTGCTGCTGTTGTTGTTCTTGGTGTTGTTGTTGTTGATGAATGACTTGTCTTTGCGAAGTAAAGAGTTTTTGCTGAATATGTTGCTGCGATTTTTGTTGTTGTTGTTGTTGACGAAGCTGGATGTTATCATCTTGAGCAATTAACGGAGATGGTGATAACGAGTTATTTGTGCTTGTTTTTGCGATTGTGTTTTCCTCAATTTCTGCTGATTGTTGAGCGGGACTATAATAACTTCATCCACAACACCAGATGAGATTCATGAACAATATTCAAATCACTGTACTGATGTATTGAAAAAATGAGTGGATTTTAAGAACGTGATAGGGGTTGGACATTACTAGAAATATCACATTTGGAAAAAAATATTAATGCAGAAAAACTTCTTTCGATGTGCCTTCGTGAAACTTATAAATACATATAAAAGAAAAATTCAGTTTAACAATTGAACAATTTACTTTTAACACATCGGAACTCTGAAAATTCAAGCATTCAAACTCATAATTTATATTTACAACGACAAAACCCGTATTTTTACGTATACTTCTAATATTTTGTTGAATTATATAATTCAAATTCAACTTTAGAAGATAATTTATATTAAATAATCTATCTTAGATCCTCGAGGATCAGCCTGGCCGGGGACCCAGTTTAAAATAATTGCTCGGTCTTGAACGGTGTGCTCCGGATACCTGGCGTCCTCCGGTTCTAATCAGCCCTACCCAGGTACTGCGGATCTCTGCCTGGGTCGACCTTCCTCTCTCCGCCACTCGTGAGATCTAATATGGAAAACATTTCAAAAACAACTAAAACTTCACCATCCAAAAGGGGATCCGGAACCCTAACAAAAAACCCGGTAGGGACTTTATGTTCCGATGAAAGCGCTGTGGTATCTTTCCTCAATTCGCCAGGCTCCTCAATTACAAACAAGAGTCAGTCGATGATAGTGATACCATCTAATCATCGACCCCTCTCAACAACAGCAAGCACATCGAAAGCATGTGCATCGGGCATTGGACCCTCTAGTTCCTCGAAACGCGGGTTCGTCTAGTGGATCGGGGGCTAAAGTAATCCCAATGGTCAGTGCTAGGGGGGCCGATTATGAAAGAAGGGATCCTCTTAAAGCAGGTTACGCAGACCGCAAAAAGGCATCCCGAATTCTTCGACGTCTGGCCACTGACCCTATTAAGGAGGGTCAGGTCTCGAAGAGCGACATAGAAAAAATTAAGGAGGATATCGAGTGGACAAGATCCTTCACAGAAGTTGCTAAGAACAGCACAATTTTAGGGGTGACAGACTAGAACAGTGAGGATGGTAAGATACCCAAGCACCAATGGAGCTAGATAGAGGCTTCGCTCGCTAAGGTCACCTTACAGGTCCTGAAGGACAACCCTGCACAATTTTAGGGGTGACAGACTAGAACAGTGAGGATGGTAAGATACCCAAGCACCAATGGAGCTAGATAGAGGCTTCGCTCGCTAAGGTCACCTTACAGGTCCTGAAGGACAACCCTGGACCCCTCCGTCATGCACGGATGCGGGATGGTTTCAGGCAATGTCAAGCTGATGGCCTGTGACAATGAAAGATCCGGTGAGCTATTTAAAGCGGCGATTGGAAAAGTTGGTGAGGTCTACCCAGGCGCTCGACTAAAAGCAGTAAATTTGGACAAAATTCTGTCAAGACCAAGAGCCAGAGTAGGGGTTCCAGTCACCCCATCTGAACCTGAGGAGATGCTGGAAATGCTGAAGGTCTTCATCCCAGCTATATCCACTCAAAACTGGAAGGTGGTGAAGTTGGAACCTAAAGCTGAGGATGCGAAAACCGATCCCAAGACATCCAAGATGGAGGTTTTGTTGATTCTCAACAATGAATGTCTTGACCAACTAAACAAGGACAAATGTACTCTAAACTATGGGTTTAGTAAGACTCACCCAAGAATCTACAAAACGGACATGGTGTCTCTCGTAAATCGTGCGGTCTGTAGTGCCACGACTAAGAATCCAAGGAGCAGGCTCCGTCAGAGGAACCCCTCAGTGACGAAGAGGCTGACACCACGATTGTTGGAGTACCTAAGGATGTTCCGGGTACTCCAAATTAACTTGCATCACTGCAAAGCAGCTTCGGCTGCTCTCCAGCTTCACCTGGCAACGGGCGATGTCGACTTGGTGCTGATTCAGGAACCTTGGATGAACAACAATAAAATCCTTGGCCTGAAAACACCAAACTATAAAATATACTATGTATCTAACAAAGGCAAAACTCGAATTTGTATTTTAGCGAAAGTTAACTTGAGTTGCTTTATTCTCCTTCAGTTTAGTCACGGGGACCTCTCTGTGGTCAGCCTGGAGCTGGGGCCCAAGAAACTAAGGGTTGCTTCTCTTTACTTCCCCTATGATGAGCCTATACCCACGCAATCATTTCGGGAACTCCTACAGGGAACTAATCCAGCCACGCACATCATAGGTATATAGAATTAAGCTGGAAAATAACCAATCAATCCATGCCTCTAAAAATAAGAAATCTCCGTAAGACAAATTGGAGATGGTACTGTTACGGTGTGAATTGATTTACTTAAATAATTCATAATTGTCTATAATAATTTACTTTAATTCATTAAAAATACCTTTTTGACTACATCTATGTACACCATAAATTTCTGCTGCTCTTTAATGCATCTATGTAAATGAGAGCAAAGTAAACTATAATAACATTTTATTCTTTCTTTTTTATCTTCCGTTCTAACAAGAAAAAACGTGTAACCTTCTTCAAATAAGAGAAAATCATTCTGTGAAATTGTAAATTCTTCTGTTCAATTGCTGGTATTAAATTACCATTAAAAACCACAAGTGTATGTACTTACTAATATGAAATATTTGCTTACTTATAAGAAATGAAATTAATCAATAAACTTGCAGATTTTAGCTGCTGTGTATAATCAGCTCAAAGTACGGTTTTCATTTTTATTAAAAATACCAAGCGACCGAACATTTCTAAAATACTTTGCTGAAAACACCGTGCTACTTCACGAGCATTTGGGAAAACATTTTTGCCACTCAGATTTACGTAAGGCCGACATAACCTCAACCTAAGTTCGTCATGCCGAACCGAACTGGAGATGAGTCAGCTTCTGGAGACGATCAAGCACCACAACTCGACACACCCGCAACCTCCGCAGCAACTGCCGGATCATCCACCCAAGCTCCTCAATCGCCATCTGGAGATCGTGTAGCACCCGCTGCAAATATTGCGACCGTTGTCACCAAGGTTAAAGCAACAGCATCAACTCCAAAATCGTTAGTTAAGGTAGGCAACTTATCATTTAAAAATCCTCTTCCTTCCACTCGCTCTGGTCTTAAGCGTAACCAACCAATCGCTAAACGCATTCGCACTTCTGCCAAGCTCAATACTAAAACTACAAACAAAGATCAACAGGTTACATTTCAAACCCTACTCCCTAGCTCGTCGACTACTAATCCCATTTCAACAAGTTCTACTAGCTCAAACGCTTATGTGGTAACGTCACAAATGTCTTCACTCTCGATTAATGGCGCTGCCAACAACAATGCTCCACAGCAACGTTCGCTACTAGCGACTATACATAACTCCTTCGTTCCAGTGGCATCCAGCTCAGCAATGTTGGATAATGGCGCAAACAACAATCATCAAATTTCTGCAGAGGCTGCGCTCCGGGCTTGCGCTCCACAGCCCACAGCTTCTCACTTTGGTGCTAATTATGTTAACAGTGCAAACTCTTATAGCAACATAGGTTCTGTTAATGCAAATACAAGCGGCATAAATGCGAATAATATTTTTTACAATCCAAGCTCTGCGAACAGAAGTCATTATCTGCCTTCGTTTACAGCACCTACATACTTACAAACGTCATTTACTTCTGTACCATCTCAAGCGATCACCTTTCCATACGGCAATAATTTTAATTACACGCAGCCCAATACGAACCCCTTAATTAATTCAAATTCTACCAATTTAAATTTTGCACATCACAACAATAGCCAAAATCCATTCATTAGCCAACAAATCCCAACCTCGTCGTTTTGTCCAAATTTGAACAATACCACGAATGATATATCTTTATCAACTTCGCATATAGCAGCGCGTCATGCCATCAGTAAGGATTTACCGAGTTTTGCAGGAAAACCTGAAGACTGGCCAATATTCATAACAAACTATATGCAATCGACGGAAAGATGCGGATTTACTGACCAAGAAAATTTAATTCGACTCCAAAAATGTTTAAAGGGAGCTGCTCTAGAAGCTGTTAAAGGCAAACTTATGATGCCTAGTACAGTCCAATTTGCCATCGAAACGTTACGCATTTTATATGGGCGCCCTGAGATCATACATCAAGCTTTGCAAAAAAACTTACGAAACGAGCCCACTGTGCGCAGGGAGAGACTGGAAACATTGATTAATTTCGCGCTGGCTGTGCAAAATTATCGGACAACAATGCAGGCAATGGGTCTATCCGACTATTTGAACGATCCCATGCTTCTGAACGAACTCGTAGATAAATTACCTCCAGATTTAAAATTAGATTGGGGAAAATATCGAATCGCATTACAACGAGTTGACATTGTTTGTTTTGATAGCTGGCTGTATAATTTAGCGACTTGTGCATCTCAAGTAACTACTTTCTCGCCACAAGTAGCAGAATCGAAAAACTTTAAAAAAGAGCGTGTACTAGTCCATGACGTTATCGTTAACAGAGCTAATTCTCAACAGATTTTATGAGTCAAATGCAAAAACTATCATCGCTTATTTGAGTGCCCCGATTTTATCGCCTTGAGTGTGAGCGAAAGGTGGAATTTTATACGTTCTAACTATTTATGTCTACGCTGCTTTAAAAAGCACAATATAAAGAGATGCAATTCTAAACGACAATGTGGAGTGGACAATTGCAAAATGCCGCACAACTCATTATTGCATAGCCGAAATGAATGGCAGCAGCGTCAACAACATCAACAGCAAACAACTAGTCTTAGTCAAGCTCTTTTCTTTCATGCAAGGGAAAAGATTCTCTTCAAGTACATTCCTGTAACTCTTTTCGCCAATGGCTGCGCTCTTAACACCTATGCATTAATTGATGAAGGTGCATCTTGCTCCTTAATTGAAAGCGAATTAGCTGAGCAGCTTGGGCTTGAGGGTCCCATCGATGAATTGTGTTTGCAATGGACTGGCGAAATAACGCAAAAGGAAGAACAATCAAAAACAGTTTCTTTGTACATATCTGATCGTAAACACAGTTCTAAGTTATTGTTGAAAAAAGTGCGTACGATTAACAAACTTGATTTGCCAGTGCAAACTTTAACTAAAATGCAAATTGATAAAAGCAATCATTTGAAAAATTTGCCAATTATGCCATATAATGCAGTACAGGCAAGGCTTATTATTGGTCTCGACAATGCTAAAATATGTGTTCCTCTTGAAACCATAGAGAACGAAGATGACGAGTTAATCGCTACTCGGACACGGACGACACGGACGGCAGCAAGCAGGTAATACAGAAAGCCAACGAGTTCTTCACATCTGCTCATGCAGTTCTATTAGCAATAATTTGGACAACATGTTAAAAAATTATTTTTCTTTGGATGCTGTAGGTGTTAAGTTAAATCAAAATTCACCGTGCTCAAAGGAAGATGAGCGTGCAAAGGTAATTATGGAAAGCCAAACAAAATTTTTAAGTAACGAGAAGCGCTGGGAGACTGGCCTTTTATGGAAACATGACAAAATATGTTTGCCAAACTCGTTTCCAATGGCTAGGCGGCGACTGCTCTGCTTAGAGGCAAAAATGCAGCGCGATGAAGATCTGAAAAGATTTATCATTGAAAAAATTCGCGACTATGAGAAAAATGGCTACATTCGGAAGCTGCTGCCAAGACAAATCAACAACGACAGCCAATCTTGGTACATTCCAATATTTACGGTAAGAAATAAAAACAAAAACAAAACCCGAATTGTCTGGGATGCAGCCACTGCTGTCGACAATGTCTCATTAAATTCTGTGTTATTAAAGGGCCCAGACTTGCTAATATCACTCGTTGGCGTATTAATCAGATTTCGTGAAAGGCCAATTGCCATCTGCGGTGACATTCGTGAAATGTTTCACCAAATCAGAGTACGCAAGGAAGATCAACGCTTCCAACAATTTTTATGGCGTGATGGAGATACATCGCGTGCAATCGATGTTTACGCAATGACCGTGATGACGTTTGGAGCCTCATGCTCCCCATCTTTAGCAAACTTCGTCAAGAACAAAAATGCCGAGCGCTTCGCCGAAGAGCATCCTACTGCAGTACAAGCAATTTTGGATAATACGTTCGTAGACGACTGGCTGCAAAGTGTGGACACTGAGGATGAGATGAAGGTATTGGTTAGAGTAGTCCACTCCATTCATAAACAAGGCGGATTTGAGATGCGCAATTGGCTCTCAAACTCTCAGAGGGTCCTAAATGGATTAGACGAAAACGACGAAAACTCAATAAAATTATTTGATGAACCCGAAGGTAAATTTGAAAAGGTTTTGGGTATGTGGTGGGAGCCCACTAATGACGTATTAGCATTTTTTGTAAAATTTAATTCTGACGAATTCGACATGACTGTGAATCCGACCAAACGTGGTGTCTTGCGAGCCGTCATGACTATCTTTGATCCACTTGGTCTACTTGGCCACTTTGTTATTTACGCGAAAATCTTAATGCAGGAGATATGGCGGTCCAAAGTAGGATGGGACGACCTGATTCAAGAAACTGAGCGTGAAAAGTGGTTGATATGGCAAAAAATGTTGCCGACAATTACGTCTGTTCGGATCCCACGCTGCTATGCGCTAGCAAGCAATTCAAACGTTCAGCTTCATGTCTTCGTGGACGCCAGCATCGACGCTTACGCCGCTGTGGCCTATTTGCGTGCCGGATACAACAACAATATAAGATGTTCGATCGTCGCCTCAAAAACGAGAGTAGCCCCACTAAAGCCGATCTCGATTCCAAGAATGGAATTAATGGCAGCGATACTCGGTTTGCGACTTTGCAAGTTCATTTGCCAAGAGATTACTCTCAAAATCAACCAACGCGTATTCTGGTCTGATTCAAAAGATGTTTTATACTGGATCAAATCTGATGCCAGAAAATTTCAGCAGTTTGTTGCAGTGAGAGTTGGAGAGATTTTGGAGGACTCTGACGTCTCTGAGTGGAGGTGGGTTTCATCGTCGCAAAACGTCGCAGATGACTCTACAAAGTGGAACAACGTACCCGATTTGAATAACGACAGTCACTGGTTTCATGGGCCACCATTCTTGAGTGGTAGCGAAAGTGAATGGCCTACATCTGAATTTAGCAATCACGATAACGCAAGTGAAGTTCTATGTCACCGACCTATGGCACAGAAGAAGCAGACGCCAAAGTTGCAGTTGATAACTGCAGATCCAACTCGCTTCAGCAAATGGGAAAAATTACGCAGATGCCAGCTAAAAATTCTACTCTTTCTACGTAAAGTATTCAACCCAGTTCGGGCATGCAACGAATTCAAACCATTTCTCGAAAATATCGAAATTGAGACAGCTGAAATGTTTCTATTCAAAATGTGTCAAGAAGAGGCATACTTTGAAGATGTTTATCATCTTCAAAACGATAGTCATCTCGGTAAAAAGAGCGCATTATATAAACTATCCCCATATATAGATACGTTTGGATTATTACGAGTTAAAGGTAGAATCGATGCAATAGATGGCGTACCAATCAGCGTCAAACGGCCCATCATTTTACCTAAAAAACACAAAACAACACATTTAATAATCGACTACTTTCATCGCAAATATCATCACCAGCACAACGAGATAGTTGTAAACGAAATTCGGCAATCCTTTTATATATGTGGATTACAAGCTGCTGTTCGTGCCGCCGCGAGGTCGTGTCAATATTGTAAAATTCGCCGAGCGACTCCAACTGCGCCCGCAATGGGCGATCTTCCAGCTGAAAGGCTAGCCACTTTCACAAGGCCTTTCTACTATACAGGCGTCGATTACTTCGGGCCTCTCGACATTGTTGTTGGTCGCCGAAAAGAAAAGCGCTGGGGTGTAGTATTCACGTGTATGACCGTGAGAGCTATACACCTTGAAATCGCCGCGTCATTGTCTACTGACTCATTTTACTGATTCTCAAGCAATTCATCTGTCGTCGTGGCACACCTTGCAAAATTATGTCCGACAATGCGACAAATTTCAGGGGTGCCAGCCGTGTGCTAGCAGAGGAGATAGACAAAATTTCATCAAGTAAAGTCGAACGCCAACATCCGAAGATTAAGTGGGAGTTTATACCGCCAGCATCTCCCCACATGGGAGGGGCTTGGGAGCGACTTATTCGCTCTGTTAAATCTGTGCTTATGGACATATTGCCAAAGAGAAGTCTACGAGAAGAGCATTTAAGAGCTGTACTAGCTGATGTAGAAAATATTTTGAACTAGCGCCCGCTAACGTACGTTCCACTGGATTCTCCGGAGGCAGAGGCGCTGACACCAAATCATTTTTTGGTGGGATCCTCGAATGGTATAAGAGAGCGTGCGAATCCCTAGAGCAGTGGTATGGCATTGAGTAAAAATTTTCGGCTATCAAATATGATAGCAAATGAGTTTTGGAAGCGCTGGCTTCGTGAATATTTGCCGTGTTTAACTAGACGTACCAAGTGGTTCGAATCTTCGGCCCAAAAAATCACCGTTGGCGACATCGTCATAATCGCTGACGACAATGCAAAGCGAAACGAGTGGTTGAAAGGTGTTGTCGTTGATGTGCACCGTGGTAAGGATGATGCTGTCCGTAGTGCCGTTGTGAAGACGCAAAATGGTTTGTCTACGCGTCCTGTGGTAAAACTCGCCAAGCTAGACGTTAAATTGTAAACTCCTTCCAGATGTACGAAGTTTACGGGAGGGGCTATGTTACGGTGTGAATTGATTTACTTAAATAATTCATAATTGTCTATAATAATTTACTTTAATTCATTAAAAATACCTTTTTGACTACATCTATGTACACCATAAATTTCTGCTGCTCTTTAATGCATCTATGTAAATGAGAGCAAAGTAAACTATAATAACATTTTATTCTTTCTTTTTTATCTTCCGTTCTAACAAGAAAAAACGTGTAACCTTCTTCAAATAAGAGAAAATCATTCTGTGAAATTGTAAATTCTTCTGTTCAATTGCTGGTATTAAATTACCATTAAAAAACCACAAGTGTATGTACTTACTAATATGAAATATTTGCTTACTTATAAGAAATGAAATTAATCAATAAACTTGCAGATTTAAGCTGCTGTGTATAATCAGCTCAAAGTACGGTTTTCATTTTTATTAAAAATACCAAGCGACCGAACAGGTACAATAAACTTATTAAAACATCACTGAATTCAGTCACTTCTCCCCCCGTTACTAACAAAGAAGATTTGGACCTTCTGGTTCTAGACTTCACCAAAAAATGTTCGGATGCGTTAAACAGAGCATGTCCGAAAAAAGTTTTCGAAAAATCCCATAAAACCGTATGGTGGTCTCGGGCGATTGAAATTCTCAGAAAGGACTGTCGTAGAGACTTCAACTACGCAAGGCGTAGCAATAGTGAGGACTCATGGAATGGCTATAAGTCCAAACTAGGCATTTACAAAATTGCAATCAGGAAAGCAAAGAGGGCCTCTTGGTCCTCCTTCTGCACAGAAATAGAGGGTACTTCCGAGGCTTCAAGGCTGAGGAAAATACTATCGAAATCCCCGTCAGTACCTTTCTTCAAAAGGAAGATGGCACCTGGACGGATTCATGCATCGAAACCCTAGATATACTCAAGGATGCGCATTTTCCTGGTAATGTTTACTCTGACATTTCCAGCTTTCAAATACCCCCCTGCGACCTTACGCCTCAACAGATTGAGGAACTGACCAGCAAGGAGAAGTTAAGATGGGCGATCTATTCATTCCAACCTTATAAATCTCCAGGTCCCGATGGCATTAAACCAGCTCAACTCCACTATAGCTTCATTGCTTACGCCTTAACTATATTCCAACAGCTTGAAGAGAGACAAAAGTTATCTTTATACCGAAAGCGGGTAAGTCCTCTCACACTAAATCGAATGACTTCAGACCTATAAGCCTCTCTTCCTTTCTGGTTAAAATTTTGACTTATTTTGCTAAAGACTTATTTTGCTTCTTTTTAAGCCGAAACTTGACAGGCTTCTAAAATCCCAACATGCCTACATTAAAGGCAAATCTATAGAGACAGCTCTGCACTCTCTTGTGTCTACCATCGAAAAATCACTTGAGAACAAAGAATACGCGCTTGATGCTTTTCTAGATATAGCAGGGGCATTCAATATCGTCCTTCCATGTGCAGTCACCTCGGCCTTGTCGGAACTGGGGGTGGAGGATTTTCTCGTGAGTTTCATGCACCAGATGCTCTTGGGCAGGGTGGTGAACTCAGAACTGGGGGATCCTCTACTCGCAGGTTAGTAAACAGAGGCACTCCGCAGGGAGGAGTTTTGTCTCCACTTCTGTGGTCCGTGACGGTTGACCAGCTGTTGCGTATCATGTAGGGGGAAGGCTACAAGGTTGTTGCTTATGCAGACGATATTGCAATCATTTTTAGCGGAAAGTTTCCCCAGACTCTCTGTCAACTCATGGAAAGAACACTCTTAATTCTCTCGAGATGGGCATCCTCGTGTGGTTTAAGTGTAAACCCCGAGAAAACAGATCTCATTCTTTTCACTAGGAAATATAAAACCCCCAACTTAGAACTTCTGCGTCTGAACGGCACGAGCTTGCTCTTTAGCGGCAGCACGAAATACCTAGGAGTTATCTATCTGGATAAGAAGCTTATCTGGAATGTTAACATGGAACGTGTTAAAAAGGCAAACATAGCACTATTTGCCTGTAAAAAAGCTATAGGTAAAAAATGGGGTTTTTCCCCCAAAATAGTACGCTGGATTTATACAGCAATTGTCCGCCCCATACTAATGTATTTCTCACTTTTATGGTGAAGGGCCCTTGATAAGGCAACCGCACTTCAGAAGTTTGCAAAGGTGCAAAGAAGCGCAGGTCTTTGTATTACGGGGGCACTGTCCTCAACACCAACTAGCGTCCTCTAGGTCATGCTTCACCTTCCTCCTCTCGATATCTTTGCCAAGAATGTGCCAACACAGCAGCCCTGAGACTTAGAGAATCTGGTAATTGGATAGGTAACAACTGCGGCCACACAATTATTCTGAACTCGTCTGCACCCGACAAAACAGACTACTGTGTACCGTGCTTAAATCTTGAAAAGAACTGCGTTGTTTTCATCCCTTCACGGCTAGACTGGGCAAACAAAATCCTCCTTAAAACCTCCGCCATAAAAATCTTCACAGATGAATCCAAACTTCGAGAACAAGTAGGGGGAGGTATCTACTCCCAGGATCTGGAAATGGAAGCGTCCTTTAGACTTCCTAACTATTGTAGTGTCTACCAAGCGGAAATGATGGCTATTCACCAAACCACTAGAATTCTAGGTAAAAAAGACCTTGAAGGAAAAAGTATTTCCATCTTTTCAGATAGCCAAGCTGCACTGAAAGTACTGAACTCAAATATTGACAACTCTAAAACTTTCACTGAGTGCCGCAGATCTCTTAACGAGATGGCAAAGCTACTCAGGATTTACCTTATATGGGTACCCGGACACAGGGATATCGAGGGCAACAATTTGGCCGTCGAATTGGCAAGGAAGGGTACGACCTTTAACACCCTCTTAAATGAGGACTTTATTGGTATACCCATTTCCTCCTATAAACTCCAGTGCAAGAACAGATCCTAAGGTCTTGCACAAGAACGCTGGGAACGCCTTGATACATGTAGGATAACTAAGCTAACATGGCCTACCTACGACTTAAAACGCACCAACTCACTGCTTGAGTTAAGCAGGGTAAACCTGTCAAAAATAGTAGGAATCCTAACGGGTCACTGCCTGATCGGAGCGCATGCTCTTCGGTTGGGAGTTGCATCAAACGATTTCTGCAGAAGCTGCAGATGTGAGGAGGAGGTAGAAAACGTTCAGTGCCTCCTCTGCGAATGTCCGGCTCTAGCTAAAAGGAGAATGGCAACTTTGGGCCATCCCTTATTAAATGGACTTGCCGAAGTCTCATGCCAGGAAATCAAGCATATCCTTAAATTCATTTTCCGCTCGAACTGGTTTGAGGAGGGAAATCCCTACTAGGTTTTAAAGAGATCATGTGGTATCACCACGGGCCTGCACTGGCCTAAGTGTACGAGTCGTCTATCGGCTCAGCCACCATTACCTAACTTAACCTAACCTAGATCCTCGAATGAGTTCAAAACAATAACTTTATCTCCTTCCTTTTTGCGCATAAGAACCCTGCCTCTTTTAACCCAAACAAATTTAAATTTTTTTCTATTTTATGCTTTCCGAGCAGATCCCTAGTAAAAACTGATAAGCTATCATTTATATAAATATTGTGATTGGTATCAATTCCAAAAAATCTGCTGCACAAGTTCTTATTTGCGATTTTTTCTTCATTACTTCTCACTTTTTGTTTAGAGAGACGAATTTAAAACACAAAATATCCATCGTTGCATTGCTAGAAGAAGAATCTCCGCTCTTTCTCATTTTTTTGACATAGCATTCGTCATTATGGTCATCTGAAATGTTGATGTTCAGGCCCTTTGAGAGTATGTTTAGAGCTGAATCCAGTGCGTTGTTGTTTTCTAAATTTGGAACACCAACAAGTTCGATGCTTTTTTCGCGATTTTTTTGTTGCAAAAAACAGACCTCATTTTGTAGTTCGTTTACTTTATTGTTTAAAATATTTTTTTAACTTCTTGTAACTTATCTATTAAACTAAGTGCATTTGCATTCATATTTTTTAGAGCAACAATTTCATTATAAACAAGCTCAAGAGTGTTTTTGGCATATTTTCTTCTGGGCTCCCAAAGATTTCTGCATTGTTGGTATTATTCTAATAACGATGTTGTTTCGGTGGTTGATAGTATAATTTTGAGCAATTAACGGAGATGGTGAGAACGAATTATTTGTGCTTGTTTTTGCGACTGCGTTTTCCCCAATTTCTGCTGATTGATGAGCGGGGACTATAATAACTTCATCCGCAACACCAGATGAGATTCATGAACAATATTCAAATCATTGTGATGATGTGTTGAAAAAATGAGTGGAACGTTATAGTGGTTGGACATTAGTAGAAATATCATATTTGGAAATAAATATTAATCAATATCAGTCAATAAAAGGAACACAATATATATGCTTACCACCACTCATATTAAGAAAACATGCCTGAATTAATGTTAAAAATACTGATTGCTTTAAATGGGCTAATCTCTCAGCACTGCAACCCAATCCAATAAATCATTTAGATAGATGTTCATCTTTGAATTTGAAGCAAGTAATGCTGAAGTAAGTATTAACGTATTTGGCTTGGATAAGAAAAATAACAATGAAGGACCATACTATTTTACACAAAAGGAGAAAATGAAACACATTAATCTTCTGCTGTTGGAAGAGATTGAAAAATCCCACTTTGTTTGGATTAAAAATATTTCAAGGTAAGTTAATATATAGCGCAGAGAGATTTATATAATAAATAATTAGGTTTATATAATAACAATTACTCCGAATTCAACTATCAAGACATAAAAATAAAATGTATTTTTGTAATACATGTTTACTATACTTCCATAATGAATGAGCATTAGAACATCATCGTCCTGAATGTAATCGAGTGGTAACTAAGATGTCTACACTAAATAAGAATATATTAACATTTAAGAATCATAAAAAATAATTAGATGTTCCTTTAGTTGTATATGCTGATTTTGAGTGTATTTTAGAACCAATAGATTTACAAAATTTAATTAACGTAAAATCAGTTCAAAAGCATATACCCTTCGCATACAGTTATTATATTTAGTGTTATTTTGATATTAACTTAGATATATTAAGAATTTATAGTGGGGAAAAATCAACAAAAAAGTTTTCCAAAATCTAGTAGTGATGTTTTAAAAATTTATAATAGTTATTAAAACAAAATTAAACCAATGAATTCCTTGACGCCTTAACAAGAGAAACGACAAAAGGAAGAAGAAATTTGTCATAATTGTAGAAATCATTTTTCTATTCAGCAAAGAGTAGCCGATCATTGTCACTTAACGGGTGAATATAGGGGTCCTGCACATAATCAATGTAATTTAGCATATCAAATGTCAAATTTCATTCCAATATTTTTCCATAATCTTTCAGCATATGATTGTCAATGTTTATAAAAGAACTTTCATCTATTAAAGGTGATATAAGTGTTATTCCGTTAAATCAGGAGTTGTATGTCACTATATCTAAGAGCATTTTTGTAAACGATTCAGATAGTATAGAACTTCGTTTTCTAGATTCATATAGATTTATGCCTTCGGGTTTGCAAAGTCTAGCAAGTTATTTATCTGATATAGATTTAAATGTTGTAAGATCAGTGTAGACAACACAAGTTAGTTAGTTGGCGTTGCGGAGGAAATTTGCTTCGAGTATTCTGGAAACCATGGGATTTTAAAGCTGCCTGATGTTGGAAAGAAACGCACTCAGTTTCTCAGAACAGTTTTTATTGTTTGTTCAAATAGTCCAAATTCATACGTACAGTTAAAATTCCTATTTTAAATATTAGATTTTTATAAATTATAGTTAAATACTTCAGATGAATAATACATACTTTGTGGTATGGAAACCAGAATAAAATTATATAGCAATTACGCACGCCCAGCAAACGAGATTTCGATAAAAAGAGAGATCCAGAGGAAGTCCTGTACTTGTACTTCCGCCAACCATTTTTGCTCGTCTTCTCGTTAGCTTGACATTCGAAAAGCGTGAAGTGAAATTATTGCTAATTGTATAAGATTAAATGATTACAAAGAAAAATGTGTAGATTTTGAGCAGTGGCGGCAACATTCCGCCCCCCAGTATGGCAAGAGTTTGCTCGAAGTCCTACTGCTTTTGTTGCGCCACGTCCAAAATCTCTAGCTTCGATGCGGGTCTTTCAAGCACTCCATTAATAGTCAAAACCTTTGTACTGCGTACCTGACCATCTTTCGCTAGTCTTGTCGCAAAAATTTTTCCTCTTGGCCAAACGTCCACATGCATTCAGCTTTAACTCTTCTTTAAACGGATTGGAATTCTTTTCCTGCTGAGGCCACTCACTTTCATGCCCTTGCGAAAATGCAGGCCCATTTAACCATCGACTGCTGGCTGAGATCAGGCTGTTTCTCCCATTTAGTTGCTTCGTCGGCAACGTTAAGCTTGCCTGAAATCCAACGCCAATCAGAGAGATCAGATATATCGAGAATTTCACTCACACGAAAAGCGACGAATTGGTGATATTTCCGATGGTCTGAGTGCAGCCAGCTAAGGACAGTTCTCGAGTCTGACCAAAAAACTATTTTTTAATTGAAATCGTATGATTTTCTGCTATAGTTTTTACAAACCTTGCTCCGATCAGCGCCGCCATACGCTCAAGCCTAGGGATTGAAAATAATTTAAGCGGAGCGACCCTAACTTTAGACCCGATTAAAGAGCACACGATGTCGTCACCTCTTGTAATTCTGAAGTAGCTAACAGCAGCATAACCACTCTCGCTCGCGTCTACAAAGGTGTGTAGTTGAAGGTTAACGTCATTGTAATTAGTTAAATGCCGAATATAGCAACGAGGAATTTTGATGTGTTCGAGAGTGGGCAAAGTGTCCACTTATCTTTTCCACTTGTCAGTTAGAATGACAGGAATGTGTTTATTCCAACCAACTTTACTACGCCAGATTTCTTGTAACAGAATTTTAAGGTTCACAAAGAAGTTACCAATCAAGCCGAGACGATCGTAAATCGACATCAAAATTCTTAAAAGTTCAGTTCCCTTTGTGGCTGCTGATATTTAAAATGTTATAAAATCGTTAGAAGAATTCCAAAATAAGCGAAGTACCTTTTCCAGTTCTGCTTCTCCGCTTATGTTTAATGTAATATTTCTCTGGATTATTGGAAGACCAGTTCTTATATTAAAACCACCCTTAAAATGAATGTATCTCACCTCTGAAGCTAATTTTACCGCTTCCTCAACGGTGTCAACAGAAGCCTAGAAATCGTCCACGTAATGGTTATGTAATATTGCATGTGCCGCTTGTGGAAACTTAGCTTTGAATTTCATTGCGTTCAAATTCTTAATGAATTGCGATATGCAAGGTGCACATGATAGTCCAAATGGTAAAACATTCATGACGTAGACATCCGGTTCTGTCTCGCTGCAGTACGATAATTACTCGATATTACTCGATAATTCAGTGTAGTCTTCATTATTTTTCTACCATATACTACTATATTCTCCATAATGTGTCCAAAGAAATTATTTGAAACGTGCCAAAACATGCCTCGTCGTTATGGCGGGACATTGGGGAGAATCTACAAATTATCATATTATATGACATCAAGGTAATTTTCATCGAATCATACACTTTAATATTCCTAACAAACATTGAAACGAATGACTTTGGAAAAAATTGACCAGAGAACCCAGTGTAAGATATAAAACTTGGGGAAATACTTTTTGGCCCAATTCTCCCGTTTTTTTCAAAAGTGCCAGATGGGCGATTTCAAAAATGGCTGGGGGGTGTTCAGAAAGTGTCCAGGAATCCCCCCGACCAATAAAAAACGAGGTACAGTGACTTAAGATTTAAACCTGCACCCTGAACACCGTGGTATGTAATAGCGCTGTATTATTTCGAAAGATGCAAGTGGCCATAATTGGTGCATTGATAGAAAAATTCGGTTGCACGAACGATTGTTGGGGCGCAATATTCATGGTTCAGTTTATTGGCTGCGTATGCCGCATTGAGGCATCAGAGCATGACCTCTCAGCCGTTACATTTGACACGGATTGGAGCACTGGAATTTCTTCCCGCTGTACTGCTAATGAATTACGTAATTTTGATGTGCAGGTTATTGGAGTCACTTCATCTTCAAATCGAATATGCGAAAGGCTTGGTCTTGAAGAATTTGGCTGCGAGTTTAACCACTCGCGGACAGTTTCATTATGAATGCCGCTAGCATCATCTAATTCATTCTCACCTTCTAGAAGCTTTTATTTTTCCCTAACATAGTTAATTTGGATAGTTCGTTCTTCCTCTCTGCTGCAACTCAAGAGATAGTCTACGTGATCGCGACGCGTTCGACATAATAGATGGTGCAGAAGATGGAACATTATGTTGCCGACATGAAGAGTGCGAATTTTCTGAAGTAATCCTTTTGACAACTGTGGCACGTGCTATCTGGTCTGTCGAATCAATTGCTGGATTTAAGCAGTGCAAATGATAATGCAAAGGGCATTTGCTACACTTTATCGTGTCTGTATCAAGAGGGTTTTTGCATGTATGGCAGTCAGGTAGTTGATGGTGTGGTAGGGGTTCGCTTTTTGTGGTGTTTGTAGGTTGACCCTGTTTAGAAGAAAAACTTATTTTGTACTCACTGCGTGTGACAAGACTGTATGATTTGCAGGTTATGGTCGGCGATTTGCAGGATTGAGATGTAAATCACAAAGAATTTTAATTTTTGTAGGCAACACAAGTTAGTTAGTTGGCGCTGCGGAGGAAATTTGCCTCGAGTATTCTGGAAACCATGGGATTTTAAAGTTGCCTGATGTTGAAAAGAAACGCACTCAGTTTCTCACAACAATTTTTATTGTTTCTTCAAATTAGTCCAAATTCATGCGTACAGCTGAAATTCCTACTTTAAATATTAGATTTTTATAAATTATAGTTAAATACTTCAGATGAATAATACATACTTTGTGGTATGGAAACCAGAATAAAATTAGATAGCAATTAAGCACGTCCAGCAAACGAGATTTCGATAAAAAGATAGATCCAGAAGAAGTCTTGTACTTTTATTCAATGCTTTACTTCCGCCAACCATTTTTGCTCGTCTTCTCGTTTGCTTGACATTCGAAAAGCGTGAAGTGAAATTATTGAAACTTGTATTAGATTAAATGATTACAAAGAAAAATGTGTAGATTTTGAGCAGTGGCGGTAACAATCAGTTTATTGCAATGACAATGAGTTTAATTTAATAAAACGTAAAGGGGTATTTCCATATGATTATCTTGATTCAGTAAAGCGTTTCAGCGGAACACAATTACCTCCTCGTTCATTTTTCTTCAATAAATTAAATAACGAATCGTGTAATAAAGTTGACTACGAACATGCTCTAAAAGTATAGAATACCTTCAAATGTAAAAACTTATTAGATTATTTGTTATTATATTTGAAAGTAGATGTTTTCTTTTTGTGTGATATTTTTGAAAATTTTAGAAAATTTTGCAAAAATATTTATAATTTAGACCACGTCAATACACCTGGTTTATCATGGGATGCAATGTTGAAAACAACTCAAATAGAATTAGAGCTATTCACTGATATTAATATGTATAATTTTATTGTAAAGGGTATTGGTCAGTGCAGTAAACGACATTCAATTGCTAACAATAAGTATGCTAGCGATTATGATAGTGACAAAGAATCAAATTATCTAATTTATTTAGATGTTAACAATCTTTACGGTTGTGCAATGTCTCAATATCCTATAAAAATTTTGAATGGGTTGAAAATTTTGAAAACTTCAATGTTTTTAATGTTAAAATTGGATTGGAATAAATTAAATAATATTAATTCATCAATTGGATATATATTAGAAGTAGATTTAGATTATCCTTCAACACTACATGATGATCATAACGACTTACCATTTTGTGCGGAAAATAAAAAATTATAATATGAAACATGCAAAATTAATAATAGATTTCACAAAAAAGGAAAAATATATTATTCGTTATCAAATGCTTCAGCAGTGTTAAAGGCATGGACTTATTCTATACAAATACGTAGAATTCTTAAATTCAATCAGATTGGTTAAAAAAATACATTGATATAAACAATTATCATAGAACCTTAGCTAAAAATTATTTTGAACAAAACTTCTTCAAGTTGTTAAATAACGCAGTCTATGGCAAAACAATGGAAAACGCTGATAAAAGAAAAGACGTGAAAATTGTATGTGAATGGGAGAGTAAAGGAGGCTAGGAGCTAGAGCTCTGATAGCAAAAATGAATTTTCATAGTTAACCTAAAATTATCTAATAAAATTATTGCAATTCAAATGAATAAGGTGTCTACTCTTTATAATAAACCAATATATTTTGATTTTACCGTTTTAGAATGTTCAAAATGGAAAATGTATAATTTTCATTATAACTATATGAAACCTAAGTATCAGAAAAATATCAATCTAAACTATATGGATACAGACTCATTCATTTATGATATTAAAATGGATAATTTTTATGATGATATTCGTGATGATATAAGCTCACAATTTGATACGTCTGCATATTCTGTACAAAATGCTTTCAATTTCCCCTTATTAAATAAAAAAGTTTTAGGTATGATGAAAGATGAATGTAATGGTAAAATTATGAAGGAATTTATTGGTTTGCGATCAAAAATGTATTCTATAAAAGTTGATAATGATGACAGAGAAATTAAAAAAATTAAGGGTGTAAAGCAATGTGTTACTGCAAAACTTTGTATTAATGATTTTAGAAAATGCTTATTTGAAAAAAAATTATATATTCACCCTTATTTTTGGCTCGCTCCCAAAACGATGTCGAAACAAAATTGTTTTATTTTTGAAACTTTCACTTTCGACTTCGAGTGAACTGTTTTATCGGAAGTGATTGTTCACTAAATTATTAAACAAACGTCGTCGAACAAATATTTAAAGTTTTGAACGTCAAAAATTGTGTAGCGGATTTTTATAAATACAAAAGCAAAATCATCACAATCATGATGATTGTACAATTTTACAAATAATTTTAAATAAATAATCATAATTATGTAGGTCCAAGAAGCAGATAACGAGAGCACAGTTCAAACTGTTGGTGGACGAAATGATGTCCAAAGAAGATATCGCTCAAGTTCAACACAAAGGCCAATCGCGGAACAGAATGGTTTTTGGCAGGACCTCGTGGAGAAACTTAATGCATGTGGGCCACCAACAAGAGACATGGCAGGATGGAAAAAGGTAAAAATTGAGTTTTTATCACTAATATATCTTAAGTTGCTTTTTGGTGCCAGCTTACTGGTTAATATACCATAACCAAAGTACCTTCATCGGCCGGTTGGGTTTAAGAAACTTTAAAATCTGGCCAAGTTTATTTTCAATATAAGGCCTATTTAAACCTCGATCTCAAACTCAGATATTAGGACTACTTACAATTTACTTTTTAAAATTTTGTCGTTTTAAGTCAAAAAAACACAAAATAATAAAGTGAATATTAAGCGAGTGAATATTAGCTTGCACTAAAAAATTAACTTAAGGTTAAACCCCATTGGTTGATTAAACTCGAGATTAACTGCATCTTTTTGTATAACAAAACAAAGGCTGAACATGGTGCGATACACGGTAAGCAATACATTTTTGCGTATCAAAAAAAATTGTTGCTCGTTTCTTTGACGAGGTTTAGCCTTCGTTTCGTTATAAGATGCAGTAAGACTAGTGTTACCAGAAAAGGGAATTTCCCCCGTTTTTTGGGAATTTTCAACCAAAAAGGGATAAACAGTCTCAAAATGGGGAAAATGAGGTTGGCCGCGTTTTAGAGCAAAAAGTGTAATATTGTCAAAAATTCAACTTATTATGTTATGAATTTGTTTAACATTTTTTATTTGAATACATTTTAAAATTATCTGAGTAACCTTGTGTTTTAATTGAATTTTATAACTATTTAAATAAGCCTGTATATATAATTTTAATTTATTTGGATTGTCATTAGCTGTAAACTCAAATGTAACTCGTTCTCTATTTAGCGTAATTTGATTTATTTGCTTGGCAAACTATGGAAAATAAGTAAGTAAAGCCAAGAAATTTTAAAAGATTTCATTTCTGTCATGAAGGTGGAGCATTTAGACTTTTGGCAAATGTTAATATTATCGACTTGAAAAACAAAACGTATTCTTCATTACTTCCATTACATACCTATATTCCTTTTATTTAAAAAATTTTTGGTATCATGTTTTAAATATGAAATTTGCAGGCACAAGTGAAATGTTTCCAAAAATTTAAATAAAACACTGAAGCAAGAAATAAAAAGTTGGTAATTTTTCTTTAATATACTTTAAAAAAGGGAAAAAACTGGAAAATGTTAAGGGAAGAACTTGAAAAACTTATTGAAATGCATGAACTAAACGGGAATGATCTCTCTCAAAATCTGGCAACACTGATTAAGATTAATTAAATATTACTCATACGTTGTGATGTACACTTTTTTCACGGTTTTTGTAACTGATTGTAAACACATCCATCTCCAAGAAACATACGCTTTCTTATTTGATCCCGTTAAGAAGGTTTTTTCATGAAGAGAATTATTTTTAATTTTTTTAAAGCTTTAAAATTATGTTAAAATAATTTACTAAAAACCCTTAAACTTTCAACGCTAACAAACTTTATATTTGAAAGGTTTGGAGGGATTACAAACTATACTGCAAGAAGAAACTTGTCACCAATAAAAGACAAATAGAAGGTACTGGAGAAGGTAAAAATAATATTGCTCCACTCAGCGACCTCGAAGAAGCAGTATCCTCTTTGCTAACTTTGAATCAATCAGTGGATGGCCTAACAAATTGTCAAACGTTTGGTTTTTCAGAACGGGCAACGGAAAATATCATAAATAATATATTAGTTGATGATAATACGAATAATACGGAAAACATTATTATAATAGAAGAATCTAATAATACAAAATCCGATAATAGAGTCTTAAGACCCAAAAAGAGGAAACAAAATTCATTGGAAGAACAAATTAAAATTCAAAAGCATTATTATGAACAAAATAACTTGGCAGAAACCACGGGCTTAATCGAAAAGAAGGAGACCAATAAAATTTTGAATGAAATCAATAGTACACTGAAGGAAATCTTATTTACAAAAAAAAAACAAAAATTAGATCTGCTTCAACAAAATGTTGAACTTAAGCGTCATCATTTCGAAATAGAAAATAATTCAAATAAAGAGAATAAATAAAATCTTTGCAAAATTGTTTAATGCAATAAAAAACAAACACAGAAATTAAAATTTCCTTAACAATTTTAGCTATTGTTTAATTTAAAAATCTAAAATAAGTCCAATATCTGGTTTCTAGCTAAAAAAGCTTCATTTGAGGCTCTAATATCAATTAAAACTGCTGTCAAATGTGTAGAACACATTATGCAAATTTTCATTATTGCTTTCCTCTACCAACTTATATTGTATTCTGATGTTGTGAAGAGCACAGCATAAGTTCACTATTCGTGCTGACTTTTCGGGTTGGTAGTGCAGACCTCGCTTGTTTATAAGGCATCGAAAGCAATTTTTTAAAATGCCAATTGTTCGCTCTATAATGTTTCTGGCTTTCGAGTGTGCGGTATTAAACCTGCTTTCCCTGCTTCCAGCACTTGGACTTCTCACAGGAGTCAAAAACCAAGGTTATAGCGGATATCCGGCATCTCCTAACAATCGGGAGAAGTCTCCTCCTTCATATTGTCTTGAGAAAAACTGCTTTGCCGGAGATAAATTCCATACGTGGGAATTATGGCAACTTCCAGGATAAATGGCAGATACAAATTTAATGCGATGTTCGTTATCGCAAATCTAAAAATATAAGAATTTCATGCTACAGGTTAAAATAGTACTAAATTTTGCACATAAAGAGGTAAATCTATAGATATATACATAAAGTTCAAGTTAAAGATAAAGACAAAGAGTTAAAGATAAAAATAGAGATAAAGATAGAGATAAAGATGAAGATAGAGATAGATATAAAGATAGAGATAGAGATAAAGATATACTGGTACAGTTACTCGTATATTTAACATTTTGAATACTTACAAGCATTACATTTAAGCTGTGAAAACTTTTTCTGTTATAGAAAAGGTGCCTATCGCTATTTGGAGTAACTATTTTGACATGTGTGCCGTCAACAGCCATTACTATTCCCGGAATTCCACTTTTGTTGTAAAAATATCTTTTTGCTGCAATTTTAGCCATGTCGTCCATATTTAAATTTATTCACGTAGTACACAAAGCTACCTCCAGATTATCTAACACATTTGTTAGAATTTTTGAAAACGTTGGCTGAGCTATATTCACATTATAGTCCTTGCCAACTCCATGCTGATAGGTTCCTTCAGCCAAAAATCGCAAAGTGGCAGCGAGTTTGTCTATTGGAAGTAATGCGCCTTGTATAGCATGCTTTCCTATTTTAGCTTCCAAAATATTTAAAACATATCTAAACGCTTCTTTATTCAATCTGAAATTTTTTTTAAAACTAAAAAATATAAGTGCATTCCGCGTTCTCAGATACAAATTCAATTACTTTCAGAGTTCGTATTTGCTAAGCATTAAGCAATTTAGGAGTAATCAGTTCGTTATTTTGAATCACAACGAGCAAGCGCATTCAAACAAGTATGGTAGACCCTTCAGGTATACCCACGACAAATGTTTATGATGCTTACCTCTTAAGCCGCTCAATTTTTGAGTTAATAAATTGGTAAGCTAGCTAGCTGGGCTGAAATTCTAAGCCAAACATTCGGCAAGTTGGAGTTTGATTGCTTGTAAGATAAGGGAAGACATCGATGAGAACAAAAACTTGTTTGGCATCTAAGTTGCTTATTTTTAGCATATACGAGCCCTGGATAATTTGAACTCACCTTGTGTTATCTAACTCAAAAATATTTTTTATTTTATATCGAAGAAGTCTTCGCTCAACGCGCAGGTTTTGCCAGTTCTCTTCTTCAAAATAATGAGCCACTGAATCCATGCTGAATGCTAGGGCTACAAAGACGTTTATTAGATTTAGCCTTAAACTTATAGAAATTAAACTAGAAATTAATGTTCGACGGCGATTCATTGGTGAAAGTGAGCTCTCGACGACGACATTTACTCGACGCGGGTTCAAGAATAAGGGTGATTGATTCAATGTACATTTTTAAATCTAAGTTACATCAAATATATAAACAACACATTTGTAAACTTACATTAAGTTATTTAGACGATAAAAGATTTTTAAGAGAAAATGGAGTTGCCACCTTTGCAAGGGGTCACTATAAATTACAATAAAATAATAAAAGTAATAAAAAAAAACTATAAATTTTAAATTATTTCTTTATATATTTCAAATAAAAATTTTAAGCATAATTGACCACAAATAACCGTGTTATATTTTTTTTTATAGTTGTAATATATTGGTGGTTTTAAGTAATTGATGAGTTCTAATAGGGGTTGCAAGTTTCCAAAACTATCAAAATATTCATTATAATTATTATTTTTATAGTAAGCTACACAATGAGTACCGGGTCCGTTAACATCGTCTAACCACATTCGTGAGCATAGGGTTTTGTCGGTAAGGAATCTCTCATAAAAATTCCTCTAAGATATTTAAGACATTTGCAATATTTTATTAAATTTTTTTGGATAAGGACGTAAAAAAATACATAACCTTGTTTATATGGTTTGAGATATAATCCTTTATCCATAGCTATTGACTCCATATATCTATTGTGGCAAGTAGCTTCAGCTAATTGTTCCTTCTCTTTTTTTTTTTTTGGAACTGGAATTACTCGTGGTATGTTTACTTGACATTTTTTCCGTTTAAAACTTGGATGTATAGCTTTATGGGCTATTTTATATGCATCATTGAATGAATTAGGTTTCTTTTTTATCAACATTTGTATACCCTTTTTAACTGCTAACGAAAAGAGTTTCTTTCCATTCACTTTAGGTTTTTTATACTTTCTACGCTTGGTTTGCCTTCTTTCCGATTTCCTTTTTTCCTTGTCTGTTGCCGTGTGTTTATATCTTTTGATTGTGAATATGCAATATCATGCTACTTACAAGCTGCATCCAATGGATTAATGCCTTTATCGCCTCTTTCTAAACTTTTTTTAAGCTTTGTTCCTGGTAAACAAATGGTTGTTATCCCGGTAAATGAAGTTCAACTGGCAATGAATTTATTAAGTTGTTTATGAAACCATATCCTCTCTTCAACTGCTTCAGATGTTTTATCTTTGTATATTATACCCATTTTTAAAATAAAATTAACATTTTGGTTGTGAATATAAAAGGGCAATGATAATTGTAGTATATATATGATTGATTTATGTATCAATTAATATAGTATTCATAATGAGATTAATTAAACAACGCATTCAGCTTAATGTTAATAACGCTGAATTATTTGGTATTGATAAAATATGCAAAATTGTTCACAGTCCTCTTTAACCTAATTCAATACGTGCTTTTGTTGGACCATCAAATTGTGGTAAAATTAACGTTATGATTAGCCTAATTGTAAATCCAACTGGTTTAAAGTTTAAAAACATATACATATATTCTAAATTCTTATATCAACCAAAATATGAATATTTGAAGAAACTCATTATGCCGATAAAAGGAATAAATCTCTACATTTTCTCAGAAAACGAAGATGTCATAAGTCCATATAAAGCGAAACCAAATTCAATTTTTTTATTTGGTGATGTTATTTGTGGTAAACAAAGCATTATACGAGAATATTTTTGTATGGGTCGTCGTAAGCAAATTGATTGTTGTTATTTGTGTCAAACCTATACAAAAATTCTTAAGCATTTAATACGTGATAATGCAAACATGATTATTATATTCAAACAAGATGAAATGAATTTAAAAAATATTTTTAATGATCATGTTATTGGAGACATGGATTTCAGAATGTTTATAAATATTTGCAATGAATGTATGGTAAAAGAAAGATAAGTATGGTTATGTTGTGATAAATAAAGACGATGCTTTAAACAAGGGTCGGTCTCGAAAAGGTTTTGACAATTTCATACACATCGATCCTGTTAATTTTACTTATTATAGTGTAAGCTGAATTATACAGTTATATTTATTCTTAATTTAAAAACTTGTATTTAAACTTTATGTAAAATTTAAATTTAAAAATAATGTCATTTGTAATACTTTACTCTTAAGATTATTGCTTTGTACATTAAAAGAACTTGCTCTTATTGTACTAATATGTTGAATAAAATAATAATATTAAAATAATAATAATATAAAATCTGTTACACCTCAGAACAGTATCAGATATATAGATCAGTATCAGATATACATCAGATAAGTAACAGATATTAAACAGTTCACAGACACAATAATCATGAAAAATACAAATCTTAATGTTTTAACAAACCTTGCTAACACTCGGAAAATCTTAAAGGAAAAATTAAAGGAAATAAAATTAGGTGAAATAGATCGAGGTAATTTGCTTGAGAACACATTTCAACCCATTTTAAAGCCATTGAATGATAATTGGAAAGCTTAATAAAGATGAATACAATGAATATAACAAAGTAAAAAACACACTAACCATCTTGTTAAAAACAAAAACAGAAAATATTGATTAAATGTTTTGGAATGCTATTGATGATGACCTACCACAACAATCCACTCAAAATGTGCAGTTAAATGTTGATCCCATATATCTATCAACACTTGACACAACAATGAATGATAAAACATTTTTAAAAACTGTACTTCATTGAACAAAAATAAACTAAGGCATAACAAACCATATCAGCATATAAGCAAGATAAAACCCTTTGCATTAGCGCACTGCACTACAGAGGCGATGAGATTTTAAGTGTCAATTTCTCAGTTTTCAATTTCTCCCATTTCAAATTTTTCACATTTGTTGTTATATTTAAGCTTTACTTTAGTCCTTTTGTTTTTAGTGCGCTAATGCGCGCTTGCACTGGTACCACAAAGATTTTTGGTGAAGCCTTTAGCATGGCCGAAATTGCAATAAAATCAGATAGTGATTTTTTCCTTTTCATATTGAAAAAACGCTGTTGTTGTTCTGGTTCCTTTGGAAAGATTCGTTAGAACAATTAATTGTTCTAACTTTGACCTAAAGCTCAATAAACGATTTTAAACTATCAAACAACTAGAATTTGTATTTAAAAGCCAGTATGATTTAAAATATCAAACATTTAGAATTTGTATTTAAATCATATAAAATCAACATAATAAATAACAAGCTCATTTAGAAAAAATCGTAATCAAATGGTTGAGCACGCCCAAACAGAAACAAGCTGAAAAATATATCAGCAAAAATCTAAAAACAGCTTCAGTAACCATGCTTTGTTAGTGGAAGACTTCCAGTAGACTGTTGGACTCCATAATAATAACATAAGCATAAAGACTAAAGTTAAGCAAAAATACAACAACAAATGTGAAAAATTTGAAAGGGGAGAAAAACTGAGAAATTGACACTTAAAATCTCATAGTCTCTGTGGTGCACGGCACTAATGCGCGCTTGCGCGGGTATCACAAAGATTTCTGGTGAAGCCTTTAGCACGGCCGAAATTGCAATAAAATCAGCTAGTGATTTTTTTTCCTTTTCATATTGAAAAACGTTGTTGTTGTTGTCGTTTTTTTGGAAAGATTCGTTAGAACAGAAGAATCTAAAGCTCAATAAATGATTTTAAATTTTCAAACAACTAGAATTTGTATTTAATATCAAGTATGCTTTAAACTATCAAACATTTAGAATTTTAAAGAGAAAGTTGTTGATGAATATGAAACATATAACAAAGGATTACTCCATATAAAACCAAACTAAAATACATTGCAAACGGAAATTCATAGTACCAAGGATGCAATTTTCTTTGATATAGACCGTTCAATTGGTGGCTTACTAGCAACTTTATGGTTTGAATTACTTTGATAATCATATCAATTGATTATCAAATAACTTAAAAAAAATAAAATATCAATTGTATGCAATATTATTAATGGATCATATATAAATTTAGTGTCTGTACATACAATTCAACAGTTTTCCCTTCGAGTTAGACCAGGATACAAAATTACTGAAATACCAATTAATGTTATATATTTACCAGTTAATAATAAAAACCAGTTAAGACAAATAATTCTTGTTCTTAAAGTCGTAGATCAATGTGGTAACCTCATTAATATCCGCGGTAAAAAATATCAATAAGACTACAATTTAAACCTATTTAAGGAATGATTGTTTTCAATAAAAAGCAATTACAGAACAACCCATTCACTAGTTTACTGACAACATCAAAAGAAGAATCAAGTTTAAATAAAAAATCTACAGTTAAAAAGCCAGCTCATAGAATTTATCTAACTAAATCGAACAAAGAGTTTTTATAAAGCATTGGATTACAATTTAAAGCCGATATGAGTGACGTAATTAATGTTCTGTATAAACCATTTATCGACGATAGTATAGTGAAAAAAGATTACAGCTACACTCAAAGAAATATTCTTGGGGAAATTGATACATAACTTTTGTTAATCCCTAACAAAACGAAATCGTCCAATCCATTAAATTTTATCAAAAATGCTTTATTTTTTGTCAATTCAAAAGAAACTTTATCCATTTGATTAAAAACAGCAACAAATTTAATGCGTTGTTTTGAAGAAATTGTTTTATTAGCTTAAATATACGTTTATTAACTTGATATAAACTTATTCACGCTGACAAGCTCGTCAATAAATCGGAATAATATTTCATAATTTTAATAAATAATATTAACACGCTGGATACTCAAAACCAAGCTGGCTACAGATTCTGTGTGTAAGACAAAAGTCATCCTCGCCATCGCTTGGGTAAGTCTTGTTTTATTTGAACTCCATTTACTGCACTATGTTGACCGACTGGTGCAAAAGTGATTTTTCTAAGTCTTGCAGATACCACGTTGAACGACTGGTATTTGTAATATATTAGACATTTTTTTCTCAGTCTTTTCGACACAAGACAAAAGACACAAGTTGTAATATATTAAATTTTTTTCTTGTTCTAAGTCTTCTCGACACTCGCCCAATATCATAGGTCATTCCCTAAATATTTTTCTATGTCTTGGTTATACCACGTTGAACGCCTGGTAGCACAAGATTTTTCTAAGTCTTTTCGACGTACTCGCCCAGTAATATAAATTGTTATCGCTATAGTAAATATTTTTCTAAGTCTTAGTGACACCACGTTGAACGAATGGTAGAACCAGATTTTCTAAGTCTTTTCGACTTACTCACCCGGTAACATAAATTGTAATATATAGTTAATATTTTTGACTGGCAAAAATCCTCCGCCTAACCCTCCTAGTGGGTGCCTGCTGGAAATAACTGCTACAGTGTTCTCAGTTAAGGGGTAGATAAGCTAATCTGTGGGATGGCGGTAAGCTAAGGGGAGGACGCAATCCACAGTGCTCCGACTCTCAACAGTCTTAGTGCTGCCTGGGGCGGGTCCTTCCCATCGGTGTGAGGTAATAACCTGAATTAAGGTGTCATGCGACCCGTGCCGAGGATTGACCAGTGTACTGTACTGTACTTGCACAACATGAACATGATTTACTCTGTATTAAAACTTTTTACACAAAACAATATCTCGGTCAAACTCAAACGTTTATAAAGTAAGCCAAGTCTCAGATAACGAACAATGAGTAGTACTATTTTATTTGTTAACGCTTGATTATATTTCTTTTACACAAAACATTACGTTTATAAAGTGTGCAGCAACCAGTAAAACATTAAGACACTGCGATCAATTGAATTGAACAAAAAAAAGACAGAACAAAAACACAAATAACAACAAAGTGCAATCGCAGCACTTTGCGTATGACTAGTGGTGGAAATACTGAGGTAATATCTATTAATTCTTCATGTAAATTTAATTATAAATAGTTGTAATATTATTAAGAGAAGGCAGAAATAAATATACAGCAGAACGAAGCTAAACTATTAGCTCTTGTTAATTCTCGTAAAGTGGCGGTAAAACGCCTTATAAGTTTGCGTTGGGCACGCTACTAGAATTCCCAGATTATAAGGAAATATAACTACAGCTTTAACCCCGCTTTAACCCCACATGGCGATCTTGCATAAATCGATCCTGTATAAACCGATCCTGCATAAATCAATCCGGTATAAACCGATCCTACATAAATCGATCCTGTATAAACCGATCCTGTAGAAACCGGTCCTGTACAAACCGAGCGTGCGAATAAGCTGATCCTGTATACAACTTATCCTGAGGCTACCCATGAGTTACGAATAAGCAATCAGATGAGCTCTTTTGAAGACCTTGACGAGGAATATAGAGAATTAATTGACATAATAAACAAGAGGGAGAAGAAAAACGAAGAATACACACCAAAGCCCATAGTACCACGTACAGAGGAAATACCAGTATATGTACCATCAAGGGGAAACTGGGGGCGATGGATCAATGTAACATGTCTGACTGTCTCAACCTGGCGAGGCCAGCATAATCTTTGTGAAATCGCCTCAAGTCGACTCAAACCTCCACGTGGTGTTTCCTGGGCAACGTCAAAACTGACAACCGTTAGTTTGGCGGCTAATCTGAGCGGCGGGCCTCCCTAGGCTTAAAATAGGTTGTGCGTCGGGTTTGAAGCCCACCCGTAAAAACCCATTTCAATGAAAACACAAAAGAATAGAAGAAAACTGATCCCCAAATCTGATGACGACTACCGCAAACGAAAAACTGATAATGATTTACGGATATGCACCTGGAATGTCCGAACCCTTAATTGGGAAGGTGCCTCTATCCAACTGACTGATGTCTTGGAAAGATACAAAGCTGATATCACTGCTATCCAAGAAATGCGATGGAAGGGACAGGGTTGCATTCGGCATGCACCCTGTGATATCTACTACAGCGGCCATGCAGAGAAGCACGAGTTTGGATGCGGATTTGTAGTTGGCAAGAGACTACGGCCCCACGTCCTGCGATTCACACCTGTGAACGAACGACTTGCCATAATCCGCATCAAGGTTAGGTTTTTCAATATAAGCCTAATATGTGCGCACGCTCCGACAGAAGACAAGGACGATGAGATCAAGGAAATTTTCTACGAGCGCCTTGAAAATGCTTACGAGCGCTGCCCCCGCCACGACGTAAAAATCGTGCTTGGTGACTTCAACGCTAAGGTGGGCAAGGAAAATATTTTTGGTCCAACGGTCGGAAAGTTCAGCCTCCACGACAACACCTCCGATAACGGAATGAGGCTGATTGACTTCGCCGCAGCACGAAACATGGTCGTAAGTAGCACTAGATTCAAGCATCTCAATATTCATAAAGCCACCTGGACGTCCCCTGATCAAAAAACAAAAAATCAAATTGATCACGTTTTGATCGACGGAAGGCACTCTTCCAGTGTATTGGATGTACGCACGATCCGTGGTGCAAACATTGACTCGGATCACTATCTTGTTGCAGCCAAGATCCGTACACGTCTGTGCGCAGCTAAGAATACACGCAACCCTACACAGAGAAAGCTAGACGTCGACAAGCTGCAATCGAAACAGACAGCCGATGCTTTCGCCACTCGACTCTCACTCCTGCTTCAAAGCACTCCTCCAATCGATGATATATGCGCGCAGTGGACACACATTTCCAACTCCATGCGTGCGGCTGCTGAAGAGGTGATTGGCTACCAACGCCCTCGCCGAAACCAGTGGTACGACCAGGAGTGTCGCGACGCCACTGCAGAGAAAGACGCCGCCTACAAAGCCACCCTGCAGTCGGTTGTAACGCGCGCTGCTAAGGAGCGATACAAAGAAAAGAGGAGGGAAGAGAGACATATTTTCAGGCGGAAAAAAAGAGAGGAAGAAAAGCGCGAGCAGGAGAAGATTGAGATGTATGGTGACAGGAATGAGGCCCGAAAATTTTTCGAAAAAATAAGACGCCTTGCCGATGGTTTTAAAACCGGGGCCTCTTCCTGCAAGGATGAAAACGGGAATCTAGTGACAGATGTCCAGAGTACACTGACGTTATGGAGGGAACACTTCTCTAAGCTTCTAAATGGCGACGCTGACAACAATCCCGCCAATAGAGATGATATTCCGGAAACCCCAATTGCGGATGACAGCGTCGAGGTTCCGCTGCCCGACTATGATGAAGTTCTGACAGCTATAGCTCGGCTTAAAAATAACAAAGCCGCGGGAGCTGATGGCTTACCTGCTGAGCTGTTTAAGAACGGAGGCGAAGCTCTACTTAAATGCATTCACGAGCTTCTATGCAGAATATGGTCGGAAGAATGCATTCCGAACGATTGGAATCTCAGTGTGCTCTGCCCAATCCACAAGAAAGGCGATCCCACTATCTGTGCCAATTACCGTGGGATAAGCCTTCTTAATATCGCATATAAGGTCCTGTCGAGCGTTTTATGTGAAAGATTGAAGCCCATTGTAAACGAACTGATCGGACCTTATCAGTGTGGCTTCAGACCTGGAAAGTCCACCATCGACCAGATTTTCACGCTACGACAAATCTTGGAGAAGACTCAAGAAAAACAAGTCGACACCCACCATCTTTTTGTCGACTACAAAGCCGCCTTCGAGAGCCCAATAAGGAAGCACCTGTACTCCACCATGTCTGAATTTGGTATTCCTGCAAAACTAATACGACTTTGCAGGATGACACTGAGCAACACCAGCAGCGCAGTTAAAATCGGGAAGGACCTCTCCCCACCATTTATTACCAAACGAGGTTTCAGACAAGGTGATTCCTTATCGTGCGACTTTTTTAACCTAATGATGGAAAAGATCATCCGAGCTGCTGATCTGAGACGTAGTGGCACAATATTCTACAAGAGTGTTATGCTGCTTGCGTATGCTGATGACATAGATATCATTGGCCATAATACGCGCGAAGTCAGTGCAGCATTTTCCAGATTAGAAAGAGAGTCAAGTCGAATGGGTCTGTCAGTGAATGCAGATAAGACGAAATACTTAGTGTCAACAAACAAACAGTCCCAGCGTCTTGGAACCCACGTTACCGTTGACAATACCTCCTTCGAGGTTGTGAAGAACTTCGTTTATCTGGGATCCAGCATTAATTCAACCAACGACATCAGCATTGAGATCAAACGAAGAATAACTCTTGCCAACAGGTGTTACTTTGGGCTCAGTAGGCAATTGAGAAGCAGAGCCCTCTCTCGACGAACGAAAATCACGCTCTATAAATCGCTCATCATGCCCGTCCTACTTTACGCATCACAAACCTGGACGCTGAGCAGTTTAGATGAAAAGACTTTAGGAGCATTCGAGAGAAAGATTCTTCGTAAGATCTACGGACCAATCTGCGTCAATGACGAGTACCGAATACGGTGGAATAATGAACTGTATGAGCTGTACGCTGACATCGACATAGTCAAGCGCATTAAAATCGAGCGGCTTCGCTGGCTTGGTCATGTTCAGCGCATGAAAGACGATGCTCCAGTGAAGAAAACATTCGATTCGGTACCCAGCGGCGGTCAACGCAGAAGAGGACGACCGCATCTTCGTTGGAAAGACCAAGTAGAGGACAACCTGACGAAGCTTGGAATTTCCAACTGGCGCCAGCAAGCGAAAGACAGAAATGGCTGGCGCAAATTCTTAGATGAGGCCAAGACCGACATACGGTTGTAGCGCCAACTAAGTAAGTAAGTAAGTACCATCAAGATCAACCGCTGGCCCAAGACCACTGTCCCTCGAAGAATACCAACAGAGGCAACAAAAACATAATATCGGTAAATTGAGAGAGCAAGCAACACAAGAAGTTAAAACAAGGAAGGTTCGAGGAGGTAAGCAAGCAAGATACAGAAGAGAGTGCGCCGAACTATATAGAGTAACAGCAATAAGCAAAGGCACAAACAAAAAAGCACTTCTGGATAAACTTCAAATTGTCAAGACGATAGAACATCAGAGAAGGAAACTTATACAAAAACCAAGATATGGGTTTGTGGTCCAGCGAGAAAATTACTAACAACAATAACAACGCCAGCAGCAGTAGCAGCAGCGATAACAATCTCTTTAATAGTATTGTGGAAATAATTTCTGTTGTATTTATGATAGCGGTTATCTTATACCTTATAAATAGATATTATAAGAACTATGTTAGGAGGCAGTTACGCCAGAGTATAAATGCAAATGTATAAAAAAAAAAATAAATAAATAAATTAATAAAAACAAACAAAGACAATTTTATACAAGAATGTTGTAGAATCGTTAAAATAAATAATTTATCAGTTCATGGATTTTGAGGAGCTTACACAGTTGCTAGCTAAATTAAAAAAATCACCTTCTAGACAATATAGCCAAGCATACGTAGATACAAAAAAATCAAAAGTAGAATATATTTGGGCTACCACATCTAAGGAAACAGAACATAAAAACTTGAAACAATTGAAAGAAAAATTTGAAAAAATAAAAGAGAATATATTTGCTTATTTAAAAGTTAGTAGTACAGAACTAAACAATAAAACGGCGTCGTTTAACATAGAGTTAGCCATAAAAAGCATACCAACATTTAGTGGGCATTTCAATGACTTAGAACCATTTTTGAATATAACGGAGCTTTTATATAGCTCATTAAATACAGAGGCAAAGAAAACTTTATTAGAGTTTATATTTAGTGTTAAAATAAGTTCAACAGTCAGAACTGCACTAGGTTTTGTTTCAGATTTTGAAAACTTTGATGGTTTAAAAACAGCATTAACAGATAAATACAAAAACAATCTTACAATAGCACAAGTTCACACACAGTTATCTTCACTCACACAGAGAAATCTTTCCATTACAAACTACAAAGATAAAATATTAGGTCTAGTTGCACAATTAAACAAAATGCAAGTTGAAGAATAAGGCTCATCCACAACAAAAGAACAAAAATCAGTTATTGCAAAAATTAATGATACCTATGCACTTACAGTCTTTAAGAATGGGTTAGATGACCAATTTAAGCAAACAATTTTCGCAGCTCAACCAACTGAATTCAGTAACGCGATTAACGTTGCCTTAGAATTAGAGAAAAACCATAACCTAACCAACAATAGGGTCCTAAACTATAACGCAAATAAAAACTATAATCGTAATAAACACCGCCACTACAAACCAAGCAATAATTTTTCTAGTAGAGGCGGAAACCAGAATAATTTCAATAATGGTAATAATTATCGCAACAACAACCAGCGATGGAACAACAACAGATCCCACATGCGGTATTACAAGAATAATAACAACAGATCCCACATTCAGTATAACAACAATAATAACAACAGCTCTTACAGACAGTACAATAACAATAACAACAGAAACAACAATAATAACCGAAATAACAATAATCGGCACAACAACCGAATGCATGTGGTCAATCAGGGAAACGAAATCGGCCCGGGGGAGAACTAACAACCTTCGGAAGGCCAACAATTAGTAAGAAGATTTTTAACTTATCAGCACATTTGACGAATTACATAACATTAAAATGTACACAAACAAACAAACCACTAACATTTTTAATAGATACGGGAGCAGACAATTCAATCTGCAAAAATGAGCATCTGCAAGAGTTACAATTAAACGCAGATGATAAATGCAAGCTGACTGGAATCACGAAGGACGAGGTACACTCACTCGGAACAACAAATTTAACCTTATATTTAAACGATTATAGAGTAAGAAACAGATTTCATCTTGTCGACATAGATTTCCCAATTTTAATTGATGGAATCCTAGGAAGAGATTTTTTTATAAAATACAGATGTCATATCAACTACGAGACTATGATGATATCGATCTTCGTGAAAAACAATGAATACAGGGCACCTTTAATTACGAAACCTCCACCCCGAGATAGCTATAGAATACCACCAAGATCAGAAAGAATTTTTCCAATACAACTGAATGTTCAAGAAGAAAGTTTAATTTTAAATCAAGAACTTAAAAATGGCGTATTTTTGGCAAATTCTATTGCGCCATCGACGGTCAACTGTCACATTAAAATTGTCAACGTAAACGACAAAGAAGTTATATTAAATGAGATAAAGCCACAAGTAGAAAAATTAAGTAACTACAATATCACTAAACTTGCGCAACAGACAAACAAATATGACGAACAAAGTTTCAGTAGACTAATGAAAGAACTTAATCTAGACGCACAATCAAAAACAGAATTAAAAGACATATTCAGAAAATATCAATCAGTTTTTCATCTTGAAGGAGAAGAACTTTCAACTAACAACTTTTATGCCCAAAAACTTGAATTAACGGACACTACCCCAGTTTACATCAAAAACTACAGACTCCCGCATGCGCAATATGACGAAATGAGTAGACAAGTAAATAAATTACTGCTAGTCCCAAAAAAAGAGCGATGAAAACAACAAAAAATGGCGTTTAGTGGTAGATTTTAGAATGACAAGCTTGTAAATGACAAATTTCCCTTGACTAGATTGGAAGAAGTATTGAACACGTTAGGCAGGGCAAAATACTTTTCAACGCTAGACATGACCAGCTCTTTTCATCAGATACCACTAGACAAAGAATCAAGACCATTAACAGCTTTCTCAACGCAAAACGGACGTTACCAATTCAAACGTCTACCTTTCGGTCTAAAAATTTCATCAAATAGTTTTCAACGTATGTTAACAATTGCGTTAAGTGGCCTTTCCTCTGAAGCTTTCTTATATGTCGACGACATAAAATTTTTTGTTCTTTGAAACATCACAACAGAAATCTTATTAAAGTTTTTGATCGTTTACACCAATACAATTTAAAGCTAAACGCAAGTAAATGCCAGTTCTTAAAACCAGAAGTCGTATACCTGGGCCATTTAATTACCGATAAAGGTATAAAAACGGATCCTTCAAAATGTGAATCTGTATTAAAGTATCCTGTCCCGAAAAATGCGGATGAAGTAAGACGATTTGTAGCTTTTTGTAATTACTACAGACGTTTTATACCAGAATTTGCAACCACTGCAAAATGTTTGAATTCCTTACTGAAGAAAGGAATACCTTTTATCTGGTCGGATGAATGCGATAAAGCATTTAATATCTTAAAACAAAAACTACTTGATCCACCAATATTACAATATCCAAATTTCGAGAAACCATTAATTCTCACTACAGACGCGTCCGATTTTGCACTAGGCGCATTCCTCTCCCAAGAAGAAATTGGACATGATTTACCAATCTCTTATGCAAGTCTTATGTCTTACGACATAAACAAACCAATCATTGAAAAAGAACTCCTAGCTATTCATTGGGGAATTAATTTCTTCAAGCCATATTTATACGGTAAAAAATTTATTGCAGTAACTGATCATCGACCTTTGGTGTCATTATTCGCTCACAAAAATCCTTCGTCGAAAATGACAAGGATAAGACTCGATTTAGCAGATTATGACTTTCAAATTATTTATAAACAAGGTAAAATTAATACAAACGCGGACGCATTATCGCGAATAAAAATTGACAGCGATATTTTAAAATCCATGATTCCAACATCGAAACAAAAAGACCACAAGGAGCAAAAAGTAGAAGATACAACAACAGGGGAAACTAGGAAAGCAAGTGCAAAGAAAATTGAAGAAAGAATTAAAATTAATGCGATAACAAGAAGTAAATCTAAAGAAGCGAGCGCAAAGCGATTTGAAACTATAGAAAATTTTAAGGGATCCCAACGACGCATCAAAGAGAATAACATAATCCCAAGCCAGTCTGATCAACTGCATATCTGGGAATGTATGATGTCAAGAAATGATGTCAAGAAATTGTTGAAACTAAGATTCACAATTGATATAAATTGCAAAAGAACCATGGTTAACATTGAAAGCAATGAAGTGCATGTAACATGTAGTGATGACCTTTCGAAGCTAGATTCGATATTGGAGAACCTACATTGTCTAATTACGAAGTCACAAGTAGAGGAGCTAGTCCTCTGTGACAATGATTACATATTTAAAAAGATTGAAATGAATGCATTCAAGGAAGAATATAATAAATTTGCAAGAAAGAAGGCCTCGCCCATAAATATATTAATTTATAAAGCTCCAAAACCAATCAACAGCATCCTGCAGCAATACAAACTTATCGACGAATTTCATACGTCACACATTTCAGGACATTTTGGTGTCCGAAAAACGATACTTAAACTAAAACAACGTATGTGAACTACTTGAGACGCGACAAATATTTTCAACACCATACCATCATCAAACAATGGGAAGCATAGAAAAGAATCACCGTTCACTAAACGAATACATAATTTCATTTACCGATGACGATATGTGGCATAAGCACATTGATTATTTTTCATTTGCGTACAACACTACACCACATGTTGACACTAACTATACCCCTTTTGAATTAGTGTATGGAAAAATTCCATCCCTTCCAAATGACGTAATGAACACACAAAATATAATTTATAACCTAGACAACTACGTTAATGAACTAAAAATACGTTTAAGTACATCAATAGCAAGAGCAAGAGAAATGCTAGATAAAGCAAAAATTAAAAGAAAAAAAATATATGATAGGAATATACTAGAAAGCAATTTAGAAATTGGAGATTTAGTTTTCGTCAGAGTAGAAAACAGCAAAAAGTTACAAAGCCCTTACAATGGTCCATATGAAATTGTAAGCTGCAACGGTGTGAATTCCACAATAAACATGAACGGAAAACTAAAGGAATTGCACAACAACTTATTAAAGAAATTCTAAACATTTTTATATTTTTTTATATTTTAAACGCAGAAAATAATTAATAATAAATTGTAATTTAAAAACTTTATTGACACAATATTACTGAATATAAGGAATCATATATCTATAACAAATATCATTAAGTTAATCATTTAAAGAAAATATAAGAAAAGAAATTATAAATTTTATGACAATAACGTAAGAAAACATTTTATATAAGCACATTTGAAATTAAGAGAATTACAAGATCATATTCAATCACATTAAAAAAAAAAAATTATTTCATAAGAACATTTTTTTAGAAAAAAAAAAAATATATATATATATATTATTTTTTTAATATAAGAAAGAAACACGCCAAAGTATTTCTGTCACAAATCTTTAAAAACTATTTCAAAAAGTAATAATTTTTCGCTAAAACGATAGGGGTGTACTGTACTGTACTTGCACAACATGAACATGATTCACTCTGTATTAATACTTTTTACACAAAACAATATCTCGGTCAAACTCAAACGTTTATAAAGTAAGCCAAGTCTCAGATGACGAACAATGAGTAGTACTATTTTATTTGTTAACGCTTGATTATATTTCTTTTACACAAAACATTACGTTTATAAAGTGTGCCAAGTATCAGATGACGAGCAGCCACCAGTAAAACATTAAGACACTGCGATCAATTGAATCGAACAAAAAAAGACAGAACAAAAACACAAATAACAACAAAGTGCAATCGCAGCACTTTGCGTATGACTAGTGGTGGAAATACTGAGGTAATATCTATTAATTCTTCATGTAAATTTAATTATAAATAGTTGTAATATTATTAAGAGAAGACAGAAATAAATATACTGCAGAACGAAGCTAAACTATTAGCTCTTGTTAATTATCGTAAAGTGGCGGTAAAACGCCTTATAAGTTTGCGTTGGGCACGCTACTAGAATGCCCAGATTATAAGGAAATATAACTACACCAGGCTGGAGGCTCATTTAAAAAACTAGTTCAGTCTTTCATGGAGCCATCCGGATACCTGGCGACCTCCGGATGTATCTAGCCCCATCTGTGTATGCGGATCTCTGCACAGACGGAAATCCCCTTCTCTGCTACTCGTGGGTCCTGTTATGTCCTTTATAAATAAAAAACCAAAACCAAGGAGTCCGGATTTCCTCAGAAACCGGAAAGTAGTAGTGCAGTTGCTGCTGCGGCTTAGAATCCGGCCAAGCCAGATCAGAGCTGTAGCAATAGCTCAATCCGAGGTAAAGCCTCTGCCTCAAGGGAGTTGCGAACAGCGACTAGGCTCCTCGCGCATCTAGAGAAGCAGCTCGCTGCAGGGTCTGTGTTATCGGACAAGCAGCTTAAAAGCCATGTATGGGCGTTAGGCGTCAAAAGCGGCAAGGTGATATCGTCTGGAGCCGGTAAAGGTCTGTCGGTCAAACGACAGAGTTCGGAGGAGGAGAAACCGGCCAATGAGGCGAAAAAGCTGAAGACTGCTGGTGACTTCTCTGGCCGACACTTCAGCGATGTCACCAGAGGAGGTGAGGTGTTGGCTATCCTGGACAGGGGCGCGGAGAGTTTGGGATCTCGGCCACGAACTGGAGGCTGGTGGAAGCTAAGCTTGCCGCCGATTATCTTCGGCTCATGGTTGAGATTCCGGGTCCCCCTCCCGACTGTTTTGCGATAGGCTGACAACGGAGAGTTATATTGGTACGGTGCGCCGATGCAAGGTCTTTCACGTTCTACAAGTCGGCTATCGCCAAGGTAGGTGTTGTGTAGCCAGGCGCACGTATAGAAGCGGTCTCAAAGGAGGAAATCCCTAGCAGACCGGGGGCGCGAGTCTGGTTACCTCTGGAGCCATCAGAGGCAGACAAAATTCTGGAGACTTTAAGAGTCTTCAACCCTCATCTTCCCGTTCAGAACTGGAGGGTTGTCAAAATTGAGGATCCCAGGGATGGCGCTAAGCAGGCTGTGCTAACTTTGGACGAGTCATCTCTGGATCCCATAGGTATATGCGATGGATGGGTTCGCTTTGGGGACACGAGGGTACTCGTGAAAATATATAAAAAAGATAAGCTAGTGGATAAAGCAAGCTTGGAGAAAAGCACTCCTCCAAGGGAAGGGCTCACACAAGAGTCAGCGTTTAACGCGACAGTAGATGCTGACCGATCGTCGAAAAGCGCACCTTCGACAGAAGGTGTGGTAGAGGTAGACCGGATGTCGGTAGGGTTGTCGGTGCATGTGTTGCCGAGATATTCGATGAGGTTTCAGAGAAGCAGATTCTGGATTCTGATTCGGATAATGGAGACAATACCATGATTGAGGGCAAAGCGAGTGAACTCCAAACTGGTTAGGTTGCTGCAGATCAACCTACACCATGCGAAGGCGGCCAGCGCCGAATTAGTAACCCGTCTTATATGAAGCGGTGAAGATGTAGTCCTGATTCAGGAGCGTTGGACTCATGGAGGCAAGGTTTGTGGCTTGAAGATGGACGGTTATAAGCTGTTCTTAGCTAGTTGCACAGGTACACCCAGATCGTGTATACTAGCGAAAATTGTATTAACTCATTTTTATTATCTAATTTCAGTGATCAAGACTTGGTGGCAGTCAGTCTGGAGCTAGGATCGAGCAGCTGCTGGGTTGCGTCAGCGTACGCAGCCCATGACCATCCTGAGCCACCACCGGTGGGTAATCTCCGGCGTCTGGTCACCGTGGCAAAGAAGAAGCGTGGCCTGGTTATCAGTGCTGACGCGAATGCGCACCATACAGTCTGGGGAAACACGGATATAAATGAAAGAGGCGAGTTCTTGTTTGACTATTTATTGAAATATAATTGTTGTTTGCAACGTTGGGAGCGAGAAAACTTTTGTTACTCGCAGTAGGCGAGAAGTCTTAGATGTTACTCTAGTCTCTGACTTCTTTTATGATAGGATCACGGACTGGAAAGTGCTTCAGGAGCACTCCTTATCCGATCATAGGTATATAACATTTGGTCTAAAAGGCCACGTAAATAGCCAAGCTGTTTTTAGGAATCTGAAGAAAACAAATTGGTGTAAGTTTAGGGAGGTAGTTGAAGCATCGTTAACCTCTCTCATATAATCCCCCTTCGACGACACATGAACTAGATTCAACTGCGGAGAAGCTGACGGGGACTCTAAAGGAGGCTTTAGAAATCTCATGCCCTAAGGGCGACCCAAGAGGCAAATCAAAACCATCTTGGTGGTTACGGGAAATTAGAAATCTAAGGTCTCAGTGCACGAAGATTTTTAATAAAGCTAAGAAATCGGGTAGAACTCAATGCTGGGATGAGTATAAATCCAGTTTAAAATTTTTTAAGAAAGAACTTTGAAAGGCTCAGCGCAATTCCTGGAGGCTTTTTTGCGGCAATATAGAGGAATATTCCGAAGCATTAAGACTCCGTAAGATCCTAGCTCTCCAAGCTAATTAAAGAAATCAGATGATACTTAGACATCCTCTAGCGGGGAGACCCTAGATCTTCTTCTGAGTACCTACTTCCCGGATTGCTCTGTGGATTCCACTCACATACGGTGCGAGAGGGCTCCGGCGAAGAGTAATCCTTCAAAAATCATATCAGAGAACAGAATTAAATAGCTTTGTTTAGTTTTAAACCATATAAGTCTGCTGGGCCTGATGGTATAGTTCCAGCCGCTCTACAGCAGACGTCGTCCATTATCCTTCCATGGCTTCTTGTCATTTGCAAAGGTTGTCTTGAAATGACATACATACCATTAAAATGAAGGGAGGTAAAGGGAGTATTTATCTCTAAGGCGGGTAGGATATCGCAAACGAGTCCAAAGAACCTCAGACCCATTAGTCTTTCATCTTTCCTGCTGAAAACACTCGAAAGACTGATTGACGCTCATATTCGTTGTAGCATAGACACAAATTTGCTTTCAACCTCACAGCACGCCTCTTTTTTGATGATCTTAGGGATCTTGAGGAGGTAGACGTTAAGCGTCTACTGCTTTTTATTATTAGTTCAGGCTGGTTTCACGACAGAACTTAGGAGAGTAGTAGAGAGTAGGTCCCCTGTGGTACCACAACGGACCAAATATCTGGTCTATGTGGGACGGTCTTTGACCGGCCGCCACTTTAACCTAACCTTATCTATTTTCTAAGTCTTGGTGACACCACGTTGAAGGACTGGTAGAACCAGATTTTTTTAAGTCTTTTCGACATACTCGCCCGGTAACATAAATTGTAATATATAGTAAATATTTTTCTAAGCCTTGGTGACACCACGTTGAACGACTGGTAGAACCAGATTTTTCGAAGTCTTTTCGACGTACTCGCCCGTCTGGACGTCTGGAGGTAACATAAATTGTAATATGTAGTAAATATTTTCTAATTCTTTGTGACACCACGTTGAACGACGACTGGTAGAACCAGATTTTCTTAGTCTTTTCGACGTACTCGCCCAGTAATATACACTACGTAGTGTAGTATACACTACAGACACTACGTTGAACGTCTGGTAAACCAGATTTTTTAAGTCTTTTCGACGTACTCTCCCGGTAACATAAATTGCAATATATAGTAAATATTTTCTAATTATTTCTGACACTACGTTGAACGACTGGTAGAACCAGAAGTCTTTTCGACGTACTGCTCGGTAACATAAATTGTAATATATAGTAAATATTTTTCTAAGTCTTTGTGATACCGCGTTGAATGACTGGTTGAGCAAACAGACAGCTAAGTGATTGACTCTATACAGAGTTGTTGTTGTTGTTGCCTTCTTAAAAACTTACTTGATCTAAAGCTCACAATTTAATTCATTTAATAATTTCATAGATCATAAAACTAATTAACTAACTATGGCGGAGCACGGCCAAATAAGTTTAATTAATGTAAAATTGATTAAATAATCTAATAATTGATATATTTCGGTCAAAGTCATGTGTAATTGAACATTTGGTTGTGAAAATAGCCACCTTTCAGTTAGAACACTAGCTTCTGGCGAAGCAAAAAACTCGTTTCATTTCTATGGTGCATTTCGACAAATTGTCGAACACCAATGAATATTGAAATAAATAAAGAAGCAACTAGAACAGATGGCAACCCTTGATAGAGTTGATGGCGGTGATCTATAAATAGCTTACTGCTTTGAAATGTCATATGATTCAATTTTGTATTCAATCTTGTGATAAATCTTTATTTCATTAAAGTTAAGTAACATTTTACTTATTTCTTTTTCTCTTGTCATTATATTTATTAAATAAATTTTGTTAGTGTAATTTAGTGAATTTTTAATGTATATATCTTGTTCATAAGTAGTCTGTAAGAGTTGTCTCTGTTTGATGAAAATACAAATACAAATACAAATACAAATGATTCGCAGCCATACAATTCAAAAGAATGAATTCCAAAATCTGCACAGTCATATACTGGTTTAAACAGTGAGTTGATCACAGCTTAATCACTCAAAGACTACTGAAGAGGAAAATGTAGCGATTTTCGAAACAGACTGTCTAGTCAGCTAAATGATTGACAATATACAGATTTTTTGTTGTTGTTGCCTTCTTAAAATCTTACTTGATCTAAAGCTCACAATTTTATTCATGTTTTTCTAAGTCTTTTCTACGCACTCACCTTGCAAGCCTAAGTTTATTTAGCAAACATTTTTCTAAGCCCTGGTTGTACCACGTGGCTCGGCTTGTGGAAGGCGATTTGCTAAGTCTCTCTATGTACCTCGCGTTTTGGTACCGTTAGTCGCGTGACCAACATGCCAAGTTGTTTTTTTTTTTGTTGCATCACGCCACTTGACTGGCACAACGGATTTTGCTACTGCCGTGTCTTTACTTCGCGTCGCTTGATGAGCGTTATGATTCGATTACACGTCGTTTCGATACGTTCCCCGTAACACAGTAGTTCACCCGGTGGTACATGCGCTCCGAGATGTCTTATGATTATTTCTTTTGTATCTCGGCTGCGCCGCGCCCCTTTCGAAATAGCTTTACCCCGTCAATTTTTTCTTGCGCTACGAGGTGTCTTTAGGTCACTTTTTTAAATCTCGTAGCTACAGTTTATTTAGATTAAACAAATATTGGATTGTTAGTTCAGAAATATTAAATAAAACAATTTTTTTTTGCTTAACCGAATTTACAACAACTTAAAGCTGCTGAATTGTATGCCACATAATCTTTGGTCAACTTGGCAAATGTTTATTTAACGCGATTTGACAAACTGTGTTCATAATGCGTGTAATTAAAGAAAAACTTAAATCTTAAAATTGCTTTTCTTGTGGACTTTTTATTTAATCACACATCAAACCAGCGAATTGTGTATAACAAAAAAAAAAAAAAAAAAAAAATAGACTCAAACAACAATACAGTAAACCGCGAATAAATCTAACTAGCTCAATCATCCGATGCACTGCCATTGTTCGCTTCAATTTGCACCCACGCTTTAATGATCGGTACTTCACTGCGCTCTCTTCTCTGCATTTTTCTCAGCAGTGGTGCTTTGAGCTGTCGTCTATTCTTTTGGGCGTGCGTGAACCCTTCCATCCTACACGCACTGCAGTGACTAATCAGCTGTTGCATTCTTGCTCTATTTTGGTCTTGTCGGTACTCTTGTGGTGTTTGCTGTAGCCTGCATATCAATACCGCCATCTCCCATGCATACCCGCCTCCGTAACAACAGCGGCGGTAATAATATCAGCAACAACAATAAAAGTGAGCTTACTCCAAAAGTCTCACATAGTGGTAATGCTTTTAGCGCTTAACTTCTTGCTGTTGAAGAGAGACTGAAAGCGCATGCGAAACAAGAGCTAAGAGCTCTGGAGGAACGTCTTCACAAACACTCCGACAGCCTATTCACTCGACTGGTTAGCAGACTTGAAAGTGAGGTAGGTTCTCTTAAAAACCAACTCAGCGAGAGCAACTCTTAAATAAACTCTCTTGAGTCCCAATTGAATGCACTTACGGCAATGTGTGATCATCTAGCTCAGCAATTGAATGACACCAGCAACAACAACAATAATAACACTGTCGATCACTCCTCTGATGCTGTTCTTTTTGGATTGCCTCTTTTGCAAGACGAAAATCTGAAGAGTGTATTTCATTTAATTTGCCGATCTATTGATTTTCAGTCACCACCAGTCAGAGATATTTTTAGAGTAGGGCAAAAAAATGGCAACAGCTCTGTGGTGATTGTAAAATTCTACACACCATATGACAGAAATAATGTTCTTAAATCTTTTGGTGATTATCGTCGTAGAGCTAAAAAGGCAGTCAACCTTAGAGGTGCAGGCATTGACTCCGACCACTATGTGTACCTACATGAGAGCATACGCCGACGATCGGAAACTACTTCATGCTGCGATTGTCTGCAAACGCAATAAGAGAATCTTTAATGCATTCACTCTGCGTGGTAAAGTCTTCATTAGATCGCAACAAGGCGGAGAGCGAATACATATTAGCACCATCGAAGAGTTGCAGAACTTTGCGGTTACTGATGTTGCTGTTGACGGAGTTTAAGTTTGATTATGTTCTTAGTTTTAGTTTAAATACCTTGTTTTTATTTTCATTTTCTATTTATTTTTCTAATTTCTATTTTTCTATTTCTCTTGATTTCTCTATTAATTTCTATGCTTGGAGTTGTGTTCTAAATGTTTTTAATTTTAACGTTTATGGCTGCTACTGCCCTTTGGTCTAGCGATATCCACAAGACTTTGATTGGCGTTTTTAGCAAGCAACACTCGGGCTTAAATATTGTGCATTTTAACGCAAGAAACCTAAACGACATTAAGCTTGATTATGTTCGGCACTGTTTTGAGGACTCTGCCGTAGATGTTATTTGTGTCTCTGAAACCTGGTTTCATGCAGATATAAATGACAACTATTTAGAGATTAATAATTTTAAGGTTTGGCGGAATGATCGTTCGAATAGAAAAGGCGGGGGTGTTGCAATATATACTAAAAATAATTTAAATGTAAAGTTGTTGGGAATGTCGAATGGTCCTGGAGTTGAATTTATTAATATTGAAATTTATAATAATTGTGTTAAAGTTTTCTTGTCGTGTGTTTATAATCCGTATCGTAATTGTTGTATGGATGAACTGTTTACCTCTCTGTCATATTGTGCAATCGATCATGACCATTATGTTATGTGTGGGGATTTTAATATTAATATGTTATCCAATGATAATTTGGCTTGCCACTTTGTAGATAGACTTACTGAAGTTGGTCTTCACACAATGAATAAGTAGTATGCCAACTCGCTTCGCAAATAATGCCTAGCCGAGTCTTTTAGATCTGTTTGTTGTTTCAGATCTATCTTCTGTCTTGTTTTTTGACCAAATATCTTTTGTTTCCGATCATGATCTTCTGTTCTGTACAATAAATGTAAATTTTTCACCTGTTGTCATTGATAAAATTATCACTTTTCGGGATTATAAATCAATTGATTATAGGTCTCTATTTTATGACTTGTCTATGATAAACTGGTCCGATTGCTGGGCGCTTAGCTCAGTTAATGACAAGCTTAATTTTTTCATTAATAAGAATATTGCACTATTTGATGTTCATGTTCCGTTAATTACTCGCAGGGTCTCTAACAGATGTTGCCCGTGGTTTAGAAGAAATTTTATGTTAGCCATTAAAACTCGGAATAGAAGTTACAATCGTTGGAAAAGAAATCCCACAACATCTAATTGGGAGCAGTACAAAAGAGCAAGAAATTAAGCTAACTCAACTGTTAAATTATCTAAACGCCATTTTTTTATGAACAAGTTAGATTCATCATTGCCTTCCAAAAAGCTTTGGAACAATTTAAGGCAGGCTGGGGTATGCAGTGTTAAACCCAATAAATGTGATATTGATTCCGATATTCTAAATGATTATTTCATTGCTAGTTCAGGGTCTTCTGATAATTTGTCGACTAATACTCCATGCACTTTACCTTCTGTAAGTTTGTTTAATTTTGAGTTTGTTTCTGTTGGTGAGAGTGACGTTGCTCGCTGTGTTAACAAAATAAAATCCAATGCCGTGGGTGAAGATGGAATATCTATTGAATTCATCAAAATTATATTACCGCACATTTTGAGTCCATTAACCCACATTCTTAATCACTGCTTCACTAGTTCTTGCTTCCCTGAGGTTTGGAAAGTAGCGACAATTGTTCCCATAGTTAAAAAATCCAATGCCTGTGAACCATCTGACTTTAGGCCTGTAAGTCTGCTATCGTCGTTATCTAAAGTTCTCGAGTCACTCATGGCGATACAAATCTCGGAACACATAACAAAATATGACCTCATGTCTTCACTTCAGTCCGGCTTTCAACCTGGGCACAGTTGCGCTACAGCAGTTTTAAAGATTTTAGATGACATTAGGCTGACATACGACTTAGGGCACTTAAATTTACTCTGCCTGTTGGATTTTTCCAAGGCATTTGACTCTGTTGACTATTCTCTATTGTGTCAGAAACTTGTAAATAACATTAATTTTTCTTGCATGGCTGTCCGTCTATTACACAGTTACTTAGTTGGAAGATCTCAAAGAGTAAGGGTGGGCAATAGTTTATCTGCTTTCCGTAATTTAACCTGTGGGGTTCCTCAAGGCTCTGAACTTGGTCCGATTTTATTTACATTATTTATAAACGATATCTTCAGCAAATGTCGGCATGTTACCATGCATGCATATGCTGATGATATTCAACTGTACTTGTCCAGACCTGTTAACCTTGTTGATGATTTATGTAGTAAGTGGAATGAGGACTTAATGAGTATAACTGAATGGGCTGAATCTAATAGACTCAAGCTAAATCCCACTAAATCATATGTCTTGCCGATTTCTAAATCCAATCACTCTCTCTCTAGGATACCAGTTATTTATCTTAATAGGGTCGAACTGAACTTTGTTGATAAAGTGAAGAATCTTGGTTACCACATTAATTCCTCACTATCCTGCGTAAATCATATCAATTCTGTAGTAAGTAAAGTGTACTACGTCCTGCGGAACTTGAGGTGGACTGCGTCGTTTGTTCCTATCGCAACTAGAAAAAAGTTAGTACAGCAGCTCATAATGCCTATCATATCTTAATCGGATGTTGTATATAGTAGAATTGATTCCAGGTCTAAACTTAAGCTACAACATGCTTTCAACAACGCAGTAAGATATGTTTATGGCCTTCGGAAGTTTGACCGCATCAGTCACGTGAGCAATCAAATACTTGGTTGCAATATTTTTAATTACCTAGATGTTAGAAACTGCATATTCTTATACAACTTGATACATACCAAAACACTCAACTATCTATTTGAGAAGCTTCAATTTTGTAGATCTAATAGAAATCTAAACCTCACTATTCCTGTCTATAATTATTTGAACTCCAACAAACTATTTTTCGTGAACGCAATCAGATTGTGGAATTCGTTGCCTGTTAAAATTAAAAGTATCCCTAATAAGCACACCTTTAAGCATGAAATTTTTCTATACTTTTCTTAATACTGTCTCTTCGTCTTTCTATCAACATCTATATAATTAATTTTAAGTCCAGATTTGCTTGTTACTTGTATTTTGTTGCTATAATTAAGTGTTTTTTCAACTTATTTCTTTTTAAATAACTTAATTTGTTTTGAGATTTGCTTGTTACTTGTATTTTGTTGTTATAGTTAAGTGCTTTCTCACCTTGTTTTTTTTAAATAACTTAATTATTAGCTTTAAAAAATATGTAATTTTTCGGTTGACTATCCTATAACTTCTTGAAAATTTGTTAATTTGTATTGCATTTAAAAGACTATGTCTTACATGTAAACATTAATTTCAATAAATAAATAAAAAAATAAATAAAAAAAACATAAAATTGAAGTAAATCGAAAGTAAGTTATTATTTTACTAGAATAAGAGAATTTGCTTTATTGTTTTTTTCTCTCAAAAAAAAATGAAATAAAAATATCTGAATAAATAGAAATTAAGTAAGCATTTGTTGAAATGAAATAAAATATCTGAATAAATAGAAATGAAGTGAGTATTTGTTAAGATAAGAGAAAGCTAAATAAACATAAACACTGTATTTTGAATATAAACATAATTTTTAGTTTCACTACAAGGCAGATGGTTTTATTTTTGTGAGTCACGAACCCTGGACACCGGCGTTGCAAAAAGGAGACTTCCAAAATTAGCATTAAAATTATAATCTATCCGTTCCTTTCTTCGGCAGATCCTGCTTTGTTTTTATCTGAGTACTTCGAAAGCATTATTCGAAGATTGCAACCGAGTTCTGTGTTCCAAAATATTTTGGTTAAATATATATTAGAATATATTTAAATTCTTACTAATTAATATGAAATATGTATTTAAATCACAAATTTAACTCATTTTCTTAAAATTAATTATAAAATACTACATACACTTCTCATTTTTTACCTAATTCAAGTACTCTATAGCTTTTTTGAAAGATAACTGACTCTATTTCAGAGTAAATTCAATAATTCGGCCAAATCAATTAGAATGTTTAAAATAAGTAAGTTATATTTATTAGTAATAAGAATCGTGTATTCGCACTATAATTGAAATTTTAAACTTCAATTGAAATCTGCGACGGTTTTCCGTTATTCGATAGCCTCCAAATTACTTACGTTTCTTTTTTCAGGTCCAATGGAATACTTTTGGACCCTGAGAACGATCATATCGATCAGAAACTCGAAGCAAATTTTCTCCATAGTGGTAAGAGCAACCCAACTCTGCAACGTCATTAACAATTTTTATATTGTTGGCCACTTCTTCAGCGTGCAAATTAAATTTATATCGTTTTTTGTTACAGTAGCTGGTGTTAATGTATATTAAAGCCCTGCGTCGCTCAGTGATGCGAGCTCATATAGCAATTGGGCAAAATTAAAATAATTTTGATGAAATTTCATATCTAGGTGGATTATGGTCTCCTCAACTCAAAAATTATCAGTTTTTTGATCGGACGTCAATTTCAGAATGTATGTAAAATATGATAAAGAAAATTAACTAAGAACAAAAAAAAAACATTATTTATTATGCAAATATCAAGAAAAGTAAAAAATTAAAATTAAAAAATATGATAATCAATAAATGAATTTTTTAAGAAATTATTCAATAAAATGCTTAAAAAAATGTTCTAAATTTTCACACAGAATGTATTTTTCAATATCTTCTAAAGGTAAATTTAATTTATTTTTTTGTTACAATCCTTTTTGATGAAAGCAAAGGATCCGAATAAATCAACATATAAGAAAAAAGATCCTTGTTGGCGTGAGTTATGGAGTCTTTTCTTGTATGGGACAACCGGATATTCCTCATATTTTTATTATTTGCTTCCAATGCCTCCTCAGGCAAATTATCTTGGATAAAGAACATTTATATAGCAAAAAAATTTATATATTTAAGTGTATTACAAACACCTATTGGCAAAACAAAAAATGTAATTACATCACTTTCATGTACTAGAATCTTGTTCACACTGCTTGGCATATAACACCATCCATAGTGAATCAAATACAAGTTTTGCGTTATTTTAACTAATTCTTCAAATGCTGTAACATTAAGTGGCAATCCACATGAAAGCAATGTCAGAATAATGGAAAAGCTTTTTGTCAAGTCCTCATTAATTCCAGTGATTTCAGCTTTAACTTTTTTCCAGTTTTGACTTGACGCACAATTAAACCTGTTCTTGTTCTGAACTCTTTTTGAATTTTTTTTTAGTTTCCAAAAAACCGCTTTATTTTCCATTCAAGCTTGCCAACTTTTGAAAGGAAGTCGGTAGGCAATATGCACTCAAAAAATTTTATTCACGCGTGCAATGTCGACAAACCAAACTTATAATTATCAATATTTCCAGATTTAGAAAAATTTTAAATATTAATTTCTGTTGGAATTGTCACATATGAAGCAATTGACTGTTGCATTTGTATTCGATAAAACGTTTGCTACAGCCCAACTTTTACCATTCCATTCATAAACAATACATTTTAATTTTTCAATTTTAGTTCCAATGTATATAAAAGCGATACAAATATTCATATTTCCATTTCTTAAAAAAATATAATTATTGTTAGTTTTATACATATATTTTTTATTTCAATAGTAAGTTTAAATTGATACTGCAATAAAATATTTTTAAGGTGAAATTACCTATGAATTGAACCACGCTCAAGAAACCGCACATGGAGTTTTAATTTTTTGTGGTTGCCCCTTGAAGGTTTTTAGTAATTCGCCGCTAAGAAGAAGCACAATTTGGGCAAATTCCTTGTAATCTGCACGCTCATGGTTACAAGCGATAAAGTACCCGAAGAGCACAGGTAATAATTATAAAGTAATTTATTTTTGATTGAAAAATATCGATCATTGATTGATTTTTATTTCTGATCGAAAAAATATCGTTCAATGATTAATTTTTATTTCTGATCGGAAAAATATCGATCAATGATTGATTTTTACTTTTGATTGAAAAAATATCGATCAATGATTGATTTTTATTTCTGATAGGAAAAATATCGATCAAAGATTGATTTTTATTTTTGATCGAAAAAATAACGATCAGTGCTTGATTTTTATTTTTGATCAAAAAATAACGATCAATAATTGATTTTTATTCTTGATCGAAAAAATAACGATTGGTTATTTTATAACGAAATATTAAATTAATATTAAAATAACGAAATAATTGGTATAATTTGATTTATATTATAAAAATCATTGCACATAAAATCATGTCAAAGATTAATTCTCCAGCTTAAAGTGATGACTATATTAATATGTATTTTACAAAACTTTTTATGAGTTGTAATTTCATTTAAAAATAAAAAATAACGATTATTTTGGGTCCCTGTTTAAAACTCTAAATAATGCGAAATCTTCTTTGTATTATTCTAAAAATTCCTCTATAACCAAGTCTAAAAATATATCCGAAGCACTTGCAATTTAATAAAGAAACTATAATTAAAATAATGTTAAATAGAAAACAGTTTGAAAATCATAATATCATATACTTAAAATAAAAACTTACATCGATTTCGTTTTTACACATATCTAGTTGGAAGGAGTCCCCGCTTGATATTGAACTATTGGTGGTTAAGGTCACTCCAGAGTCGTCACTCAGTGAAGCTCCTGCATTCAATTCACTACCATTAACATTGAAGAGAGTGTGACTGGGATGAATAATACCAAGGCTGTTGGTATTACAAGCACCGATCATAATATAGGATGTTGAATGGTTTGTTATTATCGGCCCATTACATAAAGGATCATTCGTCGATGATGAAGAATCCATTGCCAACTATTAAAACTTTAAAGGAAATACATTTTTAACAACATACATAGAACTATGCATTACAGACTATGTCTAGTAATACGAATGTCTAATAATACAAGAGACATACATTGGAAATTCTATACCATGAATAGGAATGAATTTTATGTTCGATTATACGAATGGCATTTTTTCGAAGTGCACAAAAGATTTTAGCACTTCAGATTAAAAACTGAGTTGTAATGGTTCCTTTAACATTTAATTCCACCTGAATTCCAATTCCTTTGACTTAGTATATGGACATCTCAATTCTTCAAGAGTGTAATTGGAAAAACTCACATTACATAACAGGAACTGTAATTGGTAATAAGACACAATTTCTCAGGAAAGGAATTTTAAAAAAGTCAATTCCATTACAGGATATGTCATTGGCAATTGTACACCTCAATTCAGGGCCGTAGCCAAGATCTACCCATGGGGTGGTTTGATGAACATTTTTTTTCTCAAATGGAAAACAGTTCCATCTGTACTCCTCCAAAAATTAACCGTTTTTTTATAACGATCGTTTTTTTAAAAAAATCGTTTTTTTATAATGATTCCCAAATTATTTTGATTGTAGCCGCAATAGAGCTAAAACATTTTCCAAAAACCTCAAAAAATCATGTTTTTCGTAAATATGTTGGCTGGTGGAATAGTTGTAAAAAAATTTTTTAAGATATTAAAGGCCGGAAAAGGCTCTTCAAATCTGCATGAAAAAATTTTTAAAGTTTTGCAATAGCATTAAAGATAATGCTGTTTTTCGTGCCTTTTTTGAATTTTTAAACTTTATTTTCACTAAAACTGAAATAACTAATGCTAACCCCACTTTCAAGCAGGGAATGGAAAAAACCGTTCCTTATACGTAGCGCTACAAAAGCAAAAACTCCGCAATCTTTCTTTTGCTTTATTTGCATATAGCTTTTAAACTTAAACATAAGCATGTAGCATTTATTAATAATTATTATGTAACAATTTATTATTACATTACTCTGTAAACTTATTAAATAATTTTTATATTTTAACTATATAATTATCACTAATCATTAATTATTATAACTATATAATTAGCATTAAGTATTATATTGCAGCTATTGCACATACCGAGATCACATTACTTATGACAAAATAATAGCGACAACAAATAACCCCACTACTGCACCAGTCCCTAAACTATATATGGTGCGGTTATGTTGCTGATTTTTTTATGGTATCATGAATAGGTGTGTAGCGTGTGTCTGTATATATATATATATATGGCAGAGGTCTTGGTCGATGAGTCAAAATGGGGACCCTCCAGGATCTGACCCATTAATATGATTCAAGCAACAAAATCAAGAGAATAATTAAAAGTGTGGACTCTGGTTGATGCGAACCAGAGTAAAACACACAAGTATCGAGGGTGCCGACTCTGGTTAATGCGAACCAGAAGTGATTCGCTCCAGAGTACAGTACCCGAAAACTCAAAGTGTGCTATATATATATATACAGACACACGCTGTATATACCATCCTTAAAAATATAGTCCATTACATTTTTACAGTGCAAAAGGGCAATTGTAAAAAATTTTCAGAGGACAAGTGGCGTAAGTCCATTCATTTTATATCTCCCTTAATAATAAAGATAATCGCTAATAGGTAGTTTTGTCCAACTTCTATGAAAAAATGCTGTCATTCCTCATCAAAAAATTCTTAAAAATTTTTCCATTACATTTTTACAGCGGAAAGGAGGAATTTTAAAAAATTTTCAGAGGACAAGTGGCGTAAGTCTATTCATTTTATATCTCCCTTAATAATGGAGATAATCGCTTATGCGAAGTTTTGTCCAACTTCTATGTAAAAATGCTGTCATTCCTCATCAAAAAATTCTTAAAAATATTTTCCATTACATTTTTACAGCGGAAAAGATAAATTTTTAAAAATTTTCAGAGGACAAGTGGCGTAAGTCCATTCATTTTATATCTCCCTTAATAATGCAAATAATCGCTAAGGGGTGGTTTTGTCCAACTTCTAGGTAAAAATGCTGCCATTCGTCATCAAAAAGTTTTTGAAAAATATCTCCTATTAGATTTCTACAGCGGAAACGAGAAATTTAAAGTAATTTTCCAAATGTTTTTACTAATATGCAATATTCTGCATCGTTTTTGTGTATTATTTAGTTTATTTTTTACGATATGGATAGCTCCAATTATGCTCTTGACCAAGCTTATAAGCAAAACTGAGTTCTTCATACTTAGAATTCATTTAAGAATTTTTCTAAACGTTCAATTTTCTCAAAACTACCAAAAATGGACGTACGCCACTTGTGCTCTGAAAAAATAATGGTATTTGTCAGAGCAATAACAAAGTATTGCATTTTGTTCAGAGATAACGTAAGCTAGGAGTTTCTAGCCCGTACTCATAAATAGGTTACATTTTCCTCTTCACTTCTACGTACTTAACTCAATTTCCCTAAAAAATGGACTTACGCCACTTGTGCTCTGAACAGCTCATATGCGTTTGTGTGTTTCGTATATATTAGGGCGGGTCAAATTTTGGCTCAGCGAAATTCGTAAAATACATGTAATTTCAAGACTTTTTCTCCACTACAGCATATACAAATTCTGAAAAAAAGCTGTGCGGACTTTCGTAAATAGATTCATATACATACATTCATACATTCATATTTTATAATTGAGAACAAAATCTATTTACGAAAGTCCGCACAGCTTTTTTTCAGAATTTGTATATGCTGTAGTGGAGAAAAAGTCTTGAAATTACATGTATTTTACGAATTTCGCTGAGTATTTTACGATGTATTTTACGAAATTCGTCCATACAAATTGACCCGCCCTAGTATATATATTTCTGAGTATATATATATAGACACACGCTACACACCTATTCATGATACACAAACACATATATATATATATATATATATATATATATATATATATATATACACAAAAATTAAACGTATGCCGCCTCTGGTAGATGCGAACTAGAAGTGATTCACTCCAGAGTACGACACCAAAAAAATATCCAAAAAAAGTGTGCCGACTCTGGTAGATGCGAATCAGAAATGATTCGCTCCACAGTTCTACGCACAGAACCGGAGTCCAACTCCGGAAGCTTACCTAAAAGGAACGCGGACTTGGTTGGTTTTGTATCGCCCTTTTATATTGTGTGGCGTGAAAACCAGTTAGGAATTATACGTTTGTTGCTTGCCGTGTGTGTATGTCTATATTGATTGATGGACGATGCTGCAGTGTGTTTGTTGTCGCTACTCTTTTGTGTAATTTTGTCATAAGTAAGTATGTGTTTGTGTATATTGTTTAGTGGCTTATGCAGTGGTGCGGTTATGTTGTTGATTTGTTTTATGGAATCATGAATAGGTGTGCAGCGTGTGTCTATATATATATATATATATATACAGCGTGTGTTTGCTGCAGTGTGTTTGTTGTCGCTACTCTTTTGTGTAATTTTGTCATAAGTAAGTATGTGTTTGTGTATATTGTTTAGTGGCTTATGCAGTGGTGCGGTTATGTTGTTGATTTGTTTTATGGTATCATGAATAGGTGTGCAGCGTGTGTCTATATATATAGACATCTATATATATATATATATATATAGACACACGCTGCACACCTATTCATGATATATATATATATATATATATAGATGTCTATATATATAGACACACGCTGCACACCTATTCATGATACCATAAAACAAATCAACAACATAACCGCACCACTGCATAAGCCACTAAACAATATACACAAACACATACTTACTTATGACAAAATTACACAAAAGAGTAGCGACAACAAACACACTGCAGCATCATCCATCAATCAATATAGACATACACACACGGCAAGCAACAAACGTATAATTCCTAACTGGTTTTCACGCCACACAATATAAAAGGGCGATACAAAACCAACCAAGTCCGCGTTCCTTTTAGGTAAGCTTCCGGAGTTGGACTCCGGTTCTGTGCGTAGAACTGTGGAGCGAATCATTTCTGATTCGCATCTACCAGAGTCGGCACACTTTTTTTTGATATTTTTTTGGTGTCGTACTCTGGAGTGAATCACTTCTAGTTCGCATCTACCAGAGGCGGCATACGTTTAATTTTTGCGTGCCATCTTTCCTCTGGAGCAAACCAGTTCTGGTCCGCATCCACCAGGGGCGGCACACTTTTAATTTTTGGATGTTGTACTCTGGAGCGAATCACTTCTGGTTCGCATCAACCAAAGTCGGCACATTTTTTGCGTGCTTTCTTTACTCTGGAGCAAACCAGTTCTGGTTCGCATCCACCAGAGTAGCCACACTTTTTATTTTTGCGTGCCTTCTTTCCTCTATTGCAAACCAGTTTCGGTTCGCATCCACCAGGGGCGGCTCACTTTTAATTTTTGGGTGCTGTATTCTGGAGCGAATCACTTCTGGTTCGCATCTGCCAAAGGCGTCATCTTTATTTTTTTTTTGTTTCGTGTTGTTTTTACTCTGGAGCAAGCCAGTTCTGGTTCGCATCTACCAGAGGCGGCACACTTTGAGCTTTCGGGTACTGTACTCTGGAGCGAATCACTTCTGGTTCTAAAAATGGAGTGAATTCTAAAGATAATGTAGATGGTAAAATCAAAGAATACCATAATAATTTACTAAAAAGATGGATTTAATTCAAAATTTTCAAATAAAGTAAAAATTTATTAACTAAAACAATTGCATACTTTTGAAACATAGATTATGGTGCTCTGGTCCAGACTGGCTAAGAGAAGGACCATTGCCTGTTGGAGAGGAAAAGCTCAACCAAGACGATTTAATTGTTATACAAGGAGAAGAAAGGGTATCTTCCATGACAACTATTGCTGCAACAGCCCCGGCGCTCACAACGCGCCGTCTGGATGGTGAAATTATCATGCTCACCGAGCGCTTTAGTTCATTGCAGCGCCTGCTTCGCACAGTCGTTTATGTATTACGATGGACCTGCAAGACAAAACAGCGACTTCCTTATATCACAGCTCCAGAATTGGACAACGCTTTAGAGATTCTCATTAGAATTGAGCAAAGCAATGCTTTCGCAGTTGAAGTTAAACACCTTGGAAAGGGTTTCACATTTGCGTGTTCAAGTAAGTTAATCACTCCTAGTCCTTATCTTGATCAAAAGGGTATCTTACGAGTTGGAGGTCGAATTTGCAAAGCCGCTGTGGCCTATGGTCAGCGATACTCAATCATTCTTCCTAAGTCAGGCGCTCTTATTCAACTGGTGATTCGGCAGACGCATTTAGCCACCCTCCATGGTGGAACCCAACATATGCTGCATACTCTACGTGGTCGATATTGGATACTAAATGGAAGACAAACAATAAAGACTTTCTTGCACAATTGCGTCATCTGTCGTCGATTTCGTGGTGCGTCTTTGCGACAACAGATGGCACCGCTTCCAATGCCACGCGTTAATGCGTCACGGCCTTTCCTGGCATCGGGTGTGGATTATTGTGGTCCGTTCACGCTACGCATTGGCACTAAGCGATCTCGCACAACCGTAAAGACTTATCTGGCAATTTTTGTGTGCATGTCGACCAAAGCAGTACACATTGAGGTGGTGGATGACCTCTCCTCCCAGGCATTCTTAGACGCGTATACACGTTTTATTATACGGCGTGGTTTATGCAAAGACTTACACAGTGACAACGGAACCGCTTTTGTCGGTGCAAACCGCTTACTACAGGAAGACCTAGCGTACTGGCACGAAAAAAAATCAGCAATCTTTAGCAAACATGGGTACGAATTGGCATTTTATTACTCCCAGTGCTTCGCATCAAGGTGGCCTATGGGAGGCTGCTGTTAAATCGACACAACATTACCTGGTTCGTATCATCGGCACGCAGGCTATGTGGCATAGCCAAATTCAGGGATCTTGGCTGCACGAATCGAACCGTGCCTTAAATCGCGACCACTCACTCCATTATATGACGATCCAGAAGATAAATTGGCCTTATCACTAGGAGACTTCCTCATCGGATCCCCACTTGTCGCAGTACCAGAGCCTTCTGTCACTAATGTACCAGCAAATCGTCTCAAGCAGTGGCAGTGGGTACGTCTTATTCATCAGGAATTCTGGCAGAGATGGAGTGACGAATATTTATCGACTTTGCAAATTCGAAGTAAATGGCTGAAACGCATCAATGACATCGCAGTTGGTGACATCATCCTCGTCAGGCACGAGAATTTACCACCAACACTCTGGAGCTTAGGGCGGGTGATCGCAGTTCATCCAGGAAGCGATGGTCTGGTCCGTAACGCTACATTTAAAACCGCAAGTGGCTCTTGCACCCGGGCAGTTCAGAAGTTATGCCGCCTCGTGGACTTCAACGATTTCGAGTCAGCCGACTCGACCGAGCAGGATGTTTGAGAATTGTTAATGCCTGACGCTACACTATGAAAGTGCTTTTACATACTTTGTCGAATGCCGTATGGCAACGCCTTTGTAGCATTCTGACTTTTGATAATTTAATGCATTCTCTTCTTGCTTCTGGAACGTAACGACATATTTTGTTCTTCTTTTTTTCTTATATTCATATCGTACGGCTCATTGCCTCATTTTATTAATCAACTTTAATATTTTAATGCGGATATCTGGAAAACAGCTATAAACCAATAAAGTAAAGTTATTTAAACTAACTGCCTTTGATTTTAGAGTATTTTCTCAACAAAATACTTTAGAGAAATTGTGTTGCTTTAAAGCAACGTTGGCCTGATGTGAAAACGGCTTCAATACATTTTGTTCAAGTAAAAATGACTAATCTATTTTTTTTTCCAATCCTGCATTGTGACATTTTGTGACATTGTTTACAGCGAAGCCTTTTCATCTGGTAATGATGTAATATCTTTCGTTAACCAAGCAAAACTTCTTCTGGTGATCAAATTCAGGGACCGTCATATTTAGCTCAACGGGTGAATTGTTGTTTTCCGTGCAGATTAACAAGGCTTTGGCAACGGAAAAACAAAAGTCATGTTGTGACATTTGCCGTGAATGGGGTTCAGCATACTTTTAGTCCCAGTGGCCCGAAAGTTCAATAGACAAAGTAAATAATAAGAAGTTATCATGACAAACGAAGTGCAGCTCCGGACGATTCACATTTTTCAACAACTCCAGCACCACATGAACACCGAGTACAATTTCTTTTTCGTTATCTTTTTTTCTAAATATGAAGAAAATAAAAGCCAATTTTTGAAACGGAAACGTACTGGCTTGTTGCGGATATACATCTTGCATGAATGCTTTCCAAAATATGGAGCCATTTGCTCATCAATTGATAAATCATCGACGAAAACACCAAACTGTAAGAATTTTCTATATAATAAGTCGATAAGAGGGCGGACTTTGCACATTGGATAGTTCCGGCTCAAATAATCATGATAAAAACTGATTTAAGAGTGCGAAACTGATTGCGCGACATAGCTTGCTTTATAATTTGTAATCCAAGGTCTGGTTGATTTGACCAATAGTTTTCTTGTTAGGCAAGACGATGATATCCCGAAAGAATAAGTATGCATAAGAATCTCTTCATTAGTGATTTTCATCAACAAATTGATCGAAGAAAAGATTAAAAAATTTAATCGGCGAATAGTGTTCTAAAATACAAAACCGAGTTGAGTTACACTATAAGATGTTTGCCTTGTTATCTTAACATAGGTTATGGATATTTTCCGATGCATCTGATCCAACTTATTTTCAACAGGCTGCGACTCCATAATGCGAAAGTTTTTCTCCATTTGGGTGTACCAAACGATTCCAGTGTGGAATGCGAATACGTAAGTGAATGTCTTATTTCTTTTGTAGATGATGCTCTTGTTGTTGTAATGAAGTTAGCGCAAATAAGTATGTAATCATAAAATAACAAACTTGAAACATAATTGGGTCAATGTTCACGAGCGTAGTGAAGAAGGGGGTTGAAAAAAATATTTTAGAAAGCACTTTTACCTGAAAGATTCCAAAAGCAAGAATTAGTACAGCTAACTGATGGGCTTTTTAAGCCTTCCGTCTTCAGCCTCCCCCTCTCTAAGACCTGATAGTCACGCTGCTTTTTCTAAAAGTTCCCCAATGCCTCTCCGAAATAAAAAATTCTAAGAGAAAATAACTTTTACCTAATATGTAATTGAACATACAAGCGATTGTATTAGATGACACTTGCAATTAATTTAGATAACACTTACGGCCAACGTTGCTTTAAAACAACATCCATTTTCTGGGTAACCAGAATTTTGGTTTTTTCAAATTCAGAAATTGTGATTTATGGATCAAAATAAGCAATTCCTGAAAAAATCATTGAAATCGGCCGACGGAATCATATGTCGGCGGTTAATAGGTTAAAAGAATCTGGTGCTAGTCTCTACTGGGCTGATATAGAAGACTCCTTGGGTTTACACAGACATACCTGGATCTATAGTTTATTTTTATACTTAGTTTAAGACTTTGCTTGTTTATCAGTTTTCTAGTCTCTACTGGGCTGATAAAGAAGACTCCTTGGTCTTACACAGACATCCATAGATCTTTAGTTTTTTTTATATTTAGTTTTAGAATTCGCTTGTTTATCAGTTTTCTAGTCTCTACTGGGCTGATAAAAAAGACTCCTTGGTTTTACACAGACATACCTCGATCTTTAGTTTATTTTTATATTTAGTTTTAGAATTTGCTTATCAGTTTTCTAGTCTCTACTGGGCTGATAAAGAAGACTCCGTGATCTTACACAGACATACCTGGATGTTTAGTTTATTTTTATATTCAGTTTAGTTTTCGCTTGTTTATCAGTTTTCTAGTCTCTACTGGGCTGATAAAGAAGACTCCTTGGTTTTACACAGACATCCATAGATCTTTAGTTTATTTTATATTTAGTTTAAGACTTTGCTTGTTTATCAGTTTTCTAGTCTCTACTGGGCTGATAAAGAAGACTCCTTGGTCTTACACAGACATCCATAGATCTTTAGTTTTTTTTATATTTAGTTTTAGAATTCGCTTGTTTATCAGTTTTCTAGTCTCTACTGGGCTGATAAAGAAGACTCCTTGGTTTTACACAGACATACCTGGATCTTTAGTTTATTTTTATATTTAGTTTTAGAATTTGCTTGTTTATCAGTTTTCTAGTCTCTACTGGGCTGATAAAAAAGACTCCTTGGTCTTACACAGACATATCTAGATGTTTAGTTTATTTTATATTAAGTTTTAGAATTCGCTTGTTTATCAGTTTTCTAGTCTCTACTGGGCTGATAAAGAAGACTCCTTGGTCTTACACAGACATCCATAGATCTTTAGTTTATTTTTATATTTAGTTTTAGAATTCGCTTGTTAATCAGTTTTCTAGTCTCTTACTTACTTACTTAGTTGGCGCTACAACCGTATGTCGGTCTTGGCCTCATCTAAGAATTTGCGCCAGCCATTTCTGTCTTTCGCTTGCTGGCGCCAGTTGGAAATTCCAAGCTTCGTCAGGTTGTCCTCTACTTGGTCTTTCCAACGAAGATGCGGTCGTCCTCTTCTGCGTTGACCGCCGCTGGGTACCGAATCGAATGTTTTCTTCACTGGAGCATCATCTTTCATGCGCTGAACATGACCAAGCCAGCGAAGCCGCTCGATTTTAATGCGCTTGACTATGTCGATGTCAGCGTACAGCTCATACAGTTCATTATTCCACCGTATTCGGTACTCGCCATTGACGCAGATTGGTCCGTAGATCTTACGAAGAATCTTTCTCTCGAATGCTCCTAAAGTCTTTTCATCTAAACTGCTCAGCGTCCAGGTTTGTGATGCGTAAAGTAGGACGGGCATGATGAGCGATTTATAGAGCGTGATTTTCGTTCGTCGAGAGAGGGCTCTGCTTCTCAATTGCCTACTGAGCCCAAAGTAACACCTGTTGGCAAGAGTTATTCTTCGTTTGATCTCAATGCTGATGTCGTTGGTTGAATTAATGCTGGATCCCAGATAAACGAAGTTCTTCACAACCTCGAAGGAGGTATTGTCAACGGTAACGTGGGTTCCAAGACGCTGGGACTGTTTGTTTGTTGACACTAAGTATTTCGTCTTATCTGCATTCACTGACAGACCCATTCGACTTGACTCTCTTTCTAATCTGGAAAATGCTGCACTGACTTCGCGCGTATTATGGCCAATGATATCTATGTCATCAGCATACGCAAGCAGCATAACACTCTTGTAGAATATTGTGCCACTACGTCTCAGATCAGCAGCTCGGATGATCTTTTCCATCATTAGGTTAAAACAGTCGAACGATAAGGAATCACCTTGTCTGAAACCTCGTTTGGTAATAAATGGTGGAGAGAGGTCCTTCCCGATTTTAACTGCGCTGCTGGTGTTGCTCAGTGTCATCCTGCAAAGTCGTATTAGTTTTGCAGGAATACCAAATTCAGACATGGTGGAGTACAGGTGCTTCCTTATTGGGCTGTCGAAGGCGGCTTTGTAGTCGACAAAAAGATGGTGGGTGTCGACTTGTTTTTCTTGAGTCTTCTCCAAGATTTGTCGTAGCGTGAAAATCTGGTCGATGGTGGACTTTCCAGGTCTGAAGCCACACTGATAAGGTCCGATCAGTTCGTTTACAATGGGCTTCAATCTTTCACATAAAACGCTCGACAGGACCTTATATGCGATATTAAGAAGGCTTATCCCACGGTAATTGGCACAGATAGTGGGATCGCCTTTCTTGTGGATTGGGCAGAGCACACTGAGATTCCAATCGTTCGGAATGCATTCTTCCGACCATATTCTGCATAGAAGCTCGTGAATGCATTTAAGTAGAGCTTCGCCTCCGTTCTTAAACAGCTCAGCAGGTAAGCCATCAGCTCCCGCGGCTTTGTTATTTTTAAGCCGAGCTATAGCTGTCAGAACTTCATCATAGTCGGGCAGCGGAACCTCGACGCTGTCATCCGCAATTGGGGTTTCCGGAATATCATCTCTATTGGCGGGATTGTTGTCAGCGTCGCCATTTAGAAGCTTAGAGAAGTGTTCCCTCCATAACGTCAGTGTACTCTGGACATCTGTCACTAGATTCCCGTTTTCATCCTTGCAGGAAGAGGCCCCGGTTTTAAAACCATCGGCAAGGCGTCTTACTTTTTCGAAAAATTTTCGGGCCTCATTCCTGTCACCATACATCTCAATCTTCTCCTGCTCGCGCTTTTCTGCCTCTCTTTTTTCCGCCTGAAAATATGTCTCTCTTCCCTCCTCTTTTCTTTGTATCGCTCCTTAGCAGCGCGCGTTACAACCGACTGCAGGGTGGCTTTGTAGGCGGCGTCTTTCTCTGCAGTGGCGTCGCGACACTCCTGGTCGTACCACTGGTTTCGGCGAGGGCGTTGGTAGCCAATCACCTCTTCAGCAGCCGCACGCATGGAGTTGGAAATGTGTGTCCACTGCGCGCATATATCATCGATTGGAGGAGTGCTTTGAAGCAGGAGTGAGAGTCGAGTGGCGAAAGCATCGGCTGTCTGTTTCGATTGCAGCTTGTCGACGTCTAGCTTTCTCTGTGTAGGGTTGCGTGTATTCTTAGCTGCGCACAGACGTATACGGATCTTGGCTGCAACAAGATAGTGATCCGAGTCAATTTTTGCACCACGGATCGTGCGTACTATTGGATGTACGCACTGGAAGAGTGCCTTCCGTCGATCAAAACGTGATCAATTTGATTCTTTGTTTTTTGATCAGGGGACATCCAGGTGGATTTATGAATATTGAGATGCTTGAATCTAGTGCTACTTACGACCATGTTTCGTGCTGCGGCGAAGTCAATCAGCCTCATTCCGTTATCGGAGGTGTTGTCGTGGAGGCTGAACTTTCCGACCGTTGGACCAAAAATATTTTCCTTGCCCACCTTAGCGTTGAAGTCACCAAGCACGATTTTTACGTCGTGGCGGGGGCAGCGCTCGTAAGCATTTTCAAGGCGCTCGTAGAAAATTTCCTTGATCTCATCGTCCCTGTCTTCTGTCGGAGCGTGCGCACATATTAGGCTTATATTGAAAAACCTAACCTTGATGCGGATTATGGCAAGTCGTTCGTTCACAGGTGTGAATCGCAGGACGTGGGGCCATAGTCTCTTGCCAACTACAAATCCGCATCCAAACTCGTGCTTCTCTGCATGGCCGCTGTAGTAGATATCACAGGGTGCATGCCGAATGCAACCCTGTCCCTTCCATCGCATTTCTTGGATAGCAGTGATATCAGCTTTGTATCTTTCCAAGACATCAGTCAGTTGGATAGAGGCACCTTCCCAATTAAGGGTTCGGACGTTCCAGGTGCATATCCGTAAATCATTATCAGTTTTTCGTTTGCGGTAGTCGTCATCAGATTTGGGGATCAGTTTTCTTCTATTCTTTTGTGTTTTCATTGAAATGGGTTTTTACGGGTGGGCTTCAAACCCGACGCACAACCTATTTTAAGCCTAGGGAGGCCCGCCGCTCAGATTAGCCGCCAAACTAACGGTTGTCAGTTTTGACGTTGCCCAGGAAACACCACGTGGAGGTTTGAGTCGACTTGAGGCGATTTCACAAAGATTATGCTGGCCTCGCCAGGTTGAGACAGTCAGACATGATCCATCGCCCCCAGTTTCTAGTCTCTACTGGGCTGATAAAAAAGACTCCTTGGTCTTACACAGACATCCATAGATCTTTAGTTTATTTTTTTATATTTAGTTTTAGAATTAGCTTGTTTATCAGTTTTCTAGTCTCTACTGGGCTGATAAAGAAGACTCCGTGGTCTCACATGGGAGTCATTTTCAAGAATTTTTTCAAAGTGATATTTGACACTTTGGGGTATACCTACAGCCTTTAATATTCATCGTACAAAGAAAAAAAAATGCCAAAATATCGGTTTTATTGGGAATAAAACGAATATCTAATAAAATAGCAAAATCTAAGAAGATGAAAAATTCATATATTCGTATGAGAAATGCTCAAGCTGCTTATGCTGTTTTTAAGGTTGTTGTTGTTGTTGTGTGTGTTCGTTTGGTTCGTAATCATGTCGTTCCTTGTTGTGCTGCTTTTTTGTTGTTGTTGTTGTTATTGTTTTTATTAATATGTATGTAAAACATACATATATAAATACACATCAGTTGCGTTCAGCGTTGCCATATGGTCCGATATATCGGATATGTTACGATTTAAATACTTGAATCCGACGTTCCGATATTTGACCAAAGTTCTTCAAAATGTTACGATTTCAGAAAAAGTAGATCCGACGTCCGATTTTGCATATATTTTCATATAAAGGTTGTCTTTTATAGAGTGATACAAGTTTAAGTAATAATAAAACATAGTAATATATTTAAAATATCAATTAAACGAACTTTATTGGATAGAAATTTTATGACATTAATGTTTAAATATGTTTAAAACCGCAAGTGGCTCTTGCACCCGGGCAGTTCAGAAGTTATGCCGCCTCGTGGACTTCAACGATTTCGAGTCAGCCGACTCGACCGAGCAGGATGTTTGAGAATTGTTAATGCCTGACGCTACACTATGAAAGTGCTTTTACATACTTTGTCGAATGCCGTATGGCAACGCCTTTGTAGCATTCTGACTTTTGATAATTTAATGCATTCTCTTCTTGCTTCTGGAACGTAACGACATATTTTGTTCTTCTTTTTTTCTTATATTCATATCGTACGGCTCATTGCCTCATTTTATTAATCAACTTTAATATTTTAATGCGGATATCTGGAAAACAGCTATAAACCAATAAAGTAAAGTTATTTAAACTAACTGCCTTTGATTTTAGAGTATTTTCTCAACAAAATACTTTAGAGAAATTGTGTTGCTTTAAAGCAACGTTGGCCTGATGTGAAAACGGCTTCAATACATTTTGTTCAAGTAAAAATGACTAATCTATTTTTTTTTCCAATCCTGCATTGTGACATTTTGTGACATTGTTTACAGCGAAGCCTTTTCATCTGGTAATGATGTAATATCTTTCGTTAACCAAGCAAAACTTCTTCTGGTGATCAAATTCAGGGACCGTCATATTTAGCTCAACGGGTGAATTGTTGTTTTCCGTGCAGATTAACAAGGCTTTGGCAACGGAAAAACAAAAGTCATGTTGTGACATTTGCCGTGAATGGGGTTCAGCATACTTTTAGTCCCAGTGGCCCGAAAGTTCAATAGACAAAGTAAATAATAAGAAGTTATCATGACAAACGAAGTGCAGCTCCGGACGATTCACATTTTTCAACAACTCCAGCACCACATGAACACCGAGTACAATTTCTTTTTCGTTATCTTTTTTTCTAAATATGAAGAAAATAAAAGCCAATTTTTGAAACGGAAACGTACTGGCTTGTTGCGGATATACATCTTGCATGAATGCTTTCCAAAATATGGAGCCATTTGCTCATCAATTGATAAATCATCGACGAAAACACCAAACTGTAAGAATTTTCTATATAATAAGTCGATAAGAGGGCGGACTTTGCACATTGGATAGTTCCGGCTCAAATAATCATGATAAAAACTGATTTAAGAGTGCGAAACTGATTGCGCGACATAGCTTGCTTTATAATTTGTAATCCAAGGTCTGGTTGATTTGACCAATAGTTTTCTTGTTAGGCAAGACGATGATATCCCGAAAGAATAAGTATGCATAAGAATCTCTTCATTAGTGATTTTCATCAACAAATTGATCGAAGAAAAGATTAAAAAATTTAATCGGCGAATAGTGTTCTAAAATACAAAACCGAGTTGAGTTACACTATAAGATGTTTGCCTTGTTATCTTAACATAGGTTATGGATATTTTCCGATGCATCTGATCCAACTTATTTTCAACAGGCTGCGACTCCATAATGCGAAAGTTTTTCTCCATTTGGGTGTACCAAACGATTCCAGTGTGGAATGCGAATACGTAAGTGAATGTCTTATTTCTTTTGTAGATGATGCTCTTGTTGTTGTAATGAAGTTAGCGCAAATAAGTATGTAATCATAAAATAACAAACTTGAAACATAATTGGGTCAATGTTCACGAGCGTAGTGAAGAAGGGGGTTGAAAAAAATATTTTAGAAAGCACTTTTACCTGAAAGATTCCAAAAGCAAGAATTAGTACAGCTAACTGATGGGCTTTTTAAGCCTTCCGTCTTCAGCCTCCCCCTCTCTAAGACCTGATAGTCACGCTGCTTTTTCTAAAAGTTCCCCAATGCCTCTCCGAAATAAAAAATTCTAAGAGAAAATAACTTTTACCTAATATGTAATTGAACATACAAGCGATTGTATTAGATGACACTTGCAATTAATTTAGATAACACTTACGGCCAACGTTGCTTTAAAACAACATCCATTTTCTGGGTAACCAGAATTTTGGTTTTTTCAAATTCAGAAATTGTGATTTATGGATCAAAATAAGCAATTCCTGAAAAAATCATTGAAATCGGCCGACGGAATCATATGTCGGCGGTTAATAGGTTAAAAGAATCTGGTGCTAGTCTCTACTGGGCTGATATAGAAGACTCCTTGGGTTTACACAGACATACCTGGATCTATAGTTTATTTTTATACTTAGTTTAAGACTTTGCTTGTTTATCAGTTTTCTAGTCTCTACTGGGCTGATAAAGAAGACTCCTTGGTCTTACACAGACATCCATAGATCTTTAGTTTTTTTTATATTTAGTTTTAGAATTCGCTTGTTTATCAGTTTTCTAGTCTCTACTGGGCTGATAAAAAAGACTCCTTGGTTTTACACAGACATACCTCGATCTTTAGTTTATTTTTATATTTAGTTTTAGAATTTGCTTATCAGTTTTCTAGTCTCTACTGGGCTGATAAAGAAGACTCCGTGATCTTACACAGACATACCTGGATGTTTAGTTTATTTTTATATTCAGTTTAGTTTTCGCTTGTTTATCAGTTTTCTAGTCTCTACTGGGCTGATAAAGAAGACTCCTTGGTTTTACACAGACATCCATAGATCTTTAGTTTATTTTATATTTAGTTTAAGACTTTGCTTGTTTATCAGTTTTCTAGTCTCTACTGGGCTGATAAAGAAGACTCCTTGGTCTTACACAGACATCCATAGATCTTTAGTTTTTTTTATATTTAGTTTTAGAATTCGCTTGTTTATCAGTTTTCTAGTCTCTACTGGGCTGATAAAGAAGACTCCTTGGTTTTACACAGACATACCTGGATCTTTAGTTTATTTTTATATTTAGTTTTAGAATTTGCTTGTTTATCAGTTTTCTAGTCTCTACTGGGCTGATAAAAAAGACTCCTTGGTCTTACACAGACATATCTAGATGTTTAGTTTATTTTATATTAAGTTTTAGAATTCGCTTGTTTATCAGTTTTCTAGTCTCTACTGGGCTGATAAAGAAGACTCCTTGGTCTTACACAGACATCCATAGATCTTTAGTTTATTTTTATATTTAGTTTTAGAATTCGCTTGTTAATCAGTTTTCTAGTCTCTTACTTACTTACTTAGTTGGCGCTACAACCGTATGTCGGTCTTGGCCTCATCTAAGAATTTGCGCCAGCCATTTCTGTCTTTCGCTTGCTGGCGCCAGTTGGAAATTCCAAGCTTCGTCAGGTTGTCCTCTACTTGGTCTTTCCAACGAAGATGCGGTCGTCCTCTTCTGCGTTGACCGCCGCTGGGTACCGAATCGAATGTTTTCTTCACTGGAGCATCATCTTTCATGCGCTGAACATGACCAAGCCAGCGAAGCCGCTCGATTTTAATGCGCTTGACTATGTCGATGTCAGCGTACAGCTCATACAGTTCATTATTCCACCGTATTCGGTACTCGCCATTGACGCAGATTGGTCCGTAGATCTTACGAAGAATCTTTCTCTCGAATGCTCCTAAAGTCTTTTCATCTAAACTGCTCAGCGTCCAGGTTTGTGATGCGTAAAGTAGGACGGGCATGATGAGCGATTTATAGAGCGTGATTTTCGTTCGTCGAGAGAGGGCTCTGCTTCTCAATTGCCTACTGAGCCCAAAGTAACACCTGTTGGCAAGAGTTATTCTTCGTTTGATCTCAATGCTGATGTCGTTGGTTGAATTAATGCTGGATCCCAGATAAACGAAGTTCTTCACAACCTCGAAGGAGGTATTGTCAACGGTAACGTGGGTTCCAAGACGCTGGGACTGTTTGTTTGTTGACACTAAGTATTTCGTCTTATCTGCATTCACTGACAGACCCATTCGACTTGACTCTCTTTCTAATCTGGAAAATGCTGCACTGACTTCGCGCGTATTATGGCCAATGATATCTATGTCATCAGCATACGCAAGCAGCATAACACTCTTGTAGAATATTGTGCCACTACGTCTCAGATCAGCAGCTCGGATGATCTTTTCCATCATTAGGTTAAAACAGTCGAACGATAAGGAATCACCTTGTCTGAAACCTCGTTTGGTAATAAATGGTGGAGAGAGGTCCTTCCCGATTTTAACTGCGCTGCTGGTGTTGCTCAGTGTCATCCTGCAAAGTCGTATTAGTTTTGCAGGAATACCAAATTCAGACATGGTGGAGTACAGGTGCTTCCTTATTGGGCTGTCGAAGGCGGCTTTGTAGTCGACAAAAAGATGGTGGGTGTCGACTTGTTTTTCTTGAGTCTTCTCCAAGATTTGTCGTAGCGTGAAAATCTGGTCGATGGTGGACTTTCCAGGTCTGAAGCCACACTGATAAGGTCCGATCAGTTCGTTTACAATGGGCTTCAATCTTTCACATAAAACGCTCGACAGGACCTTATATGCGATATTAAGAAGGCTTATCCCACGGTAATTGGCACAGATAGTGGGATCGCCTTTCTTGTGGATTGGGCAGAGCACACTGAGATTCCAATCGTTCGGAATGCATTCTTCCGACCATATTCTGCATAGAAGCTCGTGAATGCATTTAAGTAGAGCTTCGCCTCCGTTCTTAAACAGCTCAGCAGGTAAGCCATCAGCTCCCGCGGCTTTGTTATTTTTAAGCCGAGCTATAGCTGTCAGAACTTCATCATAGTCGGGCAGCGGAACCTCGACGCTGTCATCCGCAATTGGGGTTTCCGGAATATCATCTCTATTGGCGGGATTGTTGTCAGCGTCGCCATTTAGAAGCTTAGAGAAGTGTTCCCTCCATAACGTCAGTGTACTCTGGACATCTGTCACTAGATTCCCGTTTTCATCCTTGCAGGAAGAGGCCCCGGTTTTAAAACCATCGGCAAGGCGTCTTACTTTTTCGAAAAATTTTCGGGCCTCATTCCTGTCACCATACATCTCAATCTTCTCCTGCTCGCGCTTTTCTGCCTCTCTTTTTTCCGCCTGAAAATATGTCTCTCTTCCCTCCTCTTTTCTTTGTATCGCTCCTTAGCAGCGCGCGTTACAACCGACTGCAGGGTGGCTTTGTAGGCGGCGTCTTTCTCTGCAGTGGCGTCGCGACACTCCTGGTCGTACCACTGGTTTCGGCGAGGGCGTTGGTAGCCAATCACCTCTTCAGCAGCCGCACGCATGGAGTTGGAAATGTGTGTCCACTGCGCGCATATATCATCGATTGGAGGAGTGCTTTGAAGCAGGAGTGAGAGTCGAGTGGCGAAAGCATCGGCTGTCTGTTTCGATTGCAGCTTGTCGACGTCTAGCTTTCTCTGTGTAGGGTTGCGTGTATTCTTAGCTGCGCACAGACGTATACGGATCTTGGCTGCAACAAGATAGTGATCCGAGTCAATTTTTGCACCACGGATCGTGCGTACTATTGGATGTACGCACTGGAAGAGTGCCTTCCGTCGATCAAAACGTGATCAATTTGATTCTTTGTTTTTTGATCAGGGGACATCCAGGTGGATTTATGAATATTGAGATGCTTGAATCTAGTGCTACTTACGACCATGTTTCGTGCTGCGGCGAAGTCAATCAGCCTCATTCCGTTATCGGAGGTGTTGTCGTGGAGGCTGAACTTTCCGACCGTTGGACCAAAAATATTTTCCTTGCCCACCTTAGCGTTGAAGTCACCAAGCACGATTTTTACGTCGTGGCGGGGGCAGCGCTCGTAAGCATTTTCAAGGCGCTCGTAGAAAATTTCCTTGATCTCATCGTCCCTGTCTTCTGTCGGAGCGTGCGCACATATTAGGCTTATATTGAAAAACCTAACCTTGATGCGGATTATGGCAAGTCGTTCGTTCACAGGTGTGAATCGCAGGACGTGGGGCCATAGTCTCTTGCCAACTACAAATCCGCATCCAAACTCGTGCTTCTCTGCATGGCCGCTGTAGTAGATATCACAGGGTGCATGCCGAATGCAACCCTGTCCCTTCCATCGCATTTCTTGGATAGCAGTGATATCAGCTTTGTATCTTTCCAAGACATCAGTCAGTTGGATAGAGGCACCTTCCCAATTAAGGGTTCGGACGTTCCAGGTGCATATCCGTAAATCATTATCAGTTTTTCGTTTGCGGTAGTCGTCATCAGATTTGGGGATCAGTTTTCTTCTATTCTTTTGTGTTTTCATTGAAATGGGTTTTTACGGGTGGGCTTCAAACCCGACGCACAACCTATTTTAAGCCTAGGGAGGCCCGCCGCTCAGATTAGCCGCCAAACTAACGGTTGTCAGTTTTGACGTTGCCCAGGAAACACCACGTGGAGGTTTGAGTCGACTTGAGGCGATTTCACAAAGATTATGCTGGCCTCGCCAGGTTGAGACAGTCAGACATGTTACATTGATCCATCGCCCCCAGTTTCTAGTCTCTACTGGGCTGATAAAGAAGACTCCTTGGTCTTACACAGACATCCATAGATCTTTAGTTTATTTTTTTATATTTAGTTTTAGAATTAGCTTGTTTATCAGTTTTCTAGTCTCTACTGGGCTGATAAAGAAGACTCCGTGGTCTCACATGGGAGTCATTTTCAAGAATTTTTTCAAAGTGATATTTGACACTTTGGGGTATACCTACAGCCTTTAATATTCATCGTACAAAGAAAAAAAAATGCCAAAATATCGGTTTTATTGGGAATAAAACGAATATCTAATAAAATAGCAAAATCTAAGAAGATGAAAAATTCATATATTCGTATGAGAAATGCTCAAGCTGCTTATGCTGTTTTTAAGGTTGTTGTTGTTGTTGTGTGTGTTCGTTTGGTTCGTAATCATGTCGTTCCTTGTTGTGCTGCTTTTTTGTTGTTGTTGTTGTTATTGTTTTTATTAATATGTATGAAAAACATACATATATAAATACACATCAGTTGCGTTCAGCGTTGCCATATGGTCCGATATATCGGATATGTTACGATTTAAATACTTGAATCCAACGTTCCGATATTTGACCAAAGTTCTTCAAAATGTTACGATTTCAGAAAAAGTAGATCCGACGTCCGATTTTGCATATATTTTCATATAAAGGTTGTCTTTTATAGAGTGATACAAGTTTAAGTAATAATAAAACATAGTAATATATTTAAAATATCAATTAAACGAACTTTATTGGATAGAAATTTTATGACATTAATGTTTAAATATGATTTCGGTCATGTGGCCGCCACCGCTGGCGCGTACAAGGCGCAATCTAAAACTCTTCGAATGTTGATTTCCAGGTGTTCAATTGTTTGTGGTTTATCAACGTAGACAAGTGACACTACATAACTCAAAAATAAAATAATACAATGGGGTTAAATCACATGATCTTGGGGTCCAATTAATTGGGCCATTTCGTGAAATTATTTTTTCGTCAAAAGTTTCCTTGAGTAAATCAATTGTAGCGCCCGCTGTGTGACATGTGGCTCCGTCTTGTTGGAACCACATATCAGCAAGATTAATGCCAGCTAATTGAGGTACAAAAAAACTTCGAATCATGTTCCTATACCGTTCACCATTGACAGTAACATTCTTACCATCATCGTTTTTAAAGACATATGGGCCAATGACTCCGCCAGCCTATAAAGCTCACTAAACAGTAATTTTCTGTGGATGTAATGGTGTTTCGACAAAAGCTTGTGGATTCTCCTCACTCCAAATACGACAATTCTGTTTATTTACGTACCCATTCAACCAAAAATAGGCTTCATCGGAAAATAAAATTTTCCATGGAAATTCAAAATCAATATCAATTTGTGCTTCAGCCCATTCGCCGAATTGGCGGCGCATACGATGGTCGTTTGGCTTTAATTTCTGCACAAGTTGAATCTTGAAAGGTTATAAGCCAATATCTTTTCGTAAAATCCTCCATAAAGTGGAAGGACACAACCCTAGTTGCTGAGAACGGCGACGAATTGATTGATTAGGATCATCTTCAATGCTTTCCTGTACAGCGGCTACAGATTCTTCAGTGCGCACTGTTCGGCGTCTCACGGGATGCACATTATCAGTAACAGTAAATGTGGTCCGAAAACGATATATTGTTCTTCGAATAAGCAGCTCTGAAGGACGATTATGTACGTCATAAAATGGACGAAGTGCAAGATAAGTTTGACGAACAGAACCATTATTTTGATTAAAAATTTCCACAGTTTGCACGCGTTGCTCTGGTGTAAGTCGATCCCTAATAAAATGTCAAAGCAAACTAAACAAAAAGCAACTATCAGCTGTTAAATGGGTGGTAAAATAAAACAGTAAAAAAACCCTTTACATATATATATGAAAAGAACAAAATTAGTATAATAAAATTGATGGCAACTCTAAAATAAAAAGATGCGATGGTACTTCTGCATTTGCAATAATGAGAAAATGTATTTTTTAATTCTTGAGCTTACCGAATTCCTCAGCTAACGTTGAGCGAACTTTTAGTCAAATAAATACTTTTAGTCAAAGAGGAAGGAACTCTGCATACAAAAAATAATGTGCGTATGAAATCTTTTAACTGTTTAGTCTTGAAATTGATAAAGAATTGATAAAAAAATTTAATAAAGCAATGTATATATGACTTCTATACATATTTTTTTCACTAAAATCTAATTTTTTTGTAGTTTTTGGTGGCTTAAAACAACAACATTTTTTCGTTAATTTACTTGTAGCAAAAACTTTACATTTATTGAGTTAAAATTGATAAGTTATGTATTATAGCTCTATGTATTTAATTTTTACCGATTTAAGAGATCTACATTAAACCAAACTGTGTTGCAAATGTATTTAATTTGATTTTTACTCTTCGTTTGTGTGTTCAAAAATATTTTAAAAATGTAATTTATTATAATATATTTTCTATATTTATAATGATTATTGAATTGACTTTTGAAAAAAATGTGCTTTATTTAAATAAATAAACATTAAATATTCGTCATACGTCTAATAAAATTTTCAGAGTTGAAAAACTCTGGCAACGCTATGTTTGAGTAGAACACAAATTTAAGTCGTCGGTCAATTTCTTAATTTAAACCAAGTCTTTAACTAATTAATAATACTTTTGAGTCCATAATCGGTAAAATAAAGGCTTTTTACTATACATTTAGATGAAAGTATAAGTTTTTGCGTGTTTTTAATACGAATTTACTTCAAATAAAGTTTGTGTCGAATTGCTGTTGCACTTGCTGTCTCAAATACTGTTGCTGTTGTTGTTGCTGCTCTGTGCTGAAGTCTTATTTATCTGCTTTGCATTTTCTTTCGTGCTAACCTTGAAGTGTCGTTGAACTTTATAATTTAACATGGCACCAACAAAAATTGTCAACTGTGGAGTGTGCACTAAAAGCGTTGGAAAACAGCAGTCCAGCATTGGATGTGGCCTTTGTGGAAATTGGTTCCATATCGCATGTGTGGATATTACAACTGAACAACATGCATTTTTGCTAAAAAACCGTGCTTTATCTTTCACATGTGCTGAATGCAAAGAAAATCCTCAGAACCGAGATAAATCATTAACTTCTCTTCGTGCTGAGTTTCGTGCTGAGCTTCGGGATGGACTGGCTGATATTAAAGAATATTTCGGTGCACTATTTGAGAAAGTCAGGTCGGAGTGGTCTACTACCTTTAATGATCTCAAGTCTGATATTTCACGTTGCAATCAAATGATCAAACTTGTTGACTCTGCCGCCAATAACAAAGTGAAAGAGCTGGAAAATGCAAATAATATTCTGCAGCGCCGACTCAACCGTGCAGACATTGTGATTAGTGGATTGCCGTCAGGAATGAATAATATTTATGAACCTGCCATTGCCCTTACCAGCTTTTTTAAACTGCCTATTAGCGATAACGACATACAACATTGTTGCTATATTCAAAATCAAAAAGCTGTTCTTGTTAAGTTTAACAATGTCAGGCTTCGGGACAACATAATGAACCAGTATTTTAAAACAAGGAACCTGAAATTGTGCGATTTATTGGGAGGAGAGGTGCAATCAAGAGTTTACCTAAATGATCACCACACGCCAGCTGCCACCAAACTAAACTTTATATGCAGGAAACTTTTAAAGGAGAAAAAGATAAAAAAATACAAAATTCTTAACTCTGATACTCCAAAATCAAAAATAACTATGCTGGACGGTAGTGATAAAGTTTGTTGCATTCAACAATGCACTGCGATTTTTGAATCAGCTGATCTTGCTACTACAGGGCCCGGTGCTCTCCCCACTGTTTCATCATGTCCGCTGGATGGCATTCGTGGTAATTCATTAACGGAGTAATTTTCTTATTCTTTTCTTTAAAACATATTTTCTTTGAAATCTTATCAACCAAAAATGTTCTCTTTTTTCATATTGATCGACTTCGAAAATGAATTGTATTAAACGAATTTGATCTGTATATATGTATCTATTTTATAGTTATTTAAGTTTAGTTATAATGTATTGTGCCTTATTACGACTTCCCTACTTATTCTATGAATTTGGAATCACCTAACTGCAATTTAGGTCCCATTGTTAGCGATAACTCTTTTTTAAAATCAATGCTGCATAAACATAGTTTAAATCTTAATGTTGGTCATGTTAACTGTCAAAGCTTCAAGCCATCTTTTCAATCATCAAAATTTGATGAAATTAAATGTATTCTTAGTGGATGTTTTTGGATGTTTTCGGTGTATCTGAAACGTGGCTAAAACCATATATATCGAATGCTGCAGTTGATATTCCAGGATATACATTTTGCAGAAGTGATCGTCCGAATGTAAGAGGTGGTGGTGTAGGTCTTTTTATATCGAAAAAAATCAAATATAAAGTTGTCTTTCGTTCTACTGAGTATGGTGTCTGTGAGGCTCTTTTTGTAGAAATTTGTCACAATTTCCAAAAACTATTAATTGGTGTTGTTTATTTACCTCGTGGTGATATTGTGTCCTTTGAAAATTTGTTAGGTGATTTGTTCGTGCGATACTCTAATATTGTTATTGTTGGTGACTTCAATCATAATCTCTTTGATATGACTAAGTCAACCAGTCTTCGATCCATGGCTTTACGTTGTAACTTGTCGTGTATTCACAATTCGCTTCCAACTCATTACGATTCTTATAATAACTCAACGTCTCTAATTGATTTTATTCTGATTAGTGATCCGAACATCGTGAAACTTTCAGGACAAATGTTATCACCAACAATTTCTCACCATGCCTTTTTATTTGTTTCTCTTGACTTTCCAATTGTTCGCGAGGATAAGTTTGTTGAGTATCGGAATTATGGAGCAATAAATTATGAGCATTTGAATTTATTTATGACTGGAATTGATTTCAGTGAAATGTACTCCACCAGTGACGTAGATAAGCAGTGTAGTGTATTGAATGCAGTTTTAACTGAAGCTTTTTCTTTTGTCCCGATAACTAAATATAAACTTAAGTATACTCAAGGTAATAAGTTGAATTCTAAAGCGATTATTTTCGTGAAATCTATGCGTGATCTTGCTTTTAAAGCATATTTACAAGATAGATCGGAACATACCTGGAAAACTTTTTGTAAATATCGTAATCGTGCTAAGTCCGTTATACGTAAATTTAAAAGGGAGTCTGGAGCTCGACTATTTGAGGGTCTTAATTCAAAACAGATGTGGAATACCTTAAGAAATAGTGGTTGTTTAAACTCAATTGAGACAAGTGAAGAATTTGATGTTGATTGTTTAAATAGTTTCTTTGTTAATAATCAGAATAATTATAACGCCAACCCATTCGATTTTGAGGAGCATTTGGATAGGGAAGATAGTTTCTTCTTTAAAAATATTTCTGAAAGTGAACTTGTGGAAGCCATTTGGAGTGTCAAGTCGAATGCTATTGGAAATGATAACATTCCTTTAAAATTCATTAAAATAATTCTCCCCTACGTTCAAAGTCATTTGTTATTTTTCGTCAATAGTATTCTTACGTCCTCCAAATTTCCTTCATCTTGGAAAGTGGCTAGAGTTGTGCCGATTCCCAAAAACAATTCTTCTACGTATATAGAGAATCTTAGGCCGATAAGTATATTACCTGTACTCTCTAAAGTTGTTGAAAACATAATAAAAAATCAAATATTGGAATATACTAATCGGCATTCTCTAATTGATGGGTGCCAATATGGCTTTCGAAATGGCTATTCTACGGCAACACTTCTTCTTGGCCTAACAGACTCTATTAGACATAACGTCAATGCCAACAAAATAAGTATTTTGGTGTCCCTAGACCTATCAAAGGCATTTGATACAATCAATCACTCGAAGTTAATAAACAAACTAAAAACCATGTTTAATTTTTCAAATACTGCGTGAAGGTTATTGTTTTCATATATATGTGATCGTAAACAATTTGTTGTGTACAATGGTTCTGCATCCAGCCTGCTTAATATTGTTTCTGGGGTCCCACAAGGATCTGTACTTGGACCATTACTCTTTACGTTATATTTGAATGATATCGTTAATGCTGTTGATTTAAATGCGTGTAAGCCCTTTATTTTTGCTGATGATATCCAACTTCTGTTTACGGGTGAGTGTCAGTTTAAAGATGTACTGGAGTCCTTAGTCAACTATAATCTTTCTAATATTTCCTCCTGGATGTCACAAAATTATTTAAGTTTAAATACCAGCAAAACCAAATTCATTCAATTTAACCCTTCTAGGCTACTTGAAGACCATTTGAATATAAGTCTACACAATGAGAAGATACAATTTGTTAGTTGTATCAAATGCCTTGGTGTTTTCATTGACAACAAGCTACATTTTGATGCCCATATAAATGCGTTAAGTTCTAAAATAGGTTTTACTTTGAGGAAACTTTACAATACTAATTTGTATCTGCCTTTAAGTGTAAAATATAATATTGGCCATGCTCTTCTTATGTCCAATATAACATATTGCGTCGAGGTTTATTCTGGTACGCTAGCTCTTAACATTAAACGAGTTCAAGTCATTGTCAATAATATTGTACGTTTTGTCTATGGTCTTCGTAGACGAGAACACATATCTTCGTATGTCGTTAAGTTTTTAAATTGTTCCTTTCATCAATATATAAATAATAGATTGATGTTGTGTTTTTATAAGCTTGTGAAAACCAACGTGCCACAATACTTGGCTCAGAAATTTGTGTTTAGTCGCTCTACTAGGAATCCTCAGATAATCTACCCTAGAATAGATTGTTCTACGTTTGAAAGGTCTTTTGTGGTACGAACAGCTCGTGTTTGGAATAGGCTCCCTATTCATCTTCGTATTTTCACATGCACCTTAACCACCTACAAAATTAAGCTCAAAGAATTTCTTCATTCAACAGTTTAAATATATTACTTTTAAAAATCTTTTTTGTTGACCACTTTTAATTTTTAAACTATCTTTTTTTCCTTTGGCTTCTTTTCTTTCCGCTAACTTGGGATCTTCAAATTCTAATCTTAAATGAATGCTATTAAATATCATATACTGTTAAGGGAGGTTGTATATAAAGGTACATGTATTATTAGTTAAGTTTTCTCTCGCATATGCTACTATTAAACTGGTAATATGTAAATTGGCCAATAAGGCTTTTGTATTACTTACAATGAAATAAATAAATAAATAAATAAATAAAATGCAATATTTTATTTGTCTTCTTTGTTGTAAAATGCGACTGAAAATTTCATAGTTCTTGTTTTCAGAATTTCACAAATACGACGAGAAATCCGACCAGCATAGTTCAAAAGTTACGCTGTAAAATTTTTTTCATGGCAACACTGGTTGCGTCATTTTTTTTTTTTTTTTTTTGTTTCTCAGATAGCCAATTGGCTCGGTTGAACGGTGTGCACTTTTGAAATCACTGAAGCGGACCGTTTCGTTGTCAGCAAACTATGCATTTTGTGTTTCATATAAGCGTACCATTTATTAAGTTGTATATTAATGTTGATTTTTTATGATTTAAATACAAATTCTAAATATTTGATAGTTTAAATCATTCTTGATTTTAAATACAAATTCTAGTTATTTGATACTTTAAAATCGTTTATTGAGTTTTAGGTCAGGTTAGAACAATTAATTGATCTAACGAATTTTTCCCAAAGAAAACACAAAAACAACATTTTCAATACGAAAAGGAAAACATCACTAGCTCATTAATTAGTTAGCTGATTGGATAACTAGTTAGAGCAATTAATTGTTCTAACCTGACCTAAAGCTCAATAAGCGATTTTAAACTATCAAACAACTAGAATTCATAGAAAATCAACATAATAAATAACATGGACATATAGAAGGTTTTAAGTTGTATATTAATTTTATTTGTTGTTAAACAATTGTAACCTTTTCTTAAAATGGTTTTTGTTAAGTTGCAACAATAAACTACACAATAAACGGCAACTCAACTGCACTACCTTGATTTCAATACAAGATTCAATGCATATTTCAGAGTTTTTAGGCGAAAGGGTGAAAAAGAGAGGGAAAAAAGACATCAAAAACGACATATCAAGCGAATAACATAAATTTCAATTCGATTCTTGATAAGTATAAAAAAGGACTTTAAAATTATATAGAGAACGGTTTAAAGGTCCAAAAAAATGTCGTTTTCATACCAGCAACTCAGACGCTGCCGTTTTAAGTACCGTTTAGCTGGAACAGTGACATTAATGGCTCGTTGGGTTGTAATACAAAAGAGGATACATAAAATTACCATGGTAGAGAGAAAACAAAAAGTTTCTACCGCAATAAAAAAAAATATCAAAAAAAATCCCACGATCATTTCAAATTACCCCAAAAATACCACGCGTTTTAAAAATACCACCACAAATTCCATATGCATTTAAAATTGCCACAATAATCTCATTCGCATTAAAAAATACCACAATAAGTCTCATATGCACAAAAAATTTAAAAACCATTTAGAAATACCACAATGACATTTTGCTTACTAAAAAAGAAAATACATTTTAAGAAGAATATTACCAAACTCCCACAGAAATTAAAAAAATACACCACTGAATTTCCACGCCAATTAAAAATACAACGCTGAATAAAAAAATTTAATAGGAATTCCCAAAAACAAAAATTCCTAAGGGCAATTAAAAATTACCACGAATGGGATTTTTCCAACATAACTGGCAACGTTACTACTAGCTGCTGATATTGTTGTTTTGGTTCTGCATGCGCTGCAAAGGGCTGTTTTTCACTCGGCAATTCTATGAGCAATAATTGCTTTCGCCACAAGTAGTTTGTTGACTACTCGGGTTTAAAAGGGACTTTCGTAAGCCCTCTCATGCGGGCGAATAATCGACAAACTGCTTGCGGCAAAGGCAATTATTGCCGAATGAAAAGCGGGACAAAGATATCTTGCTACCAGATCAATAATTGCTCTCGGAGCAATAATTGCTTTTGCCGCAAGCTCGAGAATTTTCGTGTGTAACGAGTGAAAAGCGGGACATAGTAAGCAAAGTTCTGTTTATTTTCTGTGGACGATTCGGTTCATCCCCTCTAACGCTTCTCAACCGCTGCGATCTTGCTCTTCTCTGTTCGTCGTTGTTTTAGATTTATTTGGTAATTGTTGCTGGTTCAGTTAGCTGAAATTTTTTTGGACGTTCTTAATTTTTACTCGACATGAACAGCTGTATTTGACAACTAGCTCGCTTTTCTCTACTTTCTACTTTATTCCTCTCTGAGTTGGCCCAACCTGGTTTTTCTGCCATGAGTTGGAGTACGAATAAAACGAATGTTTATTTTCAGCATGTATGTATATTACTACACAAATCTGCGCATGCGTTACTAAGCATGCGTTGTGCTTTAAAAACTACATTTCTTTTTAAATACCATAATAAATTCGAATTATTTTTATTATGCATTATATTCCTTCCATATTAAAAATTTATTTTGTTAACTAAAATTTTAAATTACTTTTAAAATATACATATTAGGGTGGGGCGATTTGAACATCAAAATGGGCGCTTCGCGTTTCTGATTCTTGGGATTGTATTGAGCAAAAAAGTCCACTAGACCCTACGTCTGCGGTGAAAATCGAGCTTCCAGATTTTGACTTGCAGTTTTGTCGCGTTTTTTTTTATATTTTTTGGATTTGTTTTTGGACCATTGAGATTTTCGATCCAATACTAAGACAAAAATCAAAATGGTTTGGCTGTTATAGGCTAAAATATCCAAAAAAAACGTGACAAAAGTCTGAGAAAAAACTGCAAGTCAAAATCTGGAAGCTCGATTTTCACCGTAGACGTATGGGCTAGTGGGCTTTTTTGCTCAGTACAATCCCAAAAATCAGAAACGCGAAGCGCCCATTAACACTTTTTTCCTTCCATCTTAATCGCTTCACTCTAATACATATGCTCTTTACTACAGGAAAAATAAATAATTCAAATTTACCCATATTTATTTCCATTAATTAAACATAACTTTGAATTACATTCGTCACAACAACAAATTCATCACCAAAAATATCAAAAGAAAACTTTTTATAAAACAAAACAAATTTTTACATAAATTTAATTGTGATCTTTTTAGATAAAGTAAGTTTAAAGAAGGCAACAACAACAAATTTGTTTTTGAATAATTTGTATTTAGAAGATGAAATGTTTTTGTTTTGAAAAATTGAAATGAAAAAAACAGAATTTTTCTCTATTACTATATAAAAAGGAATTCTACGTCTATACTTACGATACTATCGAAAATGTGCCTTTTTTATATTTAGTTTTAGAATTCGCTTGTTTATCTCTACTGGGCTGATAAAGAAGACTCCTTGATCTTACACAGGCTTTAAAAAGTTGTTTCATTCGTGAAACATATGTATGTGCATATTAAGGGATTCTATGAATTTTTCACGTCAAATAGATTGCAAAAGCTTTGACAAAGTTATCGGAACGTATTTAGAAATAGACCAGAACTAACAACTTAAAACAAGTAAACAAGTTAAGAAAAGCACACTGCGGTACGCTTCACATCAAAGCTAATGCTTGATGTTCACACTGAGAGTAAAAAGCTTTACAACGAGTAAAGGGCCGTTCGTAAATGTGGATTTCTTAAATGCTCATTAAGCTCTCAGTGTGAACATAGCATAAGAAAAAGGCGAAGATTTCTTGTTTGGGACAAATTTTTCTATCTTCATCAGTAATTGCGTAAAATAAAAAAATTTCGCAAGTTCTTTGCTTTATATTGAAATTAAAAATTAGTTTCAAATATTTTTGACTAATTAACCACCATAAAAATGTATTATGAAAAAAATATTGGTGGCAAATATTGAATGGAACCATCAACTTTAAAAAAAAATTGCTTGTACAAAAAAAATTTTACCAAAACGATAAGGAATTTACCATTTTGCCAAGTCAAAAATTTTCTACCAAAAACAGTAATATTTAAAAAAAACGGCAACCCTGCTCAAAATAATGCATAATTACGACGATTGCCGCTCGTGCGCTATGTTTATACACATAATTATTTTATGCAAACATCCATATGTTCCACTGAAGTCGAAGCACACATCACACAGTGTTTGACTTTGGTACGATCGGCTAATGCAACATGCTGGATGTTGTAAGTTCGATGGCGTAGAATATGATGCATGGTATTAATGATATTGAGTCATACAAAAATCAAGTATGTACTGAGTGTAAAAGCAATTGCAGTCCATCGCTGCAGATCTCTGGTAACCGCGATTTCCTAAACCATGCCAGTGATGTTACATCAAATTTGTCTGAATACTGTACCATACATCAAGTTTTACTGTTTTTACAGTAAAATTACTGTACTTTAAAAAAAACAAAAACGCAAGAATTCATAAAAAAGCTTTATTTATACTTACAAAAACAAAAATATTTTAATAAAGCTACAAAAATAAGTAAAAAACCAACAACAAAAACTTAATCAACGTATTAAAACAAATTATAATTTACACAGTTATATATTAGGTTTGTAACATGGTGTAAAAAATCAAGGTGCAAGTGACTTCGACGTCGTTTGATAACGCTGTCAAACTTGTGAATGAGTGAAAGAGACAGAAAAGTTGATTTTGTATGATTTGACAACTTAAGTGTTGGATTTTTACAACAAAAATTAAAATTCGCTGTTACCTTGTTTTTTACACAATGGGTTTGTAACATACATAAGTCTTAAAGTCTTTAAGATAGTTTTATTATTTCAATCACATGTAGTTTAATTTTTCAGTTTTTATATGGTATATTTACGAACATATTATTTAGATTTATAAAAAATTTAATTTAAGGTGTTAAAATAATTTGCACTTTCCTTTTTGGTGTTAAAATAATTTGCATTTTCTGGCGTTGTTTGATAAAATTTTTTATAAGTTGTCACAAAAACATTGCTTTTATAAGGGAATTTCGCAATGTTGATATTTTAAAGGAATATTACTATAAAAAGTTAAGGTAGATAGATGGTAAAAATGTTTTTCGCCAAAATTCTTTTTGCGTATTTTAATAACTGTACACAAAACGTTCATTTTAGGGTATAAATTTATAATTACTGTATTTTACTTACTAATTACTGTTTGCCTGTACGGTGCTCAAAATTACTGTAAAATACAGTAACTACTGTACGTGTAACATCGGTGAACCATTCTCGATTGACAGTTTTTTCGGTGAGATGACATAATGTCCGTTCCAAACAGACATAAAGTCCATGGACATTATGTCTACTTCGCAAACGGGCATAATGTCCATGGATGTTATGGCGTTTTCAGACTGAAAAACTGCACGATTTTTAATACAAATTGTTAACTTTTTATACATTAATTTAAAGAATTTATTAAAGTTCGGTGCAGTTGTCTGTATGTATGAAATTCTGTATACAAAATTCTGCATTAACAGAAAACTGTGTTACAAAAATTCTGTATGCCAAAATTCTGCAAAATATGGACTAAGAACAACTAAGATAAAAAAGCTTAAAATAACAACTTTTCGTACAAGGGCAAATAATTCAATCTTAAAACACACCGTTTTGTATCCCAAATAAAGTTAAAATACTGCAAATGGAGAGCAGACTTTTTGAAAGCAATATTTTTTTAATACAGTATATTGAAATAAGCGGAAATTAGATAAACAGTATTTTAAAAATACTGTAAAAATTACAGCATTTTGACAATACAGACTTTTGAACAGCAGAAAACTGACCCGCTCCCAATTTTTTATTTTATGATAAAAAGATTTGCCCTTGTATGGAATGTTGTTTTTGTCATATAAAACTGATATTTTTCATGAAAAATTAGATATATATAACGTGTTCAGTAAAATTGTTTAAAATTAAATTTGTATGGACTTTATGTCCGTTTTGATTTGGACATTATGTCCGTTTGAAGCCATGGTCATAAAATCCATGGACATTATGTCATCCCACCAGTTTTTTCTTCTTAAGAAATATTTTCTTCTTCTAAAAATAAGAAAAAACAAAAGTTTCCGGTCCCATAAATGAAACTTATCTCATTTTTGCAGTTATTGCTCTGTTTTGTGTTATTTTCCAAAAAATTCCATGCTGCGAATATATATCATAATTACTTACATAAGCCGTGTTTACCCATTATTTTATGCTTTTTATTCATAACACCTGTTTTTGCACAAAATGACCGCTGCTTTAATAGACACAAACTAACAATAAAAACATATGTATGTACTGCACCTTATGGCATTTTCTTTTCTCGAAAAAATTCTGCATTTGTTCTGCCTTCTTTGAGAATTATGCACTTTTTGTGTTATTTTCTCAAAAAAATGTTGACCCCTCAAAATAAATCGTGTTCTTTTCGCTAAAATTTTGACCTGAAAAGTATAAAAAATGCAGAATTTTTGCAATCTCAAGATCAACGGATTCACAGTTCTGCCCTAAAATGATACCAACTGAAGAAACAAAAAAGTGACATGTTAAGAAAATATTGAACATTGTATTGACATTTTATTAAAGAGTGAGCTTCTTCTTTACAAAAATTTATTATAATTAAACATGAAATGGCTGACATTAACGAAATAGCCACATCAGTGGTCTGTTTTATTAAAAATTAATTGCTTGATTGCTATTTCACGGAAGATTTCTGCAACTTATTTGATGTATCTCAATATAGCAGGGCAGCTAAAACAACATTTAAAATAAGTTGCATTTTTATGTTTTTTTCTCGACAAAGAACAGGTCAATATTTTTTGAGTCAGGGGGCTTACTTTGTAAGTCGATTCGAAAAGCAAATGCGATTCGAAAACAAAATCATACCATGTTAATACATGAATTAAGATTACTAAGAGATCGAACAGAACCAAAAGTCGTAACGACTTGTGATGACGAACACACAACAAAACACATGCAAATTAACGAAGCCGTCAAAAGTGAAATCGCTGAGCAAGAGTCGTAGCGACTTATCGCTATAGTAAAATTGAATAGAATCTATTCTATTTATTCTTTAACGACCTTCAATTTCCTCTCCGAGTACAATTAGTGGTGCCATATTTTGCAAACAATTGGGTATGTTCAAAGACAATTTCATAGGTTTTGCTATGTTTTCACGTTTCTTTTTTTGTTTCTGTTTCACTTACATAACAACAAAAACATGGCTGCTAACAAAACTATGCTATATAAAAGCAACCCTGCATCATGTCGCAATCGCTTTTATTCTGGACGGGTTCTGTGTGTCCGGTGACCAGAGAGGATCGCCGGTCGTAACGACTTTTGATTCTGTTGGGGCTCTAAGGCCCCAGGACAAAATTTAAAAAATTCCGCTCTCTCAGAGGGTAGAATTTTTTGGCGAGAAAAGAAAACGCCAAAATTAAAGTTGTCTTATTAATAGGATATTTTCTACCATATAAACATTGTAGTTGAGTCGCAATGGCTGCGGGTACGGCAATCAACATGGTGTATCACTTTTCAATACACTTTTACTTTGGGTGTCTTGTGAACGCTGATTTGCATCTTCTGTCAGCACAGTTACAAAAATTCTACTCATTTCTTGAACTAAGAGTAGGAATTAATAAAAATGTCAATCTTTGCAATTGAAAAATACATGTTGTTGAGTAATTGTAGCGGAAAAATAAAGCGTGGCGTAAAATAGACAATATGTTGTGAGTAGCGGAAACAAATATTGCCGTTCACAAGACTTTTACCCTACAGATGCGAAAAATTTAGTTCTTTAAACGCAGCTACTATCAATTTTTTTAAAAGCTATCCCGTGCGTACCTAGTTCAACTTTCCCACGTAAACAAAAAATATTTTTTTGTTTAAGGTTCTAAAGGGAGAGAGAAAACACAAAACACATTAAAATCGGCTCGATAACACTACAAACAGCTTGATTTTGTAGATTTACTATAATTGTGAAAATTATACGAATTAACCACAAACAATTGAGATTATTTAATATAAGGGCTGCTTTTAAAACGAAAAAAAAACAATATTTACCTTTTGTTTCTGTCAAATCACATATGTAGAACTGTCTTATATGTACATATCTCCAAATTTATTTATTGGTTGGCTTATGACCGTTTGATGCAACTATCATAGGCTTTAAAAGATAAAATTTTGTACTAAAGTAAATTTTCAACTATAAATGAGATATTCCTTAATGAGAAATCACTTCTCTTAAAATATAATCCTCCACACTTATAATCGTCCATACGTATTGTTGAAAATGTTGCTGATATGCTTCCAAAACATCCCTTATGCAAATTACCGTATGCTTAGACCGTTTGAAAAAATGAAGAATTTATTCCCAACATTAGGGGTATTCAATAGACATGTGCAACGCAGCGCTGCGTTACGCTTTTAAGTTCAAGCAATTAAATGCATAAAGCCCGGTTTCCATGTGATCTTCTAAGATCTCCGATAATCACATCTTCTGCTATGAGGAGCGAGATGGATATATGCTATTCTTGCAATAAAATAATTAAATTTTTTTGCTGTTATTTATTGGGCACCTTATTTTATTTTCTTAAGAAATTATTTAATTGCATGTGTTTTAAACTCTGAAATTCCATTTTTTTTCTATTTTATTTTACTTCTAATCTGACATGTTAACGCATCTTTAGAATACTATAAAAATAGTTGTCAGTGATTACAAAAGTCCAAAAACAAAAAACTTAAACGGCTGCCGTATACACATGCTATATATATATAAAACGTAAAATGTATGTTTGTTTCACACGCTCCTTTATCAATTCCATAAAGAGGCACTCGCATCCCAGCAGGCAAACTCACATTGAGCTCTCTATAAGGTAAGTAATAGATTGTAGAGGCAAATAGAAAATACAATCAGTTGTGAGGTGATAATGAGATCAGAATCATGATCATGATTCAATCAATATGAGGTTAAATATATATTTGACATATCCTTATTTTATGTAAACAAACACATATTCTCTCTCTGAAATTAATGACAAACGGGGTTGTGTAGTCTTCTCAAAAAAAAGTATAATTTCAGTGTTTTGGTGCGTCTTTTTTTTTTGTAAAAAAAGTAATTCTTCTTTTGCTACATTTTTTTAAAAAGACTGCTTTTTCTATTGCACTTAAGGGAGATTTTAGACAAAATCGGTTAAAATTAAGGTATATTTTGGAAGATGTATTTTAGAAAGTATAATATACCCTAATAGCACAAACAGTATTTATAGATTCTTTTACATACCTTTTAAAGATAAGTACAAAGACAGGAATGGTATTTTAAAGTTCTTTATGAAGGCTTATAAGGCCAATTTGGCGTATGTGATATAAAGACATGCTTTGTGTCTTTGAAGAGACTCGATAAGGTATATTTAAGAGCTCATTGAAAGGCACCTTGCAAATATTTTAAAAATAGTAGGTAGGAATTCAGAACAGACAATTTTTTGTTGCCAGCAGCGTAGGAAAGAATTTCCTTTTCCACCACTTTTGCTGGACACTTGATCCACTCGATCTCGGGCGGAGTTTCAGGTGCAATATTATTAAAAATGAATTGAGCCACCTTGTGATCCTCTTTAGTTTTGGCCATGAGAGCACTCCACGGCTTTCCCAACTAGCTGGAACGAGTGCTAGCGATCGCTTTTTTCCGTCCTTCGTGCTTATAATTTTAAATGAAGCTGACATCTACAATTTGTTTATTTATTAAAGCACAATTAATTAAAGCACACATATATATTTTACCTTTCAATTTTTCTATTCAACTTTTTACATTTTTTAATTTTGCTGTTCAACAAACACGAGGCATACGCAGGGTTGCTAAATAATTTTACCTACCTCGCATGTCTTTATAATCATTTTATTAGACACATTATAAAGACACTAATGCGACATGCCGCAATGTCTTTATAATAACTTCAATATGAGCTCTAAAAATGCATATTAAAGACATTTTTTACTTATCTCTTTTTACTGGTCTTGTAAACGCTTAATTGAGATATTATAAACGCGAAAGTTTGCTATAAAGCATAGTATCTTTTTAATTACATTACAGAGCTATTATAAATACATCGCTGTTTTGTAATCTGGATTTTGTACTTATAACTTCTCCTTGTGCTACTAGGTATTTGAAAACTTTATTTCCCTGTAAATTTTACATCATCAGTCTAAGTAACAAAATTTTCTAACATATATTCTGTATATATGAAGATGGCGCTGAAGTTTGTGTCCTTAAAAAATGGTCAAAATCGACCCACATCATAGCTTAGCTCAAGATCATTTTAAAAGAAACAAAAAATGCATTTGAAAATAGACTTTGGAATGCACTTCTTTTACCATGATGGAATGAAAATTAAGAAAACTATGAAGCGATGAAAAAGTAGTAAAATTTATGTTATTTTTAACCATACTGTTGCGTGTAAAAACTTACCAAATTTTGCAGGGACGCTCATTTTGGTAAAAAGGTGTGTTACGTTACAAGCAGACTAAAATAAAAAATGTGGCCCGTTTTAAAAAAGTATGTTTGAACAAAAACGCGTTTAAAGTTACCCTGGTTAGTTAAAAGTAGTCTGGATACCAGGTTTTTAGCACTGTAGAATCGGAATTATAAGTGGATTTGATTGATTTTTTACATATCTTTTAATAGTTTTACAACAATAATCAGTAAAAAACAAAATTTAAAAAATTGTTTGCCAAATCCTCTCTTAATATTTTAATGATTTAAAAACATCGCTTACGACAATCAAGCTTAATTTTTATGAGCGAGATTTAAGTAAGGAATCCGATTCGCTGTGTAAATATGACTAATAACACTGTTGTAGTTCAATTTTGGTACTGAGGTAAGACCCAACTTTTCGGGTTTGGCAGAGTCCTCCGAGTACAACTGTGTCCTTGGTTTTGTTAAATTGGCGCAAAATTTTAAGAAAATTATGTTTTTCCAAATGGTCTATTTTAAGTTGATCTAAGCCTTTTGTCATCGCTATTAATTGAGATATCTCGCAAACCAATACCACGATCTTTAAAAGCAATACAGAAAATTAAAGGTATGAAAATTTTACTTAAAAAGATAATATGTCACTCTCCGATCCGCCATTTAGTTTTTGTGTAATTATTAAATATTTCCAGTGTGCTTAGACATATGTATCATTTTCGGCTTTCATTGTCGAAAAAATTGCGTTATTGAACATTAATAAATTCAGTTTTCAAGTTAATGATAAAAAAAAGTTTTTTTTCAATAAAAAATGAGTGATTGCCGAAAAAAATTTAATCGGTTCTGTTACGTATGCGGCAGATTCACTACTATGCCAAATAAAAGAAAAATTTCTGATGAAATTTCAGAACTATACGAACAGTACTTTAATCTAAAAGTAATTCATAGTGTTGATTGGGTGCCTAAAATCGTATGTGCGTCGTGTTCGTCGTGGTTATTGGAAGAAGGGTCGCCGTGAAAGCATGCCATTTGGAATACCAATGATATGGTCCGACCCAATCGACCACGAAAAAGATAAATGCTATGTATGTGTGAATGATATGTTTGATATAAACAGACCAAAGGTGCGCCTTATGCAGTACAAAAGCGTTTTATCGGCTCAAACACAACTTCCGCATTCGAACGTAGTACCAATTCCTAGAAAACCAAGTCTCACGGAAGAGAGCATCGCACCATTTGAGCCCGAATTAAATTTTCTCTTTATCAACCATCCGATGTTACTCAACGATGCAAACACATTGAAATAACAAAGCAGCGATTGGACATAATGGCACGACAACTGAAGTTATCGCAGAATCGAAAAATCCTCCTCGCTCAACGCTCAAACATCTTCGCACCAAATGTAACAGTTTATGGTTCTTGTGGTCGACAGAGAGAGTTCTTACAGTTTTTCAATCGCAACGAAAACAATTCGTTTGCTTACTGTAACAATATTCGGGGTTTATTGTCGGCCATGAACTACACGTACAACCCTGAACAATGGCGCCTTTTTATTGATGGATCGAAAAGTAGTCTAAAAGCCGTATATCGACAACACAAAAAATTCTGTCCCCATTGCACTTTGCGTGAATACAAAGGAGACATATGATTCCATGAAACTATTTCTGGATTCTGTGAAGTATGTGGATCATGTCTGGAAGATAAGTGCAGATTTGAAAGTTGTAGCATTAATTTGTGGCCTTCAGACAGGATATACAAAAAATATGTGTTATTTGTGTACTTGGGATTCGCGGTATAGAGCACAATATCAAAATTGAGACTGGCCACCACGAAACAACAGCAGAATTGGCCAGCTTAATGTTATCCGCACGCAGCTGGTCCCGATGGATAAATTCTTATTACCACCACTGCACATTAAGCTCGTGATAGTGAAGAACTTTATCAATTCTCTGATTGTACGAGGAAATGAAGTAGCCTTCGAACGATTGCAGTACATTTTCACTCGTTTGAGTAAAATGAAAATAAAAGAAGGCAAATACTTGCTTGCCACTAACATTTTCGCACACAAATTTTTGGTAATAAATCGTACGACAACTTAAATTCAGGTGTGATTAATGGTCCGGACATCCGCAAATTGATGAAGGACGAGAGTTTTAACAATTTTCTTAAAGAAGAAGAACTCATCGCTTGGAATAACATTAAAAATGTCATCCAAAATGTTCTTGGAAGCCATCGGGTGGAAAATTGGTATGTGTTAGTGGAAGATATGCTGCAATCTTTCGAGAGTATCGGCGTGCATATGTCCATGAAAGTACATTTCTTGCATCACCACCAGGATCACTTTCATCGTCAATTGCCGTCTGAATCCGACGAGCATGGTGAGAGATTCCACCAGATTTCAGCACAGTTGGAACATTGGTACAGTGGTAAGAAAATAGATTCCCTTTTGGCGGATCTTTGTTGGAATTTGCGAATGGAATTGGAAGATGCCGAATTACATCCACTGTTTCCTGTTTTCCTGTTTTATTCCAAAAGCAACATTTAAAAATAAAAATTTATATATATTAATATCATTACTTACGATAAAATATATTTAAACACACAAAATTTCCTTTTATTTTTTTTTTTGGAGGTGGGCGTGTTCGTAGTGCTACCTTTTCTTTACTACTTGGATATTTCTACAAAATTCTTATAATATTGGAAAAACTGAGAAAATTTTATTTTTCTAAGAAAAAAACATTTCTGAAAATTTTTATTAATTACACAAAAACGAAATGGGGGATCGGGATCGAGTGGCATAACATTTTTTAACGTAGAATTTTAATACCTTTAATTTTCTTTTTTGTTTTTGAAGATCGTGCTATTGGCTCGCAAGATATCTTAATTAAAAGCCATGACAAAAAGCGTACCACTCAAAATAGACCATTTGAAAATACATAATTTTCTTAAAATTTTGCTCCAATCTACCAAACCCAAGGTCACAGTTGTACTCGGGGGACTCCCCCAAATCCGAAAAGGTGGGTCTTACTGCAGTACCAAAAATTTCGTGTCAAAAACTACAACAGTGTAATAGATTAGTTTTAGTGTTTTCATATTGAAACTAAATATATGAAGAAGTAAGTCTTAATTTTATTTAATTTATATTTAAATAACTTTATTCATACTGTTTGTATCAAAGAGCTACAAAAAGTTTGCATTGCATAAATTTTATAATGAAAACCATATTTTCAGTACATTCCTTAATTCAAAGCTTAAAGTTTTGGAAATATTCGCATGTAAGGATTATTAACTTTCTGTGTACTATGTAGTGCACACATTACTTTTATTCTTTTCTTACTGTTTTACAACAAAAACGGGGCAGTTATATTTTTTAAAACTCATAATATAATTTTGAGTCAAAACAAACAAGTTAAAGAAAATGTAGTATAAAACGTAGTAGCCAAATGTACCTTTGGATATTTCGTACAATAAAAAAGTTTCATATTCATGCAACCAAGTGCTTATTGTAGTGCGCACCGAGTTAAGCAACCAACTGTACACAAACTTATTGATTGCACTGTAACTATGTTTATTGTTATTCACCACGCACAATGACCCGTGGTTATATACTTATATGCATTACTCACTTTCGCACTAAGTAAATATTTAGCTTTCTTTCACTATCGCACTTTCAATGTTTATCATTTTTGTTATATATTTATTTTGCATTACGCACTTACACATTAAGTTAATATTTATTTTTCACTCACGCACTTTTATGTTAAGAATTATGCACTTTTTAGATTTAAGAAAATACCGTTATTTAGCTTTATAAACACCGACTTTGCGAAATAAAGATCAGTAATCAGACAAGCTTCAAATCAGCTGAATTAATTATTCCAAGCCTGAATGCATTTTTATGCCGGCTTACAATTAAAAAAAATATTAAATATTTACAACCAGTGGCGTTTTTAAGCGCCGGCAAAGAAACTCGAGGCAGGTCCTTTTATTTATTAAAACAAAAATTAACCAAAAACATTACATGGCGATCCTGCCAACTCACGGCAATAATATACCAACGGCAGAGCAACCAGTGCCGGAGTACATTCCTGAAGGCGCTAACAACGACGCAACTTTTCGTCCAGCATTAACAACAGCAGCCAAAACCGCTCGCCCTAGAAGAATACCATCAGCGTCAAAATAAAAAGAAGGACGAACGGCTGACGAAAATTTGTAATGTACAATCTTAAAATGTTATATAACGCCTCGTTAGGATAGTAAATTAAAATATAACTATAATTTAGTAATAAATTCAGTCCTCTAGAATATTACCTTTTGTTTTTTTTTCTAAGAGATACTGTACTCTTGTTCAAGAGTAAAAACAACTATTCTATGATTAATTTCTTTACAACTTGCGATCGACAATTGAAATGATCTTGCTGCGTGTTGCTTTTTCTTACTAAGCGATCAGGTTTTTAGCAATAATAACCAACGGGACCTACTGATCACGCGTTGGTGTTAGCAATTAACTCGAATGAACTAGGCATGAGTAACGCTGCGCTGCGTTGCGCTACTCAGTTGATGCACTTAAATGCGTTACTGAGCTGATTCACTTGTTTCAGGTATATAAAACTTGCTAATTAAACTTGCTTCAATGACAGAATAGCTTTTGTGTTGGTTCTGTTGGGAACTAAAGTAAGATATGCATTTCTTATTGAAAATAACTTTCACTTGGGACATTTGATACTTCCCCAAAACTCACCGTATTCAATCAATTGAACCCATAACGCAACGCGCTATCCAATAATAAAAAAAATCAGCATTGTTCTGATTAACCTCTTTTTAATATACATCTCATAGCAATTTAAGCTGCGTCATAACGTATTTATAGCAACTGAAACAATCGTCGTTAGAAAAATAGTATGAACTATTTATTGTAGTAGGGTATAATATGATAGTTTGGCTGGCAATACGCTAACAGCATGCTGGGTGCACATCAGCGGTGGGCAACGTTAAAATTATTTAGGTGCCAAGAGCGGACCATTTCATAAATAAAGTTACTTGAGCCAATAAATACACCAAGTCAAACAGGCTGGCCATTACAAATTCCAGTGACGACTAAGCCGAAACATAGACGAGGTGGTCGCTTGGTGAAGCTGCGTAAGGCCATTGCTGCTAGGCGACGCATTGTCAACGCCGACCCTCCACCACCGTGGCACACAGCGAGCACGATTTGGATGGAAATTGATGCTTTAGAAGCACAAATAGACACACACAGAAAATAATTTTTTTACTTTTTATTTATTTGCAATTTATATTTTAAAAATTTTTAATGAAGAAATGAAATACAAAATATTGAATTAAATCCATATTTTTAACTTTATTATTCAATTTTAAAAACGAAACTTGAATTTTTTTTACTTTTAAACAGCTTGTTGCACTTTAGATAAAATTTTTGTGATCGTAATACACACACAAACACTTTGCCAACAACAACAACAACAACATTTCTTTCTATTGCATATATTTTTTTGCTGTTTTGTTGCTTTAAACACTTCACTTAAATTTGATTAAATGCATATATTTATCGAATATATGCTAAACGAAAACTACGCGCACGATTAAAATACTTTGCTAAAAATTACCTTTTAGATTAAAGACAAGCGATTTATACATACAAATGTTTTTTTTTTCACTACGCGAAAAGCGAAAACTACACGCGACCGCTATTATATTTTTCATTCATTAAACTGAAACGTCAGTTTTGCTTTTTCTTTGTACTCTTATTCGCAATCAATCATTGCAGACACATGTTTAAATGTTGGCATGCATGATTTATTGGCACTATGGATCACAGGGTGATTCATGTGAAATAAAAAATTTTAATGTTTTGACGTGATGATATAAATTTATGGACATAATTAAAGAAAACATAATATTTCTTGAGAAATTAAAGAAAAATTGAAGAAAAAGTAAAAATCGAATTTATAATGAAGAATATAAAAATGAAAAATTGCAAAAAATTAAAAAATATTAAAAAACGAAACAATTAAATATGAGTATTTTGAAAATTGTAAAGAATTAATATTAGAATTTAATAAAATTTATTGAATGAAATCATAAAAAATTTAATAATACGAAAAGAAGATAAAATAAATTTGGATTTATTATCAGTTTGGGAGGAAGAAAGTAATTTGCTAAAAAGGTCAAGTTTTGACATAAATGTAGTAGGTAAAAACCTACCAGTTTTTAAAGGAGTTTATGAAGAATAAGATGATTTTATAGTGAAAGCAGAATTGCTTCATGATTTAATAAAAGATGAAGATAAGGCCATTTTTATTAAGTATGTATACAATTTTAAATTAACTACCCAAGTGAGAAGTATACTTGGACGTTTGAACAAACCTTCGACATTGATTGAATTAAAATCTTTATTGGTGAAATCTTATCCCAATCCAAAAACAGTACAGCAAATGCTAAATGAGTTTAGTTCTATAGCACAGAACAATCTACCAATTTCAGAATTTAGAGAAAAAATAACAGAATTAGGAGAGCAATTGAGCAATTTAGAGCTACAAAGCTTAGAAAAATCCAGTCAGGAGGCAAAAGATGCAATATATAAGGTCAACGAAAGTATGGCACTTAATATTTTTTCAAAAGCTATCAGGACAGAATATCAAACTATTTTACAGGCGAATCCGACAAAATCTTTTAATGAAGCAACTGAAAGATGCTTGAATACTGAGCAAAATCTTTCAACAGATAGAAGCAATATTTTACATACACAGAACCGAAATAATTCAAGAAACTATAATAATCAAAATAATAGATTTAATCAAAACTTTAGAAATTACAATAATCAACATTTTTCAAACAGAGAAAATAACAATTATAGATAATACCTTTCAAAATAGAAATCAAAATTTTTCAAATAATAATTACAGAAAAAATAATAATTTTCAAAACAACAATCAAAATAACAATTACAGAAATAATAACAATTACAGAAGCAACAATTACAGAAGCAACAATTTTCAGAATAACAATAATTTTTACCGTGGAAATAACGGAAATAATAATAATAATTTTACAAACAATAATAACAGAAATAATAATTTCAATAGAAATACAAATTTTAGACACAGCAACAATGCGCAGGGAAACGGATATGGCCGGGTAGCAGGAATTGTTACCCACAGAGGCCAAAACTGATCCTACAACTAACTAAAAATTTAACAAATTTTATTATATAAAATTGCAAAAATACAAATGAGAATCTGAAATTCCTAATACACACGGGAGCAGATATTTCTATCAGATATTTCTATCTGAAAGAAAAGAAGCGTAAATAATAAATAGAAACAAGAAATATTTTAACAATAACTGGTATAACTAATGAAAGTATAGAGTGCATAGGCACATCATATTTAAATTTTTAATTGAAACGGAGGAAATAAAACACAATTTCCACATAGAAGAAAATGTATTTCCAATATTAACGGATGGCATAATAGGGCGTGCCATGTTGAGAAAGTATATGTCTGTTGAAGCCGCCACAAACATAATATAAATAGTTTTTGATTCGTTATTTACCTTAATACAATTTACCTATTTGTTTATTTTTTATGATTAGAAATATTTTTCATTCAAATAAAACAAAAATTTTGTATGTTCTTTCAATACAAAAAATCAATTCAAACAAAGCGGATCATCTTTTTTATGTTCAAAGGTAAAATTTATAAAACTATTAACGAAGATCTTAGGTTTACAGTCCCCTCAAGATCGATAGGAAATATGGTCCTTCGAGCCGGATCAACCAGCGATCAGCGTTATACCATATACGAACCCATTGACGAGGATGGGAGATTTGCGAGACATAACAATAATTACTTTCAATCTCTAACATCCAGAGATATTGAAGGCTCAACAGTAATGGAAAGCATCTAGCCGACGAAATAACTGAATATCTTGTTGATGCCAATAAAAAATTTGTAGGCTTCATAGATAGTTCCACAATTTTTCAAAGGACGGAAATCCTTTCGCTAGTTGGGGTCATATTATTTATTGCTTCCAATGTTTTTATAATTTGTAATTGAAAATGAAAGTGTATGGTAATTTAAATTAATCAGCTTAAAAAAAAATTTTTTTTGCAGAATAGTGCGACTCGGAAATGGATTTAGAAAACAGGGACGATGTGCAATTTTGAAAACAATGTGGGTAAGTTCATTGATTTAATCGTTCCAGAGAGAGAGAGTATTTCTGGTTAATTAAATGACCAATATTCATCGAATGCGCTCCACATTATATTGTACTATAATTCAGAGCAATGTGCGATAATTAAGTATGACACTTGGATGCGCATGTATGAATTGAATGCGTAGCGCAATATAAATGAATTCAGTGCAATTTAAAGCAATTAAAGACATCATTCTATGTGCGCTGCATAGAATCGATGTCTTGCAATGAGCAATGAGCAATGAGCAATGATAAAACTGGGTTGATTGTGTTATCACCCAGTAGCATTTCTAAATTTCTAATTCGCATTATTTTTTTTTGCATATATAGGTTCACCTGGCGCTTTCGTGCGAATTACACGCAAACATCAAAAGAAAATCGATGACGAATTGACATATGCAACTCGATCAGCTATTATTTCAACTCAAGGAATTCAAATACGGGGACGAGAGCGCCCAATTCTGTCAAGCGAAGATGAATTCGAAGGTTCTATTCCGCAATCCATGCACGTAAATGCGGCCTTGATACTTCAACTGACGGCAAAATACCAAGAAAAATTAGCTGCACAATGTTCATCGAGTGAATCGAACGTGTATGCAGAACGAGTCGAGCAAATGTGGTGTGCAAAAAATGCTGAATGGACTGTGATGGCAGGTCAAATCATGTCCGCTTCTGCTTTAAATATCTGCAGCTCATTCTTTGAAGAAATAACAATGAAATATCTGGAATTTAAGACACAGCATCGCGAGCGTCTCATAAAAGAGCACAACGAAGTAAGTTTTTCAAGTCCTTCAGATGAGTCAACAACAAGAGTTGCAAACGGCCAAATAATTCAAATACAATTATCTGAGCCTCCGAAGATACCAAATTTCTCTGGCTTAGAAATTGATTGGGCCAATTTCCACGCCGTTTTTGAGAACGAGGTGCACATAAATCCAAGATTCAGCAATGCACAAAAGATGAGCTATCTACTTGGAGCATTGCAAGAACGTGCTGCGCAGGCATATGCAAATTGGCCAATCACAGGCGACTCTTCATATGAGCAACTTTGGGCCCTCAATGAGTTAAAACCCTTGCAGCATCCAACACGTGAAGCGATTCACCATATTATCGATGTTGCTCGCGGGTCATTTCGTCAACTTCAGTTGTTATTGAATCCTGAGCAAATGGTGGAATGTATGTTGCTGTATCAGCTAGAAGGTCTCTTGGATGTAGAAGGCAAGTTGCAATGGAATTTACGTCGTTCAATTGAAACTATACCGACATTGATCCAAATGTTTAATTTTTTGCAATGACGAGCAAGTACATTGGACCCTCAAGTAACAACAGTGGCAGTTGGATCGCGTATTGATCCACGGCGCAGCGCGTTTATGAATAGAGCAAATTCAGCCGGGCAGCGAGTTTTAAGTGTTGGGCGTATCGATGAGCCACGTCCAGATTGTGACTTATGCATTGGAGAGACACATTGGCCATTCAAGAGTCCAAGGTTTAAGGAAAAGTCCATCACTGAACGAAAAAATTACATACAACTTCATAGGATGTGTTTCAACTGTTTCAGTTTTAAGCATTTAACTAAGACTTGTCCAGACAGAGGATGTCCAAGGTGTCAAAAAAAGCATAACAGTTGTCTTTGTCCATTTAATGTAAAAATAGATAGATCATCAAGTTCATCGAAGCGCATGCATCAAGAAGAATATACACAGTTGATTCCAAGGAGCAGTAAAGTCGCATTTATTCAAAGCAGCCAAAAATAGCCATTACTGATTGATAAGGGGTGTAGTGACCTTGGTGCACCCATAATGGCAACTGTTAGCAAAACGGAAGAAAATATTTGTGCTGCATTGCTTGCAACAGCTGTGATCCGGCTTAAAATTGATAAACAAATTTCACCAACCTTAGAGCATTATGCGATACAGGAGCCCAATTGAATTTGATCAACGAAAGATCAGTTCAGCGAATGCAATGGCCAACACATTAATGCCTTGTGCAAATACATGGCATTACCGGAACAAAAAACACCCACATTCCCGCAAATTGGTATGCGAACTATTGTCTCGTTTTAATGATATACCCTTGGCAAAAATAGAAATTATAATTACTTCAGAAAAAACTAATGTATGGCTGCCACGATCGACCATTCAAGACGATTTTCCTCAGCTGTTCACAAAAAATTAGCAGACCCAAAGGTAAAAATTCCTGCGCCGATCGATGTGCTGCTCGGCGCAGGTATCTGTGCAAAAAATTATAAAAGACGGTTGCTGTACAAATGAATTAGGTTTTGCATTTCAACCAACTTTGCTAGGGTGGTTAATATTTGGCGTTGGTGTTGAAAAATGTAAAGAAGTGGCCGTAGCAGTCATTATGGATAATGAAGCTGAACCTCACTTAGACTTATTGCTGCGTCGATTTTGGGAAATAGAAGAGGTGTCGTTAGAAGAAATTTTCCTACGTACTCATTGCCAGGTCAATATTCATTGGTTTCAGGTCAATATTCCTCTTCGGGGCGATATTGAACAACTAGGTTCATCAAGAGCAATTGCTCTCCATCGGTTTCGGCAATTAGAACGCCGTTTTCAGCGTGATTCTGACTTAAAAGCTAAATACTTTCATTCAATCGAAGAATTAATACGTGAAAATCAGATGCAATTGGCAGATCGCCCTCCAGGTGAGTTATGCTATTACATTCCACACCATCCTGTGCTGAAAAAGTTCCGGATTGTTAACGACGCATCGTGCCTAAGCGATCAAGGCAAATCACTAAATGATGTGCAACTTATTGGTGAAAAACTTCAAGACGATTTGGCAAATTTAGATATGCGATTTCGATGTCATCCAGTTGCTGTGACAGCCGATATTAAAAAAATGTATTTGCAAGTACGAATAAATCCAGCTCAATGGGACTTGCAAAGCATTTTTTGGCGCCCAAATGCTGACAGTGAAATTTTAGAATATTGGGTAACGGTTGTGACATTTGGTATGGCTTCAGCACCGCACTGTGCAGTGCGATCAATGATACAAGGTGCGAGAGAAGGGCGATTGCAGTTTCCAATGGGCGCAGCGGCGGTGGAACATGATTTTAATATAGATGATTGTCTGTCTGGAGAAAAAAATGTCATTGCTGCAAGACAATTGTGCAGTGAAATGGATGCCTTATTACGATCTTGTAGTTTCATACTTGACAAGTGGCGCTCAAACTGCGAGCATGTAGTTCCAAATAAAGAGAATTCAAGCACTGAAGATGTTTTAGAATTAAGTGAATTTAATGATACCACAGTACTGGGACTACGTTGGTTTCCGAAGACGGATGAGTTAACGTTTAAATTTCAGCCGTCAGTGCCGCTTCAGAGACATGAAGCAACAAAAAGAAAGGTGATCAGCTGCATTACAAAAATGTTTGACCCTAACGGATATATATAACGGATAACAATCGGTCCTGTTATTGCCGTGGCAAAAATTTTAATGCAAAAATTTTGGTATTCGAATATTGGTTGCGATGCCTTAGTATCAGAAGAAATTTTTAGAGCATGGCAGCAATTTCAGCAGCAGTTACCAGTAGTCACCGAAATTAGGTTACCGCGCTGGCAGGGTATTAGTGATCAAAGAAATGTATCATTGCATGGCTTCGCGGATGCATCGCTTGTGGCATATGGAGCAGTGCTCTATGCACGAGTTGAGTCAAACGACCACACGGAATGTATTCTAATCTCCGCAAAATCACGTGTGGCACCACTCAAACCAATAATTATACCTCGACTGGAGTTGTGCGCAGCTCAGCTGTTAAGTGAACTAGTAGGAACATTCAAGGTGTCATCAAAAATGGCGCCCGTGGAAACGACACTTTGTTCAGATTCACAGATTGTATTGGCATGGCTTACAAAAGATGCTGCTACATTAAAAATATTTGTAAACAATCGCATGCAACGTATTAGTAGGCTGACGTCAGACGCGAATTGGCGCTATGTTCCATCAGCTGACAATCCAGCAGATTTGCTAAGTCGGGGGATGACAGCTTCTGCACTACAGAATTCAAGATTATGGTGGCATGGACCCGAGTGGATAGTACGATCGGCTGTTTATTGGCCAGACATTCAGCCCAATTTATCGGCAGAAACCACTCAAGCCATATCTGTTGAAGGAAAAGCCGACAACAAGAATAATGACAAAAAGATTTGACAAACGCATAAAGCGCTAGCGGTGATGAGCGTGTCCATACAAAATATTGATTTGATAAAACGTGTATCAAATGCACATGTGTTGTTTCGGAAGACGGCATGGATTTTCCGATTTATCAACAACTTGCGTCATCGAGACAATAGAGTCAAACATCGTAAATATGGGATATTGTCGAATGCTGAAGTGGCGCAAGTAGCGCAAGAATATTGGATTAGAGAAGAGCAACGAATATACTATGCAAAGGAAATTGAAGCACTTAAATCTCCAAAAGGAGAGGGCACTGAAACAGCAAGTTCAATACACCGTTTTAATCCATGACTCGATAAAAAAGAAGTGTTGCGAATGAATGGAAGATTAGAGCGTGCCTTGATTCCTGAGCATCAAAAATATCCAGTGATATTGCCCGACGTGAGTTTGTTAGCTAAGTTGCTAATACGTGAGGCACATGAGCATACACTGCACGGTGGATTGCACGATATGATTGCATACCTTCGCCAAAAATTTTGGATTACTAATCTTAGGCGCGCCATACGGCTAAGTAATTTTCAATGCATGCGTTGCACACGCGAAAGACATCAAAATATGAATCAAATTATGGGCACACTGCCATCAGAGCGAGTGCAACCGTGTCGAGCTTTCCGACATTCCGGAGTCGATTATGCTGGGCCCTTTCTACTCAAAGCGAGAGAAGGTCGATGCAGCATTGTAGAAAAGAAGTGGGTAGCAGTATTTGTTTGTATGGTTACAAAAGCTGTACACTTAGAACTGGTACACGGTCTCTCGGCTGAAGATTTCGTTCAGGCATTTCTCAACTTCACAGGTATTCGTGGTGCATGTACGAGGCTTTGGAGTGTGAATGAAAAAAACTTCGTAAAGGCAGAAAAAGAGTTGCAAAAGATGTTGCGAACTTGGAAGACAATAGATATGGGTCAGATGCTTCAAAAATATGGCACAGAATGGCGATTCATTACTCCTTCGGCCCCACATCAAGGCGGGTTATGGGAAGCAGCGGTGAAATCGATGAAATATCACCTGCGTAGAATTGTTGGGCCACACAAGCCGACGAGTAGCCGTTTTCGTTCTATCTTAATCCAAACAAGTGCTGTCATGAATTCACGACCATTATCAGCTCAATCCAATGATCCAGAGGACTTATCTTTTTTAACGCCGGCGCATTTTCTCATTGGTGAACCAATAGTGCAACCATTTGGTGCAAATGTGCAAGACGTCCCAGACAATCAACTAAAAATGGCTGCGTAACGTCAAAAAATGACACAAAAATTTTGAAAAGAATGGGCTCCAGATTATCTTCACGAGCTTCAAAAAAGGCCGAAATGGCGAAAAGTTCAACAAAATTTGAAATCGGGTGATTTGGTTATAATCAAAGAAGACAACACGCCACCAACACTATGGAAAACGGCGCGTGTATTAGAAGTATATCCAGGAAGTGATGGGTTAGTTCGCAATGTTTCACTAAAAGTTGCAACGTCAGACTGGAACGCGAATGATAAAAAGAAGACAACAGAACAGCTCAGATAGAAAAAGAAAAAAATTTAGAGGATATAAACATAGAAACAAAACCATTAAAAAACTACAACATATTTTCAAGCAAAGAAACTAACATATTTATTGCACATAGATTACAAGAACTGTAGAACGACTGTAGAGTTGTGAGCGTGTGTTGTCTTCATTTATGATACAGCTCCGTATGCCTGCTCTGAAGCATCTGCGAAAATATGTATTTCAGGATTGTTCGCTTCCTTATAGCCAAAGATATGACGAGGGATGCTGATGCTTTGCAATAATTTGAAATCTGTTTTGAATCTTAGCCAGGTAGTGTGAAGATCTTGTGGGAGTGCGGCATCCCAGTCCACTTTCAGTTTCCACAACTGCTGTAGAAATATTTTTGCGGTGGTTGTTACTGGAGCAATAAAGCCTAGAGGATCAAAAATACGAGATGTATCTGCCAAGGCTGTGCGTTTTGTTATCCTATGATCAGTGTTGGTTTCCAGGATTTTCAGCTTAAAATTATCATTTTTAGGATTCCACGTGATCCCCATTGTTTTGATGCTCTCATTGAGAAAATTGTTAAAGTCGAGTGCAACTTCTTGATCCGTGGGTGCGATATCTTGTAGTAATTTTGGGTGATTTGCACACCACTTTCGTAGATTGAATCCTGCGGAGCCCAACATAAGGCGTAGTTGCCGTTGCATGTGAAGTGTAGTAGTGATTTTGTCAGAACCACTTAACACATCATCTACATAAAAATTAGTTTTTACTACTTCTGCTGCCAACGGATACCTTTGAGCTTGTTTTTCAGCGAGCGCTTGCAAGGTGCGCATAGCCAAGTATAGTGCAGAGGTTGTGCCATAGGTTATCTTGGTGAGCTTATAGCACTTTAGTGGATGTGATGGGTCCTCTCTCCACCAAATAAATTGATATTTTTGGTGGTCATTGTCCACCCATATTTGTCGGTACATTTTTTCGATATCGGCTGTAAAAGCAAACCTAGGGTGCCGAAAGCGTAAAAGCTTTGTGACCACGTCTTCTTGTATGGCTGGCCCTGTGGCCAGTATTTCGTTTAATGATAAATTGGTTGATATTTTTGTTGATGGATCGAATACAACTCTAAGTTTAGTTGTTGAGCTGTCCGGCTTGAGGACGGCAAGATGTGGTAGGAAGTAATGTGGACCTTCGATGCTATCTACCGCTATTTCCTTCATATGACCGAGCTTTCCATACTCTCGCATAAAGGCTACATACGGAGTCTTGAGCTCAGGATTTTTCAATAATTTGCATTCAATGGGTGTGAAACGCTGTAAGGCTATGTCCTTGAATTCACCAAGTTGATTTGGGTCGTGCTGAAATGGTAACTTCACTATAAATCGACCATCGGTGTGTTGGTGAGTGTTTCGAAGAAAATCCTGTTCACATCGTCGTTCGGCTGCAGTTAAGTTGCCCATACTTGTGTCGCATTCTTCCAGCCGCCAGAATTTTTCCATTGCCTCAGTGAGTGACTGATCTTCGGTGCAGATGCCACAAGAAATAGCTGTGCTGGTTGAATCTTGTTTGATGTATTCACCACCAACTATCCAGCCGAAAAGAGTATTTTGAAGCACAGGCCGTCCATCTCCTAGTAGTATTTGTCCAACTCATAGTGTTGAATAGAAGATCCCTGCTCCAAGGAGTAAATTGATGCCTCTGGATTCATAGAAATTGGGGTCGGCTAATTGGGTTGCTGGGAATTCTCCAATCGCATATATTGATGCTACTTGATGGTTGAAGCAATCTCAGTTAGAATGTGGGCTTCAATTCTCTTAGTGAATCCGGTCGTCCTTGATTGTAGCTGCAAGGTGACCCCTTCAGTGCTACGGCTCTGTGTTTGGCTTATGCCTTCTATCCCAATGGTGCACTGATTCCTTTTTGCACCGATTTTGTTCGCAAGCCGCTTTGTTATGAAGTTAGCTTGTGAACCGTTGTCTAATAGTGCTCGGCAATGAATTTGATGTCCCACTTATTAATTATGGTCACAGAAATCGTGCTGAGCAATACTATGGTTGATTGTATTTGACGGTCTTCAACAGCTGTAAGTGATACCGGAGAGTTTGTCGTTGTTTCAGGAGACTGCAACTGGTCGACCCTAATTAACATCTGCGAGCCTTGTGCACCTCCCGAATGAAGCAATGTGTTGTGTTTCTTATGGCATTTTGTGCAGGTGCCTGACATGTAAGACTTCCCAATAAACCTTTATGTTAGTTATCAACTTGAGGTGCATTTGAGATCAAATAGCTTTCTCAAATCTTTAACGTTAATTTTCAACAGCATCTCAACACGCGGATTATAGTGTTCTCAACTTAAAAGGCACTTTTTTTGTATGGTGATTTTTCTTAGTTATCAAGTTGACAAATTTGTAAATCTCAAGGTGATCTCAAGTGCATTTATCCACTTGAGAAATTTGTAATTCTCAACTTCAAAGGCATTTCTCCAATTGGTCTCAAATGGATTATATATATGGAAGTGCCATATGCAAAGAAATTTTAATTTATATCTAACGTTTTTTCTCAACTAGTGCTTATTTAGTGAATGGTAACACTTAGCTCATGTCTAATTTGACAGATAATTAGTTTTATCCTTCCGCTAAACGAATATGGTTGTGTATACGCTTGAGCAACGCTGGGAAATATTGCGACATTACTTTGAAAATCATGGTAATGTTGCAGAATGTGTACGAAAATTGCGTACGGATTTTGGAAGAAGAGAAGCACCGTCAGCTCCGTATGTTCGTTATCTTGTGAAAAAAAGTGAAAGAAACTGGCATCCTCATCGATAAGCCAAAGCGTGAAAAGCCAAAAGCAGTGCGTACGCCCGAGAATATTGTTGCTGTGGCAGAAAGTGTGCGTGAAGCGGCATCAACATCAATTCACCGTCGTTCTTAACAATTTAACATTTCGGAGACATCATTGAGACGAATTTTGCATAAAAACCTTGGTATGACGCCATACAAAGTAAAATTGGTTCAGGAGATGAAGTCAACTGACCGTCCAATGCGTTTTCGCTTCGCTAAGTGGGCCTGCGATCGACTTACAGAAGATGCCTATTTTGCAAAAAAAAATCATCTTTTCAGATGAAGCTCATTTTGATCTTGGCGGGTATGTAAACAAGCAAAATTGTCGCATTTGGGGCACAGAAAACCCGCACGCATACATTGAAAAGCCGCTGCACCCAAAACGAGTCACCGTTTGGTGCAGATGAACTTCTACTTCTCAGGCCAAGCAGCCCTCAGCACCGCTTTTGAACAGGAACACTCCAGTTACTTCCTCGTCACCTTCTAACCGTCCTTCTTTGACTAATAGTTCAGTTTTGACTCCTATTGAGCCTAGAAATCTATCAAGCTTAAGGGCAGTGTCGAGGAAAAAAAATTTATTTATTTCACGTCTTCAGCCCGACACAACTGTTGAAAATGTATTGACTTTTATCAAACATAATAAATTGTTGAGTCAAAATGCATTTTGCTCATGCAAAAAAATAGGTAATAAACCTTCCCATGCTTCCTTTATTCTCACAGTTCCTGCTGAAGAGTTTGCAACTGTTCTAAACTCTAATTTGTGGACTGATAATATACTCGTTACAGAGTTTCAGCCTAAGAATAAGCCTAGAGGGACGACTCAAGCCGCTCGTCAATCCCAAAAAAACTGAATAGGTTATCCCTTTACTATCAAAATGTAAGGGGACTACGCTCTAAGACGCGAGACATATTTTTAATGTCTCAGAATTTCTCTGAGGATATTATCGCACTGACTGAAACTTGGTTAAACGGAAGCATTACTGACTTAGAATTGTTTGATAACAGTTTTGAAGTTTATAGAAGAGATAGACATGCTGACAATACTTCTGCTGTCGGTGGAGGTGTCTTATTAGCTGTAAGGAACTCCTTAGTTAGTTCCATTATTGTTATTCCCTGCTCTGCTAACATCGAACTTATATGCGTCAAGGTTGTACATTGCAATTCTAATGTATATCTTATTAATGCATACGTTCCTCCTAAGAGCAGTGTAGAAGTTTATGCAAGCCTTGCGGATTGCATAGAATATGTCATAAGCATAATTGACGTTAATGACGACATTTTATTGTTAGGTGATTTTAATATGCCTGACTTGAAATGGGAATCTTCTGACGATGATACATATTTTTGTGCATCTAATTCGAAGACTCGCCAAGAGCATATATTTGTTGATAATATATGTTCTGACTTACAACAAGTGAGTTGTATTTATAATAGTCGTGAAAGACTTCTTGACCTGGTCTTAACTACAGATAGTAACAACGTGATTGTTGAGAGGGCCCCTCATGTTTTGACTGCTGTTGATGAATACCATCCACCATTGAGAATATGGTACAAATCAGACAGGGAAAATATAGTTAAGTCTAACTCAATAGATAAAGTTTATGAATTCAATTTTAAAAAAGCTGACTTTTTGAAGTTGAATCATTTACTTCAAAGTAAGCTTCATGTTATTTTAGAATATGTTAATAATAACACTCTTGATGATTCAATTAATTTTTTTTATATGGAAATCTTTGCTATGTTTTCTCTGTCCGTGCCATATAGCCTCAAATTTACGAAAAATTGTTCTTACCCCTGGTACACAAAGGAGTTAAAGATTCTTCGCAACAGCAGGAATAGGGCATGGAAAAAATATGTCTGTAGCTTGGACTTGAATGACCTAGAAATCTACAAGCGTTTGTTTCTGGACTTTGAAAATTGCTCAGCTACCTTATATCAAAATTATTTAGACAGTACTAAGCTGAGAATATTGTCTGATCCGAAGAAATTCTGGGGTTTCATAAACACCAAAAAAAAATCTGATGGATTCCCTTCATCATTTAAAACCTCTGACGGATTTACTGACGATCCTGTCGTAATTTGTGGTCTATTTGCCAATCTCTTTAAAGAGTCATTTTGTTCAGACTCTTTTAATCCTGATGAAGAGTACTTTGAATATATGAACTCTACACCCAGGGTTTCGTTGGATTCTATATCCTTTACTTCAGAGGATATTTTAAAGTATATTGGATTGATCGATGAGGATTTTAATGCTGGACCTGACGGAATTCCTGCCGCAGTGTTAACACGATGTGGTTCCGTTCTAAGTCAACCACTGTCCATGTTATTCAATAAATCAATTAGCGAAAGTATTTTTCCACTTTTTTGGAAAAAATCTTTTATAGGTCCTATCTATAAAAAAGGTTGTAAGAACGATATAAACAACTACAGGCCTATCGCGAAACTCTCGTCGATTCCAAAACTTTTTGAGCGCCTCGTGTATGATCGTGTGAAAATTCACTGTGGGAAGGTCATGACAACTCGTCAGCATGGATTTGTTACTGGCAGATCCACTGTGTCTAATCTCCTCGATTTTACAACGTTTTGCTTAAATTCATTTTATTCAGGTAACCAGGTCGACTGTATTTACACTGATTTTAGTAAAGCATTTGATAAACTGCCCCACAACTTAATTCTATTTAAACTTAAGTTAATGGGTTTTCCACAATTTTTTGTAAGCTGGATTCAATCGTATCTGACAGAGCGATCTTATCAAATACGATTTCGAGGCGTATTGTCAGCTGAATTTATTGCTGAATCAGGTGTTCCTCAAGGTAGCCACCTTGGTCCACTTCTGTTTATTTTAGCCATTAATGATGTAACCCACATCATCAAACACTCTCATCTACTTATCTATGCAGATGACATGAAAATATACAGAACAATAGATGCTAAAGACAATTCAGATCTGCTCCAGTCTGATTTGAAATCCTTTGAAATTTGGTGTTCTAAAAACAATATGTTTCTAAATCCAGATAAATGCCAAACTATGACCTTCTCGCGAAAAAGGAATAATTTAATTTTTGAGTACAAGATAAAAGATACTGCATTAAGTCGTGTAGATGCTGTCAAAGATCTGGGTGTATGCATGGATTCTAAGCTATCGTTTAACGTTCATATTGATTATATTTGTAAAAAAGCATCTTCTATGCTCGGGTTTATGAAACGCTGGGCAAAAGAATTTAATAGTATGATCACAACTACAACACTGTATTATGCAATTGTGCGACCTCACTTAGAGTATGCAAGTCAAGTTTGGTCCCCAAGTTACAATGTACATGTTGAACGTATAGAGAGAATCCAAAAACGTTTTGTTCGGTTTGCTCTAAGGGGCTTAAGTGCAACTGACACTTTAAACCTTCCTCCTTATGAGGATCGTTTAAAACTATTAAAAATGCAATCTTTGAACGAGAGAAGGAAGTCTGCAGATATCGTCTATTTACACCAACTCATAACTGGTGTATTCGATTCACCAGAACTCCTAACTCTTATAAATTTTAACACTAACCGTAGAAGCAGTAGAAATGCTAACAATTTAATTTACTTACCTTTTAGTAGAACAAATTATATGGCTACTGCTCCTTTACATCGTATGAGTACCTTTGTTAACAACTGTAGCTTTTTTGATGTTAACTTATCGAAAGGTCAACTCAAAAGTAGATTGAAAACTAATGTATGATTAGATCTATGTAAACGCATGGTTAGTTGTTATGTCTTGTGTTGTCCTTGAGCCCAACCCATATTATGGTGGGTAAATTTTTCTCACTTTGGATTGTTTTGGACCACTCTTATCAGTATCATTAAGGCTATTCACGGTTTGAGCGTACTTTTAACAAATCATATTTATAGCATTTGTTATTGTTCAAACTGTGAGCACCTCGCCATGTGACTGTCGTATAAAAAGATTGTTCAACCTTGTGATGTATGTGATTATGCGGCTGTAGACAGAGCATAAAAATACGAGGTACAAAGAGCACGTCCAAGGGCTGCTTTTATTTACGCGTGCCTGCGTATTTGCATTTGTATGCAAAACAACAACGAAGCAAAATACGTTTTCGTAAATTGGCGAACAAATAGCAGATCCAACAAATGGCAGACCAGCGTATTCGAACTGTGAATGGCCTTATTGAGATGTTTTAATGATATTTGGGCTGGTTCTTAAGATGATCTAATGCGGAGAAAGTGCGAAAAAGCTGTAGTAGCTGAACTCTATTGTTATTGCATGTTATTTTGGTCCAGAGGCATAATTGGGCCATTTTTCTTCGAAAATGAGCAAGGAGTGGCCGTTACAGTCAATGGCGATCGTTATCGGGAAATGTTGAACGAATTTTTGTTCACAAAAAATTGAAGAGGAAGATATTGGCAACATTTGGTTTCAACAGGACGGCGCTACGTGCCACACAGCCGAAGCTACACTCGATGTTTTGCGCCCTGTTTTTGAAGATCGTATTATCAGCCGCAGAGCTGATGTCGTTTGGCCACCTCGGAGCTGCGATTTGACACCGTTGGACTATTATTTGTGGGGTGCCCTAAAAGATAAGTGTTACGCCGACAAGCCAGAGACAATTGACGCTTTAAAGGACAATATTCGTAAAGCCATTGGTGAAATACATCTGCACACAATCGATAATGTGCTTAAAAATTGGACCGATCGTGTAGGCTACTGCATGGCCAGCCGAGGCAGTCATTTGAATGAAATTATTTTCCATTATTAACTGGAAGGATTATACTTTCAAATAAAAAAAGAAATTTAAGAAAATATCCAGTAGTTTTTTTATAGACTTTTCAAAAAAAAAAAAGTTATTTGGCGGACCCTGATAAATAATAATTTTACCTACTTTGATTAATTTAAAAATATATCAACTAACTAAAAATGAATCAGCTAACTCTTCCTTGAGGTCTCCTGATTTTGTCGTTTTTGATGAAACTTCTTCTAATTCTGTATCCGAGTCATAATCACTTTCGGTCCCACTTAAATTATTTTCAGATAAAATATTCGAAGTGGATGAACCAGGGTTTCCTCTGCGCTCTGGTGCTCCGGATGAGAAAGGCTATCCAACTCACGCTCCGCTAGTAGTTTTATTATCTGCTTCACTTCTGTTCTTATTTTATTTTTTTGCACTTTTTTCTTTGCAATTATTTTTTAACAAAAATGTCACAATAAACTTCTTATGTTTTTCTCAGCAATTTCACGATAAATATTAAATATTTTTCACAATTTGACACTATGTTTTTGCAAACAATAAAACATATGATTCACTGTTGTTGTCAGACTTACATTTTATTAAATCCAAATAAGTATTGCCACAGAGTTACAAATATTTTCTCAAATCTCCCTCAAGTTGAGGAATAGTGTTTGAGAAAATGCTTAATCACAAATGATAAGGAATGTTGAAACTTAACATGAGAATTACAAATTTCTCAAACGTAACAGCATTTTTTTTATGTTTGCTGAAAATATTTTCTCAATTCTCCCTCAACTTTACTTCAAGTTGAGGAATAGTGTTTGAGAAAATGCTTAATCTCAAGTGATAAGGAATGCTGAAACTCAACTTGAGAATTATAAATTTCTCAAACGTTAGAGAATTATTTTTCTTGTGTTTGTTGGGTTGGCATTGTGTCCACTTTTCAGTCAGTTTACACAGTACTTTGCTTTTTGGACTGCATTTAACCGCTGACTTGGTGTCATCTTGACACTGGAACAGTTCGCGATATTGATTGCATGTTAGCAAGTTGAACCTTTCGCCACTGAGACACTTAACGCCTGATAGGCCTTTCGTCTTCCTTGTTCTGCCGTATCCTTGTTAGGTCTTCCTCCTAATGCTTCCAATGACTGGAACCTGAGTTCAAGGAAATTCAGGAATTCTTTCAGATATGGTATTGCCTTCGGTTGGGTTAAGGATTGCTCCCAAAATGCGTGCGCGGTTTTGTGTAGGTTTTGGGTTAGGATGTACAATAGAATGGGTTCCCAGCTGTCGGTGCTCACTCCTAGACCTTGAAGAGTCATAATGCACTCTTTGGTGGTGTCGTGGAGTAGTTTGATCGCTGATGCATGATCATTGATAATTGTTGGCTGGGAAAATAGTTTGCTTAATGTTGCGCTTACCAACAGTCAAGGATTCTCGTATCGATCTTTGACCACCACCCAAGCTGCCTCGTAATCGATTACTGATGCTGTGAAATGCCGAACTAGTAATTCCGCCAGACCAGATAGGCTGGACTTCAAAAACCACATCTTTTGACAAGCTGGAATTAGTTGTTCGTAGACAAGTTCCATAAATAGATCGTGAAACGGTCTTCACTTGTGGTAGCTGCCATCGAATTTTGGAAGTTCGACCTTAGGCAGTTTTAATCCTGATTCATCATGTTTGTTGTTTGCCTGTTGTCTGCTATGGAAGAGGCTTGAATAATTGATGGTGCTGATTCTTGGGCCAAGTAGTGAAGCTGCAAAATCTGCGCAGTGATTGTATGTTCGATCTGGGCAAAATCCTTGTAGTCGTATGCGCTAGGTTCATCAGCTAACCAGATTTTTTGATGCAGGTCCTGGGCGCCTTTCCAATGTGTTTCTACCGTCTTCGCCTGCATTGCATAATATTGCGACGTTTGTTGTGTCGAACTATTAAGCACTTGTCTTAGCAATCTGCTAGCTGTATCGACTGACCTCTTTTGTTTGTCAATCAGTGAGACTAGCTGACTTGATGGACTCCTGGTGGCTGTCACCATGGTGTTTGTTTCGATTTGTCGAGTAGCTGGCTGCGGCGACCGTGCTGTGTTAGTGCACTCTGGTCTTGCACTGCCTTTAATGTTGATGTGGCCTGAACAAATTTGATTTCCTGCGCTGCATTGTCCATCTCGTCTCGTGCTTCTCGGTATCTCAAGCTTCATCTTCTTAAAATACGGGTGAGTGACTTCCTTGCCATGCTGGTCGCGGATGGCGTTGTCGAGTTTTTCGAACTGTACCACAATTCGTCCAGCTCCCTAGCCTTTGATGCTATGAGCTCTGATGTTCGGCGATAATGTGGCGCCTTCTTATAGTTGGCTATGGTTTTTTGTATAGCCACTGCAAGCTCATCTTGCTTCAGTGCGAGTTCGTCAATGCCATGGTGATGACGTATTTTTGTTTGTTTGACTGTTATGAATATTATGTAGACTCTGTGTCCAATACTCTGAATTGTTAAAATTTGTTGTATATGTAGATGCGTCTGATGACGTCTGTTTGCTATCGTCTGCTGGTTACAGGACACGTTTGATTTGTTGTACATGTGGATGCGTCTGATGACGTCTGTTTGCTGTCGTCTGCTGGTTACAGGACACGTTTGATGAGTTGTTGATAACGTTGGTACATAAACCAGGATATCACGTTTAAAGTCTTCTATTGTGGACTTGATTGTTGTTTTGACTCTTGGTGCTTGCACCAGGATGTCAATTGGTAGCTGTTTGCTGCCTTGACAAGATGATTAAGTGATCAGTGTACTGATGGATACTTGGCACTTTAACCAGTTATCCGTTCCTGCTGATCACCAAAATGTATAGCATGCTTTTATACTATATTTTATATTTTAGAACAGGCACTTGAGCCGTGTTCTATTTAATGTATATTAAGTGCATTAACCAATTGTACTGGGCTTTGGAGTTAATAATAACACAACGTGTAGTTTCATTATTGGTTATTTTTTTTCAGAAGTTTATTGATTTTGTAAACTATTTATAGCTAAAATTTAATATTTGGAAAATACAAATATAAACAACATAAATGCAAAATGCTGACAACATAAGTTCAATGAATTGCTACTCAGCCTTGAATGCTAGTAAGTTCATTGTCGAAATATTATGCAGTGTAAGCGTTTTTAGGCACATTGCACTGTCCTTGGACTTAGCGTAAAGTTTGTTCTGCTAACCATGCAGTTTTGGATGCATTGCCTTTATTGTTTTTTATGTTTGTATTTTCCTTTGTTTGGAATAATGATGAACATGGCTTAAGTATAAAGATATTGAAATATAAATAAGTGCTTATGTGTACTATTAATTTATTAAACAATAAATGAACAACAAACATATGATATATCTATATATCCAAACACAATATATGCAATTTTTCACGTAGAAAATAGCAAAGCATGGACATATATTTCATATTTTAGTAATTAAAATACATTAAATCAGTATTAAAAATCAAAGCACTCACCAATGACAATGTAAATATTAAATAAGCAGAATATTTTTATCCAAACTTTTTATTGTATTTCTTTTAAGATGCTCTCTCTCTGTTTCTCTCTGACACATTCACAAAATTTCTCATATCCTTAATTTTCCTTTTGTATATGGGCATTTCCACAGAAAAGTCTACCGTGACCAAAAAATTAAGATATATTAAAAACTTATTATTGGATGATATTATATAAGAGAAACATAATTTTAATTTTATTTATTTAAGCAATTTCTACTTAAATTCATTAATCACTATGATCAAATCTTCTGCACTGTTTCACAAATGTAGTTTTTCTTTTTCGTAAATTTTTAGTAAGTGTTTCGTAAACTTTTTGTTTCAGTAAAAATGGAAAGCATTGGCTTAAGACAAAAAAATTGTTGCATAATATTCGTTTTTAATTACTAAATTACAAAAATATATTACTACCTTAATACTTAATTACACACTTGATCGCTAGATCAAAAAGCATTTTAAATTTGATCACTTGGAAAAAAACCTTATGTTATTTTAAGCCCTTCTAAAAAGTTGTATACAAAAAGTCTTGCCCAATTCAGAGAGTTTTGCGAATTTTGTAATCCAAGTTAAAAATCACTTCCGTTTTTTGTAACGTAACGCCAACATATATTTTAGCTTATATCTTAAAATCCTTAGGGTCAATTGTTGTCATTGTTTTTGTTTAATATAGTGCAACTTAATTCCTACGCAAATATAAAAAAGGCTTTTTAAAAATTAGACATTTTCATACTTTTTTTTTATATTTCTTCGTACAAATCGTCCGTAACGCCAGTTAGGAAATAACAATACACATCGGTATACGGTATTTTTTACGACTTTTTCTTGTTTTTGTTAAACTAGAAATGCTAGATAGAATAACGTTGTTGTAATTGTCTTTGAGCTTGCTTAAAAAACAAAACCTTTTTAACTTTTCCCTTAGAATTAGTCAAAGTCTGTGAATGCTCGCCTGTTGTTTAGTTTCGGATTGTACAGGTTGGGGTGGGGGGGATGAGAGGTGGTTTGTGGGTGGGTTGGGGATGGTGGTAATTGGAGTCTTAATGTACATCATGATCGAAAATTGTATTAATTAGCCAAAAATAAAACATTTTACAAAATTTCATTGAACTCTGTTGATGTTTGAATGTTTTTCAGTTTCTGGATAAGCACAAAATACAACATCGTATTACATTTCATTAAAATATATCGACATTTCCTGTTTCCCAGTTTTTGTTTGTAGGAGACGTAGGGCATGTATTGGTCCGATATGCACAATTTTTAATAAGATTAAGAAACAACCCTGTAATTTTATCAAAATCCATCAATGTTTACTATTTTTGGCACAAGAATATATGAAATCAAAACACTGAGCGAAGTGATATTCTGTGCAGGATCAGAAATTCACTACAAACAGCATTCAGAACAGAAGTTTACGACAGTTATACAATTACAAATACAAACACAATCAAAGGGATAATGGAGGAATAATTCATCGCACAATTTCAGCTTGGAGACGAGATTGAAAGAATCATTCGGAACTTCAAGAAGGACCCAGAAGTTCGGAGAGATTTGAAATATTACAAATTACGGTTAAGCCAGTTAAAAGCCATACATGCTAAATTCAGGGCAAACAATGTAGAGCTTAGTCAATGCAAAGATCGCAGACACGATTACTTTATTAAGGACTACTACACGCAGCTGACAGTGCTTTGCGAAAAATACATGAAGCACTTTCAGCAAGAAATCCAAACGTTGGAAATAGACAGTGATGAAGGCTGTGATGTGTGACAACATTTGGACTCCAGAAGGAGGTGCATTAGGTGGAGACATCTCCAACAATGAGAATCGAACTAATGGCCTGATTAGATAGACCCATCGGAAAATGTTCCTCCTAGAGTCAAGGCTCTCAAATATTAGAGTCTTGGAAGGACAATCTTTACGATACTACGACCTGAAAGTGGAATTTGTGAATCAATTATAGCACGACATAGCAATAATTGACTACAACGTTTGGGAGCTACACTCTGATCCCGTTGCATTAGCCTAAAATGCAAATAAATTTCAAGAACATGAGCAAGAAGTGCATCTGAAAATAACAGAAATAACCTTAATGCTTACATTCACATCCAACAAGAAGCACTTTACCAAATGTAAAAATTCCGACATTTGACGGAGACTACTTAAAGTGGAGCCAATTTCAAGACTTGTTCACTGAACTAATTCACAAGCAACCATTGTCAAACGTAGAAAAAATGTGGCATTTAAAATACAGGAGAAGCATCAAATTTTGTAAGTCACCTGGCTACCACTGATGAAAACTATGTCACCGCATGGACGTCAACACTTATAAAGAAATTGGTAGACCAATCATCCGGAACTTCAAATATAGTAGCAGTTACACACTTGCATGACACAAAACGCTGCTTGCTTGCTTTAAACAATTTAGGCATTGAAACTGACTCATGGGATCTATTGCTGATACACATTTTCATCAAAAAATGAATCGAAGAACATACATTCAATATGAGCATTCTATTGTGAGGCCAAAGAAAGTGCCTTAAATATCAGAATGTTTGTCCTTTTTGGAATTACAATTTCAAACTATGGAAACTATTGAACAACGAGAAAAACCAAAGGCATTTGTAGTAAAACAGCAAAATACAGCAAATACTAGTTATGCTAGATCATTCGAAAGCTTTCAACACGGTTGATCGCCAAATTTTATGTTCGAAATTATTAAATGTGTTTAATTTTTCCGCCACTGCAACTCGACTAATGAGCTCATATCTCACAAACAGATCACAAGCCGTAAATATAGGCAGCGTAACTTCTAATTTCTTACCTGTAAACCGTGGCGATCCTCAAGGCTCTGTAATTGGCCCTCTTTTATTTTCGGTTTATATAAACGACTTACCAACTGTGCTGCAAAATTGTGGTATACAAATGTACGCTGATGATGTACAACTGCATACTAGCTGTCGCAAATGTGATATTACCACGTGTGTTGATAGTGTGAATGCTAATTTGTGTAAAATTTACGATTGGGCTTCCGCTAATGGCTTAAGCATAAACCCAAATAAGTCAAAATGTTTAATTATAACTAGAAAACATAACTCTTCTTTGCCCTTTTCGGACGTTACTATAAATGGGTCATGTATTGAAGTTGTAAAAATGGCAAAAAATTTGGGTATTGCCTTCAGCAGCACAAAATGTATCTTGTCCCCACCTTATTGTACGGATCCGAAATTTTTGCATACTGTGATGATGCTAGTAAGCGCAAGTTGAACGTTTCCTATAACAACATCGCTCATTATGTCTTCGGACATAAACGAACCGACCGTATATCCCAGTATGCAAAAAAAATATTCAATTTGACTTTTGACAATGTTTTGAACTTGAGGGCGTTGGTTTTTCTGCACAAAATTATTTTTACCAAAGAGCCAGTTTACCTATATAATAAACTACAATTTTTAAGATCTCAGCGCGAAAACAACCTAGTCCAACCAAAACATGCCTGCTTAGCGTCCGAACGTCAGTTCTTTGTTAATTACATATGTCTTTGGAACTCACTCCCACCGTATCTACAGCGTATTTGCAATACAACCATATTTAATTCTAAATTATCAGATTATTTGTCTTCCTTCTAACCAAAACTTTTATCTTTTTTTACTTGATTCGCTATTCTATTATTTTTCTTCATTTATCACTTTTCATTCGATTTCTTACCTAATTCATTTCTTTTTAATGTTATTTTTCTCTTAATCTAAAGTTATTTTATTTTGAATTTTTAGTTTTAAATTCTCACAATCGTTTTTTAAAAACTGTTTTTGATCTCAATGTATTTAGTTAATTAATTTCTGTTCAAGATTATGTTTAAGTGTTTAACATTAAAAATTTGTTGATTTATATCCACACATGTTATCGGTGCTTAACTATAAGTTTATTTCTTACAAGCGCTTATAAATAAATAAATAAATAAATAAAGTCATTCAATACTATCGTCTTAAAACAGTGACTTATGGAACAACACCAGCACCATATCTTGCTACAAAATGCCTTCAATATCTAGCAAAACAGAGCATGAGAAAATTTCTACAAGGTGCACAAACTTTGCTTGAAGATTTCTACGTGGACTGCAACGAAAATGCAACAAATTTCGTCGGTCCAAAAAATCAATTAACTGAATTGCATCAAGCTATTTTTCTAACTCTGCTCAAGAAAAGATCATCAAATCATGCAGTGACAAAGGCATCGAATTTAAATTTATTCTGACTCTCTTACATATGAAGAGTTAGACTGTTGTAGTGGAAATAGAGGCAATTCTAAACTCTAGGCCTCACAAACCATCGTCCTTAGATCCAAATGATGTCGGAGCATTAACACCAGGCAATTTCATCATAGGAGAGCCACTCACCACACCAGTTCACTCAAGGGGCTCAGAGAAAAGAAGGTCTGTGACAACAAATTTTAAATATGTATCAGCTATAAAACACCAATTCTGGACTCGATGGCATCACGAATACCTGCATGAGCTTCAACAAAGGTCTAAATGGAAGCATCCAACACTAAATGTAAAGGAAGGCACATTAGTTATCATCAAAAAAGACAACGTTTCGTGTCGGCCTTTGTAGTCTAGTGGAGAGTGCGCTAGACTCTCAACCCAAAGGTCCCTGGTTCGAATCCGGGCTCGGGCATGGTTCTTTTCACTTTCTTTGTTCTTTCTTTGTCCTACATTTAAGAATTATGGAAAACTAAAAATTCACAACTAAATTGTGGAAAATGTGAAGGAATGGAACAACTAAGGGCTTGAAATGCTTGCCGAGGTTAAGGCATAACACTAGCCTCGGTTAAAAAGCAATTCAAATTGTCTTTCGCAGTTGTTTCCCCTAATCAATAATTCACGTATAGTTCCAATCAATTCCTCTAAATAATCTATCCCTTTCCTTTCAGGTCAAAGACCAAACCTTGTTTGTATAAGGCGCATGCCTTGGTTCTTTGATCTTTTTTTAAAAAAAAAAAAAAAAAAAAAGTTTCAGTCCTCCAATGGCCATTGGGACGAATTGTTCGAACCTATAAAGAAGATGACGGTTTTATTCGGGTCGTTGATGTCAAAACAGCATCAAGCCTATCAAAACGACCTATACATGAACTAGCTCGATTATTCACCGAAGAAGAGACAGAAAAAATTTAGCCTTCAACAAGCACACTGACAAAGAATCAAAAGCGGAAAAATTCACATCAACATGAAGATATACCAAAACCGAAGTCAGCGTCAAAGGGTTTTGCTCTCTATGTAATGCTAGTTGCAATTCTAATATTGCCATTAGCAATGAGTTCTCCAATTCAAGTATCAAAATTTCGTAACAAGCCTGGTTTGTACTTCGAAGGAATGGGCACTGCACAAATATCAACAGGCATCTGGAAAATCATCGTTTAATATGACTAAGCACCGTTTCATTATCAAATTAATTCACTATCAGACGGAATTTTAACACTCAGAAAACTCTGCTTAAACCCAACATCTGACATCTCATGCAGTTCACTCTATGCAGTTCTCAATAGATTATTTCGAAGTTGCTCGTAACAATCTGCACCAGGAGGAAACTTTATTGTTATCATGTCGACCCAAAAGAAGTGCGTTTAATATCATTGGGAACGTGGCCCACACTTTGTTTGGTGTTCTCGACTCATATTATGCCGAAGAAATGTCAAACACCACAAAGGAAGTCGAATCAAATGAGCAGCATCTTCTAAAGCTACTCAAAAAGCAAACATCGATCATTGGTTCTACAATCAATTTAATAAAACAAGATGAAGCTTACACATCCTCACGTTTAACTGAAATTCAGCGTTTGATTAACGTGGACATAAACAAAATTGAAGACACTGCTGCCCAATTACGAGTGACTCAACATTTAATGGTTTTAATCATTCAACTTTTTATGACTATCACAGATTTGCAACACATACAAACAGAATTAATAAGCATTTTAACACACACCAAGCATGGAAAAATAAGTCCACAAATCCTTACACCGAAACAGCTTGCGAAGGAAATTTTGACTATCAAGGGATACCTACCCACTAACTGGGCCCTTCCAATTAAAGACAACAACCTATTAGAGCTTTATACCATCATGGACGTAAAGGCTGGGCTAACAAAAAAATCACGTCATTTTTTAATTATACCTACCACTAGTTAATCACAAAAAATTAGACCTATTTATCATACACCCGATAACAGCAAATAACACTCTTGTGGCAATTAAACCCACCACCGAAATACTAGCAGTTAGCGGTCATCGGGATCAATACATTGCAGTAAGCCAAGCCGAAATTAAAGTAGCAATTGTGACTAGTGATGACATTTATTTATTAAGAAGACAGCAAGCTACCATTGGAAAACAATTAAAGAAACTAGCTTGTGAAATTCAACTCTTTAACAACAAGACGTCTTATAGCTGTGACCTAACCAGGTGCCCTGTAGCTCATTCCTTTAACTCGTAGCGATCGTAGTTACCGAATCATATTACCGATTTGACGTCACAATGATGTCCCTCTCACCTGCAATGTTTCTGTACTTATCTGAATCGATTTCTGTTCGATTCGTTCGTTCCAAATCGATAAGCTATCACATGTTCCGATTTCATTTCAATGGAACCTTTTAAAAAAGTGTTTCTGTATGTAAAGTGAATCGAAAACAATGTGTCACTTTTCTCACTGGCTTTGAAGAAAGTGAGAATTCTACCGATTTCTCTAATGTCAGTAATGTTGTATATTATTAAGTTATAATTACTCGAAATATACCTTTAAAAATGGTTACTTTCATTTAAGTTAAATTTTTTCTGATTGAAATATTTTGTTATTCTTAAAAAAGTTTGCAATTTTTTAAAGGTAATGCAATTTATAAATAGTGCCTTATTACAAAAAAGTTTAAAATTTTAGCAAAACCTAGATGTTTGATAGTTTAAAATCGTTTATTGAAGTTAAGGTCAAAGTAAGAACAATTAATTGTTCTAACGAATCTTTCCAAAGAAACAACAACAACAACAACAAAGTTTTTTCAATATGAAAAGAAAAAAATCACTAGCTGATTTTATTGCAATTTCGGCCCGGCTAAAGGCTTCATCAGAAATCTTTGTGATACCCGTGCAAGCGCGCACTAACGCACTGCATCACAGGGGCGATGAAATTTGAAGTGTCAATTTCTCAGTTTTTCTCAATTTCATAATTTCACATTTATTGTTGTATTTTTGCTTTACTTTAGTCTCAATGCTTATGTTATTATATGTAGTCCAACAGCCTGCTGGAAGTCTCCAATAACAAAGCATGTTTACTGAAGTTGTTTTTAGATTTTTGCTGATTTTGTTTTCAGCTGTTTCCGTTTGGTCGAGCTCTACCATTGTTGTTTCTTTGGAAAGATTCGTTTGGAAAGAACAATTAATTGTTCTAACTTTGACCTTAAGCTCAATAAACGATTTTAAACTATCAAACACCTAGAATTTGTATTTAAAAATCAAGTATGATTTAAACTATCAAACATTTAGAATTTGTATTTAAATCATATAAAGCAACATAATAAATAATGAGGTCATTTAGGAAAAAACTTTAATCAAAATATTTTTTTTTAATTTGTTTAAACAAATCTTAACCTCAAAAAAAAAATTAGATAAGAAAAATGTACATTAAATAGAAGATGATTTGAACGGAACCAAAACAAAAATTATCTTAACATACACGAAATAAAATAGGTTTTGTTTTAAATTAATCAAAATTTAAAGTTACCGTAAATTAAAATAAAAGAAAAAACTGTTTTGAAACGAACCGATCTAAAAACGAAAACCTAACTTAAGATAAAAGAAAATTACTACATTTCAAGCTAGCAAAACTTTAAGTAAAAGCATAATTTGATGAATTAAGTTCAGTATTGTTCGCTTTGTGTAAGTAACGAATAAGATTAATAAATTGTATTCTGATGTTAAGATGATTAACTAAAAATTCCGATCTTTTCTTCACCATCCTGGATGATGCGACTGGGTAAGTAGGCTATAGGCATCGGCTTTTAAGAGGGCTCCTGAAAATAAAATAAAACAGGAGAAGGTTGGGTGGGTAAAGACCGGGTGGGGAAAACAACACCTCCTCCCCTCCCCGACTTTAGAATCACCGTCACCAAGCCACCATATAGTCGTCTCTCTCTATCTAAGTTTTTTTTATTCCGGTTTGTCAAGTGCTTAAGTTTTTTTTTTTGCTTGTTTCCGTTTGAGCTGAAGTTGCTCCTTTGACCCTCTACACCCGAAAGTTTATTTTCATGTAACCCCCAGGCATCCCACGGTCCGAAGCAACCCCACTCCCATTTTCCCTGAGCTACGACCGAAGCATAGCTAGGCGTGCAGAAACCCCTTCGAGGCTATTAGGACATCTCAGCCAAGAACTGGGTAGTTGTTTGTTACAGTTCTTGGGCCACTTCTTTTTTCAATATGTATTAACGACATTTTTTCCGTATGGAAATATTCGTCTATGCACCTATAGGGATGTCAGTGGCAAAAATACATCGATGTATTTCTTCGTTTCGATGCATCGAAATGTACATCGATATTTTTTGATGCATCGGAGGGCATACATCGATGCACCGATTTGCATAGAATTTTTCAGATATTACAAAATTGTACACAATTTAAAATTAATTACTATAACTGAGCTAATTATGCTTCTAACGGACTATTGAATCAATTAACAAACTTTTTCACTTTGTTTTTCAAAAAACCGCCAAACCACACTTTTTGGAGCCATTTCCATTTGTTGGTCCAACTCACTCACTTTGCACAATTGAAAAACTGAAATGGCGGTTCAATGAACTAGAGATGTCAGTTTACAAAAAACATCGATGTATCGATGCATCGATGCATCGACTTATTATACATCGAGCTGATAATTTTCGATGCATCGAAGCAAAACATCGATATTTTCGATGCATAGATGTTTTTCCGACATCCCTATGCACCTATGCAGATGATATTCAAATTCATCTCTCTCGTAGAACGGGGCTTCTAGAAGATTTAAGCTGCAGATTGACAGAAATAAAATATGCTTAGATGATATTCCAGACTTGTTTACAGGGAACAGGAAGCTAAAACTAGTAAGCAATGTAAAAAGTCTTGGATTTCATATTAATTCCTCGTAGACATGCACCGAGCACATTAATAGTGTATTTCGAAACATTTATTATGCTCTGCGTAATTTAAAACTGGCAGCACAATTTACACCTGTTGATACTAGGCGTAAGTTGGAAATAAAAAAAATAATTCCCTTAATAACGTATTCTGAGCAAATTTATTAGATTCGCGATCTAACACAAACTGAGAATTGCGTTTAATCATGCGACGCGATATGTCTATAATATTAATAGGTTCGGTCACATCTCGCAGTTTAGAAAAAGTATTCTTGGTTGTGATATAATTAGCTATTTAAATGCTCATAATTGCATTTTCTTACATAAATTAATTCACCATAAAATTCTATTGTATCTTTTTCAAAAATTTCCATTTTTTAAGTCAGCCAGAAGTTATATGATCATAATACCTAATACATAATACCAGGCCGTTTTAAATCATTTTTTTTAATTGCAAAAATCTTCATATGCGATAACCAGATTTCTATTTCTAACTCTTTTTTTCTATTTCTATTTTGTGATCTATTCATTTCTAAAATCTGTTTTTCTTTTTTCCCTCCAAAAATATTTTTTCATAAATGTCTAATCTTTAATATCAGATACTGTAAATAATAATTATTTTTAGATTTTTAAACAAAAAAGCATTGTAAAAAAATTGTCGCACCGCCGTTTTAAAGGTAGAATTAGAATGCTCTCACATTTTAGAATTTGATTTCATATTGTTTTTTAAAATTTTGATTTGTACAATTTTGGGCAAAAAATAATAATTATTTCAGCTTTTTATTTTTTTAAGGCAAAAATAAAAATCAAAATTCGCCCGATATTTTTTTGGTCACAAGATAACTAGTAAGTTTTGATTTTTATTTTTTAAAGCAAAAATAAAAAGTAAAGTTTGCCCGACATTTTTTTGGTCAGAAAATAACTGGTAAGTTTTGGTTTTAATTTTTTAAGCAAAAATAAAAAGTAAAATTTGCCCGATATTTTGTTGGTCACAAAATAACCGGTAAGTTTTGATTTTTATTTTTTAAAGCAAAAATAAAAAGTAAAGTTTGCCAGATATCTTTTTAGTCACAAAATAACTGGTATGTTTTGATTTTTATTTTTTAAACAAAAATAAAAAGTAAAGTTTGCCCGATATTTTTTTGGTTACAAAATAACTGGTATGTTTTGATTTTTATTTTTTAATCCAAAAATAAAAACCAAAATTTGCCTAACATATTTTGGACAACTAAATATTAACAATATTAACTAAATATTAATAATATTAACAATATTAACAACTAACTTGTAAATATTGATTTTTTTATTTTTTTTATTCAAAATTGAAAAGCGTACGTTTGACGATTTGAAACAAACTTTTTGCAGAAAACTTTTGAGCAGAACTAATTATTATTTTTTGCTCAAAATTTTAAAAGTCACAAGATAATTACTATTTTTTGCTTTTTATTATAAAATGCATACTCAGTACGGTCTCTGTTTAATATATGTTAATTTATAGTTATACTTCAAATTAAAAATTGTATTTTAGTATACTCAATTAAAAATTGTATTGACGTAACTTATCCGTCAACTTTTTAAAAAAATTGGATTATCTCAACCTAACTCTTTGTATGTATATTAAAAGATCTTGTTATTATTATGATATTATTAATTATAAATAAAATTAATAATTTATAAAGTTACCTTCTATAAAAATTAATGAAATCCATTAAAAAAACAGTATGCGAACCACCTACCATTTTTATATATTCAACTTTGCACTCTGTTTACGATTTTCTTGATATGTTTGCTCCACATTTTTTTTTTATATGAGAAAATGTATAAGGTCGGATAAGCGTGCGTTCACACATACTGCATGTGCGCCGGCACAAAAAATCAAGAGTTTTTGATTTTCGTCCTACATGTAGGAGTATTTGCTTTCGCACACCCTACATTTATGTTAAACTTATGTTAAACTGCAGTGTTGGTCAATCGTGAGTATTCCTGACCCTGTAAGTGTTAGTTGGATGGTTTTGTGATAACACATTGCTGTTATTTCGGTCAGAATTGTAAACGCGTAAGTCCATTTGTTATGATGTAGTTGTTATGATCACATGATGTAGTGATGTGAAGGTTAACTGATCAGTAGCTCGTTCCTGTAACAAAATCGGCAAGTTACTGATTTGTGTGACGTCAACCGTTATCGATCCCTAGTTACCCATTTCGTGACAACCAATGTTTCTGTACGTTTTAATCGGTAAAAACTCGGACCGTTATGAAAAAGAACACATAACGAGAAGAAAAGTTGTGAAATTGAGTCAAATGACAAGCAGCTGTTTACTCGAATATATTATTTTAGTTGCGCTAAATTTTTAAAATAAATTGGTGCTTGTATTGTTGAGTATTAAAGTGAATATTTGCAGTTTAAGAAAATTAATTATGTTATAATGATGTGTTGTGGAAATAATCAACGATTATGAATGTAAATAGTTCTACACTTAGGAAATATATGCAACCGGGTACTTTTTCATAGCTGAAACTTATACTGTTTTGCTAAAGCTAAAGTTTTTCCTAAATGACCTCTTTATTTATTATGTTGACTTTATATGATTTAAATACAAATTCTAAATGTTTGATAGTTTAAATCATACTTGATTTTAAATACAAATTCTAGTTGTTGGATAGTTTAAAATCGTTTATTGAGCTAAAGGTCAAAGTTAGAACAATTAATTGTTCTAACGAATCTTTCCAAAGAAACAACAACAAAGTTTTTTCAATATGAAAAGGAAAAAATCACTAGCTGATTTTATTGCAATTTCGGCCCGGCTAAAGGCTTCATCAGAAATCTTTGTGATACCCGTGAAAGCGCACAACAACGCACTGCACCACAGGGGCGATGAGATTTGAAGTGTCAATTTCTCAGTTTTTCTCAATTTCATAATTTCACATTTGTTGTTGTATTTTTGCTTTACTTTAGTCTCTATGCTTATGTCATTATATGTAGTCCAACAGCCTGCTGGAAGTCTCCACTAACAAAGCATGTTTACTGAAGTTGTTTTTAAATTTTTGCTGATTTTGTTTTCAGCTGTTTCCGTTTGGTCGAGCTCTACCATTTGATTAAAGTTTTTTCCTAAATGACCTCTTTATTTATTATGTTGACTTTATATGATTTAAATACAAATTCTAAATGTTTGATAGTTTAAATCATACTTGATTTTAAATACAAATTCTAGTTATTTGATAGTTTAAAATCGTTTATTGAGCTTAAGGTCAAAGTTAGAACAATTAATTGTTCTAACGAATCTTTCCCAAGAAACAACAACAACAGCGTTTTTTCAATATGAAAAGGAAAAAATCACTAGCTAATTTTATTGCAATTTCGGCCCGGCTAAGGGCTTCATCAGAAATCAATCAAAGATAGAGGAAAAATGTATAGCCGTTGGAAACGTAACCCAACAAATTCAAACTGGGAAACTTACCGTCAGGCTCGTAATTATGCAACGCTTATTACTAAATCAGCAAAAAAGCGTTATTTTGAGTTGAAGCTGCGACCTAGTCTTTCCTCAAAACAATTGTGGAACAATCTCAAGTCTCTTGGCATTGGAAAGCAGAAGAACACAGATATTAAGATAAATTCCGACACCCTTAATAAATACTTTTTGTCAGTAACTAGTTCTACAGATAGCACGTCGTTCTTAGTTAATCCAAATTTACTATACAACAGAGAAAGTCTTTTTCATTTCGAAATGGCTACTGAAGAAGATATTTTGAAGAAGATACTGAAGAAGAAATTATTGAGGATTTACGTGAAAAATATGACAATGGCGAACTCTCAATTTTAGTATTATTAGATTTTTCTAAAGCTTTCGATACGCTGAATTTTGAAGTTATGCTTATAAAGTTAGAAAAGTATTATGGTTTTGATGTATACGCGATTCAGTTACTACAAAATTATGTTGCGCACCGTTTAAAGTTCTTAAAAAAAAAAATATATTTATTTGAAAAAATTGAAACTGGGAAAAGTTAGCATGCTTGAAAAGGTTGCACCGGCTAGCCTACCTGTGGTCGTGTTCTTCCCGCAACTTCAAACGCGTAAGCACAGAAAAGTTGCATGCTTCTGATAGGCAATAAAATAAAAAAAAACTACAAAGGAAAAATTCCGTAATTAATGGTTTACTTCGTCAATGAAGTCTGCCATTAATTTCTCCGACTCTCGTGGCTGGGTGGTTTGCCACTTGAGCTCACTTGTCCCTCCCATCCTGTGGTAAATCTAAGAGCCCTGCATTTGTTTACCCCCGATAGCAACCTTGAGCCCCATCTACATTTACCTCACTCACACATCCTCAGCATTCCCTTAAATGAAAAGTTAATGTTTCATTTTATTCATTTTATCTATTTAATTTCATTTAATCATTTAGTCTAAAATTATAAAAAACCCAAAATAAGTTTAGTTTTAGTTGTTTTTTTTTATAAAACAAAATATAATATATTAAAATATAATATATAATAAATGTATATATTTTAAATATAGATGAAAATATACTTAATTTTATCCGTGGCCACGGTTGCTGTCCGGGTTTCATCGCCTAGTTGATTGTTGTTGTTGCAGCTCTTGTGTATTCGTATATGTAAATTTTTGTATATATGTATCATGTTAATGGATTTGTGTTTATTTTATTTGATTCGATTAGTTATACTGGGATGAATTGAACACTTTACTTTGCTCAAAAGTAAAGACTGCAAAAGATTGTTTCATTTTAAGTTTAGCTTTTATATTCTTATCAGAAATAGCTTAAATGCTAAATGAGCAGAAATAACTTATTGGCGTTTTGGCAATATTTTAGATTTTATTTAAATGCATTTTTTTTAACTTTATACTTCATTCTATAAAATTGCTGAGTCTACATTTTTTCTCTTTTTTTAATTAAATTTCATTGACAACTTTTAAAAACTTTTTCAGCGTTACTTTAATCAACACCTTTTTTTGCTTAAACAGCATAATAGTTACATTAAATATGCGGTAAATAAACACTTATATTATTTAGATTTCAGTTCTTTTTCATTGTTTTGTTTGTTTTTTGAAAAGTCGCACAAACACATATTAAAGTTGTTCATCTTATGTTTGCACAAAAGGTTTTGCAAAATAGTAATATAAATTCTTCTTAGAAACAGATTTACAATAGTTCTAAACTAATGTTTTTTTTTTTGGTGTGAATATTTCATTTGTATTTTTATTCATATCAGTATTTGTACAGTATTCACTTTATTCACCTGTACATATTTTTAATATTAATTTTGTTAACACTTTGTTAACCGTCTATTTTTTTTATGTTCATGTTCTTTTTTTTTAGCATTTTATGTTAGTTATTCATAAAAATTTATTGAGTAATTTCAAGAGAGATTCTTGTTTATTTTTTTACATTTTGTTTGTTTGTTTTTGTTGTTCTAGTTCGTGTTCTTGTTGTGCTTCAACAATAATTGATTGAATAGAATACACGAATATACAAATCTTAATATGTATTTGCATGTGTGTAACTACATAACTTCAAATGCAATTTTATTCAATATTCTTAATCAATTTGATTTGATTTTTTTAACGCGTTTCGAAAAAAAAAATATTCGATCGATTTAGCTTAGCTTTTTTTTTGTATGAATGTTATTTAACTTTGGCTTTGTTTAGTCCAGTTAAATTCGAATATTAACATTTTTGTAGAAAAATTACGCGTCTATAAGAGTGTGTTTTTTTTTGTTTTTTATTTATAGTATTTGTTGCAGAACAAACCAAATGCAATTTCTTAATGTTAACAAAATTAAAATCATTATAACTACTTTCAATTCTTGCTGCTGAGTGCATCACAACATAGTAGCACGCACACACACACATTGGGTTTTTATTTTCTTATCCAGCGCACAATATCCGCGACAATCATATTATTAACCTTTACGGCTTGACTCTAGACCAGCAACTAACTTTGCACGCCGCCCTTAAAAACTTTTTTGTGCACAAATTCTTTTGTGCTCCCCCGGTCGCCATGTATTACCACTCTCGCAAAGTGTTTTGCGCATGACCTAATATGGTCATGAAAACATCGGTTGCATGTAATTTTTTTTTCATGTTCATATTGTTTTATTATATGCAGCAAGCAAAAAGACAAGTGTGTTGGTCAAAACTAGTTGCCGTGATTAATGCTCTCGCAAAATCTTTGCCGCATGACCAAATATGGTCATGATGACACTTGCTCCAATTAATGTGCAAATACATATTATATATTTTTTTTTATTATTTTTATACGTGACAACAGAGTGTGGGATAGCGGGGGGGGGGGTATGTACACATTAATGAATGCGCAACTTGTGGAGGCATTACAGGGTGCGAAGTATTAGAGACAATTAACCCCTTTAGCCAGCCGTAACAATTACTTAAATTCTAGATTTCAACGTGTTTGTTCAAATGGGAGAGAATCAAATTTAGAAAGAATTGTATCCGGTGTGCCACAAGGTTCTATACTGGGACCTATTCTTTTTAGTATATTTATAAACGATATAGTACATTGTTGTGAATCTGTATCTATTCATTTATATGCTGACGACGCACAAGTTTACCTTTTCCGACCAACATGTCTCCTTGAGGACCTTGTATGTAGGCTAAACGAGGACTTGCAAAGAATTTATAAATGGGCTGTCGACAACAGTTTAAAGATGAATGCAACAAAAACGCAAGCTTTACCCATCTGTCCAACAAGTTTTGACATTCATTCGCTTCCGGTAGTTTGCGTCGACAGTAAACCTATAAACTATGATATTTGTGTAACAAGCTTAGGTTTCAAGATGAATAGGAACTTAAGCTGTTGTGATCATATAAGTCACACAGTAAGCAAAATGTATGCAGTTATAAGAAAATTATGGGCTTCCTCTAGTTTTCTCTCAGTTGAAATAAAACTGAAACTTGTAAGAACTCTTTTGTCTCCACTTATATCATACAGTGTAGGCTTGGGCATTTTAGTTCACTAAAAAGAACGCTCTTTTTAGTTCAGTTGAGTTTAATGAACTAGTTCGTTCATATAGTTCTTTTAGTTCATTTAGTTCGTTCGTTCTTTTAGTTCTTTTCGTGCACTCGTTCATGTTGTTAGTTCGTTAGGTCTTATAGTTCGTTTGGTGTTTAAGATCGTTAGGTATGTTAGCTCGTTGTATTTTTTAGTTCAATAGGTCTTTTAGTTTGTTTTGTTTGCTCGTTCATGATCAGATCTAAAAAATGAAATGAACTATATGACTGAATCAATCATTACCTGCGGACATAGATGAAATTTACATAAAAATACTACACATGGGGCATTCCACACAATATTTTCCACAAAAATTTGTTTTTGCAAAACTTTTTTTTTACCGTTCATTAGTGAAAAACTGTATGAGCACGGAATCAAACCAGTTTTGAGTGAAATCAAATTTTTTTCTAGTTCATTTCGATCTGACTCGCTGCAAAATCGATTGAACTAAAAGAACGAGAATCAACGAACTAGTTCACATAGTTCTTGAGTGCGAATAGTTCAATTGAACTAGTTCGTTCGTGAACTACCCAAGCCTAATACAGTGCACAGAAACTTCAACTGGTTGTGAACAATGCAGCGAGATACATCTTTCTTCTAAGGAAGTATGATCATATTTCGACTTACTCTCGACAAATACTAAACTGTGATAACTCGACCTACTTAAATGTACTAAATTTAGTTTTTCTTCATAAGCTTATGCTTTCCCGGTGCCCTCATTACCTGTATGTCAAACTTAACTACACTCAATCACGTAGAACACTAAATCTTATAATACCTAGATTTAAATACTAAGTGACCTCTGGAATGTTTTTTGTTAGTGCTGTCAAACTTTGGAATTTTATACCAACAAATATTAAATCAATTCGAGATAACAAAATCTTTAAACTGGCTCTTGTTAGGTTTTTAGTATTTAATTGTACTTTCATAATTAATTATTACCTAATGTTAGGCTTGAATATTAGCTTTAGAAAGCAAACTTAGTCTGTAAGAATCAAATTAACAAAATTACTCGTAGATATGTAAACGTGTTTTCGATGTACTACCTAAGGCTTGCCTCAATGTACAAATGAATTGAATTGAAAAATAAATTGAAATAAATTGAAATTTTTGTGATACCCGTGCAAGCGCACAACAACGCACTGCACCACAGGGGCGATGAGATTTGAAGTGTCAATTTCTCAGTTTTTCTCAATTTCATAATTTCACATTTGTTGTTGTATTTTTGCTTTACTTTAGTCTCTATGCTTATGTCATTATATGTAGTCCAACAGCCTGCTGGAAGTCTCCACTAACAAAGCATGTTTACTGAAGTTGTTTTTAGATTTTTGCTGATTTTGTTTTCAGCTGTTTCCGTTTGGTCGAGCTCTACCATTTGATTAAAGTTTTTTCCTAAATGACCTCTTTATTTATTATGTTGACTTTATATGATTTAAATACAAATTCTAAATGTTTGATAGTTAAAATCATACTTGATTTTTAAATACAAATTCTTGGTGTTTGATAGTTTAAAATCGTTTATTGAGCTTTAGGTCAAAGTAAGAACAATTAATTGTTCTAACGAATGTTTCCAAAGAAATACGACATACGAAAAAAAAAACAAAATTAAAATAATATATAAAATTCATTTTTTAACGGACCGCATTTGAATTTGAATTCAAATTCAAATTCTCCTTGGCTTACGGAAATCAAAGCTCCTTTCTGGTGTTCTGTCAAAAGGCAAGAACAAACTTCCACCGGTTTTTGAAAGGGATTTATGGCCGCCATACTCGAATTTAAATTTGAATTCAAATTCGCCAGGTGGTACAGACACGATCAGTCATTTCTGACGTTATGTCAAAGATTTCACCGGAAGGAGATGTCACTTTCGATGACAGGAGGTATTTACACCATGCGTAAAGAAAAAAAAGAAAAACAAAATGCCGACCCTCAAAAAGCTGATACTAGTCCAAGCCTGCTGCAGAAAAGTGTCAGAAAAAGGGTATAAGTGTTTACTGCCACAGATCCCTAATTTGGTAGGCGCTTAAATCTTTGCCGGAGAAATCCTCAATAACGTAATACGAGTAACCAATCTTTTTCTTGATTTTAGCTGGAAAACCCACAGGTGCCAGTTTTGCATTAAAATTTTTCGAAGCATCGCTTAAGGCAAAATTTCGCCTCTTCACCTCTTCTGCCACATTGCAAGTACGTGATCTCGTACGCAGATCATGTCTTTTCTGATTCTTTTGATATGCCTCTCGCATTTTTGAAAGTATATAGTCTGCTAGCAACTGGAAATGGTCTTGACATGGCAGTGTGGAATTTGCATCGGTAAGAAGATCTAAATTTCGAAGCAATTTGTACTCGTCGCCATGAGTTATCATTTTATAACCGAAAACAACGTGATAGGGTGAATTTGCAAATGATTGGTGCACACTAAGTCTTAGAGCACTGTTAATGCTACTCAAGTACTGGTCCCAGTCACGTTGGTCGTGGCGAAGGTATGAGCGCAGGGCTTCAATAATGCAACGATTAACTCTTTCGGACGCATTTGACTGCGGTGAGTAAAGCGCTGTGCAAGTGTGAATCTCCCCATATTTTTTAGAAACGCTTCAAACTCTTTGCATTTGAATTGGCTACCATTGTCTGACACTAAGATTTCGGGCACCCCAAAGCAATCAAAAATCTGTTGCTTTAAATATTCTATTATGTGCTTCGATGTGAATTTTCTGAGAGATTTCAAAAACGAGAATTTATAGAAGTGATCTAGCACGATCAATACCCCAATGTTACCCTTCTTGCTATGCGGAAAAGGTCCTATCAGGTTGACATACAGCCTCTGGAACGGCCGCTCACTCTCTGCCATTTGTCCCATTGGAGGACGAAGAGTGTGAGTGGGTGTTTTTGAAGTTTTGCACAGGCCACAAGCACCTATGTAGCTACGTACCTCGGACACCATACCGGGCCAGTATAAATGACTACGAAGCCGCTCAAGAATTTTAGCGATGCCACCATGGGCAGCAGAAGGCACATCGTGAACTGCATATAACACTTCGGTTCGTAGCTCTCTCGGGACAAACAGTTTCCACCTTTCAGAATCTTCACTTTGGGCGAAATTGGTACGGTAGTAAAGATATTTATCGATTATCTTATAATCGGGCATGTCAGAACTCGAAAACTTCTCTTTCAGTTGAGTATACTTTAACGAATCAAATGCAGTAGAATTCAAATCGATTACTGGTAAGACTTCTATCTCTTCACTTTCCACAGTATCGCTATCTTCAAATGCTTGTGACAAGGCATCGGCTACCACGTTTTCGCTCCCTTTTCGGTACTCTATCTTAAAATTGAACCCCTGCAGTTTTAAGGCCCATCGGGCTAACTACTTTAACAGCCACTTTAGACTAGCGTGATCCGTCACAACCCAAAACTCATGTCTTTCGATATATGGCCGAAACTTTTTGATAGCCAGTACCACCGCTAGGCACTCCAGTTCCGTAACGGAGCAGTTTCTTTGAGCTTTGTTAAGCTTCTGAGACATCAAGGCGATTGGTCTCGTCTCCATTTTCATCTACTTGCGCTAGAAGACCACCAACTCCGAAACGACTGGCATCACATTGGACAATGAATTCCTTGTCGTAATTTGGATGAACCAGAGAAGGGGCTGAAGATAACTTGGACTTAAGCAACTCAAAAGCGCTTTGTGCCGAGTCATTCCACGCGAAGGTTTTCTTTTTAGACAACAGCTTGGTCAGAGCAAAAGTAGTTGACGAATAGTCATCAACGAATCGTCGATACCACCCTGCCATACCCAAAAATTGACGAAGCTGACGAATAGTTTTCGGAACCGGATATTCGGCTATCGCCGCGATCTTATCTGTGTCCACCTTCAGGTTTCCACTTCCCACCACAAATCCCAGGTACTTCACCTCCTTTATGCCAAATTGACTTTTCTTTATGTTTATCGTAAGGCCCGCTTGACGTAACCGAGCAACCACCTCCGGTAGGTGTACCATGTGTTCATCCAGGGATTGCGACACGATCAAAAGATCATCTAAATAGACTTTTTAGCTGATACGGGATAACTTTATCCACAAGTCGGCACATAGACTGAGGAGCGTTACATAAGCCGAAAGGCATGCGAGTGAATTGGTATAAGGGTCGGTTTGGCACAGTGAATGCGGTTTTCGGGCGTGAAGTTCGGTCTAGGTGAATTTGCCAAAAGGCGTCTTTTAAATCAATTTTCGAGATAATGTGCACAGGTCGAAGTCGAGAAATAAGACCGTCAATATTGGGGATAGGATACGCGTCTTTTATGGTGACCTCATTCGGCTGAATGACGGCTGGCGAAGCCCAAGGAGAGTTATACGCCTCTTCAATGACCCCTAGCTGTAACATGCGATCAATCTCTTGGCACAATTATTGTTCTCTGGCCGGTGATATTGGATAATATCTTTGTTTGACTGGTCTTGCTGCTCCAGTGTCAATTGAATGCTCTATCAAGGTAGTCTGACCCAATCACTCCTTTTCAAACGAAGGAAAAGTGGCGTTAGTCGCATCCAACCATTGTCTTTGTGAAGGTGTGAGACTGACTAAGTTAGAATCATGGGAGAATTCAAGCTCCTCCAGTTTGTTGTCAAAAGAAATTTTTCTGCCGAAGCAATTCCAAAAATCGAAACCACATGTAATGTTTTGTTGTAGAGAAGGTACTAGTAAAAATTCAAAGTTTTTGGTTATATCTTCATACGGTATTGGAAGAATAATCGAACCCACGACCTGCTGATTTTGTCCGTCCGCGGCTTTGACGCTACTGACCAGCTTTGTAAATTTACGAATTGAAACTAAGATTTTTGCTAAGTCATGACCAATGCAACTTTTATTTGCCCCACTGTCGAGCAAAGCCAAATAATTAGTATTTGAAATTTTAAGATTTGTATAAGGACAAATGTGGGATGGTTTGAAAGATATTGAGGAAATAATAATATTGCGCAGAGATTTTATGCGCTTCTAAAAAGCATTTATGCGTGAAGACGAACGAGTTTTTGTAAGACTTGGCTCATTAAAAATTCTATTTCGAGCCTCAAAATACTCTTTGAGTCGAACGTGATAAGGACGAAAGCGAGATGGTGGAGAAAGATTTGGTGAAGATGGCGTTGAATTTTGCAAAATGCAAATAGGTTCTAATTCCAAGGTCGAAGTTGTGGATGCGCGCCGTTCTGCTGACGAACATCCACCTTCGAGTTTTCCGCTTTGGAACTACGTTTTGGACAAGTCGGTTTGTGAACGTCCACTGTACCACACCCATAACAGAGAAGTGGTTTGAGGCACAGTTGGTAGCCATGACCTAGTTCGTCACAATTCCATCACTTTAACAAAGTACTGACCGCATTGACTTCAACATCAACTTCTAGAGCGTTGGGATCTTCACCAGTCTCATGAACAGGCGTTTGCGTCTCATGCAAAATTTCAGCAACTTGTCTCCGTGGAGGAATTTGTTTCGAAAAGGAATGGCTAAAAACTTCCTTGAAAAACTTTTCGTGCTTTCGCACTACTCGGCGTAAATCAGATATGTTTCCAAAATTAAAATGCAACAATTCGTGTCGTAAATAAGGTTTAAGATTCCTGTAATAATATTTTTGCAGGATCGCCATGTAATAATATTTTTTGCAGGATCGCAGGATCGCCACGTACGCGCCTTTTAAAAATAATAAAATAAAGGACTCGCGTTCTATAAAAATAGATTTAGGACCTGCCTAATGGGTTGCCGGCGAAGTTCGCCACTGGCGCTATTTTTGTTTTTATTACATTTAGAGCCGTTCACTATAAAAAGTGCAGAGGCTAAAAAGTTGAAGTCGGCAGCTATTAAAGCTCAAAACTTATTTAAAAATGAATTAGTAGGCAGATTGTTAGAAGCTCAAAACTAATTGATTTATTTTCAAATATGTTCATCCTTTTATAGTAAGCATAACGGTATTTTGTCTTAAAACTAGTTAACAATTGTTTGTGTAGTTTAGAATGTAAATAGAATCATGTGTTCTTTAATTAGTGTAAAAGTAATAGTAGAATATCGTAACACATATTTGTAGTTTAGTATTAATAGTTTAATATGTGTGAGTGAGTAGAATAGAAAACATAAACATAATCATATGTTAACATATTTGTGTAGGAGTAAAAAGTATAATATAATATCATATGTTTTGTATTCAGCCATATGGGTACATGTGTGCGAATGAGATAGATAGTAGTGCTTAGTATGAACATATGTTCTTATTGATTGAATAATATCTTAGTATAAAAATGAAATGATACATACCGTAGAGGTGTATTACTTTAACTTAGTTTGAATATTATTGTGCATGTTCTCGAAAATTCTTACAGTAGAGGTTTTTATATTATTTCTTATTTTAAGAAAAGCTTGTTTTATAATGAAATACATTAATGTAAATTAAATAGTTAAATAATATGTATAGGTATACTACATTCCTATCCACCATTTCTACCAGCTCTGAGTATGTCAAAGGCTCTCTAAGTCTATCAGACAAGCTCATGATTGCTTCTAAAAAGTCATCAAATGGCTCCGACGATTTTTGTTTGCTCCTGCGAATATCATCTTTGACATCAAAGTCGGTACTGCCATCTTTGAACTGCCTGCATAGCGCTCGACACAACTCAGACCACTCCATATTGTCTTTGAGTCGGTGATGCCGCCAAAACCAAGTTTGGGCTTTTCCTTCAAGCAATGAGTGCACATGACGACATAAAAGCGCAAAATTACCATTGAGATGGTTATTGGTAAGAATGTTGATACGGTAAATAACTTCGTCAACTGTAAAGTTGTCGGAAGAACCGTTATATTTGATGTGCCAGTTATGAATCGTGTTGGCCACGCGTTCAGTGTTTGTAGGAAAAGACTCTTGGCCTGGACGACTTGGGCTTGAAAAATTATGGCTTGGCCGAATCCTAGATGCGATTGGGTCTTATCTGGATGGAATGGGTAGAAGATTTTTCACCGGTCTAGCAGGTTGAGGACAATTTCCCCCCAAGTTTAAACTCTGAAAAAGATTTTGTAGCTCAGTGGTGATGGTGGACGCTACCTCCTGAGGAAAGTTATTCATAGATTCAGCGACTATTTCCTGTATCCTCTTCTCTGACATTTGAATATCCGTAGTCTTTGGCCGTCTTGGGCGCTTGGACTATTAGCGGACCTTGACGCGGCTTGTTGAGGTGCCCCTGGGTTGGTAGCTGTTTGGTTGCGAGTTCCACTTCTAGTAGGTGAACGACCTCGCACTGCTCCACCTCTCATCTTACTAGTAGCTCCCTGCGAACGAGTATTCACAAAGCTCGTTGAAGACGTCATGTTTTCTGCGACTGAAGTTAACTCCGCAAATCCACAAGGCTGCCTGCAAACTGGGCAAGTCGGATTCTTCTCCAACCACGTGCAAATACAGTGCCGATGAAACCGATGGTTGCATATGGTTGCGACTCTTTTCTCAACACTCTTAAGCTCCTCGCTACACACAGCGCAAAATGTATTGTCCAGTGCTTCTGCCCCATAAGGATGTGGAGAACCCATCGGGATCCGTGGTACCATCATCGTGTAAGAAATAAAAAAAAACCAAAATTTATATAGTGAGCCACCAATTCAACTTATTCAACCCCTTGCCTAACCAAAACAAGAAACAACACGATTTTCCAAGAAAAATTTCCTAAGAGGAGTAAGTCCGGAAACAAAGTTTAGGTTTAATGGATTTATTTACGGATGTGTATTATATTTTTTCAAAGTTTTTTCTAAATGACCTTGTTATTTATTTGTTGATTTTATATAATTTTATAATTTAGTTGTTTGATAGTTTAAAATCGTTTATTGGTCAAAGTTAGAACAATTAATTGTACTAACGAATATTTCCAAAGAAACAACAACAACAACAAAGTTTTTTCGATATGAAAAGGAAAAAATCAATAGCTGATTTTAACTTTGACCTTAAGTTCAATAAACGATTTTTAACTATCAAACTAGAATTTGTATTTAAAATCAAGTATGATTTAAACTATCAAACATTTAGAATTTGTATTTAAATCATATAAAATCAACATAATTTTTTTTTAATTTATAATTATAAGTTTAGTAACTTATAGGTTGAAGTATAATACCTTCTAAGGGGTAAATTTATTCAATAACTGTTTTGCAGGTTCAACAAGGATCGCCCAGGATAATTCGAATTCCACTTAATCTGAAAGCGGCTATAGAACAACGGGACTCTGGCACGAGCTAGTTATTGCAAGCAGCAGTTGTCTTTACAAAGACTAGCCAGAACGGGAGAATGGCGTGATGGCAACAACAATGCTCATACATCGAGTCACGACATATGGAAATATATAAGAACTATATAACGCACACACAGAAGGACCATCAAGAGACTAAGAAGCTACCTCAGAGGGAAAAACCTTATATCATGATCAGTCTTGTGTGAGCCATCGCGGAGTTAAGTTCAATTTTAAATCATCTCTAAACAGAAGTAGCGCGACTTTCATTCGGTAACGTGAACAGCCAAGTTGGGCAGTGATCAAACATTTCGCAAGTCTGTTCGACGGGAGCAGTCATCGTGAGACCAACGTCAGCGGTACTCGACAGCAGCATCAGTAACGTCGCCCAGCGTTGAGCGTTATTCTTATAAGGTCGAACAGTTGCCAGGGAGTACGGCGACACAACAACGTTAACCCATCTCACAGCCATCATCCACAAAGACTCAATACAGACGCGTAGTCGCAGCAGCACAGCCATTCCATTATCATTAGAGTTATTTAGTATTTTATTTTATTTAAAATAAACATAGTTTCAATTAATAGTTAGTTTATCATATCGTTCACATATAATCAGTGCTTGCAAGAGTGGTTCAGCTGCGTGAACAGGAATTAGTCCTAAGGACACGTGTTAAAAATATGAAATCAGTGCTAACAAACATCTGAGCGCAAATAATCGCTAATATCCTTAATCCCCCCTTTCCGTGAAACTGGTGGTGAGCGTAGTCGAATATCGTTCATCATCAGTCTCATCCTATCCCCCGTGGTGTAGTCGAATCTCATTTCGGTTCCTATTTCCATCTTTCCTTCGTGTGTTGGTGGTGAGTGTAGTCGAATCTCACGCAACATCAATAACTTCCAGTTCCCCGTGGCGTGGTCGAATCCCACCCCGTATCCTATCCTACATACTTCTTTCGTGCCTTGGTGGTGAGTGTAGTCGAATCTCATTCATCATCAACCACCTCTAGGGTGTAGTCGAATCTCACCTCATCCTTTCGTCCTACCCCCAAATACAGCGTACTAAGCGAAGTAGAATAACAATTCTCTGGTGGGAGTCTGCCTGAATTCAACCCTTTACCTGGCTATGAGCGTAGTCGGATCTCACTCATCAGCCAAATACCTTATTCTACCCCTGGGTGTAGTCGAATCTCATCCAGCTCCTCAAGAACGAATTCAACGAATTTCGCCAGAGTCGAATCGCTAAAGCGAACTATATTAGCGACCAATTCCATAATCACAAAGCATGTTAAAATTAATATAATTTCCTACATAGATTTTGCAATGAACTTTATTTAATATTTCATTCTTAAATATCAAATCATTCATAAGTTTGAACCACCATTACAATCTCGCATAGAGTTAATCATAGCCTCCTGCATCAAGGCAAGGGTTAATCTTAGATAGAATTAAGAGCTTTTGTGAATAAAAGATTGTTGTTGTTTGGAGCATAACTTGTGTTTTGCTTTGGTGTCTGACAAATTAAATTATATTTTTGTCATGGACTTTGGTTCCGGCGAGCGTAACCTCGGCCTGAGAAATACTTCGTGATAATGGCGCCCGAGCAGGGACACGTAAGCAAACCAAGTAAGGGTGCTAAGGTAAAGACTTAGTAACAGTTCAGAACAAAAACAAAATTGTGTGTAGACACCGAATAATATCTCACTGGTCATAAGCAGAGTTTTGCAAAGCTAGTGAAAAGCACTATATTTTAGGGTGAGCAAGCAAAGCTTGGTTAGGGGTGTAGTGAAAATGCATGACACACAACTGAATGTGTAATTCAATTGTGTGATTCACTTAAGTCAATAACCTTTGCAAAAGGTTTTCTGTTGCAATGATATTCTGTAATTCAATTGCTTGATTGACTGAAGTCAATAACCTTTGCTTTGATATTGCAAAAGTTTCAAGCAATTCTTTCAATAAAAGTAGAACAGAATAATACGATACCTTAAGCGGTGTATTTTCGCATACCTCCAAATTTGCTTAGCTTTAAGATTTCATATGTTATGTATTATAAGCTTTTAGGTTTTATGTTATTTTAAAAATAAAGGCAGTCACTAATTGACATTAAACAAAAACAGTTGAACTGTCTTTCCATTGTTTTATTTTTTCATAATAAGGCGATCCTGCCAAACTGGTTAAAACCAATTCAAATTTTAAAAGACTAGTTAAGGTGAAGGCCAATTAAATGCCGAAATAAGTGAATGAATTTAAATAATCCTGCCAAACTGGTTAAAAACCAATTCAAATTTTAAAAGACTAGTTAAAGTGAAGGCCAATTAAATGCCGAAATAAGTGAATGAATTTAAAGAATCCTGCCAAACTGGTTAAAAAACAATTCAAATTTTAAAAGACTTGTTAAAGTGAAGGCCAATTAAATGCCGAAATAAGTGAATGAATTTAAAGAATCCTGCTAAACTGGTTAAAAACCAATTCAAATTTTAAAAGACTAGTTAAAGTGAAGGCCAATTAAATGCCGAAGTGAATGAATTTAAAGAAAACAATATAAAAAAAAGTGAAAAACGAAACTATGTCCTGGTGGAACAAAGCACTCAGTGCAATCCTGTTAGCCCTATCAGGATATGAAATCGGGCAAGATGTGGAGCAGAATAAGCTCGAAAAATATGTTGACCGACAATTAAAGGTGGCTGAAACACAGGAAACCTTTATTACCAGTGAGAAAACCAACGCGCAAAACAACTGGCAACTGATAGCGTTACTAGCTATATTTTTACTAATAATTATAGTACATACTATGATAAAACAGCACTTAAGCCGACGAAGAGAAACTCAAAATATATAAGGAAGTCAGTGCCTCAAAGCTGGAGGTCCAACACCCCCCAACGATTGGGAATGGGGAAGAAAAAACCATCATTGTTCATCAATGGAATAAGCGGGCATCGGGATCACTATCAATGACAAAATAGATAAGAAACAATTAAATTATATAGCTTATAACTTAAGGTTTGTTGATTTTTTTCTTAATTATATACGATTATATATACACACCTATATTTGTTTTTTGTGAATGTCGATTTTGGAATTATTTTTTTTTCTCTCAACTGACTGACACAATAAGGTATGTCTAGCCCAGTTACCTGGGAAAACTTATCAAACAAATTAAAAGACATTAAAACAGAGTTTGATAAATCATACAAATGCTTAAACAAGACTGCAATACCAACAAGCACAACACGGATTAAACACCTTAGTATACTTGTAAGTCAACATAATTTAATAACGGGTCTGAGTAAAACAATATATCCATTGTTGAGTTCAAACCATAAAATTGAATTTAGCACATATTTTACGATAATAAAACAACGGTGAGAAGTTTTATTTAAGCGACTGGAAATTCAAGAAGAGGTACCAAGAGAACTAAATAAGTTCATAAACATAACATTTCGCAACTTAAGCCATAGCGAAAGCTCAGACATAGACATTGACGAATTAAAAAGCAACAAAATATAGCCACGATGATACCTATCGAGTTATAAGCATTGCAACAAAATTGTTGCCTGAATTTGATGGAAAAGTAGAAAATTTAAATAAATTTGTAAATGCTCTAGATTTATTGGACACCATAAAAGATACTCATGAAAGTGTAGCTATTTCATTAATTAAAATTAAACTAACTCAAACAGCCGGTAGATTATTAAATAATAAAAACACCATTCAAGAAATCAAAGCTACATTACTCGCAAAATGTGAAATATGACTCACCACAAAACATTTCAGCCAAACTCACTACAGTAAAGCAACAAAACAAAAGTGACACAGACTTCGCAAAAGAAATCGAAAGCATAACAATGCAATTGGGACAGGCATATATTGCAGACGGTCTGACGCCTGCATTAGCAAAAAGGTACACCACTCAACATGCAGTAAAGACAATAAAAACAAATGCGAAATCTGAGGAGGTAAAATTGTTAATGAGAGCAGGTCAGTTCCAAACAGTAGGCGACGCTGTCACCAAATTCCTTAAACTAAGCTCAGAAAGTTCAGGAACTTCGCAAATAAATTACATTAATATTATCGTAACATTAGGAGAGGATATAGGGGTCGCGGAAGTTATTCACACCGCGGATACAGAAATTCTTTTAACAGAAACAATAGGTAAAACTCAAGACGAAACGAAAATTTCTACGATAATGACAGAAACAGCACTAATAGAAACAACAATTACCCTAACAACAATAATAGTTATAGGGGACGAAACAACCGTAATAGAAACGTTAGATATGCAGAAACGTCGGAAAACGTGGATGGCCCCCAGCTTGCCCAACTGGGGACTGTACCAATTTAAAAAACATAAAATTCTGCATATAACCTCTCTTTAAATAATTATATTACAATAAAATCATCTTTAAGTAACTCAGCCTCTACATTTCTTTTAGATACGGGATCAGATATAAGCCTTTTCAAAACAACACGTATAAACAATGTTAGTATAAATATGAATAAGATATTGAATTTAAAAGGTATAGGAAGCGGTACAATAAAAACACTTGGTTTCACTGAAGCTATTCTAGACATAAATAATTTCCAAATATATCATAATTTCCACATTGTTGATTCTTCATTTCCAATACCTTGTGACGGTATAATCGGTTACGATTTCATAAAAAATTTTAACTGTGTGTTAGATTACCAATATTCTGGTCCAAGTTGGTTTATTATTAGACCACACTTTTTAAAAAACCATTTAGAAGTCGATATATTGGACTCACCTCAAGAAGATATGCTCTCACTTCCTGCAAGAGTGGAAGTCATAAGGAAAATTAAAATCACGAGTACAGATGAAGAAGTTTTAATTCCAAACCAAGAATTGAAAGAAGGTATTTTCATGGCAAGCACAATAGTTAATACAAAAAACCCATATGTTAGGATAATCAATATAACGGATCAAAATGTTTTTCTAATGCAAAATAATATAAAGACAGAAAGCCTCAACGACTATTACGTTTTAAAAACAAAAGAACAGAATTATAACCAAGAACGAAAAAAATGTAATCTTAAATAAATTAATAAACAATTGTCCTTTATACCACAGAGAAAAACTAACGCAACTCGTTTCAGAGTACACGGATGTGTTTGCTTTAGAAACCGATGCGTGCTCTTTTAACAATTTTTATAAACAAAAATTGTATCTAAAAGATGAAACACCAGTTTATATTAAAAATTATAGAATGCCATTTAATCATAAACCAGAAATCAATAGACAAATAAAGAAACTAATTGCAGACAATATTGTTGAACCCTCAGTCTCCGAATATAACAGTCCCATACTTCTCGTACCCAAAAAATCGTCACCCAACTCATCAGAGAACAAATGGAGACTTGTAATAGATTATAGGCAAATCAATAAAAAGCTAGCATGTGACAAATATCCTTTACCTAGAATTGATGACATTCTTGACCAACTAGGTCGCGCAAAGTTCTTTTCATGTTTAGATTTGATTTCAGGATTTCACCAAATAGAACTTGAAGAAGATTCAAGAAATATAACTTCATTTTCATCAGAACAAGGTTCATTCAGGTTCAAGCGATTACCCTTCGGATTAAAGATATCTCCTAATTCTTTCCAAAGAATGATGAATATAGCATTTTCTGGTCTCGGTCCAGGCAGAACTTTTGTATATATGGATGACCTAATAGTCATTGGCTGTTCGGAAAAACAAATGCTCACAAATTTACAAGCAGTTTTTGAAATCTGTAGGCAAACAAATCTAAAACTTCATCCAAATAAATGTAAATTTTTCAATTCACAGGTAACCTTTTTAGGGCACAAATGCACAGATAAAGGCATTTTACCAGATGACTCAAAATTTGAAAAAGTCTTATCATATCCAAAACCAACAACTGCTGACGAATGTAAGAGATTTGTAGCATTCATAAATTATTATAGAAGATTTATCCCCAATTTTTCACACCATGCAATACATATAACTAGATTAACAAGAAAGAAAACACCATTCATCTGGTCGAATGAATGCGAAAACGCGTTTCAATATTTAAAAAACTCTTTACTTTCACCAAAAATATTAAAATATCCTAATTTCGAAAAACCGTTCTGCATAACTACGGACGCGAGCAAGATCGCATGCGGTGCTGTATTGAGTCAAAACCACAACGGAATACAACTACCCATAGCATTTGCATCCAGAACCTTCACCAAAGGTGAAAGCAACAAGTCTGTAATAGAGCAAGAGCTTACCGCCATCCATTGGGCAATAAATTTTTTTAAACCCTACATTTATGGTACAAAATTTCTAATAAAAAGTGATCATAAACCACTTACTTACCTCTTTGCCATGAAAAATCCTTCCTCCAAACTCACACGAATGAGACTCGACCTCGAGGAATTCGATTTCGAAATTGAATACATTAAAGGAAAAGACAATTGCGGTGCAGATGCTTTATCTCGTATTGATTTTGGGCAAATCAAACGACTTAAAGAAGAAAATTCTGCTATTATCCAAGTAGTCACAAGATCAAAAACTAAAAATACACCCCTCCATACCAATACTAACCCAAATGAAAATGTTTTAAAACAAAAAGTCTATACCACTATAACGACACACGAAGTAAGAAAGTTACCATGCCTAAAACTTAAACTAAAAAGGTGCACCAAAAATGAAAACAATATTGAAAAATTAAATGATTCCTCCAATGTAATTTTGTTCCATGGGAAAAAAAAGGTACGTGAAATAAATGTTAAAGATTTCATTGCTTATGGGAAGATTGAATTAGCTCAATTTTTTCCCAAACTTGAAACAGTAGTTGGCAATGCAAATTTTAAAAATGTAAAAATCGCGATTAATGATAAATTATTTAAATACGTCGACGTTGAGGAATTCAAAAAGATAGGCAACAAAAAATTAAAAAAGGTAACTATTGCAATAACACCAAAAATCACTGAAATTACTTCACCCACACAAAAGATTGAAATACTACAAAAGTATCACGATGACCCTGCATTTGAGGCCACCCAGGAGTCACCCGAACTATCAAAACTAAAACGACAATATTTTTGGAAAAATATGATTTCAGACGTGAAATCTTATGTAAAAAATTGTGAAAAATGTAAACAAAATAAATCTGGGGTAAATCATATAGAACTTCTTATTAAAACACCTACTCCGACTAGAGCTTTTGATGCCGTGCAAATTGACACAATAGGTCCACTTCCGAAATCATTCAATGGCAACGAATACGCACTGACAATAATTTGCGATTTAACAAAATTTCTCATAACAGTAGCTATTCCAAACAAATCAGCTAACGTAGTAGCCAAATCTATAGTAGAAAATTGCATTCTTGTTCATGGACCCATACAACAGATCCTAACAGATATGGGTACCGAATATAAAAACCAAGTGCTAAATGAAATATGTAAACTTTTAAAAATAGAAAACAAAACATCGACTTCATATCATCACCAAACTTTAGGTACAGTAGAGCGCTCTCATAGAACTTTTAACGAATACATAAGGTCATATATATCATCAAATAAATTTGATTGGGATCATTGGCTTAAATATTTTACGTATTGCTACAATACAACTCCATACACACACATGGCTACACACCCTTTGAGTTAGTGTACGGGAAATCCGTTGCACCCTATGACTTTATGTTAAACGGAAAAGTAGATCCAGTATACAATATAGATAATTACGTTACAGAACTCAAATTTAAACTACAAACAGCCCAAAAACGACCAATAGAACTGTTAGAAGGATTAAAAGTGAAAATGAAAGAAAATTATGACAAGAAGGCAAAACCACAAATTATTAAACAAAACGATATGGTTTACTTAAAAGACGAAACCGGCCATAAACTGGATAGTCTTTTTAAAGGTCCATATAAAGTGCTAGAAACTGACCATTTAGGAAATTGCAAAATCGACACACAGCAAAAGGTTAAAACAGTTCATAAAAATGGATTAAAATTAATCTAATTCCAATTTTATACTTAAAAAAAAAACCAATATTTGTAGAATATGTAGGAAATCAATTGGCGTGGAAAATAAATTGTTAATTAGTAAAAATGGAGTTTAACTACTAGATTTTACATATAAGTTATGTCGGCCAAATTCTCAAAAAAAAAAAAAAATTACCTTACTAAATTGCCATACTAATAACTCTAAACACAAAAATTATCATTATATCGTTTTATATATATATATATTTTTAACGATAATACATATATTAGTTTTGAATATATAAAACTAATTAAGTTTATAAAATTCATTTTGGTAACAACCAAAAATATACTTCAAAACAGTTTCAATGATATTGTACTATTAAATCAATTATTATTTCAATTATATAAGCTACATAAAAAAAATGTTAAAATTAACGAAAGCTTTTATCGAAATCGTCTTATCAACGATCTCTATAAAAGCTTTCTCTTTAAAAGGGGAGGTGTAGTGAAAATGCATGACACACAACTGAATGTGTAATTCAATTGTGTGATTCACTTAAGTCAATAACCTTTGCAAAAGGTTTTCTGTTGCAATGATATTCTGTAATTCAATTGCTTGATTGACTGAAGTCAATAACCTTTGCTTTGATATTGCAAAAGTTTCAAGCAATACTTTCAATAAAAGTAGAACAGAATAATACGATACCTTAAGCGGTGTATTTTCGCATACCTCCAAATTTGCTTAGCTTTAAGATTTCATATGTTATGTATTATAAGCTTTTAGGTTTTATGTTATTTTAAAAATAAAGGCAGTCACTAATTGACATTAAACAAAAACAGTTGAACTGTCTTTCCATTGTTTTATTTTTTCATAATAGGGGACACCAGATCTTTGCTGCATGAGGCAAACCGAAAGTTTTCGGTGAAATTTTAGAATTTTAGACACGGGAATAAAGAGAGTTTAGAATAGTAAATCAACCCTCATACGTTAATTTGGGGAAAAAAATTACGCCCAGTCGGAAATTTCTTTTAATTCGGGTAAACTTAATTTAATATTGATATTCCAGAACTTTAGGCTCATGCAAAGACGATCAAATTTGCAGAATCAAAGTCTTTCACACTTTTACGAAACAATGGTGAGCAAGACTTGGATCTACTCTATCCGCAAAGACGACTCGGTAGTCTATACCGAGGAGTTTGCATATACGCCAATGAAACCGTCGAGGAGCTACGTAAGCGGTTCGCAGCTATAGTAGCAGATGGTGACCTAGATCCTCAACTGGAAAACCGACTGTTGCAGCTGGAAAGCAAGTACACCGAAAAACGCCCCATATCCCCAAGGAATCCGGAAGTCGGTACGTTACCTCAGACCCCAGCTTTGAGAACGTACCAGCACAACTAGTGGTACCAGACATACCTACTAATCGGAGCCGATACCACGACACAAAGTCACACAGCCATGTGATCGACCAGGTGCCAAAGTGGGGGTCCGATTTAGTGGAGACCTAGACCCCTTGGAGTTCATTGGAAGGTTGGAAGAACTCACGTTGGTTTATGGTTGGTTGGTTGGTTTAGATGGTGATTCTACATGCAAGTAGGATCCAAGTAGCTCTAGTGAGCCGTTTTGATACCATAACCTCGTGTTTCTGTTGGTTGACTGGGCAGCGCACTGCTAGGTTATAACCATCCGGTGCGATTGATGAACGTTAGGAGATTGTTGATTTTTGTTGTTGAGAGTTCCTCTAGGTTGCTGAGGAAGGGCCTGCCAAGCGTTGCTAGTCTGGACCTGGCCAGGGCCGGGCAGGTGCACAGAAAGTGTGTTAGTGTTTCTTTTTCATTTGGGTCATCGCAGCTGCGACAGTGGGTGTTGAAAGGTAATCCGATTCTCTCGGCATGAACTCCGATGCACCAGTGACCCGTAATAATAGCCGTTAATCTGGCTATGTCGCTCCGGGGCTTTGATAGCAACTGTTGAGTTCTGCCTATATTGTAGAGGGGTAATATTTTTCTTGATGTGCTGCAGGTTGGTAGTTCTCTCCATCTACGACCGGCTAAGGTTAAGTAGTAAGAACGAATTCCTCCCTTGACTGTGTTCAGTAGAACTTCGACTGGTTCCGCTCTGGAAACGTCAAGGGAAGAACCCCGCCTGGCCAATTCATCCGCCTTTTCATTACCATAAATGTTCCTATGGCCGGGAACCCAGATTATGGTAATGCTAAGTTGGTGACTTAGCCGGGCCAGTTCATCCTTACACTGCCTTACCAGTTTGGAGTTGGTACTGATCGCAGCTAAAGATTTAACGGCAGCTTGGCTATCCGTCAGAATAGCTGCGTTAAGGTGGTTGGTATTAGCTCTCCTTAAGGTGCGACAAGCTTCTCTTATCGCAAAAAGCTCGGCCTGAAAGACGCTGGCTGAGTTTGGTAGACGAAACGAGTCCGCCACCCCCAGTTTCTCAGAGTATATGCCCGCTCCCACTCCGCACTCCATCTTGGAGCCATCCGTGTAAAAGGACACATCGAAGGCTAGATCAATTCCCCCATTGCGCCATTCCACCCTGGTGGGAAACTTGGTTGTAAAGGATTTCGTGAAGTCGAGTTTGGGGGTGTCGTAGTCCGTTTTTCCAGGAAGCAGTTCCCGAGGTAGCGGATTAAGAATGTTGCTGTGTCCATATGGTCTATTTCGCCAGTTGTACGACTCTCTGAGTCTGACTGCACTGTTTGTTGCGGTAAGCTTAATGTGTAAATCTATGGGGAGTAAATGTGTCAGGACATTAAGTGCATCAGTGGGGCATGAGCGGATACCCCCCGTGATACCTACGCATGCGGATAGCTGGATCCGAGCTAGTTTAGTTGTGTTGTATGCTTTATTCAGTGCAGGCCACCATACTAATGAACCATACGCCAAGATGGGTCGCACTACTGCTGTGTATAGCCATAAGAGCATTTTAGGTTGAAGACTCCATTTTCTACCAAAGGTTTTCTTGCAGGCGTAGAAGGCTATACAGGCCTTCTTGACCCTTTGTTCGATGTTAGTTTTCCAGCTTAGCTTAGGATCCAGAATGACACCTAGGTATTTTGCGCTACTGGATAGTGTAAGAGGTTGGTTATTGAGCTTTGGAAGGACAAATTGTGGCGCTTTGGTTTTTGTGGTGAATAACATCAGTTCCGTCTTGCTAGGGTTAACTCCTAGGCCGCAACTGGCAGCCCAGACACTGAGTTTTCCCAAAGCAACCTCCATTAGCTCACTGAGCGTAGAGGGGAACAGTCCTGACACCATAACAACCACGTCATCCGCATAAGCCACCACTTTGACCCCATTGCAATTTAGTGTATTAAGAAATTCATTCATGGCGATGAGCCAGAGTAGGGGGGAGATTACTCCTCCTTGCGGAGTACCCCTGCTGACAAATCTTGTGAGTTGGCAGCCACCCAGGTCTGCCTGGATTATTCTGTTTCTGAGCATTGAGACTATCCAGTTTCTCACCGGTGCTTGTACGCCAAGGTTGGTAAGAGAATCAAAAATGGCCCTAGTATGAATATTGTTAAAAGCCCCTTCAATGTCTAAGAAGGCCGCAAGAGTGTATTGTTTAAAGTATATTGATCTTTCAATGGTGGTAATAACCTCGTGTAGGGCGGTATCTGTGGATCTGCCCTTGAGGTATGCGTGTTGGGCGTTGGATATGTTAGCTCCCTTTAGAACGTCCCTGAGATGAATATCCAGTACACGCTCTAGGGTTTTCAGTGCGAATGATGTGAGGCTTATTGGTCTAAAATCCTTGGCTGATTCGTGACCTCTCCTCCCAGCTTTGGGTATAAATATTACCTTGACTCTTCTCCAGCTCCTTGGAGTGTAGTTAAGGCAAAGACACTTAGTGAAGATAGAGAGTAGAATAGGTGCGACTACATCTTGTAGTTTCTGCAACATTATTGGAAGTATGCCATCGGGACCTGGGGATTTGTATGGAGAGAAGCTGCTTAAGGCCCAGATAACCCTTTCCATTGAGATAAAGGAGCCAGTCGGAACCGCCGCAGTTGCCTCAGGTGATTCTATACCTAAGTTCTCATTGCAGCTGCTCCTGCAGCCGGGAAAGTGTGTGTTGAGTAAGTGTTCCAGGGATTCATTGGTAGATTCTGTCCACGTACCATCGTCTTTCCGAATGAAAGATGGACTGGTGCTTTCTTTGGACAGAATTTTGCTTAGTCTTGCCGATTCTTTTATATTGTCGATCGATTGGGTGTATTCCTGCCAAGAATGCTTTTTCGCGTCTCGAATTGCTTTCTTGTAGGTTTTGAGGATGTCTCTGTATGGTTGCCAAAGACACTGTCTGTGACACGAGTTGAAAGTTTTCCTAACCCTTTTCCTAAGGTCGGATAAATCTTTGCTCCACCACGAAGGAAGAGATTTCTTCTTGCCCCTGCTAATGGGACATGAGACTCTAAAGGCAACCTGCATGGTTTGCTCTAGGGCCTCCACTGAAGAGTCTAACTCCTCCGCAGTTGAGATTTGCTTGTAGGCTAAAGAACGGATTTTTGGGCGAGCCACTTTGGCAAATTTGGCCCAGTCAGTACGTTTGGGGTTACGAAATGGAAGAGGGGCCCCTGTTTCAAGACTCAAATCAAAGAGGATCAAGCTGTGATCCGAGAAGGAACATTTGCTCGAAACTCTCCAATTGACTACTTTTAGAGACTCGTTTTCTGATAGAAGGGTAATATCCAAGACCTCACTCCAACCTGTGAAGTTGTCAGTACTTGGAAAGGTGAAAGTAGGTGTATTTCCTTTATTGCATATGTTTAAGTTAGAGTTAATTATAAAGTCGAATAAAAACTCACCTCTAGTGTTTATCTCAGAGCTGCCCCATAGTGTGTGTCTCGCATTGGCATCGCAGCCCAAAATTGTGGTGGTGTTGTCCAGCATTGCCGTAGCCACTAACCGCTTCACCTCGTCTGGAGGAGCTTCCCTGTCGTGGCCCATATAGGCTGAGGCTATGAATAGGTTGTTGGCGCCCTCCAGTTTGACAACTGTCAGGTCTGAAGAGCTAAGGTTAGGGAGAAGAAATAAGTGTATGTGCTTTTTGGCTACAATGCAAGTTCTTGGTTTACCTGCTGTTCTCTTGTAGTAGATGTTGTAGTGGTTGTTCTGGAACCCTTTTACTGCTGAGTCTCTGACCCAGGGTTCCTGTATAATGGCCACGTCGATACCATCCTCCATCATGAGGATGGCCAGATTATCAGCAGCACATCTGGCGTGCTGCAGGTTAACCTGTATTACCGATAGTGGCATTACGTGGCTGGTGGTTGTTGTGGCTGCTGCGTGGAAGGCACCGTCGGATCCTCGATTGTAAGGGAATCGAGGATATCATCGACGCTGACGCCTTCTTCCGCGGATGGGTCTTTAAAGTTCTTTAGTTTGGCACGACGGATGCCAAACCTAAGGGTGTTGCCCGCTTTCTCCAGAGCACCCAGGCACTCGTCTGAGATAAGCAGTAGGAAGGTCATACTGTTACGCTGGGGGTCCTCAGTCTTTATGACGGCCCAGTCGTTCATGGGAATGTCTGGGTTGTGCAGTTGGAGGATTTCGATGAGCTTGCTTTTCTCAAGCTTCATCTTAGGCAACCAAATGCGAGCACGAGGTCTCCTTGGAATATCCTTAGCCGGGATTAGCTTAAGGCTTAAGCCGTCCCATGCGTCCCTGATCTTAGAGACGCACTCGCTTAGGAATTCTTTGGAGAACTGATCCTCGCATTTGATGACCCGGAATCCTCGCACTACATCCGCAGATTCGAAAGATGGAAGCGCACCACCCTTGTTGCCGAGAAGATGCTCAATGACCATCTCGGACAACTTGGCTTCGATGTTGCCCCACTCTTCCGAAATCCGCTTGTGGCTGTTTGTGTTCGCGTCAATCAGCGCCACCTGTAGGTGATCCCTGGCCACCTCACTAAAGGCGCGCTGGCTGGTTGTCGGTTGCTCAGCCACGGTTGACTTGCCGCTGACCTTTGCCCTCTTCGCAACGTTGTCGATCACGTCTTGCGATCGATTTCGCTTTGAATTGGCTGCGTCATCAGGCTGAGTAGCCTGGTACTTCAGGTACTCATCAATCGTAGCCTCGCATTTTTGTTTGTCTTCCACGTCGCGCTCCTGAACCGTACCCTGCTCCGCATTCTTGTCTATCTTGGCAAGAATGAACAGAGCCTTGGTATATTTCGCTTTCAGTAGCGCGCCGTGGGATTTCCTGCTCTTCGGACCACTATGGCTGCTGGTCACATTGGAGCAGGATGTGGATGGTTTTGTCGAGCCACTGTGGCTGGTGGTCTCGGGTGTGGTAATTAATGTTTGACTAGAAGGCCCAGGTGTACTATGGCTGGTACTCCCTGTGCCTTCAACGATTGTCTCCTGACTGGAGGCAAGCAGTTCATCTTCTGTGCTATCCCCTAGCACTGCGGGTTGGTTTTTTGTTTTGTTTGTTGTGATCATCTTTTTCTTACGCCCCCTTTGCCACCGGAGCAGCGCGGGAGGCTATGAGGTTAGAGGGGAAAGAAAAGGTCGGCCATGGCGAGCCCCAATACCATGGTAAGGCCAGTTTTTCTCTCTGGTTCGGCCAGGTCAGAGAGGGGATACGCTAGAATACAGCACAGAATACCCTTGGCTGCAAACTTTAAACTCGGTGGGCGCCATCCCTCGACCCCGGAGTTAAGGGTGGGATAAGTTTTAGTTCATTGCCTCACAGCAACCTGTACGACATGGGTGGCCCTATCAGGAACCAAGACTCCCTGGAGCCGAGGTTCCCGTCGTCATAGCCCGCTGTGCTGCAATTTAAGCCCCTACACCACGACAAGGTAGCTATCCCAAATTAGTAGAGGTTGGTTTATGGACTAAACGTGGACCACCTCCCTAGAGTCATGCCTGAACTACTCCAGGACCGTGCTTTAATCTGGTGGTGCAACAACAACGTGAATTGTAGCACATGGAAAATCTTCAAGGTGAAGTTTCTAACGTATTTCCTGCCATGCCGATTTTTCGAGAGGTTAGAAGACCAAATTCTAACGTAGGGTCCAACGACGGCAGGAAAAATTCAGAGAGTATAGACTTGACCTCATAGATTTAATGCGACACGCAAATTACACGGAGATCCAGAAATTGGAACTCGTGTTCCGGACCTGCAGACAAGAATATCAACGTGGCGGGACCACGAAGCCAAGAAGAGTACCATCATGTAGCAACGCCTGCCTTATAGTACGAAGTGGAGCCACGCCAACGTCCAGAAGAACCACCGGTTTGCATGTAGTCCCAGAACCACCTAGGGAAACCCCGCAGAACCATAACGTCTGTTCCCCCTGCTGGAAATACGGCAACACAGACGCCAGTCAGAATGAACACCAACGTCCGGACGAATCGAACCAGACAGAAAGTAGCCAACAAGATAGGACGGCTGTAAGCAGCAGCCTGCCGTCAGCATCGGAAAATGTCAAAAGGCCCGGCGCAAGCCGAGAAAGAATCGGATCCAAACGCCGAAATCCTGGAAAACACTAACATGCTTGCAGTTTACCGATTGAGGAATTTTTACTGACGTAACGATCCGACAGCATAGGCTTGTAGCCACCGTCGACACTGGCGCCACTAGAAGCTTTGCGAGCCAAGGGTTGGCAGACAGGATAAGGACTTTGGAAAACCTTAGATCACTCGCTACAAATGTGCGTATGGCAGACGGCTCGTTGATCAATCAAACTACGACCCGCTGATCAGTCTGGAGCAAATCCTGCGGCGTGTATAACAATACACGAAGAACTAGACACGTCTTCAAAACAGGTAGATACGTTTTTACAGGAAGAATTTAAAAAATTTGCCACCGTGCGTGGCCCGGCCCGCACCATGCCGCATAAAATTGTCATGTTGGACGATCGACCACTAAAACAGCGATATTTCCCGAGAAATCCAGCAATGCATGACGTGATAAACAAAGAAGTGGATGATCTTCTCGAAAAAGGGTGTATCGAACCGTCACGTAGCCTGCACAGTGCGGCCATCGTGCTGGTCAAGAAAAAACGGGCACATGGAGACTGTGCATCGACTATCGCCAACTGAACTCGAGATCTTCACCCGACGCCTATCCCTTACCTCGGATCCAGCACATCTTGAAACGCCTCCGCAACGCAAAATATATGAGCAGCTTGGACCTGAAAAATGGATATTTGCAGATCCCCATGGATCCTACCAGCAAAAATTTACCGCCTTTATGGTCCCGGTACGGGTCCTATTTCTTTGGCTTGCACTCAGCCCCAGCTACGTTTCAGAGAGCATTACACTAAGTGATCGGGCTGGATCTGGAACCACACGCCTTCGCCTACCTAGACGATATTATCATCACCAGCGGCTCAAGGGAAGAACATCTGGGACACTTAAAAAAAGTCTTCCGACGACTGAGGGCAGCTAATTTAAAATTAAACATCGAGAAGTGCGAGTTCTTCCGTGCCGAGACCAAGTACCTAGGGCACGTAGTAAGCGAAAAAGGAATTCATACGGATCTGGACAAGATCGCCGCAATCAATCAGCTGACCCCACCAACGAGCCTTCGAGAACTCCGCCGATACCTAGGGGTCGCCTCCTGGTACAGGAGATTTGTGCCAGATTTCGCAACACTGGTACAACCGATGACATTGCTGCTAGAAAAGGGAAAGCAATGGCGTTGGGGCCCAGAACAACAACAAGCATTCAAAGCTGTCAAGGAAAAACTCACCAAAGCACCAGTTTTGGCCTGTCCAGACTTCAACAAAACCTTTTCGTTACAAACATATGCCAGCGGCTACGGCCTAGGTGCCGTGCTAACACAGGATTTCGACGGCGTAGAGCGTGTGATAGCTTACGCCAGTAGACATTTGATTCAAGCAGAAAGAAACTATAGCCCTACGGAGAAGGTGTGTCTGGCTATAGTATGGGGCATCAGAAAGATGCGTTGTTACCTCGAGGGTTATAAGTTCGTGGTAAGTTCACGGCACCCTACACGCCGCAGAAAAACCCAACTGAGCGAGTCAACAAGACTCTAAAAATAATGATCGCTCAGTTCTGCGAAGAGTAACATAAGACGTAGGATAAGAGCTTGCCAGAACTCACTTTGGCCATCAACAAAGTTGGCACCAAAGTTCGAAGGACCATATTGCGTCGTGGGGTATAGTTCATCGGTAATAGTGCAAGTCCGTGAGGAAGGCGAGTAACGTGTACGGAAAACACACGTGAGCTCAAGAAGTATGACGGCGAGGTAACATCCAGGCAATACTAACTGCCAGCGGCGGCAGCATCCACCTAAACAACTGCCCGCTGCAGCAGCATCTGCCTGAACAACTGCAAAGTGACGGCAGCATCCGACTGAACAACTGCGAGTCGTGGCAGCATCCGTGTGAACAACTGTGGGAGCACAGCCGCTACTGCGTCAACAACGCGCAATACTGCAGCTGCCACTGCAACAACAACGTGCCATTCGCAGCCGCCACTGCGTCAACAAAGTGTCATTTGCAGTCGCCACTGCGCAAAAATATGCTATCCGCAGCCGCCACTGCGTCAAAAGTGTGCTATCCGCAGCCGCCACTTAGTCAACAACGTTTTATCCGCAGCCGCCACTGCGTCAACAACGTGCTCACAGCAGCCGTCACTGCATCACCAACGTGCTGACCTCAGCTGCCACTGCGTCAAAAATGTCCCAATCGCGGAAGCATCTACGTAAACAACTGCGAAAACCACGCCAGCATCCTCGTAAAAAACGGCAAAAATCGCAGCAGCAACTGCGTTAATAAAACGGCCAAGAGACCGCGACAATAACACCAGTCGTATGAAAGCAGACATTCACATGCCCGTCTCAAAATCGGGCCTACGCCAGCAACTTTTGTATGCCAACGTTGTCGCCAGACGCAGTCATCGTACCGCAGCAACGCGCAGGGCCAACAAGTACCGCCGAGCAACGATTGTCGAATTTCAGCAGCCAAGTATGCATTAGAGGTGTCATCGCGCCCACCCAATGTGGGCCAACGCCAGCAGCTCCAGAACGCCAACGTTGCAGCCAAAAGCTGTCATCGAACCGCAGCAGCACGAAAGCGTCAACATGTTTTAGCAGGCTAAGTGACCATCACAATGCTAACAGCGAAGTGCGGCAGCATCCGCGTAAGCAACTGTGAAGAAGCAGCAGCCACTGCGTCGAAAACGGCAGAGATAATGGCAATAATAGGAGCCGTAATGGAGGTCGTGACGATAAACACCTTAACAACTGTCAAACGTGGAAGCAGCCACGTATAAACTTGCTAGAAGAGACGGCGGCTTTAGTTATGAGACGAGAACAGTCAAATTGGGCAATGCTTGATGACGTTTCACAAGTCCGTTCGACGGGAGGCACCATCGAGGGATCCACGTCAGCGTTGACAGCCAAAATGATCGTATCGCACCAATAGAACTCGATAGTGACATCAGTTACGTCGCCCAGCGTCGAGAGCTGTTACAGCAGAAGTCGAAAAATTGTCAAAGAGTACGGGGGTGTCGACAGCATCCAGCGGCCAGACAAGTGATCACAGATACTCTACTTGCCTACAGAATGTGACCCAAAGCCAGCAGCTCCAGAACGCCAACGTCGCAGCCAAAAGCGGTTATAGAACCGCATCAGCACGTAAACGTCAATGTGTTTGAGCAGGCTAAATAGCCATATTTACGCTAACTGTAGGAGAGCGGCGGCATCCGCGTGACCAATTGTACAAGAAGGATGGGCGGCAGTATCCGCCAACACAACTTCAAGCAGGCGACTTAATTCAGGAGACGCCAACAGCCAAATTGGGCAATGCTTGAAGACTTTTCGCAAAACTGTTCGAAGGGAGGCACCATACCCGTCAGCGTTGACAGCCAAAACGCTCGCATTGCACCAGCAGAACTCGACAGCGACATCAGTAACGTCGCCTAGCGTTAAGAGCTGTTCCAGCAGAAGTCAAAAAATCGTCAAGGAGTACGGCGACGTCGACAGTGTCCATCCAACCGCGTAGCCAAACAGCCTCGTAGTTGCAATAGCATCCGCACCACCACTGCGAGAAAGAACGCAGGAAAAAGCTCAGGCACTCCAGAACACCCTTGAGTAACCGTGGAGCACCAGCGGCGGTACCGGCATAAACAACTACCCGGGGGCAGATCAAAGATGGTTGACAACACGACTCAGGATTGCCCAGCCCGGTTGTTAAAAGGTCAAAGCAGTTAAATCAAAGTCGACTGTGAACAGTGTAATGTGTTTAGTTATTTTTGTTTTAATTAAAAAAAGGACCTGCCTCGAATTTCTTTGCCGGCGCTTAAATACGCCACTGGCTCTAAATATTTAATATGTTTTTGTATTGTCAGTCGACATAAAATAGCACTCTGGCTTTGAATAGTTAGGTCAGCTGATTGAAGCTTGTTTAATTACTGATTTTTATTTCGCAAAGTCGGTGTTTATAAAGCTAAATAACGGTATTTTCTTAAATCTAAAAAGTGCATAATTCTTAACATAAAAAGTGCGTGAGTGAAAAATAAATATTAACCTAATGTGCAAGTGCGTAATGCAAAATAAATATATAACTAAAATAAATAACTTTGAAAGTGCGCGAGTGAAAGAAAGCTAAAAATTTACTTAGTGCGAAAGTGCGTAATGCATATAAGTACAATATATAACCACGGGTCATTGTGCTTGGTGAATAACAAGTCGATTCCATAGTCGCGTTCAATAATCTTTCTTACATAGTTTTGCAAAGACTCGAATTACAGTGTAAGCAATAAGTTCGAATACAGTGCGTATGTAAAGTAATTGTTAGTTGCTTGATTTGGTGCGCACTACTCCCCCATCCTTAAGATAAAAATTATTTGAGAAAAGAAAAATAATTTTTAAAATTATACAACTCAAACTTTCTTATCAGAATCTAATAAATTATTTAATCTGAAAATATAATATTTGTTTTTTACATTTCAATTATTCTTATTATCTATAAGAGATTATATTTTATATTTTATTAAAAAAATTGTTTCAAAATAGATATATGATTTATGTTATTAAAAATTATACAAATTCAATTTGTTCATGAAATTTATACAATGCAATTGTTTTAGTTAATAAATTTTTACTTTATTTGAAAATTTTGAATTAAATCTATCTTTTTAGTAAATTATTATGGTATTCTTTGATTTTACCATCTACATTAACTTTAGAATTCACTCCATTTTTAGCAACTATAATATATGGACCACTTTAGAATTCACTCCATTTTTAGCAACTATAATATATGGACCATGATATGGTGGTTGGTTTTTCTTTCTATTCATTTTCTTTATCATTACTTTTTCACCAATTTTTATATTTAATGGTGCAGAAGTGACATTATTTTTAATTCGTTTAATCTTTGCTATATTTATCAATACTTTCGTTTTTTCTAATGAGTATTTTAATCTTACTCTCAATTCCTGTGCATAATTGTCTGTGTTGTAGCATTTTGCATTTTCTTCTAATTTATCATTTGGTAGGTTTGCTAATTTGCCAAATATAAGTTCAAAAGGAGTGTAATTAGTGTCAACATGAGGTGTTGTATTGTAAGCAAATGTGAAGTATGGGATCCAATGGTCCCATTCATCATCTTTATAAAAATTCAATAAAAATTCGTTCAATACTCTGTGGTTTCTTTCTATAGAACCTAAGGTCTCATGATGATAAGGCGCGCTGAATATTTGTTTAATGTTGAGTTGTTTGCAAATCCATTGGACAAGCAATGACATACTTCGTTAACTCACATTGCATGGTTAATATGTAGCGGTAGTTATTGGATAATCGCAAAGGCCCTACAGTATCTATCGATATTTATACACTTCCTCTTTTGTATGTCTTGTTTGTTTGTTTATTTTGCATTGTTTACAATTTAATATATGTTTCTTTATAATTTTGTTCATGTTTTTCCAAATGTATTTTTGTTTTATTTTTAATATTGTTTTTCTAATACCCACGTGTCCTACATGAGTTGAATTATGGTATTCTTCAATTAATTTATTTATATCAATCAATTTATGTATATCAAAATTTTTAAATTTTCATTATTTTTTCTTAGTAAATTATTAAATATCTCTTTAAATTTATTCATTCTTATGGTTTCAAATATTCTATCATTTTTACTTAACGCGAGCTCGTTTATATTTAACCTATGCATTTTTTACGACAGTTTCTCCAAAGTCAGCTGTGTGATCGATGGATTATCGCTGCATCTTGCAATAACTTCTCTATTATTTATATTTATTAGGGTACCCTTGTAATTTCTATCAGTTACGAACCTTAATTTTATCATTTTGTTAATGTCCGATTTGGATGTGCACTCCCAAGCTAAAAGTTGATCAGACTTCTTGTTAGCAATGTCACTTGTTTTGTCTGAATTTGTGTTTTGTGTATGTTTATTTGTAACCATATTTCTTGTTATAGCCAGTATTTTGCTATCATCATTTGCAGGTATTATACTATTTGCAATAAAAACTCCATTATTTATTTCTTTGTTTAGGACTAGCCTCATTAACCCTAATATTTATAGGAATCACTGCTTCTCTGTTTCAATTGAAAAATTTAAGTATGATGTGCCTATGCACTCTATACTTTCATTAGTTGTACCAGTTATTGTTGAAATATTTCTTGTTTCTATTTTATTTACGCTTCTTTTCTTGCAGATAGAAATATCTGCTCCCGGGTCGATTAAGAATTTCAGATTCTCATTTGTATTTTTGCAATTTAATATAATAAAATTTGTTAAATTTTTAGTTAGTTGTAGAATCAGTTTTGGCCTCTGTGGGTAACAATTCTTGCTACCCGGCCATATCCGTTTCCCTGCGCATTGTTGTTGTTTCTAAAATTTGTATTTCTATTGAAATTATTACTTCTGTTATTATTGTTTATAAAATTATTATTATTATTTCCATTATTTCCACGGTAAAAATTATTGTTATTCTGAAAATTGTTGCTTCTGTAATTGTTATTATTTCTGTAATTGTTATTTTGATTGTTGTTTTGAAAATTATTATTATTTCTGTAATTATTATTTGAAAACTTTTGATTTCTATTTTGAAAGGTATTATTTCTATAATTGTTATTATCTCTGTTTGAAAAATGTTGATCATTGTAATTTCTGAAGTTTTGATTAAATCTATTATTTTGCTCATTATAGTTTCTTGAATTATTTCGGTTCTGTATATGTAAAATATTGCTTCTATCTGTCAAAATATTTTGGTCAATATTCAAGCACCTTTCAGTTGCTTCATTAAAAGATTTGGCGGATTTGCCTGTAAAATAGTTTGATATTCTGTCCTGACACCTTTTGAAAAAATATTAAGTGCCATACTTTCGTTGACCTTATATATTGCATCTTTTGCCTCCTGACTGGGTTTCTCTAAGCTTTGTATCTCTAAATTGCTTAATTGCTCTGCTAATTCTGTTAATTTTTCTCTAAATTCTGAAATTGTTAGATTGTTCTGTGCTATAGAACTAAACTCATTTAGCATTTGCTGTACTGTTTTTGGATTGGGATAAGATTTCACCAATAAAGATTTTAATGCAATCAATGTCGAAGGTTTGTTCAAACGTCCAAGTATACTTCTCACTTGGGTAGTTAATTTAAAATTGTATGCATACTTAATAAAAATGGCCTTATCTTCATCTTTTATTAAATCATGAAGCAATTCTGCTTTCACTATAAAATCATCTAACTCTTCATAAACTCCTTTAAAAACTGGTAAGTTTTTACCTACTACATTTATGTCAAAACTTGATATTTTTGGCAAATTACTTTCTTCCTCCCAAACTGATGATAAATCCAAATTTATTTTATCTTCTTTTCGTATTATTAAATTTTTTATGAATTCATGTAATTCATAATAAATTTTATTAAATTCTAATATTAATTCTTTACAATTTTCAAAAGACTCATATTTAATTGTTTCGTTTTTTAATATTTAAATTTTTTGCAATTTTTCATTTTTATATTTTTCATTATAAATTCGATTTTTACTTTTTCTTAAATTTTTCTTTAATTTTTCAAGAACTATATGTTTTCTTTAATTATGTCCATAAATTTATGTCATGACATCAAAACATTAAAATTTTTAATTTTTTATTTCACATGGATCACCCTGTGATTTCATAGTGCCAATAAATCATGCATGCCAACATTTAAACATGTGTCTGCAATGATTGATTGCGAATAAGAGTACAAAGAAAAAGCAAAACTGACATTTCAGTTTAATGAATGAAAAGCGGTCGTAAATTTGTTTCGCGTAGTGTGTAAAAAAAAAGATTTTTTTATAAAAGATAGATCGCGGCCAAAGAATATATATAGGTAATTTAGTGAACACATCATACTAATATTATAATTATATTAATCGTGCGCGTAATTTTCGTTTAGCATATATTCGATAAATATATGCATTTAATTGAATTTTTACTGTAGTGTTTCGAGCAAAAAAAAAATATTTAAAAAAAGAATTGTTTGTTTAGCAAAACAAAATTTTTGCCAAGAGTTTGTGTGTGAGTGCAAAGAAGTGCAACAAGTTGTTATTATTAGAAATCAGCCACTAAATTGAAAAATATATACTAAGTTTGAACAAAAAATGTGCGTGTTAAAAAAAAATTCATGTTGGAAAAAAAATGGATTCACTTCTTTTGTTTGTTTGTTGATTTATGTACATTAATAATATTCAAAAAATAACTTGAAAAAAATTTAGGAAAATATTATTAGTTCCTCATAGTTTTACACAGTGTTTTGCCGTCAGCTTATTGATTTTTATTGTTTTCTTACTTTATTCATTAGGAAAAATTTGTTTATAATAATAATAAATGTAACAATTAAAATTAATAAATTTAAATTGAAATATTTTCATTTTTATTGTTTTAAAATTAAACAATTTATGTGAGAAAAATATTTTTCTTTTGTTTTTGTTGCCCTCGTAGCTCTTCAGTTGTGTTTCTAACGTTTCGACCTCTCCATAGTTTAGGCTTTTGAGTTTTTTGATTAAATTCTCTGCGCCGCTCCTCCTCTATGTGCTGCAACCACGTCCTGTAACGTTTAAGGAAACCCTCGCCATGTTGTTCGATCAAATTTTTCTGTTGCTTTAATTCTGTTGCTGTTTCTTTGTGTGCATTAATGGTGTTGTCCTCAGATACGTACTCCGGCACTGGTCGTTCTGCCATCGGTACATTATTGCCGTGAGTTGGCAGGATCGCCATGTAATGTGTTTAGTTATTTTTGTTTTAATTAAAAAAATGACCTGCCTCGAATTTCTTTGCCGGCGCTTAAAAACGCCACTGGCTCTAAATATTTAATATTTTTTTGTATTGTCAGTCGGCATAAAAATGCACTCAGGCTTTGAATAATTAGGTCAGCTGATTGAAGCTTGTTTAATTACTGATTTTTATTTCGCAAAGTCGGTGTTTATAAAGCTAAATAACGGTATTTTCTTAAATCTAAAAAGTGCGTAATTCTTAACATAAAAAGTGCGTGAGTGAAAAATAAATATTAACTTAATGTGTAAGTGCGTAATGCATATAAGTATATAACCACGGGTCATTGTGCGCGGTGAATAACAATAAGAGTACAAAGAAAAAGCAAAACTGACATTTCAGTTTAATGAATGAAAAATATAATGGCGGTCGTAAATTTGTTTCGCGTAGTGTGTAAAAAAAAAGATTTTTTTTTATAAATGATAGATCGTGGCTAAAGAATATATATAGGTAATATATATATCGAGTTTAATAATCTTTCTTACATAGTTTTGCAAAGACTCGAGTTACAGTGTAAGCAATAAGTTTGAATACAGTGCGTATGTAAAGTAATTGTTAGTTGCTTAATTCGGTGCGCACTACAACAGGCGAGATTAAGTTTTCATCAAAAATAAACATAAATGCCTGCACCGGTGCCCACCAAACCTTAATTTGCTAAAATTATACTAAATCGTCCCAAAATAGCTGCTACCGTCGTCCCATATCCCGTCATCCAACATAGCTGGACAGACCCGTGTAAATGAAGTACAGTGGAGATGCAGCCCTGCGCTTCGTGTGAGTGTGCACCCCTTAAATGCAGCATCATTGTTAGTTGGATTTTGCTCAAGTATTCGTTGGTTAAAATTTAAACAGTAAACAACTACGTCGTGAATTGAAATATTTAATCGAAATCAAACTTAGGAGCACAACCAGTTTTTATTAAAACTTAATTAACTAAGGGACAAGGATCCACGTCAGTGCGTATTGGGCACAGCAAATAAGGAATATAATATTAAATACCTTTCCTTATATGTCGCCATAGGAATGATCAAAGTCAAACGCACCAGGCAACAGAAGTGACCAGCCACCTGACGAAAAGATCCAATACGTCGAGGGATACTCAGCGTTACCGATGGCAGCGACGTCTACAGAAAGCCAGCAGAGCAGCGAGCGCCGACGCAGCGTAATCCAGAAGGCTATGACACTCGGTCCACCAGTAGCACCCAGAATAATACTAAATTATCCACCGAGACCAGGTAGCTTCACCGTATACCAGCTTGACTACGAACACATCAAATGTTGTCTGTTCCTGAACGAAACGTTTATCGACATATTTCTACAGTGGCTCATACGGCAACAGTCATCACAGTTACAGGCAAAGGTACATGTGTTCAGTACATACTTCTTCACACAGTTAACGTGACCGGGCGGTGACCTGACACCCGAGGGGTGCCACGCACGCGTCCGCAACTAGACCAAACGGACTTCTTTTTTGCAGAAGTCCTACATCATTGTACCCATCAACGAGCAACTACATTGGTACGTAGCCATCATTTGCTTAAAGAGGACACCAAGCCCATCCACCAGCGTGGGGTAATATGGATCCTTGATTCATATACCGAGACACGGAAGGCCCGACCGGATGTAGCATTACGCTTGCGGAATTACCTGAAGCATGAATGGCAAAATAAATTTCTAGAAGCGCCAACCATGACCTGGGACAAAAAGGTCATGCCATGTCACCAGGTCAGCATGCCGCAATAACCAAACAACAGCGACTGTAGGGCATTTGTGTTACACTTCGTAGAGATGTTACTTCGAGCCCCATACCAAGACCTTCGAGAGGTCGACCGAAATTGGTTTCCGATACAAGAAGCTACGAGTAAAAGATTGGACCTAGCACGACTTATACAGAGCCTAGAGAGCGAACCCATCCGCTCTAGCCTGCCAAGGTTATACCTTCCAGGGCTAAACAAAATGGAGGTGGAGGCAGAAGCAGAACCCAGTGTGGTTACCCAAGCTACGCGACAGCCACAGCGTGTGTCACGTCGCCTACAGTGAGACAGCCCCATCCCAAGTGACAGTACGGAAGGGACCACCTCAAGCACCAGTTAAACAAGTAGCTCCTCAAATACTTCAACCATAAATTCGAGCAGCAAGTCGACTACACTCGATGGGGACGAGATGTCTCCTCGACAGTCGCACAGTCCAGACAGCCGAGTCAGCACCATCAGCCCAAGATCAACCCAAGCCAGACGTTTCATACGTCGGTTGGACAGGGCAACCGACCGCCGACACTTGTAGCGGCACAACTCAGATTCCCAGCTATGACGACCATGACAGCAGAACGCGCATGAGCAGCAGAACGCCCTGTGGGACTAGAACAGCAAGCAGGCAGCAACCAAGCGATAAGTTGGACCAGTGTTATCCGCACGCAGCAACCAACAACCCGGAGTTGGTTCAACCAGCACCCATAGGCAGGCCCACAGACGACCCCTCCACGACCAGGTGCATTCGTTACGTCGTCGGTACCACGCCCGCCCAAGAGGGGCAGCAACTAATCATATCCGATGCCAAGTTCACCACCGTCACCGAGCTAGAGGCAGTCAAGGAAACGCCACCAGCTCCGACGCAGCAAGCCGACCCGACCACATCCTGTCCGATAGATAACACAACAACATGTCCATATACCTTCCGACCTTGGCTACCGGACGATGAACTTAATGACGACGACGTACCAGTGGCTGATTTGATGGAGCTCATCGAGCAGAAGCGTCAGCAGTGGAGTCAAGGGCGCTACGTCAAATGTCTCTTGAACGTAGGGCACCACTAGTTAAAGGTCATCATGACGCGGCAGGGTGCCACGTATGCTTTTTATCGCTAACAGAAGTTAACGCCATAACTCTCTTCTTTTCATGATTAAGCTATCATTCATGATTAATCTATTTCCGGCTAGGATGCAAAGCAGCAGAGACAGGGGACTTTGCTAAGCAGAGCCAGTGACAGGAGAATAGAATCACCCATTAGATCAAACAGCAACAAGCAGTTATTACCATAGAGGTACTGTAGACGTGCTTACGGCACAAGAGTAGGGAGAGTAGATGAGGCCTAATGGTCGGTGGGCAGGGAAACGCGAGGCCACCCCACCCAACGATGATAATCATCGTCATTCAGCCTACACCCCCGAAAACCTACAATTATATTACTCAAGTGTAATATAATTGTGGATAAACAAATATATATATAATGTATTTGAGTTAATTAAGTAATAGTATTTAAGTATATTTACGTAGGTTAAGCATAATAAGTTACAATAATAAAGTTATTGAAATATAACTAGACATATTAATAGTTTTATTTTATGATGGTTCATGGAAATAGGTAGTCTTTTCCCTACTGGGTAACCTTTTAGTTATTGCAGCAATAGTATATTGTCTTATTTAATTTTCATGGTCACGAGCTGAAAGCGGCTATAGAACAACGGGACTCTAGCATGAGCTAGTTATTGCAAGCAGCAATTGTCTTTACAAAGACTAGAACGGGAGAATGGCGTGATGGCAACAACAATGCTCATACATCGAGTCACGCCATATGGAAATTTATAAGAACTATACAATGCACACACAGAAGGACCATCAAGACACCAAGAAGCTACCTCAGAGGGAAAACCTTATATCATGATCAGTCTCGTGTGAGCCATCGCGGCGTTAAGTTAAATTTTAAATCATCTCTAAACAGAAGTACCGCGACTTTCATTCGGTAACGTGAACAGCCAAGTTGGGCAGTGATCAAACGTTTCGCAAGTCTGTTCGACGGGAGCAGTCATCGTGGGACCTACGTCAGCGCTACTCGGCAGCAACATCAGTAACATCGCCCAGCGTCGAGCGTTATTCTTATAAGGTTGAACAGTTGCCAAGGAGTACGGCGACGTCGACAGCGTTGACCCATCGCACAACCAGCATCCACAGAGACGCCATACGGCCACGTAGTCGCAGCAGCACAGCCACCACCAACAGAGAGGTCGACAGAGACGTAGGCAGATACGTCGGAAAAGAGGCCAGTTGCACCACCTTAGCAGAGCAGTTACAGCTTCTACATACGTAACCATAAAGAGGAGACCGGTATCTTATATCATTAGAGTTATCTAGAATTTTATTTTATTTAAAATAAACATAATTTCAATTAATAGTTAGTTTATCATATCGTTTACATATAATCAGTGCTTACAAGAGTGGTTCAGCTGCGTGAACAGGAATTAGTCCTAAGGACACGCGTTAAAAATATGAAATCAGTGCTAACAATCATCTGAGCGCAAATAATTGCTAAGATCCTTAATCCTCTTTTCGTGAAACTGGTGGTGAGCGTAGTCGAATCTCGTTCATCATCAGCCTGATCATATCCCCCGTGGTGTAGTCGAATCTCATTTCGGTTCCTATTTCCATCTTTCCGTCGTGTGTTGGTGGTGAGTGTAGTCGAATCTCACGCATCATCAATAACTTCCAATTCCCTGGGGCGTCGTCGAATCCCACCCCGTATCCTATCCTACATACTTCTTTTGTGCCTTGGTGGTGAGTGTAGTCGAATCTCATTCATCATCAACCACTTCTGGGGCGTAGTCGAATCTCACCTTATCCTTTCGTCCTACCCCCAAATACAGCGTACTAAGCGAAGTAGAATAACAACTCTCTGGTGGGAGTCTGCCTGAATTCAACCCCTTACCTGACTATTAGCGTAGTCGAATTTCACTCATCAGCCAAATACCTTATTATACTCCTGGGTGTAGTCGAATCTCATCCAGCTTCTCAAGAACGAATTCAACGAAATTCGCCAGAGTCGAATCGCTAAAGCGAACAATATTAGCGACCAATTCTATAATCACAAAGCATGTTAAAATTAATATAATTTCCTACATAGATTTTGCAATGAACTTTATTTAATATTTCATTCTTAAATATCAAATCATTCATAAGTTTGAACCACCATTACAATCTCGCATAGAGTTAATCATTGAATTCTGCATCAAGACTATGGTTAATCTTAGATAGAATTAAGAGCTTTTGTGAATAAAATATTGTTGTTGTTTGGAACATAACTTGTGTTTTGCTTTAATGTCTGACAAATTAAATTATATTTTTGTCATGGACCTTGGTTCCGGCGAGCGTAACCTCGGCCTAAGTCAATGGCGCTACGTCAAATGTCTTTTGAACGTAGGGAACCACCAGTTAAAGGTCGTCATGACGCGGCAGGGTGTCACGTATGCTTTTTATCGCTAACGGAAGTTAACGCCATAACTCTCTACTTTTTCAGCTATCATTCATGATTAATCTATTTCCGGCTGGGATGCAAAGCGGCAGAGATACTTCGTGACAAGACGATTCTCTTGTGAAGAACATATTCGATGGGGTCCCAAGCGGCGGTCAACGCAGAATAGGACGACCGCATCTTCGTTGGAAAGACGAAAAAGAGGACAACCTGATGCAGCTTGGAATTTCGAACTCGCGCCAGCAAGCGAAAGACAGTAATGGCTGGTGCAAATTTTTAGGTGAGGCTAAGACCAACATGCGGTTGTAGCGCCAACTCAGTAAGTAGTTTTTTTTTAAATTTTTGTTTTATATCAAAGTTTTAATTTTTGCCGTCCTTTTTTGAATTTATAATTTTCTTAAAAGTTCTAATTGAAATTATTTGTTTTTTTTTAAGCTGAAATTGTTTTAACTTCATCAAAAGTTTACAAAGTTTCTAATTATGATAGTGAAATGAGAAAACCAAGACTTGTGTTTTTCTTTTTAAGGTGTTTGGTTTCATCAAAAATGTTCGGAGATGTTAATACTAACAGTGAACATGAAGATGACGATGCAGACTTTCTCACACCAAAAAAGGTTTTAAAACTGCCAAACAACCAGAAACTATCCACATATTTATCGTCTTCAACAAATTTTTCATGCAAGACTCCTCAAAAAAAAATGTTATAACGTTAATGTAAGTCATATTCCTCTATTATGCTAGATAAACAGGAGAAGATTGCTGATAAACAACTTCAAGGATTTAGTGATTGATAAATGTTTAAAAAACCTTACTTTCCTTTTATGGAATTATTATTATTTAATTTTTGTTAACCCTTTAATGTTTTTAATAATCCTTATAAGCTTGCAGTTTGTTATATTTGTACCATACATCTATACTATTATATTAAAAGCTTCTCACGTATCTGTGACGACGCTAAATTAAAAACCACTGAACCGATCTTAGAAATTCTTTCACAAATTTAAATTTACATGTTAAACTTAAAATCTTGCATTGTTTGTTTTTTTAAAAATTCTTAAAATTTACTATAATTTAAATTTATAAAGTAGCCAAAAATACCAAACATACAAATCATTGCTTCATTAAATTATTAGGCACACAAGCAGCATAAAGCTTTATCTCTCTTTTCCTCTACTATTGTGTTTCTCATTGTTTCTATTGCGGTGTTGGGTAGGTTTGCACATTTATACTTTTCCACATTGAGTTTGAATATGTTTAATGATCGCTTTAAAGAGCACACTGAAAACAACCCAGAGTAAATGAACACATGACGTAACCAAGTATTTCTTAAACACAATGTATCTGCGAGGCCTAATGGACAGACTGTCAAAAGCACACATATCGAGAGACAGATTATTTGGAAATACAGGTAAACAAACGGACATGTTTAAATGCAAACGAATAGTTTAAAAAAATATTTTTGAGCTGAAACAAAAACTGAAATGAATTTACTGTAAATGGAGTAAAAACTATTTTTTTTGTAAATTTTATTTTTCCCGGCCGCGGTATGGTTGAGAATGGATGTAAAACTTATTATAAAATGTGTGTGCATTAGTAAAAAGGTATTGCTAAAAAAGCACTGCTAGATGGGAAAATTAGGTGTCAGGGAAAATTCATTAGTGAAATCTTTAAACTAAAATTAATGGAACAATGTGTAACCCAAAACTGTTTACTTTAACACATGATTTTAGAAAAATATAAATCTTTCAAAAAATTTTTTTCGTGGTAAATAAAACAAAATCAAAATGTTGTTTTTCATATGAAACAAAAATAGATTCCTTTAGGGGAAAATATTATCGGGATATAGTAAATCTATATCTATAATATTATATGAAAGGAGAATCACGAAATTTTAACCCAGACAAGCTCGGTAACCGCTGAACTGACTATTTTTTGCTATATTTTCCAGCCTTGCCAGCTAACTTTTCCCGACTTGAAATTGTGTTGTCAATCTATCTATACTATCTATACTATTAAAAGCGTTGTGACACTGCACTGATGTTTGTCGCAACCATTGTGCTAACTGCACAGCGTGTCGTATGAGTTACAAAGTTGTACCATACGACTTGCATTGTGTAATTGGACCGAAGAAACAGGCACAGTGTGAAAACGGGTTGAGAAATTATTTGGGGCGGAATTAACTTTGGCTTACAAATTTTAATGTAGAACAGAAAAGGGTATAACATCGAGCTCCACTCCGTTCGGTTCAAGTGTTAACGGATTTTCGATGCCCATAGAAAAAGCGTCATTTACCACGACTTCTGCTAACAAAATTGCATGGAACAAGAGCTATATTCAAGGACCTACCAGTAATAATTTCAGCTCACACGCTGTCGGCTCGTATAAGTTCACAAGAAACGAAAAAGCTGCACCTGTTCGTGGACATGCAAACATAACTCGACGTTTTGGTAAGAAGTTGTCTACATTACCTGTAGCGGGATTCCCAAACATGTTAACGTTATTTACTGGTCTAAGCTACAATGTTAACTGGTCTAAGCTACAATTATCGTTAACTCGTATTCCCAAACTAAGCCTAAGCTATTTTTGACGATAATTTTGACAGTTATTTAAAAATATCTGTTGCTCGCTTAACGACGAATTTTTAGCAGTTGTTAACTATAAAAATAACGTTAAGAAATTTAGTGCCATATTTTTTTACTTTAAGGACTGCGCGACAGCGCAAGGGACTGTGCTGATCTTGGCCAAATGGACAGCCCCTTTGATTAGAAGCAATCCAAATTTATAAAGCTTTGCAGCTTGACCCCCGAGTCAGCTCACAGCCTCATAGGGCCATTTTGTTCACAGAGAGATAAATTTATCCCCGAGTTAATTCCATGATTTTTCCAGTTTTTCATTTATTCACAGTGAGTTAAGCATTTAACTCTTCAGGCTGGAGATAAAAATGATGGCGAGATAGCTTAACCCCAGAAATATGTAACTCGTGAAAATTGGTGAGTTAAGATTTTTAATTCGCTCTCATCACTCTCATTTAAATATTTTTTATTTACTTGGTGTCCAAATACTGAAAATACAGATTTTTAAACATAGGGAAACAGTATTGGGGGTTACTGATTTCGAATCTGGTGTCAGAATTTAAAAAATTCAAGATGTTGCATAAGGTTGCCACCTTAATTTTTTAATTTTACGAATTCGGGGCTGGCGTGAACTAAAGGGTAAAAATGGGTCGCTGAATCCGAATCCGTTGTCAGAATTTCAAAATTCTAAAATTTTTCTGCCACCTAAAAATGTTTTATTTTAAGAATTTTAAACATGAGGGAACAGTAATGGGGGGTTACTGATTTCGAATCTGAACTCAAAATTTTTAAATTTAAGATGGTGGATAAGGGTTGCCACCTTAATTTTTTAAATTTTTACGAATTCGAAGCTGCCAAAAAAATTGTATACCAAAAATGGGTCGCTGAATCTGAATCCGTGGCCAGAATTTCAAAATGATAAAGTTTTGAAATAATAGGGTTGCCACCTTATAATATGTGTTTTTTAGAATTTTCGAATCTTACTGATTTCGAATCTGAAGTCAGAATTTTAAAATTCAAGATAGTGAATAGGGTTGACACCTTAATTTTTTTATTTTTATGAATTCGGGGCTGGTGCGAATTAATAGGTAAAAATGGGTCGCTGAATCCGAATCCGTGGTCAGAATTTCAAAATGATAAAATTTTATAATAATAGGGCTGCCACCTAATAATATGTATTTTCAAAAGTAAAAGCAACCCTATTATTTCAAAATTTTATAATTTTGAAATTCTGACCATGGATTTAGATTCAGCAACCCATTTTAGCTACACCGTTTTTTGCCAGCCCCGATTTCATTAAAATACAAAAAATTAAGGTGGTAACCCTATCCTCAATTTTGAATTTTAATATTCTGACCTCAGATTCGAAATCGGTGACTTTTTAACACTGTTATATAATGTTTAAAATTCTTAAAAATACATATTATTAGGTAGCAACCCTATTATTTCAAAACTTTATAATTTTGAAATTCTGACCATGGATCCGTATTCAGCGACCTATTTTTGGTGAACCATTTTTTTGCCAGACCCGAATTCATAAAAATACAAAAAATTAAGGTGGCAACCCTATCCTCAATTTTGAATTTTAAAATTCTGACCTCAGATTAGAAATCAGTGACTCCCTAACACTGTTATATAATGTTTAAAATTCTTAAAAATACAATTTATTAGGTGGCAACCCTATTATTTCAAAACTTTATAGTTTTGAAATTCTGTCCATGGATTCGTATTCAGCGACCCATTTTACCCTTTAGTTGGCGCCATCAACGAACATATTTTTCGATTTTTCTTTCTAATCTAATATTTTTTTTTCAACCCTTTCCCAAAATTTTGCTGTCAAACGCCAGTGCTGTTATATCTTAAAAAATTTTTAACAATATTTACGCTAACTTTTCTAACGCAACTTTTAGCTATTGTTGTAGCTAAGCCTCGAAATGAGAATACGGCAAACGTTACTGCAAGCTATAAACGTTGTTAGTTAACGTTAGCGATTGAAGCATTTTAAGATTTTGGGAATTCCGCTACTGGAGCAACTGTTATATTTGATGCACAGTTAGGGGCTCTGTTGGTTTTGTTTGCTGTTGTCGCAATCGGCTATAATATGATTCTTGTCGCAATGCCTTATGCAGATACTATCAACTGGGCTCAAGAAAATGACTTGCGTTCTTTACTTAATCCTATTCTCATTGGATACATGAACATATCTGCTTAAAACAGCTGAAAAAATAAATCAGGTATTAATGTACTTATATAATAAACGTCAAGAAGTGTTGCTGTCAACCTATGAAGTATGCGAATGTTTATACATGAAATCATTTCTTAATTTAAGCACATTTAAGCACATAAGGTAGTTTTCAAAGACAACACTTCGACCGAAATCTTTGCCAGTCAAATAAAAAAAACAAATATTTTATTTTAACTAAATCGAGTTCAAATTATAAAAGAAATATGAAAGCTCATTCAATTACTTGAAATTTTTTTTTACTAAAACTTTTATGCTTAGATATTATTATGTCATTTTCACGCCGACGAACAACTTTAATCACCTAATATATCTGGAAATATACACTGTGGCTCACACCTTATATGATCCAGTCAATTTTTATTTAAAAAGCTTTGAAAATATTAAAAACAATTTTTGTTTTAAATTTAAAAAAGTAAAATCGTTAAAATTTACTATGTTTATTCAGATAGCAATAAAAAAAAACCAAAAATATTCACTTATTTAAGAGATGAAAACAAAAATAAATTATTTTAACAAAATAACAGCTTGCAGCTTAAATGATCCACTTATTATATACGCTTAATAAACTAATATACTTAACAATTTTTTATAACATTTTAATAAACATTTATCAGCTTAGTACTTAGTAGGATACTCTTTTTGGCTTCATACTTCCTTTAGCCGGTTTTGCATGGTATCAACGATCTTTTTTGTATACTCCGGTGTTATTTTTGTCCATTCATGCTGCAATGCTTTTTTGAGGTCTGCGGCGTTTCTTATTTCGTGTTTTCTGACTTCTCGATCAAGTATATGCCACAAGTTTTCAATAACGTTTAGGTCCGGGGACTGTGCTGGCGTTTGTATAATGGGGCAGTTCCAAATAAGCCAAGTCAGTGCAAGTGAAGATTTGTGCTTAGGATCATTATCTTGGTAAAAGCTGAAACTGTCTTTTAAGCACAAATTTGATGCACTTTCTAGTAGATTATTCTGCAGAATCCTTAGGTAAATCGTCTTGTCGATAGTTGAATCAATAAAATGTAGCAGGAAAAATAAAACACGGTAACTAAAATTTTGTGTTTTTTATTGGACATCGGTTATATTTAAACTGTTCAGCATGTATACTTATCTCGCTATATTGTACAGAGTTGCCATACTACACTTTATAAATTACATTATTGTACAGAGTTGCCACAATCGGCCATCCTGACCTTGTAATCGTCCTGATTACCTCGCGTTAAGTTTTGATTTAAGCCACGGTTTGATATTGGCCATTTCCCATATACCCTTGTAAGGGATCTGAGTTACTTCAAAGCCTTCAACATCTGTTTCTAAGTATCTATTGTTTCCTAAATCTTTTGAAATACTATATGGACCCTTAAATTTCCGAACGACTTTCTCCGATACGCCTAGCGTACTAACAAAATTCTTGACCATGGCATAGTCGCCTACGTTATACCTCTTTGCTACTCGCCGATTTTCATCTACTAACTTCTTGTTGTAATCTTGTACCTTTATTTGTTTTTCAACTGCTCTTGATCTCAGAATATATATGTCTCTTCCGTTTTTGTTTTCACTTAAATATTCCCAACGAAATCGATTATTTGACCTCTTTGCCTCACACCAAATAACAACTGACTAGGCCTTGCGACGGTACTGCGGTGGATTGTAGTATTCATGGAAAATTCAATGTCCGGTAATACATTATCCAAGCTTGCGTTAAGCTTACCACTCGCCGACTTTGCTATCATTTGTCCCAAGCTTCTGTTTATTCTTTCCACCTGACCGTTCACCTGCTCCGATCCCGTTGCTATTTGATGTCTTACATTATTTTCTTGAAATGTTTCGGAATCGTCTGATGTGAAGCCACCACCACGATCGGATATCAATACTTTTGGACGGCTGTATGCACGAAAATATGATCTTAACTGACTTATGACCTCTCGGGTATTTGTGGTACTCACAAGGAACAATATAACATATTTTGTGAACACGCCCACTACCACCAAAACGTATTTCTTTTTAGACATAGCTAGCGAAACCGGTCCATAATAATCCACGTGAATAGTGTCGAAAGGTAAGTCGCCTTTGGGTATGTTGTACATGAATTACTCCCTCTTGCCAAATTTTGGAGAGAACGCTATACATTTTAAGCAGTTATCTATGTGAACAGCAATTTTCTTCTTCATGTGGGAAAACCAGTACGTCTTTATCGCGACCTATGTGTCCTAACTCATCATGATATTTATGCAATATTTTACTTTCCATGTCGGACGGTACATAAAAAGAATATTGTCTTTGTACATATACATACGGCATTTCGTAAAACTTGCACTCAGCATATTCAAGTTGTTATCGGATATCGTTTATGAATTTATCTTTATACTGGCAAATAGAAAGGTTTTGTTCGAATGTGTTTTCTTCTAGCACTAATATCTATGATATTCGACTTAATGCATCTACAGGGTTGTCCATATTCGAAGCGCCCATCTGGCAACACTAACTTTTCGCAGTGATGCCAAATCGACTAATGACATACCGCGTTTGAAGCGTCATTCCAAGCAAATGCTTACAATGGAACAGTACACGCCACGCGAACGCTCTAAAATTGTTGAAATTTACATTCAACAAAACAAGTCAATAGTGAAAACTCAACGTGCTTTCAAAAAATAAATAAAGTGAACGGAAACGGAAAGTGGAACGGTAAACAAACAAAATTGCCGTATTTATGCCACTGAAAATCCACAAGAGATTCAAGAGGTACCTCTTCACGATGCAAAAGTCACTGTTTGGTGCGGCGTTTGTGCTAAAATGCTCATTGGGCCGTTCTTTTTCGAAGATGATAATGGCCACAGAGTTACTGTCAATCAGGAGCGTTATCGCGATATGATAAACAATTTTTTCATGCCAATCGTTCGTCGAAAGCGTATCAGGCACTACTGGTTTCAACAAGACGGTGCGCCACCACACACAAGCCGCACTACAATCGATTTTTTGAAGCAATTGTTCCCTGGCCGTTTGATGTCATAAAATGGTGATTTCGATTGGCCGCCAAGATCACCAGATTTAACGCCTCCAGACTTCTTTTTGTGGGTTATTTGAAGTCAAAGGTTTACGTCAACAAGCCAAAGACCCTAGAAGAGCTGAAAACCAACATCCGTCAAGAAATAACCGCCATTCCCATCGAAATGTTGAAGAAAACCATGGAAAATGCTGCAAAACGGGCACAATATGTCGTAGAGGCCAATGGCGATCATTTACGAGATATCATATTCAAGAAATAATGTAAGCAAATCTACTTGAACCCAATTAAATGATATTCATAACGAACAGACAAAAAATTGTGGTTTCTTTGATTTATTTAAAAATAAAATTCGAAAAAAATGCGCTTCGAATATGGACAACCCTGTACATACTGCATTTTTCCCCACTGCGGTGCTCTACGCTAAAGTCGTAGTCTTGCATTCGCATAACCCAAAGTTTTCTACGAGGATTTATCTCTTTTTTATTAATTGTCAGGGTCAAGGAATTGCATTCTGTTACTATTTTGGATTTTATACCTTGCAAATATATTCTAAATCGTTTGAGTGCATAAACGATTGCCATGGTTTCCAGCTCAAAACTGTCGTACCTTGATTCACATTTCGTCGTTCTTTTCGAAAAATAAGCTGTAGGGTTAAATTTTCCATTCGATTTCCTCTGCATTAGCATAGCTCCCCTATCGAACTTGCATCGCAATGCAGCTCGGTTTCATCTCGAGGATCATAGATGGCTTAGATAGGTGCCTCTACAAGCTTATTTTTTAACAGATTGAAGCAGTCTAATTCTGCTTTACCAAAATAGAACTCGGCGAATTTTTTTGTCAAGTTTTGCAAAGGCTGAGCGATTACAGCAAAATCTTTTACGAATCTCTTAAAATACGAGCACAGCCCTAGAAAACTGTGTACAGCCGTAACATTTTTGATAAAGGAAAAATAACTATTGCCTGTATTCCCTTATCGCATGGTCGGATTCCTTCCTTAGAAACCGTATACCCTAAGTACTTCACATCATTATGCAAAAATTTACACTTGTCCATTCTTAATTCTAAATGATTTTTAACTATCTAACACCATTTCCAAAATTTAAAGATTTTCTTTAACCTTACTTGTTGCAATCATTATGTCGTCCATATAAATGGTTAGTTTTCCGTCAGTTATTAGGTCTGGAATATTTTGTTAACTTCTGATCTGTAGCAAGAAAAATAAAACACGGTAAATAAAATGTTGTGTTCTTTATTGGACACTGGTTATATTTAAACTGTTCAGCATGTATACTTATCTCGCTCTATTGTACAGAGTTGCCATACTACACTTTATAAATGACATTATTGTACAGAGTTGCCACACTATCAAACATTTAGAATTTGTATTTAAATCATAGATAATCAACATAATTTTATAAATTTTATCATTTTACCATTAAAATGATTTAAGTTAATGACATTTTTTTAAGTTTTCAGCACGAACTGCAGTCGGTTTTATGAAGGTCAATATTCATATCGCCGAGTACAATAATACTATTTTTTCTTTATTATTATAATTGAGAAGTTGCATAATTTAGTTATCTAGTTCATCTATAAAAGTGTTTGTAATGTAAATTAATGCAATTGTCATGAATTTAATATCTGTATATTATCAAGCCTGGCAATGCCGTCGGGTTGGTAACGCTGTATTTGAGCTAGTAACTCTTGACAGTCAGTATTATTATGAGCGAGTTATTTGAATGCAGCCGTTGACTGGCTCGACCAATGATATTGTCAGGTTTGGCTTGGAAGAGGCAGAAACGACGATACTCGTTCGTTTTCTTAGAGTAGATATAAAAAATGATAACGAACAACAAAACAGTTGAGAAAAAGCATTGTAACAGCTCAAATGTGGGGTTATATCACGCTATACATAAAATCATCTAAGCAAATCTATTAAAATCCACTTTTGTTAAAATAATGACTTCAATTAAAACAATGCAACGTTTGTCCAAACAACAGTTGTTGGATACATTGCGTATTGCTGGAATTAATCCTCCAGCAACTGCATCCATCGCATAGTGTGTTATTTTCAATTCTAGCGTGCCAAAAGTCCCAAAAATTGAAATCTGAATTTGATAAAAAAAAGAATTTCAAGAAACAGAAATATATCCAAGAAATAAGAAAACGATTACCAAAATCCAAAATAATGTTTGTATATTTTTTTAAAATTCGTCAAAGTTGGAACTTTTAACTAACAAAAAAAATTTTAATTAGTGCAATTTTTGTTTGCATACTTCCAACAAAGATATCTCAGGACCTAACAAAGATTTTGCATTCATTTTTTTTTATAAAAATATTAAATTTATTGTTTATTTAATACTTAGTCTATAAAGAAAAAAAAATTTAAAAAAATATTATAAAAATTAAAGAAAAATAATGATTTTTTTTTTCAAAAAATTTTTAAAATGCGATTTTCAGTAAGAAAAAAAAAACAGAATCCAACGATATTCAACGCGATGATTATAACTACAAGAAATATATATATTTTTACTAAACATTTATGAAAAAACCTCGTACGGAAAGGTGCGGAAACGGAAAAAATCTTCATTTAAAAATGACTCCAAAAATGCTAAAATTCATATAAAATGGTAAGAAAAATTACAACACATTTAAGAAAAATTGTGTTAATGAAATAGTATCGAGTTTATTTTTTGGAGCAATATTAGACATCGTAAAGTTAACAAGTTGGATAAAATTTTTTAGTATTCATTTGCATGAACTTTATTTTTTTACCGATTTTATGGTATAAATCTACTTTTCTCTACTACAGGCAAACTACTGAGCAAAATTAAATAATTTTTTACACATATTACTATTACAATATAATATATCTGTGTTTAAAATTTCATAATAATATCATATATACTTTTTAAGATATAACATTATTTATCTGTGGATAATTTGATTGTTCAAAAATCTTAAACAACAACAAAACGTACATATGGTAAGGAAAAAACTAATGTAAACAAACAAGCAAACATAAATTATTACAGTCGGTCTATATGACCCTTAGAAGCTGATGTATGACTTATTAAAAACTTTAGATCTTAAGTTAAAGTTCATTTTATATGCTTTTTATTCATTTTCATGTATGATAAAAGTTTATCATTACCATTAGAAACATATTTGATGAACAATTTAAAATTTCTTAAAAAGCGTATATATATATATATATATATATATATATATATATAAGCTTTTTAACACTAAAATGCACCGCAAATATGTAAAATATAAATAAAAACATATTTTAAGATTTTATAGTAACATTTTAAAATAATGAATATGAATATATTACGAACAAGACAAAAGTATAAGAAAGAGTATTTTTCTAAAATATGTCTTTCTCAAGAACTTAATTTTTATAATTTTATTGTAGGGTGGTAACAGTTGTTGATCAGGGTTTCCCAATATATTAATATAAACATAATTTTTGCTTGTGTAGGTATATTAAAAAATATTTTTTTACAAACAATAACAGTCTTACCAATAACCAATTGAATGTTCGACATTTTATACTTAAAAAATATGTCCAACATTAATTTGGTTATTGGTAAGGCTGTAAGTCTAAAAATTGTAAGATGTGAATATTTTTAAATTTGTTTGTAAAATTTGTGGAATACTTGCAAAACAAACAAAAATATACATGTTAAGAAACTAAATACAAGTTAAGAAACCCAAACTTAAAATAGTAAATCGATTGGGAATTCCTTCTTTTAAGTTAACTGTTCAATAGAGAGATCAATTATAAATAGTTACTGATTAAGTGAAGTGAAGTGAAGTGAAGTGATAATAAAACTTGGTATTAAAGAACATTACAATTAATTAGACAAATCTTATTTAAAAGTAAGTTTAATTAAAAACTAAAAAAACTGTTTACTAGCGTGTGTGTTAATATATTAATTTATTTAGATAAACAACTCTACTCTAACTAAAAAAGTGAAGTTAAACGTATATTTGGCAGCTTTCAATAAAACGATTTAATAACAAAATATCATTTAAAAGTAAGTTTTTAGTTTTAAAACTATATAGTGGCAGTGTGTAAAAATCCTAATTTGTATAGATAAACAACACAACTTTAAGTAAAGAAAACTGCAAAACAGTGTAAAATGAGCCTAAAAATTACACGTAAGGAAATATTTGATATTTGGATTGCAGTTGAACAAAATGAAAGGTTCAAGGCTGTTTTAACATTTGTGTGTGAAAAAATAAAATCTAGCCATCTCGATGTTGTTGACATAAAGAAGCTCTATTTGAGATCTCTTTTAAATTATATGTATAATAAATATAAAAAGACTGAAAGACATTCAGAACAGTTTATTTTACAAAACGCTGAATGGCTTGCTAAAGATATTAATTTATCTCAGCATGTTTATAAACAATTGCCAACAACATCAAGAGCTGCTGCAGCTGCTGCTACTGCAGCTACAGCTGCATCTAGTTTACTAAATAATAGTTGCATGGGAAGGCCTAATAATGATTTTGAAAACTTAGCTTTAAGATCAAAGAAAAGGAAAGCAAAAGAATTATCAGAATCAACAAGTGAACAACAGTTGCTTATGGCAACGGAAATGACATTGCGTTCATCAGGAAAAAGACACTCTGCGACACTTGTTAATGAGCTTTTTAATGCTTCACCTAAGAGAGGATCTGCCATAAAAAAAATGAGAGAATCGAACAATAGTTTAAAAAGTTTATCATCTGACCAAGCTTTAGCTTTGATTATTGACCTTGATCTTTCAACTCATCAGTATGAATCATTAAGAAATCACACAAAGCCTTTTAGTTCCAAATTATATCCTTCATATAACCAAATTAAGCAGGCAAAACTGTTATGTTACCTCCCCAATAGTAAAGTGTGTGAGAGTTTTGCTGAAATTGATCTGCAGTCATTAGTTGACCATACTGTCAGAAGGCTTTGCATTGCTCAAGAAGAAGTTTTTTTGTCCAGGTCGGATATTTGTGATAATGATATAAATATCATAATAAAATGGGGATGTGATGGTGCCGAGCAAAATCAGTATAAGCAAAAATATTTGGATGGAGATGGGTTGGACGATAGTCTTTTTTCTATATCAATGGTACCAATAAAAATGTATTCTTCTGTGAATAAAAATTTTGTGTTTTGGCAAAATCCAGCACCGTCATCCGTAAGGTATTGCCGCCCGATAAAGTTCAATTTCACAAAGGAAACACAAGAAATGACTTTAAGAGAAGTTGAGCATATAAAAAACCAAATAGCTGTTCTCACTCCCACTATCGTGTTAATTGGCCTGCTTCAAATAAAGGTAAAGGCTAGTTTTATTTTAGGTATGATCGATGGAAAAGTTTGCAATGCAATATCCTCCAACATGTCATCACAAACTTGCTTTATTTGTCGAGCAACACCTAAAACCATGAACGATGAGAAGGCCCTTGCACAGAAAATAGTGGATGAGGAAATGCTCTCTTTTGGGATTTCGCCATTGCATGCCTGGATTAGGTTTATGGAATGCTTACTCCATATTGCCTATAAGCTGGATATAAAGAAATGGCAAGCCAAAAGCGCTTTAAAACTTTATATTCAGCAAAGGTTTAGAAGCGAAATGGGACTTTTAATAGACATGCCAAAACATAAAAGTGGTAATAGCAACGATGGAAACACTGCAAGAAAATTCTTTAGGAATGCTGAGAAATCTTCAGAAATTACTGGTGTAAGCTTGGAGTTGATACAAAGATTTCATATTATTTTAGAAAGTTTAGGCTGTGTGTTTCCAATAGACTCTCAGGCTTTTGGGAAATATGCCGCTGCCACAAGAAAGCTATATTTGGAGAACTATTCATGGTACTACATGCCGGTAACCGTTCACAAGGTAACGGTTTTTACTTTTATATTTCTCATTACCTTATATTTATTTAATATTAAAGGTTCTTTATGATGGTGAACGGATAATAAGTTCGTGTATACTGCCAATAGGCCAGCTTTCTGAAGAAGCTCAGGAAGCGAGAAACAAGGATAACAGGCGCTTCAGAGAGTTTTTCACGCGAAAATCCTCCAGATTTAACACGAACGAAGACTTGTTACACAGACTTGTTACACAACCACCAAAACACAAAAAATCTAATTTAACACCACAAGTTGTGGATCTATCGAAAGCTCCTGAGTTTTCTAACGAAAATTCTGATTCTGATAGAGAATAAAAATACTGTAGCAATTATAACAATTTCTGATTAATTTTCCTTTTCAGATTATTTTTCCAATTGTATGGAAGGTAGGCGTGCCAGTTGACCGATTACGCCCACTTTTTGACAGATGGTTGCAAATGGTAAAACAAAGTAAGAAACAAAATTTCATTGCCATAGCATGTCTACAACCCAAGTTAGGTCGGTTTATATGCTCCAGTTGTATGGGAGGTAGGCGTGCCAGTTGACCGATTACGCCCATTTTTTGCAAAATTTTTTTTTTTGGCCTTATTAAGCTGTGTGCAAAATATCATGTCTCTAGCTATAATACTTTTTGAGATATGACTTTTGGCACGCTAGAATTGAAAATAACACACTGTGCATCGCCCGGTTGAGAGAACTGTGCGAAAGCACATCTGAACATCCAAATAATAACGCCGCTGAGCCTGATAAGCATGATGATGCTGATCATATCGATGCATCTGACATGGTTGATGCCAATTTAACCGATACACTCAAAACAACTGACGCAGCCGATGTGATTGAGGTCACTGCAATTGTAGAAGCAACAGATGTCACCGAGGTCACCGAAGCAGAGTTAGACCGCAAACTTGTAATGTTGCGAAAGAAGTTAGAAGTTGCACAGCTATAGCAGTTCATCTTAGCACTAAACCGGAACGCAGTAGAAATAACCACTGAAACACCTCGGGCTACTGTCTCGCCAACTGGACGTTTGTCTTTCCGAGACGTCGAGCACTCCATACCCAAATTTGATGGCGAAAGCAGATCGTATGTTGTGCATGATTTTTTGAGAAGCTTCGAGAGGGTGATGTCGATGATTGGAGCAGATGAACTGATGATGTACACGTCACTCTGCAACTCGCTGACGGGCACGGCAAAATTGTTGCTGAATAGAGATGCTTTCGGGTATACTAAAGGCTTTACTAATAAAAGAATTTGGACGCGCTGTTGGCCGCAGCGAGGTTTATAAGATTTTGGCCGGCAATAAGTGGAATAGAAATGACAATATAAAACGCTATGTACTGGAGATGGAAAATATCGCCGCCCGCTGTAGCTTTATCGAGGAATTTGAGCTAATTGGGTTCATCATCGATGGAATGGCAGATCAGTCACCTGAAGCTCATCTACTCTTAAATGCTCGCACTATGAGCCAATTTAAGGAGTCTTTGGACTTATATGAGCAGCCTAGAGCAAACCGGCTAGCTTCAAACCGAGAAAACACTGCTGCAAAACCAAGGTCGATGATGCCAAAATTGAAGCAAACTGAATCAGGCACAGCAGACGCCTCTATACGCTGTTTTAACTGCACGCGAATGGGTCATTACCAAAGCAAATGCCCATATGAAAAGAGACCTGAAAGTAGCTGTTTCCGCTGTTGGCAAAAAGGTCATGATCACCGAAGCTGCACAAATCCAAAAATGGTTATGAAGCTAGCCAAAACAGTTGTTGCTGTTGCCTCTGATGCTACTGATGACCATAGCAGGGATTCTGATGAACAAGATGACTTCTGTGGAACTATGGGCTTAATAATTTATATAGAAGTGACCTGTAATAATCGAATAATCGAATTGGGCATAGAAAATTAACAAATTGTTTGTCTCTTTTCGATACCGGTAGTCCAACTAACATCATACAAAAACCTTGTGTTCCATTTCCTGTGAGCAATAAAGCTAAAAAGTCTACATACCGTGGCTTAGGAGAATCGGTTCTTTTGACACATAGACAAATAAAAGTCCAAATTGAATTCAACAATAAAATAAAATTTCTAACTCTACATATTTTCCCAGATGAAACTATGAATATTCCTTTAATACTCGGAAGAGATTTTCTTTATAAATTCAGTATGCATTTGTGTCAATCTGATATTGAATTAAATAATTTAGGTTTAATAAAGTCTACAAAAACTATCGATGACAAGCAATCTTATTTTGTATGCGTAATTCGAATACTACTTGTAGTGAGAAGAAACATGATGATCATTCAACTTCTATTGAAAATCGTATTAATGTTAAAGCCGGTAAAATAACCGATGAAAGAAATGAATTGCAGAAAATTACCAACGAACTCCTACGAAATAACATTATTAGACCAAATGAATCTCCTTACGCATCCTCTGTTGTATTGGTAAAAAAGAAAAGTGGAGCAATTCGAAAGTGTGTAGACTATCGCCCACTTAATAAGTTGACGATCAGAGACAATTATCCGCTGCCTTTAGTAGAAGACTACTCGGAGTATCTAGGTGGAAAAAAATATTTTACGACTCTTGACTTGAGAAATGGGTTCTTTCATGTAAAGATGGCTCCAGACTCAATAAAGTATACATCATTCGTTACGCCATATGGTCAATTCGAATATCTGCATATGCCTTTTGGCTTAAAGAATGCGCCTGCAGTTTTTCGACGTTATATAAATAGCATTCTTAGAGACTTTGTTGATGCTCATCAGATAATCATCTATATGGATGATATTATCTTGGCATCTGTAAATTTTGAGGCGCATTTAGAATTGTTAGCTAATGTATTGAAAAGAATGAGGGAAAGAGGTCTTGAACTTAAATTAGGCAAATGTAAGTTTGGTGATAATGAATTGGACTATTTAGGCTATCGTGTTAATTCTGATGGAATAAGTCATAGTGATAGTCATATAGATGCGATTAAAGTGTACCCGCTGCCGAAAAACCGAAAGGAAATGAAAACTTGTTTAGGGTTATTTTCGTATTTTAGAAAATTTATACCAAACTACGCAAGAGTTGCGAAACCAATGCAGCAGTTAGTTCGTGAAGGCGTATAATTTTCATTATCAAATGAATGCGTGGTAGCGTTCAATAAAAAAAAAATATATTGTCTTCAGCCCCAGTTCTTTCAATTTATGACCAAAAGAAGACAACTGAATTGCATTGTGATGCCAGTTCTTCTGGGTTTGGTTCAGTTCTTTTGCAGAAACAAATAAATGGAAAATTCCATCCAGTTATGTAATATTCTAGAGCCACAACTGCTGCTGAAATGCGCTTTCATAGCTTTGAGCTCGAAACATTATCCATTATTTACGCTCTAAGGCGTTTTAAAGTATATCTCGAGGGTATTCCATTCAAGATAGTAACAGATTGCAATTCACTTACGTTGACGTTAGCCAAGAAGCAACTTAACCCAAGAATAGCCAGGTGGGCACTAGAATTGGAAAACTATGAATATACTATTCAACATCGTGGTGGTGTTACCATGGGTCACGTTGATGCTCTTAGCCGCTGCCCAACCGCTGTTATTGCTCAAAAACAACTGAGTCCCTTACTGCTGCAGTAACTAAGAAACCTAGGTCACGATGTAATTTTTGTCAAGAAGTATGTGCTGCAGATCCAGAAGAAATTTATTTTCATATTCAGGTCACCCAGAGTCGAGATAAGAATATAATAGTTTTAAGGGACGAACTGGAAAAAGAAGCTGTTAAAGGCTATGAAATAATAGACGGTTTAGTTTTTAGGAAAAGCAAGGATGGCGTTTTGCAATTATTCATACCAATGGAAATGGAGAGTTATATAATTAGATTAGTTCACGAAAAGATCGGTCACTTAGGCATAGAGAAAACTTGCAACCAGTTAAAGAAAAACTATTGGTTCCCAAGGATAAAACATAAAGTCGAGACGTTTATCGGCAATTGCATACGTTGCATAATGTTTTCTGCTCCTGCCCGAGTAAATGAGCAGAATTTGCATAATATTAGAAAAAAACCTATTCCCTTTGACACTTTACACTTAGACCACTTTGGCTCTCTGCCTGCGATAAACTCTAAGCGTAAACACATTCTTGTCGTAATCGATTCTTTTACAAAATATACCCGCCTGTATCCCGTTAACTCTACGAGTACAAGGGAGGTAATTGCGTGTTTAAATAAATACTTTAGCTATTATGACCGACCAAGACCCATTATCACAGATCGTGGTACATGTTTCACATCCCTCGAATTCAGTGAATATTTGTTAAAATATAATATAGTTCACGTAAAGGTAGCCAAAAGCGAACGAACAGGTGGAACGTGTGAATACGGTCGTTAAAGCGATGCTTGGCAAAATTAGTGAACCAGTTAATCATGCAAACTGGTCAAATATGTTAAGTCAGGTCAAATATAGCCTGAATAATACGGTTCATTCGACAACTAGGCAAACGCCCAGTAAGCTACTCTTTGGAATTGAGTAAAAAGGAGAACAACTTGATGAGTTGACAGAGCACCTGAGGGAGAAGTGTGAATTGGTACAAGAATGCAATTTAGAGGGTATTCGGTCAACAGCTGCAGAAGCCATTGAAAAATCACAGGATCAGAATTTTAAATACTTCCTTCAGCGAAGTAAGTCTGCTAAGACGTTTTCAGAAGGTGAATTTGTTGTGATACGAAATGTAGACACGGTGGTTGGTACAAATAAAAAATTTATATCAAAATATCGTGGCCCGTACGTAATTCATATGGTTCTGCCAAATGATCGGTATGTTATAAGAGATGTTGACAATTGTCAACAAACACAGTTGTCCTACGATGGCGTATTGGAGGCATCACGCATCAGAAAGTGGGTTTCTATTGAAGATAAAGAGATTGAATGATGTGACGTTCTTATTTGCATTGGTCACACTTGATTAGTTATTATAAGCTATACTTAAGTTGTATTAAGTGTTAAATCAAGGTCGATTTCGATGTCAGATTGGCCAAAGCTGTAACGTAAATTAATGCAATTGTCATGAATTTTATATCTGTATATTATCAAGCCTGGCAATGCCGTCGGGTTGGTAACGCTGTATTCGAGCGAGTAACTCTTGACAGTCGTTATTATTATGAGCGAGTTATTTGAATGCAGCCGTTGACTGGCTCGACCAATGAGATTGTCAGGTTTGGCTTAGAAAAGGCAGAAACGACGATACTCGTTCGGTTTTTTAGAGTAGATATAAAAAATGATAACGGACAATAAAATAGTTGAGAAAAAGCATTGTTACATGTTAATGTTGTGCGATGGAGGTCGGTAGACAGTGTTAAAAGTTATTGGCTAGTTACATATTAAAGTTTTAATGCACATGATTTCGAATGATACAATGTTAGGGTGTAGGTTAGGGTTGCTTTTAATTCTCGAAATCGAATATCAATCGGCCTCAGGGTCCAAAAGTGTTCCATTGGACCTGAAAGAGAAACGTAAAAAATTTGGAAGCTATTGTGGTGTTGTATGTCAGGATATGAACTTATTAAAAAAAAACTTTTATAGTTTATTTTCAATTGCAGAATTGAAAACTAAACTTGGTGTTTTTCTTAGCATACGGTGCTATTGTGGGTGCTGGCAAGGATGCCGAACTTTTATTAAAGAAAACTGGCTGTCGTCACTGTAGTTTCAATTACAGAATCTCATAAGAGACTGATTTTGTTTTTAAAAATGTTCAGTTTATAAAGTATTTTTACCCCGACATTTACAACGACATTAGTTCGATTTAATGCTTGTTGTTATTGCATTGTGTATCTGCACTAATTGTGTAATTTAATGCTTGCCGTCACGTTCGTGCTTATTCAGCAACTAGCGGAAGCGAAAGTGGGTGCATTGTGCCATTAAAAGTATAATTGCTTACATTGAAATTTTGGTTTTTATTTGGTAACAAATTATTGAATTTATTGTTTTTAGTTCATCTTTTTAATTTGTTTTGTTTTTTAATGTTGCACTTTACTGAAATGAGATAATGAAGGTAAAAAGTTACTTGTTTTAGTAGGTGGTAATAGTGGCTTTTAAGAGTACTCTACACTATCGAACAACGGGAACCCGTTGCAGATTTCAATTGAAGTTAAACGTTTCGATTTTAGTGCGAATTCAGAATTTTGATTACTAATAATCGTAACTAGCCTATTTAAAACATTCTAATACTAGTTGGTTTGGCCTAATTCATGAATTTATTGTGAAATTGAATGAGCTATATAATACCTTAATTGGGTAAAAAATAAGAATTTTATGGAGTAATTTAAAAGAAAATAAATTTAAAATAACTTTAAATACGTTTTTTATCTGCAAATATAGGAACACATGTATTTATTACTATAATAAGTCACTTCTGCGATTGCCGACGATAGTCTTCATTGACTTGCAGAATGAATTGCAGGGCCTTATCGGCGATAGCATTCAACGACTTGCAAGGCTTTATCATCTTTCGTCAGAATTTTGTTATATTCTGACATCAGTTTAACTCCTCTTTCTGCGGAATTATTAATAACGTATATGCCACGACAGATTTTTGATAAAGTCGAGGCCTGATTTGCTGCTGTGATGTTATTTATGCAACCATACTATGCTCTTATGTATAATTACACGATAAAAATACAAACATTACGAATACTCAAATTCGAATAGTTGTCTATATATGTAAATTTACAGTGCATAAATTGCTTTCGACATCCAACTCGCATGACACGTTGCACTTGGTCGTCTAATCGTATAGTTGGACAAGTTTCTTCCAAGAAAATCCACTGTAAGATGTAAAAACACTCTGTAATCGTCACGTGGCTGATTTTTGGTCAGTTGCTCCTTGCAAAAATTAATAATGGTGTTCAATACGGAGCGTTTTCTGTACTGGCATTTACCATAAATCACATGATCGCTAAAGCTGGTTCATTTATGGAATGCTTTGCTTAACTTTTTATATAATTAACTTATGAAACTTTTGTAATAATTAAAAAACTCCAAAAGACTACCGACCACGGAACGAGAATTGAATAAAAAGATGATGGCTCTTCGATTTCCAATGTAGCAAGAGAGCCAGAATGTGTATTTAAAAATGCTTTTATACAATTTTGTGAGAGCTTTTTCTACAGTTTTTCAAGTAAAAGATTTAGTACATGCTAGCTTGGACAGTGGTAATTTTAAGGTTCTTAAACAATTAAAATACAAAAATTCATATAAATTCAAGATAATAATAATTCTTTCGACGTTGACTTAACATCCCGGCCCCCTTGAAAGACCCCTTTCAAGAAGACAATAGAGCAAGCTTGTGCACAGGTCGACGGATGACTCCTTTAGATATTTGCACGTTGACGACACGTATACGTTGATCAATTCCTGGCATGGTGGCAATAATTCGACCCATGACCCAGGTTGTTGGTCCATTTGTTACGAGCCTGCAGCTCATTGATGTAGTCAGTTGACCACTGCCGCCAAAAACGTTGTTTGACGCCACTGATGCGAGCCCAATATTCAAGTTGGCTGATATCTTTATTAGGCACATGGCGTTCTGGAAGAGCTTTCAGAGCGCAACCAATGATGAAATGGCCGGGTGTGAGCGCTTCGAAATTACTTGGATTGGATGACAGGTGGAGAGATTGGGCGAGAGTTGAGAACGGCTTCTATCTCAACCATGGCTGTCGTCAAATCTTCAAAAGTAAGACGCGCATTCATCATTGTGCGAGTGAGATGACCCTTGGCAGATTTGACTGTGGCCTCCCACAGGCTGCCAAAGTGTGAAGCTCTGGGGGGTATAAAACGAAAATTAATAAATTGATTTGTATAAAAATTAATAATATATTCTTGATTTTTTGGATTGAAAAGAAAAGTTTTTAATTCGGCTAATTTATTATTAGCGCCAACAATGTTAGTGGCGTTATCACAGAAGATGTCGGTAGGTAAACCTCGTCTTCCAATCATGCGCTTTAATGCAGCAATGAACGCCTCTGTAGACAGGTCCGAAACGACTTCAATGTGAACAGCTTTTGATGAGAGACAGACAAAAATCGAAATGTAGGTTTTGTATGGCACCTTGCCCCGAACACGATAATATGTGTTGATTGGTCCACAAAAATCAACAGCACAGCGCGAAAATGGCCTAGATGGATTGAGACGCTCGACAGGAAGATTGCCCATAACCTGCTGAATCATACGAGGCCGATAGCGGATGCAGTGAGTACACGATCTAACAATACGACGAATGATATTTCTGGCGTTTACTATCCAGAACCGATGACGAGTGATCGCAACTAATGCCTTTGCACCTGCGTGGTAGTTTGTAATGTGCAAGTGTCGAACATAATCTTCAACAAATTTGCAGTTTGGCAACAAAATAGGATGTTTTTGTCCTTCCGGAATGTTGGCTAGTTCGAGACGACCACCAACTTTTAGTAGATTAAGGCCTTCAATGTCTTGAAGAAATGGGTTTAAAAATTTGAGTGAGCTCTGGATATCTAAGTTTTTCTTGATTCGAAGAATATCCTCTTGAAAATGATGCTGCTGCAAATTCCAGATGATGCAAAAAAGAGCCTTTTCCAATTCTTGGGGGGAGAGGGAGTTAAAAGTTTCTGTTTTCGAAGAACGAATTTTTTGAGTAAATCTGAACATCCAAGCAATAATGCGTAAGGGTTTCAAGTGTGAGCTATATTTTTTATTGTTTCCAAAATGTAATTGGGTTTTACCGAAGAGTGAAATGTCGATTTCTGTTTTTCCTTTTCGACTTCTGCTAAATCTAATAGCTCGGAATTATTTTTTGGCCACCTTTCAGAGTTCTGCAATAAAAATGATGGCCCAGTAAACCATATTGAATTGACAAGTTCAGTTACAGACGAGCCTCTTGACACAATGTCAGCAGGATTAGCACTCGACGGGACATGCCTCCACTGACATGTTGCAGTAATATCTTGAATCTCAGAAATTCTATTTCCAACAAACGTTGACAAAGTAGAAGAGTGTTGTTTTAGCCAATGAAGGACTATTTGTGAGTCTGTCCAGAGATATACATCATTAGTATAGTCTTGCAGAGATTCCTTGACCTTAGCGTAAAGCTGTGAGAGAAGCTGAGCTCCACAAAGTTCCAGTTTAGGCAATGATTTTTTCTTTGTGGGTGCTACCCTTGATTTCACAGTAAGAAGTTGCACAGCTGCGTTGTTGAAGGAATCAACAACCCGAAGAAGACAGCAGCCGTATGCACGAATCGATGCATCAGCAAATCCATGGAGTTGAACAGAGCGAGGGTTTGCCGCTAAGCAAAAACGAGGAATATGAAGCGAAGGTAAAGATGAAAAATCTCTAATAAATGAATGCCATGAAGTTTCTAACTTTTGGGGCACTGATTCATCCCAATATATTTTAAGAAGCCAAAGTTCTTGGAGAATGATTTTTGCGACAATTATCAGAGGAGCCAACAAACCAAGGGGGTCAAAAAGAGATGAGGCCAACGATAAAATTGTTCTTTTTGTACACATTCGATTAAAATCCATTTTTTTGTTAAATGAGAATAAAAAAATGTCTTCATTCTGGTTCCATGCTATGCCTAGGGTGATGAAGTGATGAAGTCATCGTCAAGACTTAAATCTTTGACAGTTTTATCTTCTCGAAATTCAATGTGGTTGGAGTGCCATTTTACAAGTTCCATGCAGGCTGCATTTAGAACTTGATTGATTTCATTTTTTATTTTTCTAAGTTCGGCGACAGTATCAGCACCACACAAAAGATCATCAACATAGAATGATGATTTAATAACTTTTGTCCCGAGAGGAAATTGTGAAGCGTACTGATCGGCTAGGTAATGAAGACTGCGCTCCGCGAGATATGGCGTGGCGGCCGTGCCATAAGTGACAGTATTAATTTTGTAGGTGTTGATCGTTTGATTTTCTGAATTTCTCCATAAAATATATTGAAATCGACTATCACGAGGGTCCAAGAGGAATTGCCGGTATATTTTGATGATGTCGGCTGTGATTGCGAAACGATAGAGACGAAAACGAATGAGTAAAATGTATAATTCATCTTGAATGGTGGGTCCCACCATCAGGATGTCGTTCAGAGATTTTTGAGACGTTGTTTTGCAAGACGCATCAAAAACTACCCTCAATTTGGTTGACGTACTTGACGGTTTTAACACACAATGGTGTGGAATATAATAATGCGATTCAGTATGATTAGGAGCTTCAACTAAGCTCATATGCCCTAAATCTTCATATTCCTTCATGAATAATGAGTATTGTGATTTGGTATCCTTGTCTAAAGCCAAATGACGCTCTAATGACAAAAATATTCTTAACGCAGTGTTGTAAGAGTATCCAAGCGACGATACTGTATCTTTAAATGGCAATCGAACCATTATTCTGCCATCTACAGTACGAGACACTGTCTCAGAGTAAAATTTTTCACAGCATGTCTGCTCATCGGTCCAACGATTTGGTGAATTTCGAATTTCATCGAGCTTCCACAGATGTTCTAATTGTTTGTCGACAACTTCTTCATGAACGCGTGATGTTGTGGTTGTGGCTGACGATGACAGCGAAGTTCGGTTGTGATGGCATACATAACTTTACTTAGAGTTATGTCATGATATAAGATAGATTAGAGGCATGAATGTACGGATTTGTCTGATGGGATATGATTTATAGCAACAAGTTAAGTTCTATTACATATTGCGATACCGTTCAGAGCTTTGATTCAAAGCTTTTGGTGTTTAGCTTAGCACTGGATCGTCCGGCATAAATCTTTCTTTTCTGTTCAGACAACTCAAGTTACAACAGCTAACTTCAAGCAAGTGTTTTAGAAAAGTATTAAATAAAAACTTTAAGTAAAATTTAGTTTGTTTTAAATAAAATTAAAAGTACAATAATTATTCGAATAAACATCGAACCAATAGAATCTTACGCGAAGCAAAAGACTATCTAAAGAGCAGGAAGATCAGAACTTTACTAGCTTTTCGCTAGATGGGAATAAATTCACGAATTACATGGTAAATATCACATTTTTATTTGAAACTACAAATTAAAGTTAAAATCAAATCGATTTCTTTACTATGTAGTTCAAAAAGTGTTTTAACACCCGACTCGAATGCATTTGCTATAAAGACTTCAATCAGAGTGCACTTTCGAACGACTGTAGCAGCGTGGTCGACTCAGCGCACTTGCACACGACCGCAGGTGCACAAGTAATGCATACCTCAGCGCACTTACGAACAACCGTAGTCAATTCATAATCGGTCTTGGCCGATGCTCAGATAATCTTTGGAACGTCAAGTATACTTATAATCTAGACACTTAAAGCAAAGCTAAAATTAGTTTCTTTGTTAAAATTTTGCATTCAATTTAAATTAATTTCACTTCATTAATCTACTTTCAACTTCACAAATCTTGGATTAAGCTGCTTAAATCTACCACTAACTACTCAAAATATGAAGAATTTTTAACTTAAATTTAATTAATAATTATTTATTTAATGATTTGTTTAATAATAATAATTAATCAATAATTTATTTCATGCAGTCTCTCATTCTACTTTTCACTCTCATATCTCAGTTTTTTTTATATTGCAATAGTCTAATTACATTCAATTATTAAACCTACATAACATTCGCAAATACATATGATAGCAACATTTTTTTTACAAAGTTCGACCAACGTGTTTGCGCAAACATCGAGGGAACCTCATCGGAATAAAAATGTAAGTGCCCACATTTCATATTATCTTTTTCCTATAAATTAAATATTCATTTACCTATTTTCTTAAAACTATAAATCAATTTTATTAATATAATCAAATAACAAGAATGATACAAATAATGGCATTGTAAAAGAAAAAAAAGAGAGAAAAAAAATAAACAAAAGCAATACAAAAGCAAAAACAATAAAATATTAAGTTCAAACTTTATTGCTTAAGTGAAAGATAGAAAGAAAGAATGGAAAAAAAACCAAACGTAAACAAACAATGAAGTAATTTTTGTTGACAAAATACTAATTTTTTTTCTCATTCATAAAAATATTAAAGTGATCTATTATTGCACTCTTCTTGTAGTTTCCCTATCGTTACGTTTGTTAATGTGTTTACATTAAAGTTTTTTTTTCTTTTTCTTTTTTGCAACAAAGGCTGAGCAAATATTAATATAGAGACTAGTTATTAAGTAAGAGTTAAAGTGTGCTTATAACATTAAATCTCAGCTGCGGCTTTAAGTTATTTTAAGAGAGTGTTTTTTCTCCTTTACAACAATGCTACGAGCAGCATAACTTGTTTTTAGCTTAAATTCAAGTCTTAAATACGAATAAGAAAAATTTTGTTTATACTTAACCACAGCAATGGTGTGGAAAACATTTAATATATATGTCTTATAAAAAAAAAATCAATGAATTAAACAAAATATGATTTGCATTTAACTTAAAACAAAACATGTGAGTTTCTATTCTTTCTGGTGGGTGGAGTAATGGTTGGGAGTGGGAGAGCTTTACATGATCTCTCAGTCATGGTTGGGAAAGGGAGGCTCGGAGGCTATGCATCCAGTTTAGTCACCACGTCTTTGGTTTGTTTTGTCATTTCAATCTTCTTAGTTTAGTTCTTTTACTCGCTGAATCTAGTTGCTTAGATTCAGTTGGTCTGAACTAACTTTTGAGATGTAAATCACCGTAATAACAATTATGAGTTAATAATAAAAGTCCGCTAATTTTCGTTTATCGATATTTTTTTTTGCTTCTCTAATTTTTTTGTCCGTCTGTTAGATAAGGAGTTTCCATTAAAATTCCCGAATTTTGTGCTATTTATTTTTTTTAATTCTACTGTGCATAACATAAACAACGTGCATAAAAAGCAGTGCATGAAAATAATTAATTTTGTGATAATAGGAAAAGTGGTAGGAGCAAGAACCTTACGACAACACACGGCGAGTCCTGGCCTGGAAGCCTACAAGCATGCACGTCGCTCCGATTCCACTATTCGTTTTTATCAATTTATTGATAAAAGATCTATTAACCATCATACGGTATCGACCAGAAACTATACATCCGAATAGTGTTTTTTGGAGGTTGGGTAGATTATTTCCAAGTTTTATCTGACCCACGGACAATACATCGAAGAAACTTTCAGCACCTAACAACAAATCAACGCGTTTTGATTTGAAGAATTTTTCATCAGCCAACGGCGTGTTTGAAGGTAACTTCCAAGACGAAATATCAATTTCTGAGTCAGGCTAATAAGAAATGTGGGAAGTAATGCAAAAATTGAGTGAAAATTCTGTATCAGAAAAGCGAGATTTTATCGAAGTAGACTTTTTTGTTTGATATTTGTATGATTATTACCAATGCTAATAATCTCTAGAGAATGTTTTTCTCTAGGCAATCGGAGTTTCTGTGCAAACTCTTCAGTCACAAAATTGACTTGTGAACATGAATCGAGCAATGCTCTTCCAGTATGATAATTACCAGATGCATCTTGCACAAGAACTATAGCCGTAGCGAGAATGACCTGGTCCATCGATGATTTTCCACAATGAGCATGAAATGTTGCAGCAACTGCAGCATTCGATATTGCATCTGGCGAGAATAGAAGAGACGGCGACGAGATCGAGGTGGCTGAATACCGGTGTAAAAGTGTATGATGTGGTCATGAGCACACCCTGCACTTAAATGTAGACTTACAATGAGTAACCAAGTGACTTTTAGCGAAACAGTTAACGCACAACCCTAGCCGTTTTACATTTTGAAAGCGATCAGAAATGTCCATCTTTTTAAAGCGAGGACAAGTATTTAGGGTATGGTCTGTTTTGGAACACAGAGGACATGAATGATTTGTGCATGAAAATGAGTAGCTTTGTCTTTGTGATTTATTTTTATTTTTTACGCTTACATTTCTATTTCCAACTGTATGATTTTCAGACGCATGAGAAGAATCTATGGATTCTAGAAACTGACAACACCTTTCCAAATGCTTTGCGCATTCATCCCACTTAGGAAGATTGATGAAGTCTAATGAATCCTTCCATTTATTTTGGGTTTCCATATCAACTTTTTTCCATAACCAAATAGATGAGCATTGAATTGCAGATATCTTTATCGTTACCCAAGGATAAGAGTGAAGAGTATAAAGCTGAAACATTGTCGACAAGTTTCCTAAGATTTGTACCATTGGCTTTTGTAATCGAATCAAGTTGAAATAGAGTTGTAATATTTTCCATAAAAATTAACATGTTATTATCATAACGAGTTTTTAGTCTGTCAAGAGCCTTTGGATAATTTTCATTTGTTATTTGAAAGGCATTGAAAGTGTGTATTGCTGGACCCCTAAGACGATTGCGCAAATGATTAAATTTTTCTATATTTGAATAACCTGATTCACGATCAACAATTTGTCTAAATGACGTCATAAAATTTTTGTACTCAGAGTACTTTCCATCAAAAATTGGTAAATTCAAAGAAGGTAATTTCATGCTTGAAACAGGAAACGATATATTTGTATATGATAGAATAGAAGTATGCAATTCTTCACCCAATTGAGTTTGTATTGCAGTTTTTATTGACACATATAAATCCTCAAGTTCACCACGGACATTGTCTTCTGGATTCAATTTTTCTATTTGTGTTTGATACGTAAGTATTTGTGTAAAATACGATTCGAATATGCCTAAGCGGCATTTTAACTCTGCAATTGAGAGCAACTTCCCTTCCCCCTTTCCATTTGCATCAATAATATTTTTATTGCGAGTGATATTTCTCTTTGTTGTAGAGCGTTGATTTTTAAATTCATCTAAAGACATGATGTTGTTTTAAAGCCAAGAGTAGAGAAATATAATCAACGATAAAAAATATGATTTGCAAGAGTATGTTATAGAGCGATGATTTCTGCAGACATGCAGCCGATGAATAAAACGCTTTCAAATGATTTCTGCAGACTTGCAGCCGATAAACTAAAGAGAGCGTTCAAATTGCAATTTCATAACACCACTACAAAACCAGCGAAGAGAAATCAAGCGTAGAGCCGAAAGCCAAGAGTGTAGATGCGTAGAAGATTGAGTGATGAATGATCAAGCGATTTAAATCCAATTAAGAGATAGATGCAGCATACAATACATAGGCAATACAAATTGAGTTTGCTTTTTGTTGGTCGAAGAGAGTGATCTTGTGTAGCGCACAAGCCAAGAGTAACCACATGAAGAATATAATATACAAAGCTGATGTGTGGTCCAACAAAAGAACAAACGTTATATGAATGCAAAAGCGATAAAGCGATGAGTGCAACTAATGATCGAATGTTACTACCACTACATTCCAATATGTATTGGTCCAAAGAGAGTGATCATGCAATAATGATCAAACAAGATTGCGAAAAGCAATACATGAAGATATTGCATAAATTATGAGATTGATCTTGCCTTAATACAATCCACGTATGTTTATGAAAGAGACGACTTCGTAATGTTATGAGTTAGCAACATGTTACGAAATGGTTAGCAACATGTTTCACGTGTTTTATTAGAAACATGTCTCGAGCGTAATGGTTTACGTATTATGTTGAACGTAACATATAATGTTATGGATGATATGAATTTTGGGGGAAGTTATAATAATTTATTATTAATATTTATAAAAATATGAAGATATTTAAGTCAATTTTATGCAATACTTCCTGAAGAGGTACATCCATTAAATCCTCGGCACTCTTGTGACAGCAAAGACTAGAGAAAAGTTGAAGTGTAAAGCTGAGGTTTGATGACGGTGATGACCGAGCCGCGATTGCACGAGCGCGATTAAGTCTTTAATTAGCCTACCGCGAGAGTATTTTTTGGCACGAAAAATGATTGTGTTATTAACACACAAATTAACTTCTTTAAGTAGCACTAATGAGTTTAGTTTTTAATTTTTTAATTTTAACAAATTTTACTTTGCCCCACGTTGGGCGCCAAAATATTCAATACGGAGCGTTTTCCGTACTGGCATTTACCATAAATCACATGCTCGCTAAAGCTGGTTCATTTATGGAATGCTTCGCTTAACTTTTTATATAATTAACTTATGAAACTTTTGTAATAATTAAAAAACTCCAAAAGACTACCGACCACGGAACGAGCATTGAATAAAAAGATGATGACACTTCGATTTCCAATGTAGCAAGAGAGCCAGAATATGTATTTAAAAATGCTTTTATACAATTTTGTGAGAGCTTTTTCTACAGTTTTTCAAGTAAAAGATTTAGTACATGCTAGCTTGGACAGAGGTAATTTTAAGGTTCTTAAACAATTAAAATACACAAATTCATATAAATTCAAGATAATAATAATTCTTTCGACGTTGACTTAACAAATGGCTTCAGCATCATCCATCAGTACGACACTATGAACTTTGTTATAATTATGTTTTGGGTCGCCATATAATAATATTTTGGCGACGGTATCGCCATATGATATAATTCTCGACATGGTAGAATCGCCATGTAATAATTATGTTTTAGGTCGCCATATAATAATATTTTGGCGACGGTATCGCCATATGATATAATTCGCGACATGGCAGAATAGCCATGTAAGGATTCGCGATATTATTTATTAAAAAAAAAGAATTTATTTATTTAGTATTTTTAAGGTCCTGCCTAACATTTTAGCCGGCGTTTATTCGCTACTGGCTCTTACTAATATTTTTATTAGCCGGCACTAAAAAGTGCACTCAGGCTGTTTAATGAAAAGTTCGCAGCTTGTTTAAAGCTCAAAACTTTATTGAATTAAAGTCGGCAGCTAGTTGGAAGCTCAAGACTCAATTAATTTTATTTTGAAATTGTTCTTCCTTTTATACTATACATAACAGTACTTAGTCTTAAAACTAGTTAACAATTGTTTGTGTACTTAGAAAAATGTAAACATAGTCATATGTTCCTTAATTAGTGTAGGAGCAAAGTAAAATATAATAATAATATGTTTATAATTCAGCAAAATTAATGTAATGTGCTTGAGTGAGATAGATGCTAGTACTGAGCATGATCATATGATTAATTGTTTGAATGCTCTTAATGTTATTTCTATACATTAAAATAAAATGAGATTATGCAAACCGTAAAGGTGTGTAACCTATTACTTTGTTTAAATAGGTGTTTATTTTTGTTTGTTTTAAATCAATATTGTTTAATAAGGCCATTCACAGTTTAAGCGTACATTCAACAAATCGTATTTATAGCATTTGTTATTGTTCAAACTCTGAGCACCTCGTCATGTGACTGTCGTATTAAAAAATAATGCAACCCTGTGATGTATGTGATTATGCGGCTGTAGACAGAGCATAAAAATACGAGGTACAAAAAACACGTCCAAGGGCTACTTTTATTTACGCGTTTTTGCGTATTTGCGTTTGTATGCAAAACAACAACGCAAAATACGCTTTCGTAAATTGGCGTACAAATAGCAAATCGTACAAATAGCAGACCAGCGTATTCAAACTGACTAGCCTGTTATTTATGTTATTTAAGTATTATATAATTGTATGTAATTCATACTAAAAGGTGTGTATCCTACAACTCTTTCATCGACTTCACCACATTGATAAAGATTCGCATCAATACGTCTGGCATCCCACGCTTGCTGAAATCGTTCGAATATCGGTACACCCGGTCCTTTCGCTGATCCTAATTTTATATCAAAGACACTTCGCAACACCACCTCATACACATGATGACGACAACCAATCGGTATCAACGAACGACCAATTTGCTCTTGTAAGAATTTACAGGCACCTTTGTAAACACCTGGGTTGGTCACAGTAGTGTCAAATACCATCGCTTCAACTTGATGAACGAGATTCCATTCTTTCAACGTGTCGTAAGCCGCATTTGCTATCAATTGACCTTTTCCATCAGCCATAATGGGAACTCCCAGCAATTTTTCTATCTCATTATTGCTTATAATAACCGGCAACCGTTTAATTTTCTAGTGGCCTGTTATTGATTGAAGCATTTTTCCATCCCAATGCACAACAAGTCTATGAGAATTCAAAATCTGCAATTAATAAAACTGTAACCAACACCAACTGCATAATTTAAAACAATTATAAATTACGGATTCGTGGAAGTCTGCTTTAATTTTTGTTGACATTTTCGCACGTAATTATTTACGTTCGCGTTCGATTGAAACTCGATTTGACATAGTAGAAAAACATTGCTTTGAAGGTGGCATACAGAATCAATCTAGGCTCCAACAGTTTGCTGGTATAAACCATAGAAGGCGTGAAGAAGGACGCCCTCTTCATAGATTGAAGATGATAAAGAAGTAAACAAAGAGCACAACAAACAAACCTTTGCAGAATCAATGCAGTCGCTTTAATCATTGATTGAATCATTGATTTTGCAAAGTAGCAGAAAAACATTGCTTTGAAGGTGGCATATAGCACATAATTCTGTTTTGATTTAACAGAAGGTGTTTGTATAGGCTTATCAAAGTTGATGGTACTGCAGAAACCACAGAAGACCACTGATGAGGTGATATAGCTATGAATGAAAGAGTCTGATTAGTCTGTTTGGTGGTTTGTTCTTCAAAGAACTTGTTGTTGTTGTTGCTTTAAGAACTTAATTGTCATGAAGCTCAAATATAATTCTAAAAAAGAATATATTTTTTTAGAATTATTAAAATTAATATTTTTATTATTGTTAAATATCTAACAATCATTTTTTTCGTTATACTTATACAGTATAATCTTTGTACCTATACTTTATATTCTATTATTATTTTTTCATTCTTAAGTTCTTAGTTCTACATAGCTTGTTAGATTCTTTGCATATATTATACAGGTTATGTGCATGTTAATTGTATAACTGCCTGTTTATATTTATAAAATTTTGTCTTGTTTAATTTTTTACAGCTCTTTCTAATGTTTTTGTTTTATTATTATTATTTGTTCACTACTTTTAAATGCCAAATTACTTAATTTAAAACAATTTCAATTTTATCAATGTTACCTGTGTCTTGTATACATGCTTTCCTCGTTGGTCTATTGAGAGTCTCTACTGACGGTGTCCGGTATTTTCGCCATTATTTCTGCTGTTTTTATTTTCCCTCGTTTTCGATCGATATGCCGGAAAAAGTTGTAACGGCAATTTTTCTTCCTGTATTTTTTTATTATTTCTTAATAACAACAATACAATTTCGCTATCTTTGTTTAAATAACATGCAATTGTAATTAGAAATAGAGTTCAGCTACTACAGCTTTTTCGCACTTTCTCCGCATTAGATCATCTTAAGAACCAGCCCAAATAACATTAAAATATCTCAATGATATCGATAAGAGTGGTCCAAAACAATCTAAAGTGAGAAAAATTTACCCACCATAATATGGGTTGGGCTCAGGGACAACACAAGACATAACAACTAACCATGAGTTTACATAGATCTAATCATACATTAGTTCTCAAACTACTTTTGAAATGAACTTATCAAAAAGTTAACATCAAAAAAGCTACAGTTGTTAACAAAAGTACTCATGGGATGTAAAAGAGCAGTAGCCATATAATTTGTTCTACTAAAAGGTAAGTAAATTAAATTGTTAGCATTTCTACTGCTTCTATGGTTAGTTTTAAAATTTAAAAGAGTTAGGAGTTCTGGTGAATCGAATACACCAGTTATGAGTTGATGTAAATAGACGATATCTGCAGACTTCCTTCTCTCATTCAAAGATTGCATTTCTAATAGTTTTAAACGATCCTCATAAGGAGGAAGGTTTAAAGCAGTGTCGGGCAGCTTTACACACTTGAGATTGTGTTTGTGCAGTAAAATATGTATTCATCTCACCTACAGACCGATCAAAGCTTCAGTGTTCAAGCGAATGTCAAGCAGATAAAGTCTGCGCTTGCGTGTTCCTTGAATATGTTTTATTATATATGTGTCGATAAGCAATAATAGCTTAAGTCGATTTAAGACAGAACTGAGCTATTGATATAGTTGTGTTCCACGTATATATCATTAGAACTTCTGAATCTAGAACTTCTAGCATGACCTTAACCAAAGATATGACGCAAAAACAAAAGACCCTTTCATATAACTTATATGGCGATTGAAAACTTTAAAGCAAGACTTCTGGAAACTTTGAAATAAGACTTAAGCTGTTATTGCTCATCGACACAGATATAATGTAATATTACACTGTATAAAATTTTATGCATGTGAAATTTTTGGAAGTATGTATGAAAAAAATTTTTCTTTTTAGAAAATAACGGCATTTCGCGGTATAAAAGAGGTAAAATGAAAAAATTATGCATAACAAGGCATAACGATAATTTGCATAGCCAATGATGAAGATATTAATTAATTATTTAAAAGCGGCATGTCCACATATAATATATGTATAGTGATCAGTTCCAAGTACATATAATGAAAGCATCTTACGCTGTCAGTTTAGCCTTGGCAAAACACAATAAGCACAATAAAAAACATATTTGTTTTTTACTACTAGCAGCCGTTTTTACATTTCCGTCTGCTTATCTATATTTCACATTATCTGTGTGTCGGTCTATTTCCTTTTAACATTCCGTCGACTACTTATTTATTTAATTTCGCAATACATTTTTTCCGAGCAAAAAATATCCCATAATGCCTAGTTAGATTTCTGCAAAAAGCGCTTTAGCACTACTTTGTTTTCAGTGTGAGCTTTAAAGCGCTCATTAATACATACATACTTAAGATAAGAAAGTATAGCTGTGCAAAGCTGCCCGACACTGGTTTGAAGTGTCAGTTGCACTTAAGCTCCTTAAAGCAAACCGAACAAAACGTTTTTGGATTCTCTTTATACGTTTAAAATGTACATTGTAACTTAGAGACCAAACTTGATTTGCATGCTCTAAGTGAGGTCGCACAATTGCATAATACTGCGTTGTAGTTGTGATCATACTATTAAATTCTTTGGCCCATAAACCCAAGCATAGAAAATGCTTTTTTACCAATGTAATCAATATGAACGTTAAACGATAGCTTAGAATCCATGCATATACCAAGATCTTTGACAGCATCTACACGACTTAAAGCAGTATCTTTTATCTTATAATCAAAAATGAAATTATTCCTTTTTCGCGAAAAGGCCATTGTTTGGCATTTATCTGGATTTAGAAACATATTATTTTTAGAACACCAAATTTCAAAGGATTTCAAATCTGACTGGAGCAGATCTGAATTGTCTTTAGAATCTATTGTTCTGTATATTTTAATATCATCTGCATAGATAAGTAGATGAGAGTGTTTGATGATTTGGGTTACATCATTAATGGCTAAAATAAACAGAAGTGGACCAAGGTGGCTCCCTTAAGGAACACCTGATTCAGCAATAAATTTAGCCGACAATACGCCTCGAAATCGTATTTGATAAGATCGCTCTGTCAGATACGATTGAACCCAGCTTACAAAAAAATTGTAGAAAATCCATTAACTTTAGTTTAAATATAATTAAGTTGTGTGGCAGTTTATCAAATGCTTTACTACAATCAGTGTAAATACAGTCGACCTGGTTACCTGAATAAAATGAATTTAAGCAAAACGTTGTAAAATCGAGGAGATTAGACACAGTGGATCTGCCAGAAACAAATCCATGTTGACGAGTTGTCATGAGCTTCCCACAGTGAATTTTCACACGATCATACACGAACCGCTCAAAAAGTTTTGGAATCGACGAGAGTTTCGCGATAGGTCTGTAGTTGTTTATATCGTTCTTAAAACCTTTTTATAAATAGGACTTATAAAAGATTTTTTCCAAAAAAGTGAAGTACTTATTGATTTATTGAATAACATGGAGAGTGGTTGACTTAGAACGGAACCGCATCGTGTTATCACTGCGGCAGGAATTCCGTCAGGTCCAGCATTAAAATCCTCATCGATCAATACAATATACTTTAAAATATCCTCTGAAGTAAAGGATATAGAATCCAAAAAATTGTTGTGACAATTTTGTTGTGTTATGAAAGTATACCGGTTTACTCAAGTTATTGTTGAGCATCTTTGTTGCAGGATGTGTTAACTTGTCGTAAAACCTTATCATCATTAATGAGACCAATACGCTATCGAAAAACTCTGATCTTCGTCCTTAGCAACATACTCCACAAAAAAAAAATATGCCAGCATATATTTCAATAATGTTAAAAATAACAAAATTACAAATTATTGCGAACAACGTTTTGGTTTAGCGCATGATCATGTTTTTATTTGATGGAAATGAATATGCTGCGGTCAGTTATAAAACTATCATAGTTGAGGCAAATTTTCCATTAAAGTACTTTCATTATATTTTATTCTTCTTAGAAAAGTATTCTAAATATTTTAAATGTAGAACTTGCTTCCTGGTGTATATCAGCTTACAATTTTTAGTTTATAAAACATCGCTGAGCTGGACATCATGAACTGCTTTAAAAGCTCCTGGACATATCTTCTTTTCTTGATATGTTTTAGTTATGTTGATAATTTTGCTTCTTCTTCCTACTGGTAGCTTCATTCGTTACACCTCCTCAAAGGTTTCTGCAGTGGCGCTAACTGCATTGTCTCCACTTGTTGCTGTAGTGATGCATACAAGATCATTGGAAAACGTCTTTTTTATTTTCATCTTATATTTTGTAATTGTTTATCGAATTTAAAAATATTCTGTGGTCCTTGATTGAAACCAATTTCTGAATGAAAATTGAATTCTACTCTTAACTTATTGTTGACAAATTTTTCTGTCGTTTATGCAACGATAATGCTCAAATACATATATAATTGTTTCGTGTGATATACATTTATTTCCACATTAAATTCAACATTTATATTCTAATACATAACGCAAATTCAATATTAATTAAATTCTTAATCGATTACTTTTTTGCTTGCAAAAATGCTGCGCCAAAATGTTGTTTATTTTCTAAAATTAGTTCGAACTACTATTTGAACAAATTCCATTTTACTTACGTTATATTGGTCCTTATTATCGACCTTTATTTACTATAAAACTTACTTCATGATAAAACAATTTCATTTAATAGTTTAGTTCATATTTTCTCTGAAATATATGTTTTTTTACTTCCACTTTTATATATTACCTAAACATTATTTATTTTTCATTGCTTAATAATTTCACATATATACTGTAAAGGATTTGCTATTCTTAATTATTTTACTTTCTAGAGTGCTTTTAATTTTCCTTGAATTTGACTTTTTTTTCATATATCTTTTATGAACTTATTTTATTTGTTGGCAATTAAATTATTAATCCTTTTTTTATATTTTAACTTCAATCTTTCTATGCTTAAGCGCATTTTATACTTCTTTAAATTTATTTAAATGTATGAAAATTCCAATTCTAAAAATTTTTCAAAATTTTGTTTTCTCAACTTGTAAAATAATTTTTAATTTTATTTGTTTTTCTTTACTTTCCGTATCATTTTACTTATAACGTTTTACTGCATCTTCATTGAAGGCTTTCAAAATTTCTTTACTTTTAATAAATTTACTTGTTTTTTAATAACACTTAAATTCTCCAATAATTCATTTATGTCATTTAAAAAAATTACATAATCCTTTTAAATCATAATTTTTAAAATAAAGTGGCACTATTTTGAGATCTACAAGTAGAATGCGTTGCATAGAATGAAATCCTTGCGAAGGATTTCTGTAACTACGCCATTCACTTTGAAGATGCCAAAACATTTTACTTTTACTTTAGAATTTCCTGTTAATGCTATATTTCTAATGCACTCATTTTTTCTCCTGTCATATCTTGGCTCTCTAATTGTTTCATTTATATACTCCCATTTCTTTTCTTTTTATTTTATAATCATTTCTACTCTGTCTTGGTTCCACATCTTTCTCTTGACTGCTTCTTCCGTAAGTACTTTTTTAAACTTTATTTATTTTTAATATTGCCATGTTTTGCTCTCAAATGGTTTTTATTTCTAATCAATGTATTTTTCTTTTAAAATAAAGTGGCACTATCCTTGGATCTACAAGTTTAATGCGTTGTACTAGAATTTTATCCTTGCTAGGGATTTCTGTAACTACGTCATTCACTTTGGAGATGCCAAAACATTTACCTTTTAAAATTTTCTTCTACTAATTTTTCCAATACTCTTATTTTTCATCCTGCCATCTCCTGGTTTTCACTTGTTTCATTTATATACCATTTCTTTTTTCTTTTCTCTCATTTATATTCATTTCTACCATATCTTGGTTTCTTAAATTTCCGTTTCTGTTTCCTTTATTCGTAATTTCGCCGTATTTTGGCTACCCTTTACTTTCTTCGGCCTTTACATTCTGTACTTTTTTTTTTATTTTTCCTCTTTTTAATCTCTTAAAATTCTGAACCATTAATATTTTTTTTCATATATTTCATATTTGCTTTATTCTCATAATTCTACTCCTAATATGTATCCTATACTACATCCTCTTATCTTTATTTTTTATTAGAAGTTGTTTTCTAATTCATACATTTTTGTTTACTTTCTTTTTTTATATATTTCCAAATTTGCACCTAAATAACCTCCTGGTGCAATCTCTTGCTTATGAATTCCTACTGTGGTAACATCTGTTGCATTTACCTTTACTTTTTCAATGTACTAATTGAGCTTATTTCATCTACCTGTTTCGAACTACTCCTAACTATGTTTTCTTCTACAAGTAGAACGAGTTTTCCGTTTTTTGTTTTCTCGCAAGGAACTCCTACGAACACATCATTCACTTCGCGGATTCCAAAACATTCACCCTTTCTCTTCTCCAGCACTGTCAGATTTTTGTGCCAACCACCATTTATTATATTTTCAATTTCAATTTATTCGTATAGGTGTAAATATAAGTACACTAAGAGCTATCTCTTTTATAGTACTTCATAAAACATTAAAATGATTAACTTACTTAAATCTTATAATAATAACTCATTTAAAAAAAAATAGCTTAATTCTAATACAAAAATGACTTAAGCTGCGTTTCCATGTGATCTTTTCGTATCTTATCTTATCTTATTTTTAGTTAGAAAGAAAGAGAATGCGAACCCTACCTTATGGTGTTTTCAAATGTGAGTGTGAAACAGGCACACTTTTTCTATTTTTATAGCATGTGATATCCCCTGTGATTTCATGAGATACTAGAGGATAGAAAAAGTTAAACTTTCTGAACTTTTCCTATAAAAGTGTATCACTTGCTATAAATTCGACAGCCATTTTTATAGCTATTGACAGCTAATAAAAAAAAATGTTGGCTAGTGTCAGTGTAAACAGACTGAAAATAGAGATTTCAATGCAGGCAGCAGCTGCTTACTAAGTATTTCTTTTTGGTAATTTTTGATCTGAATAATTTAAATTGATTTTCAATGCATTAAATTTTTTCTTTTATTAGATAAAATCTCCAGCGGAAGCAGAGCAGCCTTTGGAGTCCATCAAAGTCTTTTGGTCTTTCAACATGCTGTCAGTGAGTTGGAACACTGCGCACAGCAGTTGATAAATACTCTTGCAACAAAAGCTGATATTGTTAATTAAAGCTTAATTATTAAATTAAAATATGCTCTACCGTAATCACTGCGGGGTCAAACAAACAAAGCTGGCTGGAACAAACCTCAAAGGATCCTTTTATACTCTCCACCAGTGCTGGTGAAATGTTTCAAGTGAGTTTAAATGCAATATTAAAACAAATTTTCGGCCTTTGTAGTCTAGTGGAGAGTGCGCTAGACTCTCAACCCAGAGGTCCCTGGTTCGAATCCGGGCTCGGGCATGGTTCTTTTCACTTTCTTTGTTCTTTCCTACATTTAAGAATTATGGAAAACTAAAAATCCACAACTAAATTGTGGAAAATGTGGAATTAAAGGAATGGAACAAACTAAAGGACTGAAAATGCTTGCCGAGGTTAAGGCATAACACTAGCCTCGGTTAAAAACAATTCAAATTGTCTTTCAGGGTTGTTTCGCCTAATCAATAATTCACGTATGGTTCCAATCAATTCCTATAAATAATCTATCCTTTCCTTTCAAGTCAAAGATCAAACCTTGTTTGTATAAGGCGCATGCCTTGGTTCTTTGATCTTTAAAAAAAAATATATATTTCATAATCTGCGTTTTCGGTCATCAAGCTACAGAAATGCTTTGATCAAAAACGAAGATTTTGTGAACGCTAAGGATGTGCTTGATGTCGGCTGCGACACATCGATACTATCTATATTTGCAGCACAAGCCGAGGCCACACCAGTGGCTGGCATTGACAATTCTGATATTTGGGCCTAGTCTGCGGAATCTTTTATGAAAAAAATCTGTTATTTTCTTATGATTTCCCATTCAAATTTTCGAGCTGTAAAAAAATCTGTATGGGAAATCATAAAAGAATAGCAGAATTTTTTTAATAAAAGATTCCGCAGAATATGCCCAATTATTTACAATGCAATGGATATCATTAAGTAAGTGTTAATGAATCAAGCTTTTGATGTTCTTGTTAACATGAAACTTATCTTTATTAGATATAATGGCATTTTAAATGTTTCCCTGGTTAAAGGACGGCAGAATTATACAACGCTGCCGCAGCAGAAGAACGACATAATTACCACCGAATGAATGTTTGTTTTTTGTTGTTCAAAGGCATGCTTGACACCGTTATATCTGCACGCGAGCATCACCTAAAGGAGGATGAAATTGTTCTTCCTAATCGCTGCACCATAAGTTTACAGGGATATGGCAATGAGCAACTATTAACATTGCATGTTAAGTTCTGGGATAATGTTTATGGCCTGGATATGTCGAACTTGCGCAATGAAGTAATGTGCGAACCACTCCTTGAAATAGTCGACCCAAAATATAAACTTTTGGAATCAGAGATAATAGCTTACTATAGATTTAAGCTATTCAACTTTTATACATAAATTTTGCATGAAATGCAGCAAGAATGGCAAAATCAGCGCACTTGTTGGCTACTTCGATTCTTATTTCGATTTGCCAAATTCAGTTACCACCCTTATTCCAGTTGTCTTCGTCAACGTCGTCGATTGTATATCGACACTTTGAGCCGACGTAGACATTAAATCTGTGTTCATAAGCGATAATCGCTTAAGTCGTCCTACGGCAGAACTGAGTTATTAATGAAGATGTGTTCACGCATTTAGTTTTATAAACACACAAAATCTGGAGCTTCTATCTTGACCCTATTCGAAGTTATGACTTAAAAACAAAAGACCATGTCATATAACTTATATGGCGATTGAAAACTTTGAAGCAAGATTTCTCGAAACCGTGAAATCAGACTTAAGCTGTTATCGCTTATGAACACAGGAATTATTGTTAAATTTGTATATTTTTTAAATAGTAATTTTAAGGTTGATTCTAAATTTAGTGTGAGCTTTTCTGATATTATTTCTATAGCATTTGCTGTCAAAAAGCTTACACTCAATTTACAGTCGACATTAAAATGGCTATTAGTAAGGCCCATTGTGTTGCAGTGATACAAACTTTATTGCTTTGAAATGATATCATACATTCATTAAAATTTCTGGATAATTTCCTTTTTAAATTCGCTAAGAATATCCATTAACGAGTTCATGGTTTTAAGTCTGTATTTATATCTGTCAACATTATTCATACGTTCAACATTATATGAAAAATTTTAAAAATGTATAGTCAAAGAGATTTTGTATAAGATTTACGAATAAATAATAATAACCCAGCTTGCTTAAATATTAGATTAATGGCGTACGAATTAATAATTTATTTTAATGGAAATTAAAAAACCGAGCAGCTTCAACTAACTTGAAAAATATTTACAAATTCCGGCTTCCGTTTTCATTATTTTTCTTCTCGTATTGTATACAATTCAAAGTTTGTTAGCATGAATTTGGCTTTGTTGCGTTAGATACTCAATCAGAGTTACCTTGGTAAATGATCGATATGGTTGATTAAAGCTTGTGCGCGGCATCTTGATTAAATTGAGGTAAGGTACTTAACCTAATCAAGAATTATTTTTCACGCGGTATTGGAAAAGGGATTTTTAATATTTAAAATAAAGTTCATCAACATTTTCGAAATTTATAATGCAAATTTGTTCATCGACGGTTTCATAGAATATTTCATAGTATTGAATAAAACAACTTTGCGACAACCACTGAGCCAGAAAAATCCCTTCTAAAAGCTTGCTTCGATTTAAAAGAAGTTTTGAAAATTCGACAGCTCGTCGGCACATACGTTGTAAAAATTTTAAATATATTTGACATGATTAAGTTGACAGCTTTTCTTATTTTTGATGCAAACTTGGCTAAAAACAGCAAAAAAAAAAATAATTGACTGTTTGGTTTAAAAAAATAATTTAAATGGAATACCCTGAATCCATAGTTGAAAAAGGTAAGCATATTGCTCATTTTCTTCAATAACGTTATAAAAAAAAAAAACTAAAATTAATTCAATTATACAGAATCATTTGTTCTATCATTACTTAGTTATTATCTATTATATGAAAATTTTGGTGATATTACTTTTCTAATTTAAAAAATAGTATTTGTTTTTATTGTGACGTTATTAATGAAAACAAATGTGTATTTTATATATTTACATAATTAAATATTAAAATAAAATCGTATTTTTAAAAATACAGAACATTTAATTGAAGCAGTACGATGCTTCAATTAAACCTGCTACCTGGTCTTTGGGACATGTAGACTGCAAATTATAAAAATGTACACATGCGTCAACGTTTATGGATGGAAGTACTAACCCAGTTGGGTAAGAAACTTCGTAAGACTTCATAACAGACTATATTAAAAAAAAGAATATTTTAGGAATAAAGCACACAAAAGAAACCGTCAAAATGATTTCAAAAAAATTAGCTGCGTTAAAGTACAAATACCAGCAGTGGATCCAAGGGACTTCTGCATCTGGATCGGGAGGAGCTGCCAAGGAGTTTCCCTGCGCGCGGCTATTTTCATTTCTCAATGACTCCATGAAACCAAGGAAGTAAGTTAATCCATATTTTTTAAACCGTTCACTATTAGAAATCTTTATAAACTAATTGATCTATTCTGTGCTATTTCAAAAATTCTAGGTCAACATGATTATGGAACTCAGTCGAAATTAATGTAGAAGAAGAAAGTAATATTTATATCATATGAATAACTATGATAGCTATATATTTAAACGTTTTATTTACAGCAAACACATCAACAGATATTTAGGCAATTCACAGTTCATGCTAATTAAGGTTTAATGTACTATTTCAGAATTGTGCTATTTTGCCTGTTAATTTTTTGTTTTTGTTTTACATGTAAACACAAGTTAAACCAGTGTGTTAAATGTTGCCACTTTTGAACATGCCCTAAGGCATGCTTTTGTTATGTGCTAATGTGTTATTTTGTGAACAGCTGTTTTAAGTGAATCAGAAAAGAGTTTGCTGGTAAGTAATTTTGATGAAGTTTTCAATAAAACTGAATATTAAATTGAATTGTTTAAGATTTAATAGAATCCAAAACATCTGAGCTGCGTGATTCCAGCGCAATTAATAAATATGGATCCAGCAATGGTAAGTTCTTTCCGCTTAACCTATTTTATACTGAATATAAATTAAAATCATTTTGCTTTGCTTTATATAGAAACGCAAGCGTCAAACCAAAGCCCCTTACATAAAGTGGACAAAAGTCGAAGAGGAAAAACTTCTCAGTTTTCTGCGAGAAAATGTTTTTTTCGAAAAGCCAACTGCGCAGAGGTTTTACAGGCGTTTCATGGACGAAAATGGCATAGAGTCCGACTGGTGTCTTATACGCTCCAAAGTGCGTAACTTGCGAGCATCCTACAAAAAAGTGAAAGTCTGGCAAGACTCAACAGGTGCCGGAGCTTTAAATGAAGGGGAAACTATTGAAGGCATAACAGAAGCTTATAACGTTTTGAACACATGACTTATTTATGGAAATTTTTACTTTCAGACGTCGTCCTTAAGAAATGTCCATTTTTTTATGAGCTTGAAGATATATTTGGCTATAAAGAGCCAAGTGTCAATAATGCCTTAATTGACACTGAAATAACCGTTGTGGCCGACCAAAATCATGAGGATACAACCGGAAATTTCGAAGAAGTTGAATTCCTTGAACTTGAACCTGAGATTGAACTGGAAAATATTAGCGAAATAGATGTTGAGGTTTCAGAGACTAGCGCTGAAGTAATTCCACAATGGTCAGGCACACGCGAATCTGCAGGCATTTCTCGTGCACTCAAGTCCCGTAAAGGCATCTATTCGCGCACAGCACTGTCAGATATCATGCAAGTTCAAACGGAAGTAATTGCAATGAAGAAAACAAATTTTTCCATGGAGTTCAAGTTGAGAGAGCAAGAATTGGAGCTGCAAAAGGAAAAATTTTTGTTTGAAAAGCAAAATCGAAGCGAGGAGCTACAGCTGAAGGAAAAGGAAATTGAAGTTCACATTCAAGAAATTCATATGAAAGAAAGGATTGCTATGAAGAAGCTGGAATTGAAGAAGGAGATAGAAATGGAAAAACTTAAACGTACAAATTGAACAAAACACAAAAACATTTTTGAAGATTCTTGCACTGATGGACACAGTGCGATTCATAAAATGCAGACTGATTTTTTTATTTCCTTGCCAAACATTTTGTTTTAAGTTAAAATAGAAAAGAAGTGCCTTATACGTTTTATTTATTTAGTTATGAAATACAGCATAGTGTGTTTTCTTAAAAAAATACTTCATGTGGGTATAATATACCCAAATATTATTTTTGAAATGTTTACATTTTGTTATTATTTTTAAAAAGTGAATAAATGATTAAAATGTTAAATGCTTTGCTGATTATTGAAAATGTATGTTGCTAACGCAGTCCGACGTTCAGGCACTGATTGCATGTCAGGCGGATATTCTGGTTCAATATGAAAGTTCACATTTTCTGCGTGACTGTAGTCAATAAGAATATTGTGAAGAATACAACAAGACAGAATCCATTTGCTTGCCTGGAAGTGACTTTGCTTATTGTGCAAACGAAATCTGATTTCTTTCAGGCTACAAAAAGTTTCCTTCAACTTTCCTATGCAATTTTCAACGCGAACACGATGTTTTGAAAAGTATTCATTAAATCTATCCCGAATTTCCCTGGAAAGTTCATTACTGTTTTGACGAAACGGTGTGATTATGTACTGTGATAGTGGATATGCTGAGTCTGCAGCAATAAACTCGTTCTCAGACAAAAAATTTTGCGGTGCAATCCCTAGAGAAGACTGTGAGAACATTTTGGCATCATGCACGTTTCCATGGTGTCCAATTGTTGCCTGTCTAATTCTCAGTTTGTAATCACAAACGATTTGCACTTTTATAGCGTATTGTTTTTTGCGGGAAAAAAAGAGTTCATGGTTTTGAGCTGGAGCCTCCGCCATTCTTATTTCGGTCCCATCCAGATACGCTACACATCCTGGTAGTTCAAACATAGTTGCAGCAGCAATCGCCTTACGTTCTTCCACTGAAGGCCAAAACAAAAATTTGGATTTCAAATTTATTATGGCACGAATTACCCTCTGCGTTGCTTTTACTATAGTTCCTCCATCACCGACACCAAATATTGAAGCGACTTTTCGTATGGATGAACTGTCTCCATTGCCTCCTAGACGAAACAAAGCAATTTTTAGTTGCAACTCAACTGGAAGTTGCGGAATATTGTTTTTGTTTTGAAAAACAGGATCATCTCTAATCAACAACAAAATGTGGTCGAATTCATCTTTCGCACAACGTAGCATCTGACGCATTCTGTAGTCATCGAAATTATTGAGCACCGTTTTCACCCAATGTTCACACTTTGGCACGTGCATATGGCAAGTTCGGCGACTTGCCAAAGTAATCGAAAACATCACTCCGAACTCCATTATTTGGTCTTCATCGTCATTGCCTGTAAAAAACAAAACATAGCCATAAATTCAAACGGATAACGTTAAGGCCAAATACTTACTCGAATTATTAAACAAAATATTCGCTGATCTCTGCAGACACAATCCACCCAAAATCTTTTGTTTCTCCCCCATGATTGAGTCAGCTTTCAATAAAATCAGCTGTTTTGAAACTACAAATTAAAACTTTTCGCTTCAGTTGTGCTCACAGTTGTCAAAAATTAGTACATTAAAATATTAATATATTAAAACATTACAATGAACTGTGAATTGCCCAATTGTATTTGAAGACGTAAATTTTCTGGATCAATACACATGCGAACTAAGAAGAGAAGACGCTGAGCTATATTTGCAAGGTAAATACTATAAATTATAATAATAATAATATATTATATAAGATGTTTTGTAATGCTGTATGTACACTTGCTATTTTATTTCATTATAAAAATAGTTTGGATATATTTTGGATATAAATTGGAGAGCAGTTAAAGAAAGCCGCCGATGTAGAAACAAAGAAATCAAGCACAAGAATAATATCGCCAGAAGTAAAACAAAAAAATATTAAAAGAAAACAAGAAGAATGTTTTGCTCTTGGTATTTAATGTTTAGCAAACGCTAATGTTTCCTTAAATCATATTAAATAAATTATTTTTTTTTTATTTATTTTAGAAAAACTTTAAATAAAACGAGAAAACATCGAATTAAAAAAACATTTTCTGTCTTCAAGAACACAACATGGTTCAACTGATGCCAAACGCTTGTTTTGTGACATGCTCTATGCAGATCTGAAGGACATGAATATGGGAAAGTTTCGTGCTGTAAGATCAAAAATTATTAAATTGGTCAATAAAGTGAATGCTGATGACAGCATGTAATTTCTTGAAATTTTTTTAAAATACTTATTTTTTAACAAAAAACATGTTAATCAAGCATGTTCTACATTCCACTTCCGAGTAGAAATGAAATTAAATCATAATTAAATTTGAAATATGCTGTTGTATACATCACTGTTTTCGTTTTGTATTTTATTTAATTTATTAATATAATTAATTTTATTAACAAAAACATTTATATATAGTACACCAAATATCGAATTCAATTATGATTTATTTTCACTTCGACTCGGAAGTGGAATGCAGAACATGCCGGAATATTAAATTCAATTTTAATAATTATTAACTAAAATACCTCATTAATTCTTTTAAACATATCGATTCAATCCCTTAAAAGTTGACCAAAATAGTTTCTTAATTTATATATCGGAACCTAAAATGCAAAAAGTCGTTACAACACTTTTTAAGATTTTACTGAAGGCAAAAAACTTTCTTAATTTTTCAAGCGCTTGCACTGAAGCTTTTAGAATTTTGTTAAGAAAAACGTCGTTTTTAGTTGTAGAAGTGTAAAATTTTGGAGGAACATGTATTTTGATATGGTGCATCATATCAATCAAAAATTCGATTTTGAAATTTTTTTTGTTACGCCTTTTTGTATTTTAGGTGACGATATGCAATTCTTTCTTGAAGTCAAAAATTTTTACTTTATTGAATTATTTTCTTAATTTTGTTTTATTTTTAAATACTTCATTATTGTATAAACTAATACAATTTACTTTTATTAAAATATAATTTCTAAATATTTGAAATATTTTAAATTGTTTTTTGTAAAAACAATTAAAAAGGATATTTGAAATTTAATATTAACATTTAAGTGTCTTTTATATATCTGGTTGCGATATTGGTAGTTCTTAGTATAATTATTAGCTGCGGTACAGAATCAGTATTTTTACCAAATCATAAAAATCTTGACTGCGTTTAATAAGTAAGTTGCTCTTTTTCAGCGTATTCAACTTGGAAAGCCTTGGCAAAAACTCCAAATGGTATAATCTGACAAGTCCTTGCAACTTAAGCCCTTACACCACGTCAAGGTGACTACCACGTAAGGGTCCGTGAACCGCTTGATACAAGACAGACGCTCACTACAGACGCACCTAACCTGGTGAACAGACGCTGCTTTTTACTTCACTTTTGAGTTTTGCCATACACTGCGTCCCATTGCCAAGGAACACTTCCATATCTAGCACAGTATTCCATAAATTTCCTTCGTGTTTCCTTAGCTTCGGAGTAGGCGTTATGCTTTCCACTTGCTGGAAGCTGTACCATATTTGAAGAGTGAGCTCTCCATTCACCTTTCTTTAAAATTCTATTAATATCCCTATCAATAAGATCAGGAGTCACGTATTGCGAGCACTTTTGTAAGCGTAACCAATTATGCAAGCAAACGCTAGCTGAAACGATTTTTTCTGTAGTTTCTACTTTTGCAATAAATGGCTGTCGGAAAATACGCCACTTTGCTGTCAAAATACCGAATTCATTTTAAACGGCTTAGTCTAAAAATAAAATAGAAATCAATATTGAGAGAAAACATGAAAGTAAACAAATATTATATATATATCTGTAGTTATTCGCTCATTTACATTCATTGTAGTGTGCGAAAATGGCTTAAGAAGGGTCGTTTCTAACGGAAAAGCATCGTCGCCAGCGAAAACATATGGAAGTTTTTGAACCTTTTCACTGACATCGGATGGCTGTGGTATTCTAAAATGATATAAAATGTGAATAATTAAAATTGCATTTATTTATTGTAGTTTACGGTAGTTTTCTTGAGTAATACAGCTTGCCGAAATTGCAGCGTTGGAAAACTCCATTATCGCTTTCTTTACCTGCTGTTCCAACCTCGCACATTATAAAACAGTAATTGGCGTCACTTATCCCCATCAAAACAATTGAGAAGTTTTTTATAATTGTAATACTCGCTCCCCGAGCATGGTGGCGCCTTTAAGTAAATATTGTATAAAAGTTGTAAACATTTTTTAAGCATTTTACCTGTATTTGAATATGTTTCCCATCTATAGCACCAATACAGTGGGGAAACTGCCACTTATTTTGGAACTCCTCAGCGATTTTTAAAAAGAATGATGTTGACATTTTTTTAAAAACAGTGCTCTTTAACAAAGCTGCAATTGCAGAGCAGGTTTCCGGAATAACTCTGTGAACCACAGTTGGTGAGCATTTGAATTTTAGCGCTATGCCGCGCTGTGACTTGCCATTTGCCAAATATCTAGGTATTCACATGGATTATTATTTAGGCAGGTTACCTTTTAGAGTAAATAATTATTTTGGCTCCCTTGTCAACCACTTTTTTTTATCATAGGTGCCACGAGACCTAATATCTCTTCAAATTGAGTAGCACTCATCCTGACATAATGATAGAACAGCTGTGGATCACTCATTTGAAGTCTAATGAAGTGTATTATGCGCACCATCTACGTTGCGCTCTTGATAAAATTGCCTCACCCATGAATGGCGTTATCGTTTTAGCAGCAATGGTTCGTCGTCTTCCGATGATGATGAAGAACTTGAAAAAATAATTTCCATGGCCGCGGTTTCCTCGTACTCGAAATTGTTCATATTTGCTAAGGATATAAGACAAATTATTGGTATAAAAAATAAAATAATCATGAATGATTTTCATCAGATCTTGCACAGTTTTATATTAATAAGTCGCAGTTAATTTCGACATGGTAGCTAAGGGAACTATTATCATTATCTCAACTTATTCCTGATTTATCTAACCCTGGATGGTTAGATTCCCAATTGGACCCGGTAGGTGACGCTATGATTGGGGAAACAACAATAAACTCCTAAATTGATCATATGATTCGAATTAAAAATTGTGTACAGAGGTTTTCAAGTAAGACGAGTGTTTTTGCGCCATTTATTTTTACATATCCTTAAAACTAGAGGGCGCTGCAGTACACAACTTTTACAAAACTAGAAAAACTACTGAATTGATCCTATGATTACCGTGAAAATTTGTATTCAGAGGTTTTTACGTAAGATGAGTGTTTTGGCTCCATTTATTGTGACCTATCCTTAAAATCAGAGGGCACTGTAGTAAAAAAGTTTTAAAAACCACAAAAAATCCTAAATTGCTCCTATGACTAGCATGAAAATTTGTGTACATAGGTTTTTAGGTACGATAAGTGTTTCGGCACTTTTTTTTATCTATCTTAAACACCAGAATGTGCTGTAGTACAAATATCTTACATAATCATCTAAATTTCCTGAAGCACTCATGTGGTTAGCATGACAATTTGAAGAAAATAGTTTTCAGGTACGATGAGTATTTTGGTTAAATCTTTTTTTATCCATAATATATAAAATCTCACTTTTATCCTCTTATTATCCTCCAGCAAAGCTGGTAACCTCTTTTGTTAAAAATTTTTTATAATGCAACTTTCTACAAATCAAACTCCTTGCGTTAGCTTTGGTGAGGGCAGAATAATGTCTGTCGGGCCAGCTAGTTCATTATATAGTACTTGGGTGACCGAACTTAGCTCGGCTTCCCACCGAAACCTATTTTTTTCCTTTTTGATTGTATATCGATACAAAAATTAATTTTTTAAAGCTACTGTAATCAGGAATTTTCCGCACAACATTTTTTCGTCACAGTTTAAAAGTATGCATAGCACCATTAAATGTACGTAAGTCTGCAGAAAGATTATTAGTCTATAATAAAATATAAACTTTTTACCGAATAAAATAATTTTGGCCGCCATAATGCTTTCTACGCTACCACATAAAAATACTCGGAAAAATTAAACCTTATACATAGCAAAACACAAGTTATGACTAACGCCTCGATACTAAACAATTTTTTTTTGCAATATTGAAAAGTGTTTAATTTGTCCCAACGGTCGCACAGTGTTAAAATCAAATATACTTGAATAGAAACTATTTACCGTATAGAAAAATTTTGGCCTCCTAAATCGGTCAAATATTCCAATGTGTGCTGCTAAACGATTTTTTTGTCCAATGTTGAATATGTTCCAATGGTAGTGCAGGGTTAAAATCAAATAACAAACTTGGATAGAAACTATTTACCAAATAAAATAATTTTGATCGCGTAAATCAGTCAAATACCCCAATATGTGCTGCTAAGCAAATTTTCTCAGAAATGAGACCTAGTCAGACCGATTTTTCGTCTTCGTAAACCCCTATACTGAAAATTTCATCGAAATCGCTTGGGCCAATTTCGAGAACTCATTTAAAAACAAATAAACAAACAAACAAATATTGCTCCTTTAATAGTATAAGATTTATTTATTTTACTTACTGAATATATTATTTAATTAATAAAAGAATATATTATTTTCAAAAAACAATGAAAAATTTTCACATATGTCAACCTTGCTATAAATTAAACCACATATATTCATCACTTTTATAGGAAAAAATTTATGATATGGGATACTGGAGGATAGTAAAAGATCACATGGAAACGCGGCTTTAATGCTCTTAAAAACTATAATAAGTAAAAAGTTAAGACAAGAATGTATAGATTGAGTGAAAAAAAAAATAAACAAAAACAGAAATCATTAGAGAAAGTATTTAGAACAAGAGTATAAAGATACTAAAGAGTAGAGAAAAAAGATAAAATAGATTGCCTAAAATAACCTCTCCCAGTTCTCTACCAGGTTTCCCTAAGCCTTCGTGGTAGAGAATTGCACAACCTAATGGCGTTGAGGAAGAACAGTTGAAAAGATATTAGTGAGTTGTGCCTCAGAACTATTAAAACAAGGCCTTTTCTTTACATACAAAACTGGAGTTTTTCATAAAGATATCCAGGTGTTTTCTCATGAATTAGCTTATGCAGGTACATACAGTTTCTGGCATTGAGATAAGCAGTCAAGTCCAGGGAACGAAAATAATTGTTATTTTGCAATTTTCAGATGAAAAAGTCATAACGAAAAAGTTGCCGGAGGACTTTTTTAAATATACCATTATTATCGTAATGGCAACAGCTTCGCGAATAATAAACGCCTTTTAAATTTTTGGCTGTTAATATAAAATAAATATTTTTAATATTCGCGAAGCTGTTGCCATTACGATAATAATGGTATATTTAAAAAATATACATATAAAATAAATAGTAACAGCCAAAAATTTAAAAGGCGTTTAATATTGCGAAGCTGTTGCCATTACCTTAATAATGGTATATTTAAAAAAGTCCTCCGGCAACTTTTTCGTTATGACTTTTTCATCTGAATATTGCAAAATAACAATTATTTTCGTTCCCTGGACTTGACTGCTTCTTTCAATGCCAGAAACTGTATGTACCTGCATAAGCTAATTCATGAGAAAACACCTGGATATCTTTATGAAAAACTCCAGTTCTGTATGTAAAGAAAAGGCCTTGTTTTAATAGTTCCGAGGCACAACTCGCTAATATCTTCTATTAAAATTAACTGTTATTTTTTGCCTTTTATTTTTCGGGCAAAAATTACTTACTTTTGACTTTTATTTTTTAGGTCAAAAATAACAGATATTTTGTGCCTTTTATTTTTTCGATCAAAAATATCAGGCAATTTGTATTTTTTCAAAGGCTGAATTAAAAAGCTTTAAAAACTAAAAAGTTGCTAAAGTTGCTAAACTAAAAATAGCGCAAAATGTGCGCGATGATGAGACGATAAAAATTGCATAAAACTTTTTTGGCGTTCAAGTGGCCTTTAAAAAAATTCAAATTGCCTGATATTTTTGACCGAAAAAATAAAAGGCACACAATAACTGTTATTTTTGACTAAAAAAATAAAAGTCATAAGTAACAGTTATTTTTGCCCGAAAAAATAAAAGGCATTAAAGGCTGTGTGTCAAAGGGAAACTTTTCAGTTGTGGTAGGATAGAAAATATCAAGTTCAATAAAATTTGTGTGTTGAAATAAATTTGTCTTTAGTACTGTGTCAAATGCACGATGAAATTTTGACAATTACAAATTTTGACGTTTCACAATTCGGTCGTGTTTTAGCGCAAATATTTTATTTAATTTGCATTTTAATCAATTTGCGACATATTTAATTCTGAAGTTTGTACTTGCAACTTAGTTCGTAAACTTGTAACATTGTAAACTTGAGAAACTTAAAAAAATAACATAATAATAAAAAACAAAACGAAAGTGCATGAGTTAGAGTGGCCTCTACGCTTGAGACATGCTGAAATTGTGCTTCTGAAATATTGGAGAGTGGACCAATCTATTGAATTGTGCTGCACTTGCTGGTGCTGCTCGTGCTGCTGGTGTGCTGCTGGTGGTGACACTTGCAGGACGTTCGCCAGCAAAGAAAGCCAATTTAACTTTGCTGCACTTCCTGACGCACTTGGAGTTCGTTGGCTCACATACACGCACACACGAAAGCAAGCACTTTCGTTTTTTATTTTTATTATTTTGTTATTTTTTAAGTTTACTATATTACAAGTTTACGAAATAAGTTGCAAGTACAAGCACACGATGCGAAAATGCAAGATTGCGAACTTTCGCATCATTCCAAAAACAAATACATTGGAAGCAATTTTACAACTCTTCTTGAATTAAGCACTGCTCAAACCAATTGCGAGAACGAAGTTGCCACCTGGGTAAAATATTAAAAAGGTTAAGTTCGTACGTAGATTTTAATAACTTTTAATGATTTTGAAATAAGGTGGCAATATATTTACTGTTCATTCGACATTTAATATTATTGCATAATTAAGTTGCAATATTGCTGTTCACGCGTTAGTGCGCAAATTATCTTGCATTTTCACTCTCTTGCAATTCGCAACAACCCGTGAATACCCCTGATGTGTTGTTGTTTTTTTTCTTTATTTTTGAGTGTGTCAAAAATTCGCTTTCGATTGTCAAAATTTGTAGTAGCCCCTGGGGCTAGCACAAATTTTTACAATTATATTCACCTCACAAATGCCAAAAATTGCTCTACCAACTGTCAAAATTTGATCATCTGACTGAAAAGTTTCCGATTGACACACAGTCAAATAACTAGTACTTTTGTCGGAAAAAATAAAAATTAAATGATAACTGTTAATATCTGACTTTTTTGATAAAAACCATAACCGGTACGGTACCTGGTCAAGTCACATCCAATTATTGCATTGCAGAAACTAGACAGGTGACCAAATTTACGAAGGCCATACACATAGCATGTGGCATAATTAAATGCAATTTGAAGTTTTAACTGGAAGGAAGAGTCAAGTCTTCCAAGAGAATATACCACCTCAGAGTTGGTTATCACAGGTAGAATAAGTTGTATAACCAACTTACGCCTAATACTAACTGGAGTCATGCTTGCAGACATTCTTAAATTACGCAATACATAATAAACTTTTTTGACAATACTACTAACATGATCAGCACATGAAAGCGAAGAATTAATATAGAAACCAAAGTTTACAATTTTCGACACAACAGTTACCTTGTTAGGACCAATAAACAAATCAGGGACATCATTAACACAAGTTTTACCCCTACAGATAGGAAGTACATATGATTTGGAAGAGTTCAGAAGAAGACCATTGCTATTTGCGCAGTCATTAATGCTATTGAAGTCCTCATTTATTCTGCAATACAACTCATCAGCCAGTCCAGTTCTTCTAGATAAATGCATTTGGACATCATCAGCATATGCATGGATAGAAGCATGACTGCCGACAGAAAATATATCATTTATAAATATAGAGAATAGTGTTGTGATCCAGATCATGCCATGTGTATGAATCACAACCCTCAACTCATTGGAGAGATTATGGTAAACAAACGTCATATGTTGTTTACCGGCGACATACTATGCAATTATTTGCGGCCAGGGTCAACGAGCGCTGATGTAAACAAACAAAAAAATCACATGAACACTGATCTACCTCAACAACAATTTGGGCGCTCAGCGTTCATATAATTTTTTAACAGCGTGATTTGAAACTTTAGGCCAGTGAATAAGAAGAGAAACAAACAAAACATAAAAACAACAATAAAGTGTAGTAAAATCGGTTTTTTGCTGTGCTTGAAACTATAAAATAGAATTAAATAATATTATATTGTTGTTTTTTACATGCATATATTTTTGATGTGCAAATTTCTGTAACTTAAAGAATATGTTTTCGCAACGTGACCCTATTTTTTACTTGCGGAACAAGCTGGTGTGTTTGTTTTGCAAAGTAGAACATGGCATAAAGAGAATCTAGACCAACGAAGTTATGGTGCCAAGAGCAAAGAAAAGCTACCTGGCACAATTGTAGTTAGCATCAATGCTAAAACAAATGTACGTATGTATATGTAGACATTTTAAAGAAATTGTAATGAGCATCAATGCTAAAACAAATGTACGTATGTATATGTAGATATTTTTAAGAAATTGTAATGAGCATCAATGCTGAAATGTATGTACGTATGTAAATATTTTAAGGTATTTCCATGACATAATATTGAAGAGGTTTAGATAAAATTATTGTGCAAGATTGCTTTACGCATCAATATTACAAATAAGAACCTAGGTGTTAAGTGTTAGTATTTTGGAATACAAAAGTTAGTTGTAAAAAGTAATATAGAGTGATGAGAATGGCTCGAAAATAAAGTTAAATCTTCAATTAAAAGGAAACTAACTAGAGATTTTTTCAATTAAAGGAACAGGGAGAAAATGGATAATTTTGGTAAGTACGCTTTCGGTTTGGGAACCACTAAAAATCCGCATTAACTTAAACCTATCGCGGCAACCTCACGGCTGCCTACTGAATGGCATAAACCACCATGCCTACTAAACAATGAGGTGGTTAATATAATAAAAATTAGGGAGACTGTAGGACTTACGCGTATCCTCAGCGGAGGATACAACAATTTGGCGCAGCCGGTAGGATGGTTATTTCCTTTTTATGATTATGTGGAGTTATTCAGTAGCTTAATTCAGTAGAGTTTAAAAAGAATAAAAAAAAATATTTTAATTGATTTTGGTTACAGAGTTTTATCAATACGTGAATGCGCCAACAGAGGAAAGGATAGATGCCTTGTTCAGCAAGTACGAAAAACAATTGCAGGAACAGGAGTGCAAGGAATACGAGCCGGAGGGTGCCTCCCGACAACATCCAATCTACGTTCCAACGTCGAAGGCAGCAGGTCCCAAGCCGTTAACCATTGAGGAGTATTACCGGCGGATCGGGATTGGAAATCGAGAAGAGACGCAACCATACGTACCCAAGAGGCCTAAACAGAAAAGGAAGAGGGGAGGAAAGGCGTATAAGCAGCGAGTTCAGCGGGTGTTCCTACATAAGGAGTTGAACATGGCGACTAGTGCGGAACAAAAGGAACGAATAAGGCGGGAAATCAGGGACACCAGGACCTAATAAATGTAATAAGCGGATGACTATAGACCTCATTCTGAAGGTGATTTACAAATAATTAAAATAATAAAAAATGTTTATTTTCTGAAAAAGAAAAAAATATATATTCTCAATTATATACTCAACAAAATATATATATATATATATATATATATATAGTCAATACAATCTTTATGTTGTTGTTTTCAAGGAACACGATAGCTCTGCTTGCTTATGTTCTTTTCAAGTGGTTTCTCGTTCCTTCGCAATCGAAGTCTGGTTTTGTGTAGAATTTACAGGATAAAAGTTATTTGTAGCAAATAATAAAAAAAAAAATTTCTAATGAGTTATTTTCAATGGATAGTACGGTTGAGGTAGACGAGTGCATGGTAGGCGAGTGCAGTGGGGAAAAATTTGACAAAAGTAGAGGAGGCGGATGTACTGTTTGACTTCATAGATAGCTTTCACGAGCACAAGAGTGTTGCTCAGGCGAAAAAATTGGAGGGGTATAGAAAAGATTTCGTAGCTCTGAGAACGAAGCTCAGGGAGGTTCTCAAGAGCAGGGAGGTGCTCAAGAGCAACAGAGAAAAGGAGAATTAGAGAGAGCAGGGGAATTAGACATAGAAAACGAGAGGTTAAGAGCCCTATTAAGGAGATAGGACATTTCGGCGGACCTGATAGACCGGTTGATTGCTCAACAAGACAGGGAGGATTTCGAAATAATAGATCAGGCTAACGCTAGAATCAGGGAATTACAGGTGAAAAACAGGCATTTGGAAGACGAGTTAAGGTTAGCAGCGGAGACATCCCTGTACCATAAGGAATACACGACTAAGGACACTCAGATAGATACAGACAGAGACACTTATCATAATATCTCGTGCCTTTGTTTTCGGGTACCGAGTCACCGGCGGAGGTTTATAAGCTTATACAGGGATGCGATCTAGCTGCAAAGACAATGAAGGAGGCAGACATGGCCAGTTTTATAGAATGCATAAAGCTCCGATTACACGGGGATGCGTTCGAGTTATGTAGGTCCAGACGATTTGACAGAATTGAGGATATTTTTATACTGATCAAGTCAAATTATCTAAGGGCAACTACTTATGATTCGATTATAATAGAATTGTCCAAGCGCGAGCAGGAATCAGGCGAGAAGATAAGTGCGTTCGCACGTAGGTTAGGCTCAATAGAGGCTAGAGGTAGAGACTGCATAGGGGACGACAAGACATTGCTTATGCAGTTGTGTAGCTCAGTTCTAACGGCATTTAAAATAGGAATAAATGATTTGGGTATACGAACAGTCGTGTTATATAACAGAAGCAGAAATGTGGCGGGGAAGAGTTCTCTGAGACAGACATATGCGGTACAAGAGAGAAATGAAGTTCAAGAGCTGAACGATAGGTTGGGACATGGGCTAAGGATAAGAAGTATGGAACCAATGGAAAGGTTTGTAAACAAAGGAGGGTCCAACGGAGGTGAGCGGAGGCATGACGAATAAAGGATGAATACAAAGTGTTCATTTTGTGGTAAGCAAGGTCACACAAGGGATGAGTGTCTAATTAGGAAAAACACGCCCTATTGTGAGAAGTGTCACGAGTATGGCCATGACAAAGGGTGGAAATGTGCAACGCCATACGTGCCAAGGGAGGATAAAAATCGGGGGAATAATGGTGGTAGGGCCTTTTAACGATAGCCAAAAATAATCCATTCAAGGATAATGTTATGGGTACGAGGGTATCCAATAACACAGTAGGTAAACAACAGCAAGTGACATGACATGATATGAAAGTTTGTTATAGTAAAATGAACGTAGAGAGCAAGCAGGGAAACTCCATGCGGGTCAATCTACGCCAATAGATTGGAATCCCAATACAAATACGAAAAATAGGCAAACCAGAATGAATATCTGCTTTAAGAACTATGAATGAGTTGTCATTGCCAAGGAAAGAAAACGGGATGAATATCCATCATATGTCGAACGGGGGTGTAGAGCAGTTGTCATTGTCAGCTATAAAAATTGGTTGTGCTGAGATAAAGAGCAGTGTAAAGTTGGCATCAGATATAGCAGTGGATAAGTGGTCATTGTTATCAAAACGGGATGAAATAAATTTTTGCCATAAATTTAAAAGGAGGCCAATTGTAGGTTTAGAATCAGTAGCACAATTTGTTAGTAATATCAAGGAAGAGGATAAGGTGAACACAGAATGGTTGACTCAGAAGGAAACGGGAGATAAGTTGTCATCGGCATTAAGGGAAAATGGGATGAATATCTATCAAAAGGCAGGGGAGGCTGCCAGCATTAGGTCCGAACAAACAGGAGAGAACCATAGGAATGGGAAACAGGGAAGCTCCCAAGTATTGGTAGACGAAATATGGGAGGACACATTGGAGGAAGAAGATGGTAAGGACAACCAGACAGGGGTTGAAAATGGAAAGGGGAAGAAATGTGTTGGAGCACAGCATATTACAGAACAAGAATTTGAATGTAATGAGGAAAAGCAAGGAAGTGAACTGGGGACCGCTTGCAAAAATGTGGTTAGTTCATTTGCACAATTAATTATAATGGTACTTTGCGTGATGAATTTATGGATAGTGGAAGTTATAAATAAGGAAGAATCAAAAATAAAAAAGGCAGTCCATGGGACAAGGACAGGATTATCCAGCGTTAAGACGGGATTAACCAATTTCTACTCCGAATTATTGGGTCTAACGGAGGTGTCATTGAGCCGATTGAAGACAAACGGGCGTCAATCGAATTGGACTTTTGAGAAAAAAATGTGTGTCCAGCGGGGACTGCAGTAAATGATGTGTTCGTACAGATCCCTTGCAAGGAATCAAAAAACAGAAAACTCGTTTTACTTGTAGATTCCGGAGCGGATACTGGTTAAGTTGGAGTTTGGTTAAGAGGAAGTCACTAGGTTCGTGTGAGAATGTAAATAAAAGGGACACGAGAGAGTTAAGCGGGGCATTCGGAGGATATGTCAGCACATTGGGCTCAATTGAGATTTGCCATTCATCGGTGGATGAACTGTGTTTCACATTACAGGTAGTAGAAACGGAACAAGGTATTCTGGCAGACGGGATTCTAGGAAGGGACAATTTATGGAATCATTTAATAACAAACGCGGTGGATAAAAAGTTGATATTTGCTAGCCGGGGTCAGGGCAAACCAATTAAATTGCCACTAAAGTCCATAGACGAATGGGGTAACATTTTGTATGCTGAAGATAAAAAGATTAAGGCAAGAACTATAACGTTAGTGTCAGTGCGGGTGAAAACCAAGATACCAGAAATAGTTATTCACAAACAGGAATTAGAACCGGGAGTGTATTTGGGGGACGCATTGGTAGAGGTTAAGAGGAACAGGGTTGTCGTTCCAATTTTAAATACGACAGAAAATTAATTTATTTTAAAGGCCGATTTTGAGCCAAAATTTTCAAACTACAATAAATCTTCAAACAACGGATACTAGAGAAAGAATAGATAAATTGTTAGGAACTGTTGGATAAAAATTTAAATAAGAGGAAAGATCTTAAATTGAGAGATTGTGCATATCATTTCATGATATACTTTTGTTAGAGGGTGATGAATTATCATTCACACCAGTTTTAAAACATGAGATACCGACTAAGCCAGGACAGGCAACAATTAATCAGAAGCAGTATAGATTGCCACAGACTGATAGGGAAGAGATAAATAAGCAAGAGAACAAACTACTAGAAGAGGGGATAATTTCTCCAAGCAAATCGCCTTGGAATTCTCCTTTGCTGCTAGTACCGAAAAAAGTGGTAAGGACGGACAAAAGAAATGGAGGTTAGTTATAGATTTTAGAAAATTGAACAAGGCTACTATAAAGCAGGTATTTCCAATTCCACGGATAGATGAAATATTGGATCAGTTGGGTCATAGCCGATATTTTTCAACACTAGATCTTGCCAGTGGGTACCACCAGGTTTTGGTAGATAGGAGGGACAAAGAGAAAACAGCATTCAGTACAGAGATGGGACATTACGAATTTAATAGAATGCCGTTTGGTCTAACAGGTGCCCCTGCAACATTTCAAAGAATTATGAATCATATCTTAACAGGATTACAGGGCTTAGATTGTTTTTTATATTTAGACGATATATTGGTTTACGGGAAACATTTAGGAGAGCACGAAGAGAGGCTTACGAGGGTTTTCAACGTGTTAAGGGAAAACACATTAAAATTAAATACGGAGAAATGCCAGCTTTTACGTAGAGAAGTAGTATATTTAGGACATAAGTGTTCGGAACTAGGAGCATTGCCGGATCCAGGGAAAGTAGAGTGCGTAAAAAGGATCCCGGTACCCCGGAACCGAAAAGAGGTACAGGAATTTTTAGGTTTAATCAACTATTATAGGAAGTTTATTTCGGACGCCGCGAAAATAATATTACCGATAAATAAATTACTTTGGAAGGACGAAACGTTTAAATGGACGGAGAGTTGTCAAAAAGCATTTGAAATATTGAAAGAGGCGGTTATATCACCACCAGTCTTAGCATACCCGGATTTTACTAAGCCATTCATACTGACGACAGACGCTAGTAATGAAGCACTAGGGGCGGTATTATCACAAGGAGAAGTTGGGAAGGACAGACCAATTTCGTTTCCTAGTAGGACACTTAACGATGCCGAAAAAAGATATTCGACAATAGAGAAGGAGTTTTTAGCAGTAGTGTGGGCAACAAAGAATTTTAGGGCATATTTGTTAAGTAGGCATTTCAGAATATACACAGACCATCAACCGTTAAGGGGAATAGCAAATTTAAAGGATCAGACATCTAGATTAGCGAGATTTAGGCATAAATGATCAGAGTATGACTTTGAGATAATTTATAAGCCAGGGAAAAAGAATCTTAACGCCGACGCTCTAAGTAGAGTACCACATGGGAGCGAAGAAGTCGCACTAGTGCAAGCTCGTGGTGAAGCAAAAGGGGTTGAGCGCCCGCTTAACATATTATATATGGATTTGATTGGTATATTACCAGAATCGATTCTGGGGAATAAATACGTTTTGACACTTCAATACGAGTTCTTGAAGTAAATGAAGGGTATTGCCATACCTAATGCGGAAGAAATAACAATTGAAAACGCTATATTGAATTTCAATGTTCCTAGAACAATAATCACTGATAAAGATTCAAGTTGTGCGTTTAAATTATTTTCAAATGTTTGCAAAAGGTTGGGAATCCAAGATTTTCAGATTATAAGGAACCATACAGTATCACCGAGTTCAGTAGAACACAGCAGTACGAATTTTGTTAGGGAAAGAATATCAGACTGTTTGTTAAAGTCTGATGGAAAGGTTCCAGGTTGGGAACAAGGGTTGAAAGAAATAATAAATTTACAGAATAGTAGATTACAGGTTTCAGCAGCAGGGAAGTTTTTTCAAGAATTACACTTGCCAACGCCAGAGTTAATAAGTAAAGATGTAAATATGGTCAATACACGATCAAAGAAGAAGGAAGAGGGAGTTGAAAACGAATTAGTTCAGGAGGAGATCAACAGAGTTGATGAGGATATAACGGGAAGCAGAAAACCAGTAGCAATAGAACTGACAGACCCGAAGGAGATAGAAACAATAATAAAAGATTTTCATGACTCAAGACTTGGGTGGCATCAAGGGTCTCTTAAAACGTATTTGAGAATTGGGCAAGAATATAGATGGAAGGGCATGAAGGGCCAAATAAGAAGGTACGTAGCGAATTGTAAAAAGTGTCAGCTGAACAAAAGTTCAAAGCTAACGAAGATGCCAATGGTATTAACAGAGACACCACAACGGCCATTTGAAAAGGTGTACATGGACATGGTAGGAATTTTACCGGAGACTGTTTCCGAAAATAAGTATATTTTGACGTTTCAAGACGATTTCTCAAATTTTATTTCTCAAAGCTACCGAGTACGGTAGCGAAAGCATTCTTTGACGAAATAATTACGCGGCACAATACACCCAAGGTGTTGATAACGGACAATGGTTCCACAAAGTTATTTTCGGATGTGTGTAAAATACTAGGAATTAAGAAGTTACATATAACGCCATACCACCCGCAAGCAAACGGCTCTTTAGAACGTAGACCCTTGGCGGAATATTTAAAGAGTTTTGCAAAAGAGGACGGGTCCAACTGGGATCAATGGTTGTCTTCAGCAATGCATGTGCATAATAATACACCACATTTATCAACAAAAAAACGCCGTTTAGAAAGCTATACGGGTTTGATTCCGAAATGCCTACAAATTTAAAGAGAAAATGTGGGCCTGTATACCCATCGAAAGTATTGAAGTATCAAATACAGAGGGCGCACGAGTTGGTGCGAAAGAATCAAGATCATGTGAAGAGAATATAAAAAAATTATTATAATAGTAAGGTAAATTCGGTAGACTTTAAGGTGGGAGACAGCGTACTCCTTAAAAATCAGTTGAGGAGAAATACGAAACGAAATAACGAAATTTGGACAGGTCCGTTTGAGGTTAGAAGTCCCGTTACCACGGAAATTTTGGTGAAAGGAAAAAACAAGAAGATGCATAATAATTTGCTGAAGTTGTTTCATGAGGATTAGAAATGGATATATGGTAAAAACAAAGATATAGAAAATTAAATTTATGAGCTAGGATTTTAAGAGAAAATAGGTTATAAGAAAAGACGGATATAACGGGTGGAGTATAAAAGTTGCAGATTGGGGAGAAGAATTATAGAATAAATATATGGAAGAATTCTGTTAAAACACAAATAATTAATAATATCATTTCTTTTCATTATTAGAAATTTAAAACAGGCTGTTTTGGACATGCATTATTTTGATTACGATACAAGGAGTTTGGATGCAAGCAACGAGAATACAGCATTTGGAACAAACACCGATGTTTTTTGAAGACGTGAATACGGCACTGTTTTATAAGGTCGAATGGGTGATCTTTACGAAATTTGAACTACTTAAGCTAAAAGAATTTCTGATGGTAACAAAGAAGATGCAGGATAAGACGAAACAAATGTGTTTGGAGATGTTTTTGAACAGGGCCTTAGATACATGTACAACCACATTTAGGGAAACGGAAGTGATTATTAAAAATCTTTTAAGGAATGATAGGAGTATCCAGCAAATATTTCAACACAGGCGGATGAGGAGGTCGTTGGATTTTGTTGGTGAAGCATTTAATTGGGCGTTCGGGGTCGTGGATAAGAAGCACGGATACCAGATATTGGAGCACCTGAACGACCTGGAACAACGGCAGACGAAAACGTACGAGTTGATGGAACATCAGATTACAGTGATGGCGAACAGCTACAGACAACTCGCTGAACCAATTAGCTCGATAATAAGAGAAGTGAAAATGTTGCATGATGAGTTAATCAGAACAATAACTAATCAAAGAACAATGGGGGAGAAACTAAATAAAAGAATAGTTAATATAGAATATACTCTGAAGACACTGGAAGTAAAATCAAGAATAGAATCGAATTTGATAGAAGTACAAGGACAGCAATTGGCAGAGTTGGCGATTATTGACGATTTGTACAAGGAAAGACTAAATCCTTTGTTAATAATGTCAGCGGATATACAGACAGTAATGATGCGTACGAAAGTTGCAAGTAATGCCCGAAATATTATGCTAAGTGCGTTCGACATTCATAAGACAGCGAGGCTTAAGATTTTCCCAGCGGAAGGGAGCTTAATAATCGTAATCAAAATACCAATTCCGGAGGTCGACAAGTATACAGTAATAGCTGAACCCGGTGTGCTTCGTTACCCCCTCGTATAAAATAAAATTAAAAGTATTTATATATTTACAAAAATTTATTTATTTAATTTAATTATTGCAATGCTTCGCCTCTTTTTTTGTTGTAAACCAATTAGAATTCAGCACTGAATTGCATATTATTTGCTTCATGCTCCCCCTTTTTATTTTTAGACCAATCAAAAAGCAGCAATTACACAATCAGCTGTTTCGCAGTCAGTTGTGGGAGAATGAGAATGGGGTTGCCCCACTCTCTTTTTTAATTGACACGTATTATAAAATCAGCTGTTTTGAAGACAGTGGTGGAAGAAAGAGAATGGGGCTACCCCACTATTTTAATTAATATGCATTTTAAATTTGTGGTAAAGCCGATAATAAACGTAGTAAAAAAGTAGGTGCAGAAGTGTGCATGGTCGAAAAACATTATCATGTAATAAGTATTCCTGAGTCAAAGTTGAACGCTGTGAAAATTTAAGATCGGTTATCAGGTCCAGCCTCCAATATATCGCAAACAAAGGGGCGTGCTCTGCCCACTTTTCTTTTGGTACGTATTTCTATTCATGCCAATTCCATATATAGCAAATACTGCCGCCGTTGGTCAAAAAATGCCCAAGATATGACGATTTTAAATTTTATTATTTACTTTTTCGTAAGAATATCCTATTGTGAAAATTTAATGACTATCGGTCCAGTAGTTAGGACTATATTGCGATTTTTAATTTTTCTTAAAAGGGGCGTGGTCCCACCCACTTTTCTTCTGGTACGTATTCCTAATTATGCCAATACCATATGTACCAAATAGCATCAACGTAGGTCAAAAAATGCCCAAAATATGGCGATTTAAATTTTTGGGTTATATGGGCAGTGCCACGCCCCTTTGTCCAATAAAAACTTCATACAGCCTATTATTCTTTCCAGAGTCATAGTAAAATGCTGTGAAAGTTTCAGGAAGATCGGTCCAAGGGTTTGGCCTCCTATAAAGCACAAACAAACAAACAAACAGACAGACCGAAATTCATTTTTATATATATAGATTGAAAGCAGATTAATTATAATTAAAGTAAAATGGGGTGAAAAAGGGGGATTTGGTAATAAAAAATCTATGGCTACCTTACCTGTAGATAAAAAGTATATAAAACTTTAGGTAAATACATATTACAAAAAAGTATTTTATATAGCAAACATTGTTAGTGATATAAGTAAGTATCTGAATTAAAAAAGGGGGCCGTGAAGTGGGCGTGGTTCATAGTAATATGGTGACGTTAACAGTATTAAGAGCAATATACTACCAAATAAAAAATAATCCGTTGGAAGAAACAAATTTGTACAGAGAACAAAAAGTTTAAAACTTAAATTTGGCGTGAAAGGGTGTGTGGCGTAAGAAATGTTTATTTCTACCTCGCCTGGAGTACAATGTGTATACAATTTGAAGTAAATCTGTTAAAAACTATATGGGAGCAATTACATAATTTTAAAAAAGTGGTCGAAAAAGTACCCTATTAATCATGCCAGAGTCCCAGTTAAATGCTGTGAAAATTTCGGGAAGATCGGTCCAGAGGTTTGGTCTCCTATAAGATACAAACAAACAAACAAATAAACAAACACACATTCCATTTTATATATATAGATATAGGCCATACCCAATCCCGATAGCGACACATGAAAAATGGGATTCACTATGCAAACCAATCTTTGATTACGTAGCGGAGTCGGAAGATAAATTTAAGTTCATCGGGCTGACGAGTGAGGAGTTGCGTAAATGTTTCGTTCTAGGAGAAAAAGAGAACGCGGAGTATATATTATGCAAAAGAAACGGGAAAGTATTCACCAACAGTATTCCACTGTGCGAAATAAGGCTATTACAGCACAGATCAGACAAAACAGATGCGTGTAAACCAGTCGCGATCCCAGCTACTGCTGGTGTCATTGTGAGAACTGGAAAACCAAATACATGGTTGTTTAAATTTAGGAACACAGTAGTATTTAATGTCATATGTAGAAACAATTCGGATACCATTGCATTGAGCGGGTTTGGGATATTAAAAGTACAAATGGACTGTACAATACAGAATAAGGACACAATTATTCAATATGAAAAAACCCAAAGTATCGATATGGATATCGCTTTTAGTGAAATAAATTATGAAGAGTATGTAGAGAATTTTAGGAACGAGTGGAAGCACATTTTGGCAAAGAGGGTTAATAATAAAACATACGCACCAGAATTGTCAATAAAGATCACAAATCATAAGGATTTAAGAAAATTGTTGACGGAAGGAGAAAGAAGCTTTGAGGTGTTAAGAAACGAAGTCAGGCAGCAAGAAATAAATGAGGAAACGAACGCAAGGCATAATATGGTAAAAAGGGTGGGGATAACATTCGGTGTATCCGCAATGATGATAATGGAATTTTTGGGTGGAATAATATTATTATTAATGAGAAAAATGTGAAAGTCCCAGAAAGTAAGGATCGTAGCGGAGGAGACAAGAAGGGAACCAGTTCGACCAGCACCGGAACTACAGCTAGTGAGGAAGGCTATAAATGTATTAAAGGGAAAGAGAAGAGTGGAACACATGAAAAACAGAGACCTACCAAGGGTCCCGAGATCAGTAGGATCAGACGAATACCATAACAAGCTGGAGGGCCGACCAGCCGGGCCAGACGATGGACCTGAGGGTGCGGCACGTTGGTCCCCCAACTACGATGGTCAGCCCGAGTGATGATATAGCATACATGCTCCATGGGGCGGGCCATGTGGACGGTATGCTGGGAAGAGTATACTTTGCTGGTACTCGCAAATTGCGGTACGGGCAGATCGAATTACAGATTCCTCCCAGCAACATCTCGACAGTTCCCGCAGCCAGAACATAAGGTAGAGATCTGGACCCAGGTTCCATAGGGCGTCCAGGTAGTCTAGGGATGCTACGGGGGGGGGGATTGAAAAAGGTATTAGTTTAAATTAGTAAAAAGGATATCGTTTAACTACCAGTGTGAAACCGTTCATCATTAGCTGGGCCCTCATTGGGAATCGGCTCCGGTTCCGCGTAGTCCATGATACTTGAGGAGTCTGGGAAGACTCAACGAAGAAATTTTAGTGCGGTGGAAATGGCTGCTAGAATCATTGTGGTCAAGAAACGATTTAAGAATCAGCAATGGAAATAGCTAGTGCCGTTTTTATAGGGAAAATTCGCAAAGTCATTAAAACTTAGCTAGGTATTTCAAATATAAAATAAAAGTATCACACAAGCAATTTTTGCGAATGGTGTTAAACTGATTGAAATTCAAGTAAAGAAATAATGAAAAGAGATGTAAGCAGTGGAGGAATTATCTGTTTGTCACAGCTGATAACAAAAATAAATTACTCGAATCATGAGGGAGCCAGGGGAGGGCAGGAGGAAAAAATAAGAGTCCGGGGATAGTAGCAAGAGATTCTTAAGGGAAAGGCAATTGTATTGGCATCTGCAAAGTGAGTGTAGTAGGTACGGAAATCCTTCGCAGGGATCAAAGTCAAGCACAACGCATTCTACTTGTAGATCCCAAAATAGTGCCACTTTATTAATTTTGTGTTGGATTTGAAGTACTTAAATATTATTTTTTTTTAGAACAAAAAACAAATGAATTGAAATTTGAAAACGTCAAAGGAAGACACAGTAAAGCAAAATAAGTAAAATGATACAGAAAGCAAAGAGAAAAAAAATAATGAAAGAGACAAATTAATTTTAGTTAAAGAACATTGATAAAATAAAAAATTATTTTATAAAGACTTTACCAAGGATCTTAAGATTGGAGTAGTAAATATAAGAGCAAAAAAGTAAAATAAATAAATAATAAAACTTAAGAAAAAAAAGGTCTCACTAAGGGAAAATATTAAGCCAAGTTTTAAATTAAAAATATTGAATTATAGAAATAAAAATGAAAACTTAATGTTTTAAAGAACAAAGCAAAAGAAAAGCCTATATATAAAATTTTTGTACTTACTGTTTATTTTTTTTTAAGGCAAATGCTCTTACGCATAAAAACATTGACAAGAAAAATGAAGATTCGCATAAAAATATGAAAAAAAATTTTTAATTGTATTGAATTATATCAAAATTGAAAAATACAGATTAATAACAATGATATGTTAATGTCAAATACAATTAATTCATTGAAAATATGTACGTTAAAAAATTGTGTAAATAGAAAAAAAAATAAAAATCAACTTAAAGAGAATTAACGAAGATAGAAACTTAAACAAAAATCCTTGGAGTCGTATGTTGAGTTGAAAACAAGGTAAATGTGAAGTAAAGTTAAGATAAAAACAATATCAATAATAAATAAATTTGATATTAGAAAAATGTATTAAGATATAGAGAAACAGATTACAAATGCTTACACAATAAATAATACGTTAAGGGTAGAATCCATGTCGAACTTATAAGTTAAGATCACTGAATATTTTAAAATTTTTTAGAAAAAAAAAAACAAATAATGTAAGATGGAAATTAAGAATACAACATTTGAAGAATGCGGCAATATCAAGGATCTCGTATGCATCGACATAGCAGAAACACAAGAAGCGGAGGTTGAAGCAGGAACATTCACGAGGTATTCAAGTGAAGGAAGTAACGAAGACTTTTAATTATGTCTGAACCAGTAGAGAGAAATCCGTTAATGAACTTTTTTTGAAGTACAAGAGAATATGAGTTTGAAAGAATTACATCGGAGCAGTAAGGATTGATGAAACTGATTGCAAAGTTTCTTGACGAACATTAAGACAACACAGCAAATTGAAGATGTGTAGAAAGCGCAGACATGGAAACGTTGCATCGCAAATAATAATTCATAACTGGCCGCAGCTCATTCCTTTTCATCAGATGATTTTCGCAAAAACAAAAGTGTGCAAATATGTAACATTCTTCGGAATAGCTTGAAATTTTGTTATTTTTAACATTTTTCTTAAACATATGCTGGCAATTTTTCTTGTGGAGCATATGGCGAAGGAAGAGAATGAGGGCTTTTACGATAACACAAGTCTCTAGCACAACGAGGTTGTTCAACAATATATGGGGTCAATCAATAGAGTAACTGAAAGATTTGTTAAACCTGACACGATACAACGCCAAAAGTTCCGAGCATGCATATGGAAACAAAACGGGAAAGTTTACGCAACTTGGTACCATGAAACTAAAGAACAACCATTGAGTCACCATCAGTAGCAGTAGCACTAGAAGCGGAACAAAGATAAAGATACCAAGTGGAGCATAAGCGGAGCGAATCAACGGGGACCGAGTCACAAATGTATACAATACATAGGGAACTATTAAGATCTAATTGGTTTCAAATGAGGAAATTTTACATTTTGAAATATAAAATTGTTTAAGATATTGCAAAGAATTAAATAATAAAAAAAATTTTTTTTAATAGATCACGTTATTCAATAAGCGTAAAGACATATTCGATGCATAAGGAGCAAGGTACTCGAAAATTTAAACCTCATCAAGGCATAAATTTTCTGTTTCAAAGGGGGAGGAATGTTGTGATCCATCATGCCATGTGTATGAATCGCAACCCTCAACTCATTGGAGAGATTATGGTAAACAAACGTCATATGTTGTTTACCGGCGACATACCATGCAATTATTTGCGGCCAGGGTCAACGAACGCTGATGTAAACAAACAAAAAAATCATATGAACACTGATCTACCTCAACAACAAGTTGGGCGCTCAGCGTTCATATAATTTTTTAACAGCGTGATTTGAAACTTTAGGCCAGTGAATAAGATGAGAAACAAACACATTGGCGTCGGAAGCGGGGGTAAGGGGGGCAGTTGCCCCCCACTTTTTTAGCTAGATAAACAATTTAAAAGGAAAACTTCAAAAGTTATTCAAAATATCAGTTTTTTTTACAACGATAATATTTTTGTAGTATATATTTTCCTCTTCTTTCTCTCTTCTTCATAAGCATGCTTGCGGATAACCATTTTTTTTCTCTGTGTTTGCAAAAAGATAGAACAAAATCTAGAGTTTCTATTGCAAACCCACCACTTCAGTTTAAAAGCACCCTTAAGTATGTAGCTTAATGCTTTGTTGTAGTAATGTAGCTTAATTTTGCAACTCTGGTAAGAAAAAATTTGACATGTTCTTAGGGGCTTTCCATATAGGGCTGTTCACATTTCAAACCGCCATCAAATCGATCATCAAATGATTTGACAATTGATTTGACCAACAGAATTTGTATGGATTTGATGGCGATTTGACGAGTGTGAACACTTATCAAATCGTTGGTCAAATCGTTTGATGAAAATCAAAATTTTTTGATTTTTCTGCTGATTTGCCGAACGATTTGACCAGTGTGAACACTCGTCAAATCGTGTAGTAAGATTTTGTCAGTTCAAAAAAGTTTTCAACCTGTGCACATCGCGGCAAAAGAAGGAGCGGAAGAAAATAATATCAAAATTATAATAAATAACTGTTGCAAACAATTTATAATAATTTATAAAATAATTTCTTCTTCTTCCAATACGATTTTAATAACAAAAGGTATTAAAATTTTTCCGTCATCGCGATGTGCTTACTTCGGTGTTCAAGATAAAATGAAATTTGACGAAAAATTTGAAGAGTCAGAACACTTCTGTGGTCAAACGATTTGACAAAAGATTTGATGAGCGGTTTGAAATGTGAACAGCACTTATTGGACGACATGTTGTACGATAAGTTAGATGGAAAACTAATGGGACTATTTGATTGAGCGTTCGAACGATCCAACTTGTAAAGCAACATCATTAATTGCAAGCTCTCAAGCAGAACACATCCTGCTAATAGCTAAGCAACTTTTAGATGCCCTAACAATTCAGCAGTAATTTTACATAGTTGTACAATATTGCACAATCGGCAGAAAAAAACCGAAAATTTCGACTTTCGTTTTAGCTTACGCATGGTACTACATGTTGTACAATCTGCCATGTTGATCCAATGTTTTGGACCATGCGAAAGCCCCTACTGTGAATAAGCTGATGAAAATCCACCTAGACGCTTTGAACAAACATCAAATCCGGTTCCTTCAATATAGTTACCATTATATGATCGGCTACGAAAAGATTATTTCGAAATTTTTGATCTTCTCTCAAATGAGATAACGGCTAGATTCGATCAAACAGGTTGATATTTTACTTTTTTTTTTATTCATACCAGCTTCACTCAACCGATTCACTTTGATTTAACATTCGGTGAGTCGGTTGAGTGAAGTTAATGTAAACTGGCACTTTGTAAATCTTATTGTACATTTAAGCAGATCTTGACACTCTGGAATCGTTGGAAAATATTGTAATCGAAGCCTTCAACGGAAAAGTGCCTTCTGAACAAAATCTAAAAACAAAACTAGATCTTTATGCAGATGAAATTGCTGAAGCAATTGCCTGGCCAAACACCTTGAAATTGTAGTGGCATTGTATCCCAATTTGCGAAAAATTCGGATACTGTAAAAAAACTATTAAATGAAGTTGAAAAACTTATTGCTTTGCTTTTGACTGTGCCTGCATCAGCAGCTTCATCTGAGCGTTCTTTTAGTGCACTAAGACGACTTAAGACGTATCTTCGAGCAACTATGACACAGAAACGACTCACTCATGCAGCACTTATACACATTCACAAAGATAAAACCGAAGAATTGAATTCGATGGAGGTGGTGAAAAGTTTGTTTCTCGCAAGGACAGAAAGAAACATTTTGGAATAATTTAAATTGATATAACTTTTTGTACCTTATTGCATTTAAACCATGTAAAGATATACCTAGTCTTGCTTTATAAAAGCAACCATTATTTCTTATATTTTCATATTACCATATGAAAGATCCTTGATCTCTAATATTGAAATTGGAAGAACTTTTAAAAATAATAACATTTTAATGTTTTTTATATATTTTTATATTTTTTTTTATTTTAAACTAAAATAAAAAATTTGTTTATTCACATTCATGTTTCTTTGAAGAAATTTTGGTGAACTTTTTTTGCACCACCATTTGTACTGCCCCCCATTTGTACTGCCCCCCCAGATGAAATTAGCTTCCGACGCGCTTGAACAAACAAAACATAAAAACAACAATAAAGTATAGTAAAATCAGTTAAAGCGTTAAACGCGGAAATGCGAGCGGTGCTGTTTTTTTTGCTGTGCTTGAAACTATAAAATAGAATTAAAAAATATTTTATCGTTGTTTTTTACATGCATATATTTTTGATGTGCAAATTTCTGTAACTTAAAGAATATGTTTTCGCAACGTGACCCTATTTTTTACTTGCGGAACAAGCTGGTGTGTTTGTTTTGCAAAGTACAACATGGCATAAAGAGAATCTAGACCAACGTAGTTATGGTGCCAGGGGCAAACAAAAGCTACCTGGCACAATTGTAGTTAGCATCAATGCTAAAACAAATGTACGTATGTATATGTAGACATTTTAAAGAAATTGTAATGAGCATCAATGCTAAAACAAATGTACGTATGTATATGTAGATATTTTTAAGAAATTGTAATGAGCATCAATGCTGAAATGTATGTACGTATGTAAATATTTTGAGGTATTTCCATGACATAATATTGAAGAGGTTTAGATAAAATTATTGTGCAAGATGCGTAAAGCAATCTTGCACAAATATCAATGTTACAAATAAGAACCTAGGTGTTAAGTGTTAGTATTTTGGAATTCAAAAGTTAGTTGTAAAAAGTAATATAGAGTGATGAGAGTGGCTCGAAAATAAAGTTAAATCTTCAATTAAAAGGAAACTAACTAGAGATTTTTTCAATTAAAGGAACAGGGAGAAAATGGATAATTTTGGTAAGTACGCTTTTGGTTTGGGAACCACTAAAAATCCCCATTAACTTAAACCTATCGCGGCAACCTCACGGCTGCCTACTGAATGGCATAAACCACCATGCCTACCAAACAAAGAGGTGGTTAATATAATAAAAATTAGGGACACTGTAGGACTTACGCGTTTCCTCAGCGGAGGATACAACAATAGGAGGGTGCCAAGTATAGACCCTTGTGGTTCGCCACTTAAGACGTATTTATATCCTAACGACAGTTGACCAACTTTAATTTTTTGAGACCTATCACACAAATAACTGGACATAAAATTTAAAGCACTATCACAGAAACCAAATAAATACCTAAGCTTACTACACAAATGTTGATGGTTTACTTTACGGGGCATCTCGACAGGCAATAATTCATTCATTCATTGCTTTCCATCTGTCAATTGGCAATTTTTGCTAATCGAGACCACTCAATTGCCATGGTTGGCAATTCATGGCGAGCAATATTGCTTTCCATGTATTGCCAAGCAATGAGCTGTATTTTTTCTTGTTTGACAGCCATTTTTAATTTTTCTCCAAAATTTTAAATTATATCTATAAAAATCAAGTAGCGTGCAGAATAAATTTATAAAATAATAAATTTATATAATAAATGATAAAATTATATGTTGATTTCGTAACATGACAAAACCCACCCTTGAAATAAATTTATAAAATAATAAATTTATATAATAAATGATAAAATTATATGTTGATTTCGTAACATGACAAAACCCACCCTTGAAATATTGCCATTGCTTGCAATGGAATTTGACATATGGTAAGCAATGGATTATTGCCTGTCGAGACGCCGGGTTATCGAAAGCTTTTGAAAAGCCAAGCAGACAAAGTAAAATCAAATTGCCAGCATCATATTCCGGTCGTATATCGTCAATGACTTTAACAACAGCGGACGAACACTCGTGTCCAGACCGAAAACCCGATTGAAAAGGGGATAGCAGATTTTAATCAACTAAATGATTAGTTATTTGTTGAGTCATGAGTTTCTCACAGACTTTAGCTAATGGCGATAATATACTTATGGGACTAAAGTCGTTGACATTTATTGGCTTTTGCTTTTTTGCTACCGAAAGAACGATGGCAACTTTCAATAAGTGAGGGAGTATAGACGACATAAAACAAAAATTAATTATATGCGTTAGAGGACCAATAATGTATGGCAACAATAATTTTATAACTTGATGGGAGTGCCATCTTCAGAAATAGCATTAGATTTAATCTTCGATATGTTATTACCTATATCTAGTTCAACTACCGGAGAGAAGTTAAAAGATTGTTGCATGGAGTGACCGGATAGGGTGAAATATTATAATTAGAAGGAGCATCATTATCAACAAAAAAGTTATTAAGAACTTCAGGATCTAAAGTGCAGTCAGTGTTATTTTTATTACAAACTCCAAGTTTTTTATGTTGTTCCAAAGCGTTTTTGTTGAAAGGGATAGATCAAGTTTGGCCTAGAAATACCGAGTTTTAGTCTGTTTCGTTAAAAACGGCCTCATTCCTCGCTAGTCGGTAGACTTCCCAGTTATAAGCGCAAGGATTCCTTCGCCATATATTTCTAAGTTTGTTTCTTTAACCTTGACGAACTCTCGAAGCCTTCAGTTTACCGAAGCCTAGGCTTAGTAAACAGCTCAAACTGGTTTAAATAGAGATAGAAAAAAATTAACCCTTGGTATCACAATGGGCCTCATTGGCCTAAGTGTGTCGCGTTTGAGACTAACCTAACCTAACCTTATTTTTTTAATGCACTCAGAACATGTTGCGTAAACCAAGGACAAGACATATTTTGAACACTACAAGAGCGTAAAGGGACAAGTTTATAAAACAAATATTTTATTGGCTCCAATAGTGAATTTAGCCAACAATCATTAAATGATAACAGAGATACATCACGAAAAAAAGACGGACAGTTAATGTGCTTGACGAAATCACGATACGAGAAAGTATTTATTAGGTATAATTAACGCTCCCATCCGTTCCGTATTTCGCAGGACAGTCCTGTTTTTTCGAGCAAAGTCCTGCGTCCTGAGTAAGGGGCTCAAAATCCTGGTTTTTATTATTTTGTCCTATTTTTTTATTTTCTCCTATGCTTGCAATTTAGTCAACTTTGTTTATTATTAATATTATTTGTTAGTAAAATGTCAAAGTTTTCCGTAATACAGTTTTACTTTTTTTACGAACTTGTTAAAAGTTTCTGTACAAATTTTTTTCTTAAACTTGTCCAAATGTCGAAGCGGAAAAGTGTGTTAAGCAATCAACTTAAAAAATATTCATTCCTGGAAAAAATATTTATAGTGAGGTGTTCTGCTTAAAGTGCAAAGTAATACCTGGAAAATCTAATTAACATGCCATTTTTATAAGACCAATTTGGATTTTATTTTTATTTTTGTTATGTTTTCGTTGTATTAAAAAGATTTTGAAAAGTTGTTGTATTTATATAAGATTGAATTTTATTCTTGTTTTAACAAAATTACATATTGAATACAAATACCTAATATTAATTGATATTTGAAGCTTATGCTACAATTCTTATATTAAATATTAAATTTGATAATTTTATCAATGAAAATGCTTATTTTAATCTTTTGAACATACAAGTAATAATAACTTTTCGACTTTAAATTGCGTCCTGCGAAAACGTCCTGTTTTTTGCGAGACGTCCTGTTAATCCTGTACAATCTTAAAAACTTTGTCAATTTGTCCTGTTTTTGGCGAAAAAGGAGATGGGAGCGTTAGGTATAACTAAACGAAATAGATTGACATTTAAAGAACAGAAAATTAAATCGTGATCAGATATAAAATATAATTGATTTAATAGCGAAATTACGGATGGATCAGAGACAAAAATAGTCTAGAAGACTAAGAGTGGTGTTGTTAGAAAACCGCGTTGGTATGGTATCATTGACAACTGCTAAAACTAAGGACGATATTTTCTCATACAGTTGTCTTGGTAAATCATAAGACAGAATGTTGATATTAAAATCACCAGCAAAACAAAATCATAATCAACAATTTAATTAGACAATACAGAAAACAACGGCTCAACAGAATGACATTTATTCGGATTGTACACGCAAGAAACAAGTATTTTATTGTTATTGTACGATATACATAAACTTATATATTTAATTGCAGATCCGCAAGAACGACTAACAACATGAATTTTTAGATAATTTTTACAATAGATTGCGACACCTCCACCCTTTTTTGTAGAACGGCCTAAAATTTTGTGTAGAACGGTTTCTAAAAATTTTATAAATATTAATGTCACAAATAAAATCACAAATGTCACTGCATAGCCAAGTTTCCGAAATGCAAATGATATCAACTAAAGAGCTTTCAAAAATATATTTAATGTAATCCAGTTTGGCAGTTAAGCAACGAGCATTGAAGATAAACACATTAAGGCCACAGCGACTGTTTAAATAATATCTAAATTAAAATGTTTTGATTTTCCTTACCGCCACTGGATGATGAACCACTATAGCCCGACATGAGAATGACCAAAAAGAGAGATCATTGTAGGCAAGTAAGAAAAAAGACAGAAAAAATTAGGAGAAAAGTAATTAGATAGAGGATAGAAACAGAGAAAATTATAAAATGCAATAGAAAATAAAATAATAAAGCAGAATTTAAATATTTAAATATCAACTGCAATGGTATCCGAACCAGCATTGAGAATTCCACACTGTCGATGCGAATGCTTTCAGTATTTTTTTTAGTCCGGATAAATACAGTGCCACGAAACGAGAACGCATTAAAGATGCTCTTTTGATGTTTACAGGCAATCGCATCTTGCACAAGTTTGTGGCTTTCAACATTGAGGCTCTCATGACGAAAGATATTGTTGTCCAAGTCAAACCCTGCATCTTTAAGGTTGACTGCCGATTTAGTACGCCTACGGAAGTTCCTAAAAGCTTTCAAAACGCGATTTCTGTCAAACGTTGAAAAATATTTGATAATGAAAGCGATCAAGAAATGAAAATATTTGGGTGGCTGAAAGTCTACGTAATGGCATATGCGGTTAAACATGCTCTTTAGATTTTCATCATTAGTAAAAGGCAGGCCTAATAAGATGGCATCTGACGAGTAATCAGTAGTCTTGTGATTTAGAATACCGCTGCTATTGTTACTCATCTTTTCTCTCAACAGCTCAAAATCATCACAGTTAAAGCACTTAATTGATTTTCCAGCAAGATGATTTTGCTTTTCAACTCACTATGCTCAGATTTTAGAGCACACACCTCAGTCTCAATTTTCTTTTCCAGTTTGATCTCAACGTTCGTAATATAATCAGAAAGTTTCCTGAGCGAGCTGTCGTAATGTGATAGTAGCCGGTCTTCAAGCTGTCGAATTTCATTTTTTAGGTTCGCACACAGCCGCTCCTCCCTTTCTTGAAGCTGAGCACGAAGAGACTTAGACGAAAATTCACCACTCTTCAGTTTTGGCGTGTCATCATCTCTGTTGTTGTTGCGAGTGAAATGCTGATATAATTGTTGGCGGGTCAAACGTGGTGAAGGTGGCATCGTTATTAGTGTACACACAGTAAAGAGCGTGAGAATTAACAGAAGAGATGAAGAGTGTGGGTGGTACAGATGTGAAACACAAAAAAAGTAAGCAGCAGAGACACGGATGCTGACAAGAAAGCACAAGAACAGTTTGGCACAAGCGTGAGTCAGAGGTTGATCGTTTCAATAATTGTTTTTCCCTTTCTTTCCGTTTATGATTTATATATGTTGATCTTATTTTCTTTTTACCGCAGTAATTTAGAACGCTTTTCTATTTATGCAATATTTACTTTAAAAGTTGTGTTAAAATATAGTTTTGCTTTTATTATTTGTTTTTATTTAATTTCATTTAATTTTCCTACTATTACATTGAATTTTTCTCTTATTTTTCCGAGTCTCTATAATATTTTTCGATGTCGCTCGAAACGACTTAACTGTTTCCTTCGATTCTGGGCTTATGTTTTCTACATATCTTTCTGAATGAGGTGTACAGATATTTACAATCTCTTCAGATGTCAAATTCTTTGTTAGTATTTCTTTTAGCTGAGATGTACAGGCGTATCGAAAAATTTAGATTGTATTCTGAGAGGTCTCAAAAGTTACATATGGTGGTCAAGATCTCCCAAAAAATAATTTTAGGAAATAATAAGGATGTCTTCCTCTCCCGCAAGAACAAAGTTGTTTTTTACTAAAAGAAAAACAGTAAAAAATCACGATCTTAAAATGGTTTGATTTTTGTAAGAAAAACTACATGTCTTAAAGTAAAAATAAATAAAGACTTCAACCAACAATATCCTGCCAAATACGATGCCGCTCTTTATTTTTACCCACAAGGTCCTGTGTGAAAGATATTCGTTTCTAAAGGTGCACTCGAGGTAGCACAGAACTTTTGATTGCAATCTGATTGTCTAAATTTTGACGATTTTGATTATAGTGTTGACCATTGGCGTCCACAGGGGAAAACGGGGGGAAAGCGCCCCCTAGGCAGTGAAATTTTTTTAAATACAAATTAAATCAAAAAGCCGTAAGCTACAATTAAAAAATTTTACGGGAGAAATTTTAATTTTAAGTTGTGCTCAAACTTAGGGATTGTAGAACTTTTTTAATAAAAACGTCGTTTTCAGTTGTAAGAGTGTTAAATATAGCAGGAACATGTATTTTGATAAGGTGCATCAATAATTAATCAAAAAGTCGTCTTTGAATATATTGTAACTTACGGCTTTTTTGATTTTATAGGACGCTATTTTAATTATATATGTTTATATATTTTGAAGAGAACTCAAAAATACTTTTTTTAAGTTATATTTATAAATAAAGCTGAGCTAAAACATACATGCATTTTTGAATAGTATGTTGTACCCGTCGCAGTAATAAGTTTATTTATTTATTTATTTCCGTCTATGGATAAATTTACGATACCATTTCATTTACCCTTGTTTCACAAGCACTTTTCAATGCTTACATTCAAAAATTTTTGTGTGTAAATATTACTAATATTTGCGTCCATTCTACGAATTTTATTCGTAGTTTTCAGTCACGAATAGGATTCGCAAATTGAACGTAGTTTGGTACATATTACAAATATATTTTATTCGCAAGTAAGCAAGAAGATAGATTAGAGTTATGAGAAGTATACGCTTGAAGGCTCTGTGGTTGGAAACTTCTTTAATGTTATTCGGTAGAGAATTCCACAGTCTAATTGCACTGACGAAATAAAGCCTGCTAGAGTTTTTATAATGATGACATGGTATCAAGAGGTTCATACTTCGAGCTGACCTACAGAACTGAAGTTTTTCAAAAAGGTAATGTGGGCAGCGCGAGTAAATAATCTTATGCAGTAATAAGCAATTTTTCACTTCAAGATAACGAAAAGCAGCAACCAAGTAAATTTGTGCGGAAAAGTGACACATGGTCAAACTTCTTCAATCCATAAACATAACGGGTAGCATTATTTAGAGCAACTAGGAACTTGTGAGATGACCGTGAATCGAGATTGCTATAGACGACTTCCGAGTAAGTGATTATAGGCATCAGGCAGCTGCAATCGTTTCTACGGGAACAAATAATGCAGTCATTCTCAGGTCTCTTAATACAAAATAGACCTTACTCACGCAAGAGTTTATGTGATCTACACAAGACAGAGAAGTATTTATTTGGAAGCCAAGATTTTTAACCTTACTAACAACTTTTAATTCAACATTGCTAAGGAAGATTTTGGAAAGATCGAGATTTGATAAGGGGATATTAGAGATAGGTAAGACGTACGGTTTTTGTGGGTTGAGCTTAAGTTGGTTAGCTTTAGCCCATTCTGCTACATTGTACAAATCTTCATTCATTCTGACACATAGATCTTCGATTAACCCGACAGGTCTGGAAAAATAGTAAGGAAACTAGTAAGGAAAAAAAAACATTCTATCTGAGCTGGGTTTTGAACCACGGGATTTTAGCTTAGGGGCCACGTACTCTTGCAGTAGACTACGGCCACCTTGCAATCATACATTTCCTTATACATATTCGGTAATTGTTCAACAAACCAGGCTAAAAGATTTCGGTTGTAAATATTTTAAACTTAACTAATACTAAATAGTACGAAGCCATTAGTAAATACTACGAATGTAATGGAAGAAATTTCGAAGTTATTCGTACCAGAAATTGAGAAATGATATGGAATGATATCCCCATTAGTCGAAGATAATTCTTTGGAGCAACAGATGGTAATGGGCATTTAAGCCAATAATAACTTAAGCATATGAACTTGGACGATAAGCAAATTTATGTTTTGCAGTAATTAAACACAAGAAGAAAACAAAGTAAAATAATTTAAAAAACTAAATGTTTTCCCAAAAGTCGTCTTAAAATAACCGTTTTTCTATCATAAAGATGATCCCATTTGAATAATTTTTTAGTTTTTCGTAAACTTAATAAATTTGCTAACAATCTTGAAGCATTTAAATTTGAGAAAAATGCAGCGATCTAGGCGAGGGCAAAACTTCTAATTCAAAAGCAAAAAAACATTAAGAAACTCTGAATAAAATAGGTAAATTTTAGATCAAGCACTAATTTTTAAGAAAATCTGATGAATTTATTACTAACATTTAAATAGGAAACTTGATTTGAAACATTTATTTTATACTTCCTCAAATTCAGGTTCTTAACAGGCGTTACCTTTTTTGTATCTTAATTTTTTTGTGCACATTGAATTCCTACCGCATACATGTAATAAATGAATACGTTAAAAAGTTTAGAGTTTTTCCAAGTAATGAGAAGCTATCCACAGATTCATCAACTTCATCAAATTTTGCTTACATTGAAGTTTCCTTTCGTTCAGAATCTTTTACCCTTTTTGTATCTTAATTTTTTTGTGCACATTGAATTTCTACCGCATACATGAAATAAATAAATACGTTAAAAAGTTTAGAGTTTTTCCCATTTCTATTCCCATTTAAAAAAAAAACAGGATAAACAGAATAAAGGATACTTTTTCTTAGGTTCAGTTATTCAGTACGAGTTTAAGGGAAGGTTCTCCTAGATTTTTTTGAAAAAATCCATTTTTTTTTACATAAAACGAAAGTTACATATATGTAGAAGATATATGTTTGATATGTACATATATGTTAGATATATGTTTGTATGTCTTTTCATTTTCCCACAAACCATTCTCAAATTTTGCTTGTTTTTCGGCCAAATCCAAAAAAATCCAGGAGAACCCTCCCTTAAACTTTACTCTCATAAGGAAACACCTTAAACGTCAAAAAATAATCGATCCTTTTCGATTATTTTAACAGCTGATACTGAACTTACCATCTTTATGCTTCATTACAATTTACATGAAATGAATAACAAAAAGAGAAGCAGCAATTTTTCAAGTAAAGAAATTGAATTTTTGCTTGCAACAATAAGCAAATATAAAAATGTTATTGAGTGCAAGAAGACGGATGGAAAAATGTTGAAAAGGATTTCAACACCGAGTTCGGAGATGTATTCAGAAGTTGGGAAATCTTTAAAATAAAATTTTTCAACATGAAGAAGTCAGCAAAAAAAACTTAGCTCTAGAAAAGCAACAAATTTACAAAACAGGAAGAGGCCCGAAACCGTCAGCAGTAGTAATAGCTTTGGACAGCAGTGTAATTGAACTGTGTGATGCTGAGAAGCTGTTGGTATGGAAGCATTTTACAATGACGACGTCATATATAAAGAAGATATGTCTTTTTCTTTAATTTTATTTATGTAGCCGCAAGAACATAAAGTTTCGTTATATATTTTTAGACACTGAACCAATAACAGAAACATTTTTTGATGATAACCAACATCAAGCCATAGTTTAGGATGATGACGAAGATAGAGAAAGATTTGCAGCAATTTTGGAAAAGGAATCAGGTATTTTCATTTTAGCATAAGTAACCGAACTATGGAAAATTATTTTTATTTTGCATTTAGATAAGGGAAACAAGTATCCATCTTGGGTGAAGTGCACGCCAAGACTGTTAAAGGCACCAAAGAATGCAATATTAAAAAAAAAGACACTGTTTCGATAGTATCGTAAGTACAGACGTAGAATTCCTTTTTATACAGTAATAGAGAAAAATTCTGGTTTTTTATGTATATATTTCAAAACTATTTTAAAACAATTCATCTTCTAAATAAAAATTATTCAAAAACGAATTTTTTGTTGTTGTTGCCTTCTTCAAACTTACTTGATCTAAAAAGCTCACAATTAAATTTACGTTAAAATTTGTTTTGTTTATAAAAACTTTTCGTTTGATATATATATTATATATGTAAATGCTCTTTACTACAGGAAAAATAAATAGTTCTAATTTTTTCGATATTTATTTCCATTTATTTGAAGTAACTTTGAATTACATTTTGTTGTAACCAACATAAAAAATGAACATCAAATTCATCACTAAAAATATCAAACGAAAACTTTTTATAAAACAAAACAAATTTTTACATTAATTCTATTGTGAGCTTTTTAGATCAAGTAAGTTTAAAGAAGGCAACAGCAACAACAAATTTGTTTTTGAATAATTTTTATTTAGAAGATGAAACGTTTTTAAATAGTTGTGAAAAATATAAATGAAAAAACTGATTTTTTTTCTCTATTACAATATAAAAAGGAATTCTTCGTCTATACTTACGATACTATCGAAACTGTGCTTTTTTTATATTTTTTTATTGCAGTTGAAACTTTTTTGTTTATCTTTACCATGGTAATTTTTGTTGTATTGAATTTATGTTAATGTGAAAAAGTAACATTTTGTCGGAATTGTTTCAAATTTTAACTGGCAATACATTTTTTTGTAGCCACATACTGGCTCTCTAGCTACATGCATCTGTATTCTCTATTGCATTACAACCCAACAATCCATGAGTGTTACTGTGCCAGCTAAACGGTACTTAAAACGGCAGCGTCTGATTTAGTGGTATGAAAACGACATGTTTTTGTATCTTTAAACAGTTTTAATTTAATTGATAAGTTCTTTTTTATATTTATCAAGATTCGAATTTAAATTTATGCCATATTCGCTTGATGCGTCGTTTGTTCTTGTCTTTTTTCCCTCTCTTTTTTACCCGTTCGCCAAAAAACTCTGAAATATGCATTGAATCAGATGAGTTGCCGTTTATTGTTTAGTTTATTGTTGCAACTTAATAAAAACTATTTTAAGAACAGGTTACAATTGTTTAACAACAAATAAAATTAATATACAACTTGAAGTTTTCTATATGACCTTGTTATTTATTATGTTGATTTTCTTTGATTTAAATACAATTTCTAAATGTTTGATAGTTTAAATCATTCTTGATTTTAAATACAAATTCCAGTTGTTTGATAGTTTAAAATCGTTTATTGAGCTTTAGGTCAGGTAAGAACAATTTATTGCTCTAACTATTTAATCAAACAGATAACTAATTTATCAGCTAGTGATGTTTTCCTTTTCATATTGAAAATGTTGTTGTTGTTGTTTCTTTGGAAAAAATTCGTTAGAGCAATTAATTGTTCTAACTTGACCTAAAGCTAAATTTTATTTGCAATTTCAACGATTTTAAAGTATTAAACAACTAGCATTTGTATCTAAAATCAAGAATGATTTAAACTATTTAACATTTAGAATTTGTATTAAATCATAGAAAATCAACATTAATATACAACTTAATATATGGTACGCTTATATGAAACACACATTGCATAGTTTGCTGACAACGAAACGGTCCGCTTCAGTGCTTTTAAAAGTGCACACCGTTTTCAACCGAGCCGATTGGCCATCTGGGTAACAAAAAAAATTAAAGCAACTGATGAGTATTTATATATGTATGTTTTACATACATATTAATAAAAACAACAACAACAACATAAGCAGCACAACAGCGAACGACGTGATTACGAATCAAACAAGCAAACACAACAACAACAACAACCTTAAAAACAGCTACTGCAGCTAAGCAGCTTGTGCATTTCTCATACGAATATATGAATTTTTCATATTCTTTTGCTATTTTATTAGATATTCGTTTTATTCCCACTAAAACTGATATTTTTTCTTTGTACGATGAATATTAAAGGCTGTAGGTATACCCCAAAGTGTCAAATATCACTTTGAAAAAATTCGTGAAAATGACCCCCATACAAACCGCGCTGTAAGACGTAATTCTACGTCAAAAAACAACAGAAGTTTACGAAAGATGTTTGGGCACACACAAAAATTTAAAAGTTAAAAATTGAAATGGAAATCCTGAAGAAGGAAAATGATGCAAAATTTAAATTTTTGGAGAAGGAACACGAGCTGAACACAATCAAACTCAATTCAGAAATGTAACTTTTAAAAAAACAATTAAGTACATAAAACATATCGAAAAATCTGCTCAACGTCACACAGATCAAGAATACTGCTGCCCAAAGCTATTACAACTGACGACGGTTTCGGGTCCTCCTACTGATTTGTAAACTTGTTGCTTTTCTAGAGCTAAGTTTTTTTTTGCTGACTTCTTCATATTGAACAACTTTGTCTTAAAGATTTCTCAGCTTCTGAAAACACCTCCGAATTCGGTGTTGAGATTTTTTTTCAACATTTTTCCACGCATTCTCTTTTTCTTCACTCGACTTTCGATCCATATTTTTGCAATCAATTACACTTCTATATTTGCTTATTGTTGCAAGCAATACTTATTATGCTGCTTTCCAAAGCTTTAAATTTTATTTTCTCTGAAAATATTACAATTTTTTTAAACTTTCAAATGAAGTTATTTATTACGTTTTTTTTATTTGTATAATGTTGAGTTATTTATTTTCAGTAATTAATCTTACCGCAACAAAAACTAATAAAAAATTAATTTAAAAATTATCTCAATAAAAATTAAATAAAAATTGACTTAAAAATAATGGATATTGTTTTATTTTGTAATTTATTATGAATTCATTTAATTTAAATATTTGAATTGTTTATGAATAGTACCAAGAAAAATATTTCATGAAATGTATATGTTTTGGTTAATCTGAAACTTACAAAAAATTTAGTTTGTCAACAAATTTTTGAAATATTGATTAATTAAAACGCGTTTTTCTATGGCGTTCGTATATGAACTATTCCTGACGCGATTGTTATGAACTGAAATAACAACATCTATCGTTTCTGAAACTTTTGAAGATAATGCTGGTGTTTCAGTTGCGTTGTTAATACAGCAGATGTTGTGCAAAACTGCGGTAGCTACAATTATACTTTGCACTTTCTTAATATTAAGCCGAATACCAAGGAACAGTATCTTAAATCTTCCAAACTCCGTAACTTCTTTCTACAGTACAACGTGTCCTTATTTGTGATTCATTGTATAGACTTTCTTCGGGATTTCTAACATCTAATAATGGCGTCATCATAAAGGGTTTATTCGAGTACCCACTATCGGCTAGAACAATACTGTCACCAAACTCTACACATTCAAGCCGAGAATATATTTTTGAATTTATCAATATATTGGAATCGTGTACAGAACCAGGCCATCCAGGCCATCGAGCCACAATATTGGTTGTCTTAAGATTAGCATCACACATGGTTTGTACATTAACAGAAAAAATCCTTTTCAATTTCGATATATTTCTGCATTATTTCCGCCTGCAAATGAAAAAATCATATATTTGGAAATATTCGGATATATATGTACGGATATATATGTATGAGGATATATATGTATGTATACATTAGTTCTGTAACTCCCAAACGCTTAAACGATTTGAAGAAAGGTAAACTATCGCTTTCTATGAACGTGTTTTGCAGAATGTGCGATAACGTGTTTGGGAATTCAGCAGCAGAAATTTATAAGAAAGCAGTATTTTGATAATGCTATGCCTGGAGAAATTAATTTTACGTGAGTACAATCCAGAGCTCCAATAACTTTAGGAAATTTAGCTATTTCATAAAAACCTTTCTTAGTTTTCTAAAACTTTTCAGCAGTGTTTGGAAATGTTACAAATCTATCTTTTAGCAGCGCAATGTGGTGCGATACAACTGTCACCACTTTTGAAACTATTGACGGCGACAATTTATAAATATCTCAAATTGACATTAGCATACCTCCAGTTGCATAGACTCTCAATGTTATTAAAAACATTTTCTCTTCAGTTAAAGTGTTGTTCCTATAAAATGTAGTAAAAACTTTATATTGTGTTGGTATATATCTGAGTTGTGATGCTTTATATTTTGGGGACGCGCCACGGAGTTACGTATATAGCTCGTCAGCTTTAGTATATTTTGGGCCTAGCCGGCATTTCAAGGGAAATTCATTTGAAAAGTAAAGTTGAAATACTTCTCTTGTCTTAGACTTTAAATTAAACTCTGCTTTATTTGGTTCTTCTTTTTTTCTTATATACTAAAAAAAACAGTATTTTTCTTAAAGTTATTCATGCCAGTATTTTAGACTCCGCCCTTATTTTCACGATGGGTTACCAATCGATCCCGTTAGTCGATCGATTCCCAGCCACATTTCAATAGCCAACAACAACAATGTTGGCGTTGATAGCCTTGAAAATTCGGCAGGTCAGTTGCATTGGAGTAACATAATATATTCGCTGTATTTACTCCAATGCACTGCTCATATTGTAATTGCATTGCACTAACAACAGCGTTGTTGTTGTTGTGCTTGAGCAGAGAATAAAGTATCCAAACGATACAAGCAGCAAGAGGGGATGAAAACAATTCAGCACTTTAGAAGTGTGAATGACATTTGTTACGACATTTTTGATTCTTAGTGCCCGTCATAATTTTTGGGTTTTAAGTTGCATCAAAAATGTTGTTGGATTTTAATTTAATGTTGCACTGTTTTTGTATCGTTTGTTACGGTAATAGTGACTGTGTAAGTACACTACACCCCAATCCTCAAGCGAAAATTTCACTTTTGAAGTTAAATTTTTAAGATAAAGGGGAGTTCTGGCTAGTATGTATTAAAGTAGTTTAATTTGTCTAATATTACAAAATATTTTAGTTGAACTTTAATATGCAGTTATTTTATCTTATAAGTATACGGATTCATACATTCTTTCATTCATTTGTTTTAAGGTTAATTTTTGTAGTAACTAAGAATAATCTTAATATGTATGGTAGTAATTCATATATATTTATGCATTCGTATGTATTTTATGGAACAATTCTCGGATAATATTAGTGGTAAAAAAAAATATATATATAACGTAAAATTTAAATATTTAAATTCAAAAATATAAGTGTTTCTATGTTACATCTAATAATTGATTATTAATTGATAATGGCTTATTTATATTATTTGTTGTTGGAAAGAAATGTATTTACTTTAATAGTACAAATTTCGTCTAATTGTTGAATTTTTTCAACATGTTGTTGTGATACATTTTTAGTTTGTTATTTATTTCTATTATGGAATTGACTCCATTTATCTCTTTAATTACAAATGGTCCTTTGTATGGACTTTGTGATTTTTTTCTTTGTTCTAGTTTTACAAAAACTTGATCTCCTACTTTAAAATTTGAAACGTTTACATTTTTATCATACTGTGTTTTGCTTTTATTCTTTGCAATGTTTATTATGTCTGTAGCTTTGCTTAATGCGGTTTTTAGTCTTATTTTTAGTTCGCTTGAATAATCTTCTAAATTATACCGTGTTGTTGTTTTTTCAATCAAATCGCTTGGTAGGGAAGGTAGTTTTCCGAAAATTAATTCGAAAGGTGTATATTCTGTGTCGACATGTGGACTTAAACGTATAATATGGAATCCATTTGTCCCATTCAAAGTCGTCTGCAAATGATAGCAAATATTCATTAAGTGTTCTATGGTTTTTCTCTAATGAACCCAATGTCTCATGATGATAGGGGGTCGAAAAAATTTGCTTAACCTTCAGTAACTCACATATGTTTTTAAGAAGTTCATTTGTGAATTCTGTTCCGCGATCTGATTTTAGATACTTAAATAAACCGAATTTAAGTATAAGTTGTTCTACCAAAGTTTGTGCAATTGTTTTTGCATCCTTGGTTTCTATAGGATGAGCAATAACGAATTTTGTTAGTTGACATTGCATTGTCAGCACGTAGCGGTATCCGTTTGAAATCTTAAGTGGACCGACAGTGTCGATTTCCACTGTTTCGAAACTTGTGGTTGGAGTGTCCGTTATTTTCATCTTTTCTTTTGTGTGCCGAATCTGTTTATTTCGTGCGCATTTTTCACATGTGTTTACATGTTGTTTAATCATTTGTCTCATGTTTTTCCATGAGTAATGTTGTTTTAACTTAAGTATTGTTTTTTTGATTCCTAAGTGTCCCCCCTGGGGTGAATTGTGGAATTCTTTTATTAATTCTTTTTGCATTGTTTTGTTTTTTATGTTTCGTGGGGTCTCGTATATTAGTATTTTAAGTAATTTTTTGTATTTATTCTCTCTTTTATGCTGCAGCTTATTGAATTTTTTCTTAAATGTTTGTTTATCGATTATTTCAAACATGGCATCTTTTGCCTCTAGCGTTAGTTCTTTTATATTTTCTTTATACATTTCAGATGATAGTTTCTCCAATGTCGAATCTAGATTCGTTGGATTATCACCACATCGCACTAGTACGAAATCATCTTTATTTTCGACAATTATATTTTTCTTCAAATTATTTTTGTTTATTTCAAATTTTAAGCGTTTTATGTTCTTGACGTCAGATATCGATGTGCATTCCTATATGAAAAGTTGATCAGGCTCTTCTGAAATCATGCATCTCTCTTTTATAATTATATTCGCTTCATTTTCTTCATTTTGTTTAATTTTATCATTTTCTTTCATTTTCATACCCCTTGTTAAAATCAATGCTTTCTTTATTTTTTTATCCTCTTTTGAGGGAATTATTTTTTTTAATGTTGCTGAATCTATTTTTATACGCGATAGAGCGTCAGCGTTAGTATTTACTTTTCCTTTTTTGAATATTATTTCGAAATCATAGTCCGAAAGATCCAATCTTATCCTTGTCATTTTTGATGATGGGTTTTTATGGCTGAATAGTGACACTAATGGTCTGTGGTCTGTAACCACAATGAACTTTCTACCATATAAGTATGGCTTGAAGAAATTTATGCCCGAATGAATAGCTAATAATTCCTTTTCTATCACGGGTTTGTTCAAATCGTGTTTTTGAAGTGTTTTACTCGCAAACGAAATAGGAAGGTCGTTACCTATTTCTCCTTGTGATAAGATAGCACCTAAAGCAGAGTTTGAGGCGTCATACAAATTATATATTGTAACACTGGAGGTTCAATTAATTTTTGTTTTAGTGTGTCAAAAGCTTGTTGGCATTGTTCCGTCCATTTAAATGCTTGTGATTTCTTTAATAGGTTGTTTAGGCATTGCGCGATACTAGCAAAATCTTTGATGAATCGTCTGTAATAATTGCAAAAAGCTACAAAACGTCGTACTTCGTCCGCATTTGTCGGAGTCGGATAATATTTTATTGTGTCATGTTTTGATGGGTCAGTCTTGATTCCATGTTGTGTAATTAAGTGTCCAAGGTAAACTAATTCTGGTCTCAAGAATTTGCATTTTGCTGCATTCAATTTTAAATTGTATTTAGATAGTCGTTCAAAAACTTTAATTAGATTGTTGTTGTGGTGTTGTAGACTACAACCAAAAACTATTATGTCATCGACATAAAGAAATGCTTCTGAGCTTAAACCAGTTAATGCAAGCGTGAGCATGCGTTGAAAACTATTAGAGGATATTTTCAATCCGAAAGGTAGTCGTTTGAATTGATAGTGTCCATCATTTGTGGAGAAAGCTGTTAGTGGTCTGGACTTTTTATCTAAAGGTATTTGGTGAAAACTGCTTGTCATGTCGAGTGTGGAAAAGTATTTTGCTCGACCAAGTTTGTCTAAAACGTCTTCTATTCTTGTCAGTGGGAATTTGTCGTTAATTAATTTGTCGTTTAATCTTCTGAAATCTACCACTAGTCGCCATTTTTTTGTGTCATCTTCTGACTTTTTAGGTACTAGCAATAGTGGTGCATTGTAAGGGCTTATTGAGTTTTCAATGATGTCATTTTTTAGTAATTCTTGTACTTGCTTATGGATTTCTTCATTATGGGCGTGAGGTAGTCTGTAATTTTTTATGTAGGTAGGTGTTGTGTCATTTGTAGTTAATGTCTGTGTATAAAAGTTGTTTATTGTTAGTTTTCGTCTTCTAGATGGAAAATGTGTTGGAAATCCCTAAAAATGTCTGTTAAAGGGTGATTAGTGTCTACCTGTTGTTCTTGGGCTAGTTTTTTTAAGCGTGTTTTGTTAAATGTGTTAGTATGAATGAATTGAATGTAGTTAGAAAGTGGTTCTGTTTTTGGTGTTAATTTGGTTAGTTTAACTTCGGCGTTTGTTGTGTTCAAAAGTTTTACGTGACATTTACCGGTCGCTGGTATTATTGTGTTCGCTAAAAATACACCGGGTTGTATTTCATCGTTAAGAATTACACTATCCTCTTTTAAATTTAATGAAATGGGATGTAGCATTTCTGTTCTTGGTGGTATACGTATTGTGTCATACACGTGTTTATTAAAGTGTAACGATGTCACGATGTCTATGTCTTCTATTGCTATCGTCAATGTTTGTGTCTCGTAGTCAATTTTGCATGCGCTTTTAGATAAAAAATCTCTGCCTAATATTCCATCGGTTTGTATCGGAAAATTGTCTTCAACTGCGTGGAAATTGTGCAAAAGTGTTTTATGTTGAAAATCTAATGTTAAAGTGATTTTGCCTAGAGTGGTTATTTGTTTATTTGTTATTCCCGTGAGTTTGCATCTAGTGTCCATCTTCAAGTCTGCTTCAATGTTGTTTAATTTGCAGATAGATATATCTGCTCCTGTGTCGATAAGAAAAGTAAGTGGTTTTTTTGGAGTTATAACATTTTGCTATGATATAGTTTGTTTTGATATCCGATAGGTTATATATCCTTAATTTTGCTGTCCCGGATGACCTCCCTCGACATCCGAGCGCTCGTCGTTTCCCCGATTTTTAGCTTCAAAAGCGAACATTCTTCTGTTATCACGCTGGTTTGTGTTGTTGTAATTCTGTCTTCTATTCATATTTGAATTACGGTGTGCATTCGCATTGTTATTATTCTGTGCATATCTATGTGCATTATTATTGTTATTATTTCGTGAGTTTCTATATGTTTTCTTATTGTTTTGTGCATATCTGTATGCATTACTGTTTCTTCTATAGTTGTTGTTTAAAATTTGATTTCTATTGAAACTGTTGTTTCTTTGACCTTGGTTTCTTGAATTGTTGTTATTTTGATATCCGTTGTAGTTGTATCTTGTGTTTTTGTGTTGAGTGTTGTTGCGTTGATTGCTGTAGTTATTATTCTGGAAATACAATAATTGGTTGTTTGTTTTGTTATTATTTTCTAGCTCGAGTGCTAGGTTTGTTGCATCTGTTAATGACTTTGGTTGGGCAGCAAATATTGTGTTCTTTAGGTCATCATTTAAACCATTTTTAAATATGTTTAAAGCCTAAGTTTCATTCATCTTGATGATTACGGATTGTTGCGTTGCATCACCTGTTAGTTCTGAAATTTGTATGTTGTTTAATTCTGATATGAGAGATATCAATTTGTTTTTGTACTGGGTGATATTGTTGTTTTTTTGTGTCAAAGTTGACAATTTTGTGTGGAATTGGGATGTGGTCAATGTAGATTTGTATGATGATTTAAAAACATCCTTGAGTTGATCTAGTGTCGTTACGTTACTCGTGTTTGCTATAGTTGTGCGTACTTTTGTATCTAATTTTACGCTAATGATTAAGTCAATAAGCTTAGCTTTGTCTGCAGTGTTAAAAGAGTTATGTAGTAATTCTACTATTTTTAGATAACTGTCTAATTCCTTATAGTTACCTGAAAAGGTAGGAACAATTTTTAGAATACTTTCTAAATTGAAAGTTGCAGTATTCGTCATGGTTGCTGCAGTTTGTGGTGGAGTTTCTTTGTTAATAGACATTGAACTCAATAGAGAAATTGTTTCTTTATGTAGTAGATAAAATTGTTCAGCTAAACGAGCTGTGTCAAGATTTTGTGATATTGCGTTCAAATGAGCGTTGAAATTTTTTATGTATGTGTTTATTTGTGATGATTTGAGTCTAACAGTTTGTGAAGTGTAGCCCCTGTTAATGGACTTTTTTATACTTGCTCTTATTTGTTTCAATTGTTTATATATTTTAAGTAGAGTTCTCATGGAGTATGAAGTGTAAGCGATTACGTAAGCGATTGATTGAACTAAACTGGATTTTGCAAACGGTAAGTGTGTTTTAGAACATATTGTTTGCAGTAGTTATTTAATTTGTAACCGATGTAAAATAAAATTAGGATTACTGCAAGTGTTATCAAAGCTGTTGTGCTTATGGTAGAAAATTCTGTCTTTGATATAGAAGAACCTAAATTGTTTTCTATATTTTCATTTATCGTAACAATATGTAACTTTTTTTTTATATGTTTTATGTTGTCAGTAGTATCTTAAATACATAATGAATATTTATAAAAAAATATATGTTTTTTTAAAAAAACAAAATTTTATTAGTATTTTGAAAATAGCAGGTGCTTCAGTTTTGGGTTGTCTGTATTTTTCCTGTCTTTTGTGTATGTTGGATTCTTGTAGATAAAATTGTGGAGTGTTTCTGCTTTTTGTAACCTGTCGTTGGCGTCGTCTATTATATTTTGGTGTGAGTTAAGGTGTTCTTCTATGTGTTGTACTGATGCTTCACAAGCGAAACAGATTGTTGTAGTTGAGTTTGTTGTTGAAGATTGCATTCTAATTAATTTTGTTTTTTATTTTGTATTTCAGATCTTTAATTTTGCTAGCAATGTCCCTTTTTGTTGTCCTTTCACGATTGCTATGAGTCTATATAGTTTGTGGAGCTCTGCTTTCTGGCGGACGTACCTGCCCTTTCTAGTGTGTTTCCTTTTTCCCTGTTGGGGTTTAGGTTTTGGTTGTTGCTGTTTTGATTGTTGACGTTGCTTATATTCTTCTATTGTGAGCTTCTTTGGTCTAGGTATGGGTGTCGGAATATATAATGGAGCCTCGTCTGTGTTTGGCAAAGTTGCCGCTGTTTCTGAATATTTTACTTCTGTTTGAAACTGTTGTATTTTTTTTAGTAAATCATCGAATTTTTTATGAAATTCCTCGTTCATCGCTCATGAAAAGAAAATGTATTGATTGCTTAGTATTCAGAAAATTCGTCCTAGTTATTGAAGGTCCAGGGAAGCGGCAGGATCGCCATGTGTTGGTATATATCTGAGTTGTGATACTTTATATTTTGGGGACGCGCCACAGAGTTACGTATATAGCTTGACAGCTTTAGTATATTTTGGGCCTAGCCGGCACTTCAAGGGAAATTCATTTGAAAAGTAAAATTGAAAGACTTCTCTTGTCTTAGACTTAAAATTAAATTCTGCTTTATTTGGTTCTTCTTTTTTTCTTATATACTAAAAAAAAACAGTATTTTTCTTAAAGTTATTCATGCCAGTATTTTAGACTCCGCCCTTATTTTCACGATGGGTTACCAATCGATCCCGTTAGTCGATCGGTTCCCAGCCACATTCCAATAGCCAACAACAACAATGTTGGCGTTGATAGCCTTGAAAATTCGGCAGGTCAGTTGCATTGGAGTAACATAATATATTCGCTGTATTTACTCCAGTGCACTGCTCATATTGTAATTGCATTGCACCAACAACAGCGTTGTTGTTGTTGTGCTTGAGCAGAGAATAAAGTATCCAAACGATACAAGCAGCAAGAGGGGATGAAAACAATTCAGCACTCTAGAAGTGTGAATGACATTTGTTACGACATTTTTGATTCTTAGTGCCCGTCATAATTTTTGGGTTTTAAGTTGCATCAAAAATGTTGTTCGATTTTAATTTAATGTTGCACTGTTTTTGTATCGTTTGGTACGGTAGTAGTGACTGTGTAAGTACACTACAATATAAAACCAAATATAAAACTAGCAAGGAATTATATTCAGCAATTCCAGTTGTGTGGGATTTATTAATGATTTTCTATTATTGATGAAATCACTTTGTATGGGTAATAGGGCGCCTTCTTATGGGCGTTAAAAAATATGTGACAAAGTTAATAAACCCCCTACAATTGTACGAGCATGTGTGGGGGAATAAATATCGTTCGTTCCAAGTGTCGATGCAATTTTATACTTTAATGATGGTTTACTCACCAGGAAGTTTTATTTTTAAAGTGCTGTCCAATAAGTTCCAAAACGCTGTACGCAGACAATTTTGAGTGTCGAAATCTTTCAAATAACTCCTTTTCTCCATACATATAGGAAATATTCGGCCGGGAACGTACACTTGTCATTCTTTTTATAACTGTTCTATTTATATTTAAATTTTAAATCTAATTGTGATTTACGTGCTCACGTGGCTTCCTGATTTTAAAATTAGACTGAACACACACTATCACCTGGATTGGTGTGCCAGAGTATATCTCTTATCCCACACAAGTTTATGCCTGCGTTGGCCCAAATGCATATCCAATTAATTGGGATTTTGATTTGGCGGACATGAGATTTATCTCATTTCTACGAAGGTTCTTGGGTTGGACAATGGGCGCAAACCAGTTAAAATGAGTATAGTGTTTTGGATTGTTTTTGAAATCAGGATTGTTTTTCGAGTACCTTAAATTGATAAGCACTATCATATAATTCGATGTTGCTTATTTATATAGAATTAAATATACTTAAATCCTGTATACGTATAACTCGGGTATAAGTATTTTTGGAAGATTCCATATCTCCGGGCGAATCCAAAAAAAAAATCATATATTTCAACATCACTTATATTTTCTTCGTTTGAATGAATTTTTATTTCTTGTGTGTGAGTGTTCACACTGGTCAAATCGTTCAAGTCAGCAGAAAAATAAAAAAAAGTTGATTTTCATCAAACGATTCGATGAGTGTTCACACTCGTCTAATCGCCATCAATTCCATAGGGGCATTTCACACGTTGTCTGCTTGTCCGTCAAACATTGGAATTTTCGTCATTTTTTTCCTCTCTTTCAGTGTTTTGTCCACGGCATGTTACACATAGTTTTCTGTTCGATAATGGCGGAAGTTAGATTTACTACGTTTTTTCTACTATTTCGTGCAGGCAATGTTCCTTTATGCAATCGATTCAATAAAACGGCTACCCTCTATAGGTTTTTTATAACTGGTTTTATTTGCATTAAAAATTGATGGGTAAAATTCTGATCTCCGGGGGATAAAATTAATTACATTGGCCAATATGTATGCAGGAAGTGTATCCACATATTTAGATGACAACGATATGGTCACAATAAAAACGATTGTTGAGTTGATGAAACTCTGGATGGAGTTAAAAAAAAGTGAAAAAAGATCCTGCTGGATTAAGCCATGGAGAATTAGCAGACATAAGAATGGGATGATAAATTTATCTAAGGAGCTAAGATGCACTGATGATAAAGCATTTAAAATTTTTTTAAGAATATCTCAAAGCCGGTTGGCTTTGAAATTCATTTATGAACATTTCAGTAAAATTTCTACTCCAATTAATAGCCATAACCTTATCTCTAAGAATATTGTACATTTTAACGATTTAAACGATATTACAAGATATATGTATATATAAACAGTTTATTTGTTAACGACGCGGCTGTTTTGTATGACAAGCTTGATCTGTTATACTTTGTGTATTTATAAAAAAATACACAATCACTAAAAAAACAATATATTAAATCCTTAATATTACATTCACAATAATCACTAATAATATTCAGCTGTTCAGTTGAATCCATTTTCTGCAGCTAGCCGGGCATCATTTTGCATAATCGTCAAGTATTATTCTTCTTTTTATAAATAAATACCATTCAAGCCATGTATAGCACTAGCACAGTGCCGGCCAGCTTTGCACACTTGAGATTGTGTTTGTGCAGTAAAATATGAATTTATCTCACCTACAGAACGATAGGGATGCAACATGTTTGAAAACATCGATGTTCACTTGACAATTATCGATGCTTAAAAACATCGTTAATAAAACCGATGCATCGATTTTTGTATTAGGCCTAGTATTGGATTCGAAAAATATATGTATTATTTTTATAGATTACATATATTTTATTTACACTATGAAAGAAATAATAATTTCTTACAATGCATTGACGTAGAAAAATTTACAAAACCAAAATTTTAAAAAAAGGAATCCACAAAATTTCTGTATTTTGTATGAAAAATTTATTTTTTTTTTGTCATTTTTCTTTCGACTTCAAAAAACGGGTTTTTTCATACAAAACACCGTTTTTTTTTTATTTACACAGTTTATTATTATTGTTTACACAGTTTATTATTATTGTTTTTTTTTTAACTTTTGTGAGCGGAAATCTCATATTCGTTTTTGTAAGCTTTTTTAAGTCCGTTTTTTCAATTAAGGAATTTTTTCCATATTTGCCGACCTCAAACTTAGGCCTTATAGCAAAAATGAGCATCGATGGCGTCAAACGATATTTTTCGATGATAAGCTTCGAAAGTTTTGTTTCAATACTTATCCTAACTTTATAGCACGGCTATTCTGCTGGCATCACTTGATTGCACCAGCAGCATGGTGTCTTATACCTACAGACCTCCTACCAAATTAAAATCAAATAGAAAACATGTTTTCCCATTTCATAAATTTAAAACATTTATTTGTTGGAGTTTATCAATTTGGAAATTGAATTAAGGAAAAGAAGCTTAGATAACCTCGTCAACTAGAAGCCTGTTTCTTTCTTGAGTAATGGTTGCTCCAGCTTCGCTGGGTACAGATATAACATTCCAATCTTTGCAAGTTTTGAAAATAGAGATTTCATGTCATCCCAAATTTTGATCGCATCTTTTTTTATTGGTGTGATAAGAGACTATAGGTACATCTGCACTTCTGTTTTGCTTACATTTGCTATTGAATATGCATCAGAATATTTATTTTTTGTGTTATTGTGTATTAGCTTTTTGTGGTATTTCCAGATGTCAAATTGTGAATCGGCTAAAAATGAGCAAACGATATCGATGGTTTTCTTTTCAGACCGATATATCGACGATGTATCGCCCATAAGAACATAGATGTTGACATCGATGGTTATGCACGATATATCGTAAATGAAGATACTATCGATGCATCGTTTGCATCCCTACAGAACGATCAAAGCTTCAGTGTTCAAGCGAATGTCAAGCAGATAAGATCTGCGCTTGCGTGATCCTTGAATATACAATATTATATAATATCTGTGTCGATAAGCAATAATATAAGTCGATTTAAGACAGAACTGAGTTATTGATATAGTTGTGTTCAACCTATATATCATTATGAACACACAAAATCTAGAACTTCTAGCATGACCTTAGCTAAAGATATGACGCAAAAATAAAAGAACCTTTCATATAACTTATATGGCGATTCAAAACTTTGAAGCAAGATTTCTGGAAACTTTGAAATAAGACTTAAGCTGTTATTGCTCATCGACACAGATATAACGTAATATTACACTGTATAAAATTGTATGCATGCAAAATTTTTGGAAGTATGCATGAAAAATTTTTTATTTTTAAAAGAAACGGCATGGCGCGGCAACAAAGAGGTAAAATTAAAAATTATGCATAACAAGGCATTACGATAATTTGCATGGCCAATATAAGGTAATTGTGGGGCATGCAATGGAGAAATTAATAAATTATTTAAAAGCGGCATGTCCACATATCATATCATATAGTGATCAGTTCCAAATAAGTATAATGAAAGCATCTTACGCTGTCAATTTAGCCTTGGCAAATCACAATAAGCAGCATAAGCACACAAAAAAAACCTATTTGTTTTTTACTATTATCAGGCCTTTTTACATTTCCGTCTGCTTATCTGTATCTCACATTATCGGTGTGTCGGTCTGTTTCCTTTTGACATTCCGTCCACTACTTATTAATTTAATTTCGCAATACAAATCCGAGCAAAAAAATATTCCATAATGCCTACTAAAATTTCTGCAAAAAGCGCTTTAGCACTATTTTGTTTTCAGTGTAAGCTTTAAAACGCTCATTAATACATACTCAAGATGAAAAAGTATAGGAGTGCAAAGCTGCCCGACACTGCACTAGCAGCATACAATTCAATACTAAACAAAAAACATCGCATTACTGATAAATTGAAATAGTACATTTCCTACTGCAGTGCAGTTTTATTTCTACTAAACGTAAAACATCAAGAAAATGCAACCGTTGTCCAAATTGTTTTCAGCTTTGGGCAGTGAATATTTTTGTGGGTGCCTGGAAATTTTTGTATGACTGAGAAGCTCTCTCAATTTTCAGTTTTTTCTTTTAACCGCGAAAACAATAACAAATTTGTCCGTGTCCGCTACGTGTGACATGTACCATACAAATTCTCTTGGTCAAATCATTCGTCAAAGCAGTTAATGTTAATGTTGTGTGGTGGAGATGCGTACTGCGACCTAAATGAGATCTTTTGTACCTCCTTCTCAAAGCTCCGCTGGGTTTGCGGATTACATAATTTCATCCAGCCCTATTTCTCTAATGAATTTGAGAATATTCTTAGGTTCAAGGGATGAAACCTGCTCTAGACTCAGCTCATAGGTCCCCAGTGCTAGTTTACGTCTGCGAGCCACGGCGTCGCAGTTTGTAAGTAGGTGTATTGGAGTCTCCTCTGCTTCTTCACGGAAACGGCAGTTACTATCGGTCTCTATGCCCAATTTCATCAGGTGGTATTTGAGCTTACAGTGTCCTGTAAGGAACCCCGTTAGAATCCTAAGATTCGGTTTGCCTAAGCTTATGCACAATTTTGCTCTCCGAGTGTTAAAATCTCTGAGGAGCAATTTGGATTGTCTTAGCTTTGGGAGGCTTTTCCAAAGGTTTGAACGTTTATGCCTATCCTCTCTTCTTAGTTATTTTTTTAATAGAATGTGTGCCCAATCCGCAGAATAATTCTGGTCCTATAAATTTTGTGGCTGCACTCTTTCGCGCTAGACCATCGGCTTCTTCGTTACCCTGTATTCCTTTGTGTCCTGGGACCCAAAGTATAGTAACAGTGTTATTCTTGCCTAGTTTGTTGAGTTTTGTTAGGCATTCCCATGTTATTCTCGATGATATCTCACAGGAAACTAATGCTTTGATTGCTGCTTGGCTGTCTGACATCACAACTATATCCTGACCTTTGTATTTACAGTCCAGATTGAATTATGCACACAGCTGTATAGGATTTCCGCTTGGAAGATACTGGGTGTTGTCCCCATAGGTTCAAAGTGCTTGGTTCTTGGCCCGTACACCCCTGCGCCTATACCTTCCAATGTCTTGGAGCCATCCGTATACCATGATATACTGTGTGGTTTCTTGACTTGCGATATCATCTCGCTGTCCCACTCTTTCTTGGTTGATTTCGAAGTGTTTTTCGAAGTTGTACCTTTTTACTATATCGTCTCTTGGTAGATCGATGTAGGGAGTGTGCTTTACAATATCCTCCTTCTCTCTACTGCTGATAGTTTTACCTAAACCTGTCCCCCTTTTGCAATGCACAACAGAGTTTGCTTGGACAAGGTGTAAGGGTGTTAGGTCCAGAATTACTTCTAGTGCTGCTGTACGGCAGGTCCTCATGGCCCCTGTGATGCATACACAGGCCATTCTCTGCACCTTTGTTAGCATATTCCTCATTGTGGCTAGCTTGGTTCTCTCCGCTCATGCTATTTCACCATAGGTGAGGATGGGTCTCACCATCATAGTATACATCCAGCGGAGAATTGTTGGGTTACAACCCCAGCTTTTCCCCGCAAGGCTCCTACATACTTCTCCCTTGAAGGGCAAACCGTGTCATCCATTCTCATTGTTCGGAGGTTTGGCAGCCTTCTTTTGTTAGTTAAAGATACTATGGTAGTTTTCTCTGGGTTGATAGTTAATCCCACTAGCCAACTGTTATAGAGCAGATTCTGTAGACCTACCTGCCCTATACGTGTGTTGACATGGGTGCATTGGTGCCTTCTCCAGAATCTCAGTTCTTATATAGTTATCTATTACCTTTTCCATTGTTTTAAGTACAAATGGGTCTAAACGACTTTGGTAGCGTGTAGTCTATTTTCCCTACTTTTGGTATGAAGGTGACTATTGCCCTTCTCCATTTCCTTGGGATATAGCCCAGCGCTGCCCGGGAAATCAGTTTCCAGAAGGTGACTGGCTCGAGTATGTTTTATTCTTGCCTTGTGCCCTGTTGGACAGCTAGATTCGTAGGCATTATATACTGCATTGTTTACCTGCTCTACATAGCATTCAGGTTCTAGGATGTTACTAATTCTACTCCTAGCTTTTACGCTCTATAGGTTTTCTTTCAGGGTGTTGGTGTAGTTGTCCCAACTGGTATTTATTGGGTTTCTTTTGGGTTCTATCTCTTGACATTTTGCCCCAAGTCTAAACTCTATTATTCTATGGTGAGACATTGAAGGTTCCGTTGATACCCTTCATTCCCTAATCATATCCCCAACCTCTGGGCTTCCTATGGTGAGATCTAAGACCTCTTCTCTAGCCCTAGTGACAAAAGTAGGTGTTACCCCCACATTGTAAAAGTCTAGGTTACTACTTAAAAGAAATTCTAAAAGGTACTCACCTCTGGTGTTGACGTTGATGCTTCCCCAAATTGTATTGTGTGCGTTGGCGTCACAGCCGATGATAAGTGGAAGTTGCTCTTTCCTGCAGTGCTCCACTAGCCGTTTTATCTCCGCTGGGGGGATGTTTAGATCGTCCCCAGGAAACTATGCGGATGTGATCACTATGGCGTGGTGCTTGCCATCAGTTTCGATGTAAGTCTCGATTACTGTTAGGTTCCGCGTCATAAATTCTGAAAGAAAAATATAATTAGTATTTTTTTGCATTAGGATGCATGCTCTGGGATTGATTGTTCTCTGGTCCCAAGTTACCTGACTCCTCTGCAGTAGAGGCCACTGACTTTACCCCTGTAGCACCAGGGTTCTTGGATCAGCACGAAGCCCAGTTGTTCTGTGGTAAACCTCCGAGCAATAACTGCCGAATCAGCTTTTGCATGGTGGAGGTTTACCTGGGCAAATTTCGTGCTGGTTTGTGTGCCGATCGTCATAGCACCGGGCTGCTGCCCCAATCTTGTTCAGGCAGCATTACTCCTACGTCAGTTGAAGGTTCGCTTTTACTACCATCAATCAAGAGAGCGGCGAGGTTGCCCTCTGCCTGATCTCCGATGGAAAGTGTTGCGGAGATGACCGAGACGGAGGCAAACTTCTCAGTGACAACTTCAATAGTTATTTATTTTGGTGGCGTTGCGTCTTTCCCTTCATTGGGAGTTACAGACGTATCTTCTGTGGACGTAGCTTCTGTTACCACTGTCGACGTTGCAGCTGTGGGCGCTGCAGCTGTGGATGTTGCTGGTATGGACGGTTTGGTCGTTGGGGACGATTTTGTGCCCAACACCGGAATGGTTCCAAAGCGGAAGCTGATAGTTCAGCCCCGTGACTTGATAGTTTCAAGTGACACCCTATCTATTGAGAACGTAAGCATGTGCCCACTTCCCTCATCCTTAGAGCTCAGTATCTTCCAATACTTTGTATTGAGACCATCGTACTTGATCTTCTTGGCAAGAACATCCTAATAGTATGCCCTTTTGGAACCTCCTCTCCTAGGCAAGCCATCAGTTCTAGCCCTTTCCAGTGCTCGAGCTTTGATGCTGCTGCTCGCAGCCATTCTACTGTTGAGGGATTCGAACAGTCGACCAGTAACATGCCCGGACGGAAGTGAATTCCCTCAAACTGTAGCTTGGTGGACCAGCCCTTCACTACTTCGCTCAGTATGGCTTCTTCTAGCTCCGAGAGCTCATCCGGACTTAGCATTTGCCGGGGGTATCCCTTGGGTAGGACCGCAATTTGGATGCCTTTGGTTATGCTGGCATAGCTGGTCCTCTTTTTCAGTGGTTCTGGCTTGGGTAACTTAGCCCTAGATTCTGACCTACTATTACTTCCAGGAGCTATTTTTACCTTCTTGCTCTCTGGACGTTGAGAAGGCGTTATCTCGCTACAACTCCTCTTCGTTGTCTCTGGTAAGCCGGTGATTCCCCGATGCTTTAACTTTTTTCACGAGCTACTTCGGGTGCCATGCCTTGTTCCAGGTAGCGCATATACCATCTTACGCCCGCTCCACTTAGACCAACTCTTAGTGGGTCGTATAGTCCTCCTGGCTCCCCACGCTGAGGAAGATGGACAAGGCGACGTCTACTATGGAAGGGCTTGTGTGTGTGCCCTTCTTTTTGTAATGCACATGTCGCTTAACTGACCTTTGTCAATTATCACATCGTAACACACAAAACTAAAAACAATTTGTTTTGGTTTCACTGCATGCTTGCAGTAAAACCAATGCAAAAGTAAACAAACCAAATTTAAGTGCTACCAGCGGCGTGATTCATGTTATACATTGTGTAAGCAGATCGCTGCCAAAAGTAGAACACTTGAGTTTGTAACCTGTTAGTGGGTTACGATGGATATGATTACAGATGTGCAAGCAGAATAGTTATGAAAAACAGATGTGTAATAATTGTAAGCAGTTTTAGTTTAAGTTATTTTTGTATATGTTAAATGTATTGAGTAAGAATTATTAAATTGAGTGAAAGTAAAATATTGTCACTTTTCACTTTTCAAATAAAAACAGAATGTTTCTTGAGAATAACGGAACATCAAGTCTTTCTATTCAAAGTAAGCCTTGTGGCTTGGAGAATAAACAAATACTGCCTTGAGGCGGAATATGCAAAAAGCCTTGCGGCTGAACATTAAAAGGCCTTGTGGCCCAAACAATAAACCCTGCCTAATACTGCATAATAAATAATATAGTAATAATATTATATGGCGATCCTGCGGACTGAACCTGCGATACTGATGAAAGCTAAATACCATAGATCCTGCGGACTGAACCTGCGATACTGATGAAAGCTAAATACCATAGATCCTACGGACTGAATCTGTGATCCTGATAAAAATACTTAAAACCTAAATACAAAATTTTTTTGAATCTTCTAAAACGTAAGAACAGATGTCGGAAGAATTCGACAGGATTTTTCAAAAGTGTGCTACAGTAGCAGCGGAACATACATTGGAAAAATATGTACCCCTTCCTGTGACTGAACACCAGGGACAAGTTCCAGAATACAAAGCGACGTCGATTCCTGGGCCAAAGAGATTAACAATTGAAGAATACAAAGAAAGGCAAGCTCAACGGAAACAACGTAAGCAACCAATAAAGAAGACTCGTGCCGGGAGGCAAGCGAAACAACGAAGAGAGCTGAATGAAATCTACAAACTAATCACTATAACTAAAGGCGAACAAAAATATTCTTTCATTAGGCAACTTAAAGATTTAAAATTTAAGATTAAAAATAAAATACAGTAGATTCAATTTTATATAATGACAGAATATACCAATTGCTTTATATGTGAAAGTAGAATAAATATAAAATATATTAAAAATCACTTTAAAAATCATAAGAATATATTTAAGAAAATAAATTGTATAATAAGAAAAATAAATGAACAATAAACAAAATTTGAATTATTTTTTTAATAAATTATTGTTCAAAATACTCACTTCATGAGTAAAGAAATTCCCCAATTCTTTGTAAACATAACTAATCTAAAAGAAACGATGGTTGCGATAGGGCAAGAAACAAAAATAACGGAGAATATTGCCATAAATGGAAATATTTCTACCAAACAGGAGATGTATGTAGATATTTTTGTTGTAATAGCTTTGATTGCATTGTTAATTTATATATTTAAAAAAGCTAATGACTATTATAAAAATATGTAATAAAAAGAATAGCAAGTGCAAACATTTAAAAATAATTTCATGGATATTTTTAAACAAGATTTAAGAAGATTAAAAGATAGCATAACAAAAGTACCATCAAGGAAATTTAAAGAAAGCACATTACTAGAAAAACAAACTTTATGCAATATTTTAGAAAATAAATTAAAAACATTTGTAAACTCTCCGCAACCAGATTACAAAAATATATTAGACTGTCAAATATTATTAAAATCTGTAAAAGATTTGATACAAACCAGACTAAATTCATGTGACACAGAAGAATTAAGCAGTGAAGAAGATAATAACTATAGTGATAGCAATAGCAATAGCAGCACAGATATAAAAAACATGGCTAATTTTGAAATTACTGTAGCATCAAAAATCATTGATGAATTCAATGGAGACAATAATAAATTATCAACATTTTTAGGCACAATTGAATTTTATGCGTCAACATTAAAAGATGAAGCGCAGAAAACTCAATTATTAAAGTTTATTCTAGCAGCAAAAATAACAGAAAAAGTAAAAAATAGATTACAACCAACTGCAATTCCAGATTCAATTGCACAATTAAAAGAAATATTAATAAAAAATTACAAACTAAATAAGAATCCTCTAAAATTGCAGAATGAACTGCATCAAACAAAACAAGGATCACTAAATGTTCCAACCTTTGCTACTAAAATAGAAACAATAATAGCAGCTCTGAATGATATTCAGATATCAACTCAATGAGAAAATAATAAAGAAATAATCGTAAAATTAAATGACCAATTAGCGGTCAATGCATTTAAAACAGGTTTAAACGAGCCTTTCAGAAGTATAGTTCTTGCAGCTCAACCTAATACGTTTGCTAAAGCATTAGAAATAGCGTCAGAGGTAGATGCTCATCAGAATAACCAAGTAAATACAAGTTATAATGTAATGTCTTTAAGAAATAGGAACAATTATAATAGAAATTATAATAGGGATAGAAATAATCAAAATAATGCCTATAGAAATAATAACAATAATTTTAGGTATAACAATAATGGAAATAGCCATGGTTTTAGAAACAACAATAGATACAGAAATAATAGCTATAACAATAGAAATAATAGCAATAATAACTTAAGAAATAATAACAGAGCTAATTCGGGAAACGTAACAGCCCCCGGAAACCGGGGTTAACGCAATTGGGCATAAGAAAATATAAAATAATTTCCCTTTTCTGTGCTGCTTCCTTGGACGTGGACACAGTTTCCGTACTTGGGATTCTTTCGGAGCCGATGTCATATCTTCCTGGTGTTTTTCAGGGGGCATTGTGACAGGATGTAATCTCCTGGGGCTCGCAGTTTTCCTTTGGTGGCTCGTACTAGGCCTTTGATTGTTGTGGATGTTATGCTCCACTCGATCTCTGCCGTACGGGTTCCTCCTGATCTGTGTTTTGCAGTATCTGTGATCATCGTCAAGTCCTATCTCTGCGTGAAGTCCTATTGACTTGAGTTCTGGTTGGCGGAGGAGGATTACTCCTAAGTTTGGTGCCCTGCTTTTGACCTTCTCCTTGGAATCTCTGTTCCATTTTCCGCAAGTCTTCTTGTTTGTTGTGTTTTTGTTTTTTAGTTGTGCTTATATTTGGATTCGACCGGTAGCTCGTGTCCGAGGACAAAAACGTCGCAGTCTATTTGTAATGGCTGGGAAAGGGTGGTCGACCATGCCAGAGCCCGCATACCATGGTAAGGCCACATTTACTTCACGAGGCAGCCTGTTATCGTGAAGGCGCCGTTCCAATACAGTCGGTATACCCCCTGACTGCAAACTATCCAATAGGCACGGTACGCATGACACCCTGGATAAGGGGGGAGTAACTTTTAGTTCGCCACAAGACCAAAACTGTAGGCTCCGCAAAGCTGTAGGGTTATGCCCTACAGGGAGAAACTGCTACATCGCTTCAAGATTGTCACTCGTCGTAGGAGTGTCAAAGCAGTTAGGGCTGTTCACATTTCAAACAGCTCATCAAATCATTTGTCAAAACGTTTGACCACAAAAGTATTCAGACTCATCAAATTTTTCGTCAAATTTAATTTTATCTTGAACACCAAAGTCACCAAATCGCGATGACGGCAAATTTTTAATACCACTTGTTATTAAAATCGTATTGGAAGAAGAAGAAATTATTTTATAAATTATTTGCAACCGTTTTTTATTGTAATTGAAGCGAAGCTTTTTACGCCTCGTTTTGTGATTTGCTTGAGTGAAATCTGAAAAACGATACTTTTTTCCATACACCTTTTCTTAGAATTGGTGTTGTTTTTTACTTGCGTCTATTACAAAAAGAGTATATAAAATTAAAAATATTTCTTTGCAAGTATCCAGTGAGAATCGAACTCACACTATCTCGATCGAGAGTTCTACACACTAATCACTTCACCAAAACCCCTCGTATTAAAAATGTTGTGATTCATTCAATATTAAGTATAAGCTGAAACTATGTTGCAGCAGATGACAGGAATTTATTAAAGACATTGTGCATTAGCTATCCTACATATTCTATTGTGAATGCGTGAAGCTCCAATGCAGCAGATAACAGTTATCGATCAAATACTACGTTTCTATGGCGAGTTAAGCCGGGGTTGACTCGGGATTAACTTACCATGAAAACGCGTGTTGAGTTCAATTTCGTCAAATCCACAAAACTTCTTAGATTTAACTGAGTTAGATTGGATGTGTTCAGAATATGAAACAGTTGGTCAACTTTTAAACGAGGTTTTATTGATTATTTGTTATTTTATTTTATTTCTGTCACTGCGCTGACATAAAATGTAACAAACCATTCAGCAGGCACACAAAGTAGCGGAAACTTATACTGATTAAAGAAACTACACTTATACAAATCAGAAAAAATTTCAAAAGTAGACAAAATTAACTATTATTTATTAGCAAAAATATTATGTATGAAACATCAGGAACGAAATATCCTAAGTAACTTATTTAACTAGTAGAAGAAAACAGCTAGATAAACAGCAGCAAGAATTGAATATAGTTTAGGGATATGTTTGTAAAAGATGTATAAAAAAAGAAAAGAAAACGATAAATAAAATAGATTAAAATTATAGATTAAATTGTATATCAAAATGATTATATATTGCACGTTTAAAGCTGGATCTTAATACTATTTGTTTTAAATAATTTGGTAGTGAATTCCAAAGTCTAATGGTGCTTATGAAAAAGAATCTACTGCTGTTTAAAAAGTTGTGCCTAGGAACGATTAGATTTGAGGATCGAGAAGATATTCATAAGAATAAGGATCTGAGGATATGAGGATCCATAAGAATTGGAGTTTTTCATATAAATATTCAGGGCTTTGACAGTAAATAAGTTTATGTAAAATATAATGTTTCGCACGTTCAAGTAATTCATTAAACCGCAACCTAAAATGCCTCTACTTCTGACAGAAATATGATCAAATCTATTAACATCATAAACATATATAGCAGCGTTATTAAACGCAACAAGATGTTTATGTTGCGACTGTGAGTCAAGCTGGCTATTCACAACGTTTGAGAAAGATATATGAGGTATAATTATATGGAACAAGTCTACGACGTTCTAGAGGGGTAAAGCTAGAAGAAGTACGTAAATATCGTAATGTTCCGTATATTTTCCCAACGACACTATTAATATGATCAGTACATGTTAGTTTAGAATTCAGTACAAAGCCAAGATTTTTTACTTTGCTTACAAATTCCATCTGATTAGACCCAATGAACAATGGCGGAATATCTACAAAGCCTGAGTCAGTCCTCGCAATCAGCAAAACTTTTGACTTAAGAGGATTTATAAGAAGCAAGTTTGCGCTAGCCCACCTATTTAGCGAGAGTAAATCCAAGTTCAATCTATAGCTCAAGTCTTCTAAAATACAAGCTGGCCGAGAAATGTAAATTTTAATGTCATCGGCGTACACATGTATAAAAGAATGTAATGAGAAAACATCATTAATAAAGATAGAAAATAGAAGGGGGCCTAAAATCGATCCTTGAGGAACTCCTGTTTTTATTGTTTTAAGGTTTGAAAATGTGTCACCAACTTTTACTCGTTTCTTTCTGCCTTCTAGGTAATGAGAAACTAATTTAACTGCATTTCTCATTACCTAGAAGGGTAATTTCTCATTACTAATTTAACTAAAGTAAAAATAATGTTGAAGCTTATTACAAAGTAAAGTATGACAAATAGAATCAAAAGCTTTAGAAAAATCAATAAGGCAGAGAAGAGTTACAAAGTTTTGGTCATACGCTATCCTAATATCATCAGTTATCTTTAATACTGCCGTCGAACAGCTGTGCCCAGCTCTAAAGCCAGACTGCAATGGCGATAAAAGCTTATTATCAAATAAAAATTCAGCAATTTGATCAGTCATAATTCTTTCTAGAACCTTGCCCAGGGCAGGTAATATACTAATGGGCCTGTAGTCCTTGGGATCTGATGCGGATGCAGTTTTAGCTACTGGGATTACCGTTGCTACTTTCCACAACTCAGGAAATCGGGAACAGGTAAGTGAGTGGTTTATGATATGGGTTAAAGGACCTAATATATAAGAAAGAACAAGTTAAATAAACCTTAGAGGCATTCCATCGATCTCTATTACTTTAGAACTTCAATTTAAATGAGGGAAAGTCAGTGTTATCAGGTATTGTAGGTGCTTCAAAAAGTAGTAAATGTATTCGGACTTGAACTTCCAATGGTCAAAAAAAAGTCATTAAGCACATTAGGGTCCAAATTGCAGTCTTTCTGTTTATTGCTAAATACTCTAAGTTTTTTAATATTTTGCCAAAGCTGTTTAGGTTCAAATTAAGTTTAGCACTGAAGAATTTTTTCTTCTCCAAATTAACTATTAGGGTGGCATCATTACGCACTCTTTTGTAATTTTCCCAGTTTTCATTCGAACGGTTAGTTTTCCATTCCTTAGAATGAAGCTTATTTCTTAATTTAATGGCACACATAACACGATTAGTGAACCAGGGACAACAGGAATTATTAACTTCAACTCTACGTAAAGCAACATTAAGGTCGAAGACAACATTTAATTCGTTCATGAAAACTCTTAGTTTTTCGTCCACAGAGTCATACAGTTAGCAATCATTTAATCTTGTAACGAACCCTTTTGCTCGTTACTGATTTTTGCTGAGGTAGGCTCAGTGAGTAAACCAGGGGTTCTTACAAAATAATTTACTTACCAATGATTCCGTTGTTTTAAATAAGAAAGCCAGCGTTTTAGTTTTAAACTGTAGAATAAATCTTTATTATTTTCATTTGTTTTATTTATTACTTAACGAGTACGGTACTTAATTAGTATTAATCACTAAGCATTATATAAATTAAATTGATATAATTAATCCTTGCTTATTCATATTTATTCCGTTACTTTCTATGATCCCTCTCGCTGTGAGTGACTATGATAGAACTCAGATTAAAACTATGTTCGAAGGGTGGAGGTACCTTCGCTTAAGATAACTACGTTTTGATCTTAGAGTAAACAACGTTCGAAGGGTGAGGACACCTTCGCCTAAGATAACTACGCCTGAGCTTAGAGTAAACTATGTTCGAAGGGTAAGTACACTTTCGCTTAAGATAACTACGTTTTGAACTTAAAGTAAACAAAGTTCGAAGGGTGAGTACACCTTATCTTACGATAACTACGCCTGACTTAGAGTAAACAACGTTCGAAGGGTGAGGACACCTTCGCTTAATTTAACTACGTTTTGAACTTAGAGTAAGCAACGTTCGAAGGGTGAGTATACCTTCGCTTACGATAACTACGTCTGACTTAGAGTAAATAACGTTCGAAGGGTGAGGACACCTTCGCTTAAGATAACTACGATTTGAACTTAGAGTAAGCAACGTTCGAAGGGTGAGTACACCTTCGCTTACGATAACTACACATGACTTAGAGTAAACAACGTTCGAAGGGTGGGGATACCTTCGCTTAAGATAACTACGTTTTGAACTTAGAGTAAGCAACGTTCGAAGGGTGAGTACACCTTCGCTTACGATAACTACGTCTGACTTAGAGTAAACAACGTTGGAAGGGTGAGTACACCTTCGCTTACGATAACTACGCCTGACTTAGAGTAAACAACGTTTGAAGAGTGAGGACACCTTCGCTTAAGATAACTACTTTTGAACTTAGAGCAAGCAACGTTCGAAGGGTGAGTACACCTTCGCTTACGATAACTACGCCTGACTAAGAGTAAACAACGTTCGAAGGGTGAGTACACCTTCGCTTAAGATAACTACGTTTTGAACTTATAGTAAACAAAGTTCGAAGGGTGAGTACACCTTCGCTTACGATAACTACGCCTGACTTAGTGCAAACAACGTTCGAAGGGTGAGTACACTTTCGCTTAAGATAACTACGTCTGAGCTTAGAGTAAAACTACGTTCGAAGGGTGTGTTGTGACTCTGTTGTGACTCACAACGCGTCTTCCCCAAAATGCTATCTGTTTATAAATGGTCAAGTGCCTGCAATGAGAACTGATCTACCACAATTTGGGCGATCAGCTTTCATTGCATTGCAGCGCTTTAAGTTAATTCAATGCCAAGGCCGGCACCTTCAAAACAGAAGCAATTAAAATAAACACTGACGCCAGTTGGGCGATCAGCTTTCATAGCAAGCGCTATATTAAAGACAATAAAATAAAGCCAACAACTTACTTATGTGCGGCTAGTGCCAAAAATGCTGACAATGCATTTTCGGCAAGTCATCCAACGTAGAGGTAATATAATATAAATTGCATTTTATTGTTGTAATTAGCATGCATACTTTTTGTCGTCATGCAATTAAAAACAGAGGTAGAATATTTTAAATAATATTTTTTTGTTGGATTCAGTGTTTTGGGAAATATGACCCAATTACACATGTTATACATGTTTGTATGTTTGTTCGGCCTAAGTTGGCATTATTAAATTAGTATGTATGTATGTGCAGAAGTACTGCAATTAAGTATTAAGCAATATTGACTAGATATTGAATAGGAACATCATTATGATGTTCTTATTAGCTAGATTGTAAACTAAATTAAGAAAAACGATGATATTGTAATAGGTTAAATTATTGTGCAAGATGCGGAAGGCAATCTTGCACAAATGCTGAGTACACCTAATTATCGTAAAAACCGAGGTGTTAAACATGAGCAGTTTTAAGAGAAGAAGTAGTCAAGCTTTAACTGTGAAAATAAAAGTATACGGTCACTAGTCTGACCGATAATAAAAATACAAAACGTTATTTCTTCTAATTAATTGAAGGACCTGGAGAAGGACCAGAGGACTGTTCAAACTATATCGACATGAGTAAGTATAATAACCTCACCTCACGGCTGCCCACTGACCGGCATAACTCACCATGCCTAGCATAATAAGGTGAGCAAGTATAACCAGGATTTGGGACGAGTTCCCAGTCTGACAAGTAGGGCCACGATTAGGACCTATGCGCATCCTCACGGGAGGACGCAACAGGTGAGTACACCTTCGCTTAAGATAACTACGTTTTGAACTTATAGTAAACAAAGTTCGAAGGGTGAGTACACCTTCGCTTACGATAACTACGCCTGACTTAGAGTTAACAACGTTCGAAGGGTGAGTACACCTTCGTTTAAGATAACTACGCTTGAACTAACTACTCAGTCTCAAAGCATGTGCATGCTACTGCGACAAGACTGGCTATCTTAAGCAAACGCGACTGCTTTATGTTCTCCCGTTACCTTTCTGTTTCGTGTTCACTTGTTTTGTTTTCCCTTCCGGTGTATATGTGACTGTGTGCATGGCTATTTGTATGGGTGTATATGTTATTTATTCACTTATTATTTATTCAATGCAAAAATATACTTTCAATACCTTATTTTGATATAAAATATTATACTTTTTCTATCTATTTAGTTTTCCAAAATAAATAATAAATTCTTTAAACTTAATTAATTTAATTTAATTACCAATTCATATTTTCAGTTTAACTTACATTTCATTGTAAAATTCAAAATAACAATTTGAGTCCTCACACCCCCCCTTTTCTTTCCCCGTCGGTGGTGACAATCACTTGTCCGTTCTTTCCGATTTGCACACGGAATCGTTTGCCTTTGATGATTTGTTGAAACGAAAACCGCTGCCGCCTCGTCTTCTTCGTTACTGCAGACTCGATTTCGGCAACCAGTGCCGGTGGTAGTGGTCTGCCAGTCTCGTTGGTGTGGTTGCGCACGCTGCACTCTGGTTCAGTCGGTGCAACTGTTTGTAGCATCACTTCGAGCTCTTCTGCATAGCTGCCTATGCCTATGCCAGATTACCTTTGATGCCGTTGTTGCTGCTGCTTGTTGTGCAATATTGTGTTGCTGTTGGCTACGTGTGGCTGGGTCACTGCTAACTCGAGCTATCGGCTTTTGGATTTTGCGGTGCTGAATATGCAACCGTGGTACCTTGGCTCTGGGGTTGTCAATGATTTCTTCATTGCTGCTGAGTCGGCGATTCAATCGACGCTGTTCTTGTAAGCCGTTGTGGTGGCGGCGGAATGTCTGCAGACTTTTAGTGAACTTCTTCATGCTGCTGCTGTTGTTTGAATAAATTTCGTCCTACTCATCTTTGTGTGCTTACTCCTCTTCATTTTCCTTGATGAAATCCCGTTGCCGAAGGAAACTGTTTCCATTTATTTTCTGCAATTTGTTCGTGTTTGAGTGTTTTCGTTGTTTTCAATCTTGTTAATTACTTGTGTTTACTTTATGTCACAGCTATTTGACACTTTTCCACAAGTGGGTATGTTCACCAAAAGTACTGCTGAGTTGTTTTATTATTTCATGTGCCCCAGTAGGAAATTACCAACTGGTCCCAAAAGTGGTTCTAAATCACTACATGTGTAACTATTATAATTATTTGGGTGGTTTGTTGGCAAAGTGCGTGTCGCTGCTGCTGCCGCAAGCATGTTGTCGTATGACTGGTGATACTGTCACTGCTATTGACAGTTTGTGTCGTTGCGCCGTTGTCGATACTTGACGTTGTTGATCATGCAGCTGCTACTCCTTCGCTGTTTTGATTATGCAGATGCTACTGCGCTGCTGTGCTTCTTTTGATGACGCAGCTGCTACTGCGCTTCTGTGATGCTTTTGATGATGCAGCTGCTACTGCGTTGCTGTGCTGCTTTTGATGACGCAGCTGCTACTGCGCTTCTGTGATGCTTTTGATGACGCAGGTGCTGCTGCGAAGGCCGTTGATTATGCAGTGGCGGCTGCTGTGGCAGTTGTTTACGCAGATGCTGCTGCGATGGCAGTTGGTGATGCAGGTGCTGCTGCGCTGGCTTCTGGTTGCTTTCCTTCCTCGCCATGATACTCTTTCAGATCGCTTATATGACTGGTGCGTATTTTTGTTGCTGTAGGACTTCGGATTTGTGCGATGACTGGTGAAATGAAGCCTATTACGGTGTATGGCCCGTGATATTTTGGATCAAGCTTAGCTGCAAATTTGTCGATGGCCTTCGAAAGGTGATGTTCTTTTACCAGCACTTGGTCGCCGATTTGCGGGCTCCATTTTCGTCTGCGTAAATTGTAATATCTGGCCTGATCCTGAGCTGCACGTTCCATTTTTCGGCGTACAATTTTAAAGATATCTTGCAGATGTCTTGCTTTCTCGGCAGGTGTCTGACTGATTTGTCCGGTGCCTAGGGTATGTTGATCGTAGAGGCGTTGGGGAGCCTAGGCTCTCTTCCTTGGATCAAGAAGGCGGGACTGTATCCTGTGGAGTCAGATACGCTTATGTTGATAACGAGCGTGACTTCTGGAAGTAACTCATCCCATGTCGCGAAACATGCCTGGCCAGTAGTACCGGTTGGCTACTCTTGCGATGGTCTTGCGGATGCCCATGTGGCCGGCAGTTGGATCATCGTGATTTTGTTTAATTACCTGTTCTCGCTGGAAACTTGGTACACACATTTTCCAAGGTGCACAGTCGTCGTCATTGGCGCTTGGTATATGGCGGCATAGCACGCCATTTTCTCTGATGTAGTCCGGATACTTCTCTGAATTCTGTTGGACTTCTGCTTCTCTCCTTGATTACCATTTGTATATAGGGGCGTTTTCTGCAGAAGTGTCTGACGTTCGAAGCAGTTTCTCTCGCGGTTGTCGTGATAGCGCGTCGGCTATGACGTTTAACTTTCCCTTCCGGTATTGTATGTCAAATTTATGTTGTTGTAGCTCAAGCGTCCACCTGGCTATTCGCCCTGATGGGCTTCCAATTGAATTTAACCATTTCAGAGAAAGGTGGTCAGTGATGAACGTGAATTGGTACCCCTATAGGTAGGGTCGCATCTTACGAATAGCCCACACGATGGCCAAACATTCTTTCTCCGTGGCTGAATAATTTTTCTCTGCATTGTTTAGGTGCCGGCTGGCGTATGAGATGATACGTTATTGGTCATCATGGTCCTGCGTGAGAACCGCACCTAGACCGTAATCACTGGCATCTGTTTGTAACTTGAACTTCTTGGTGAAATCTGGACATGCTAGCACTGGAGCTTCGGTCAGTCTAGCTTTTAATGTTTCGAACGCTTGCTGTTGATCATCTCCCCATTTCCAGTGCTTACCCTTCTTTAGCAATCCTGTGAGAGGGTGCACTTCGTCTGAAAATTCCGGTACAAAACGTCTACACTATGAGGCTATTCCAAGGCACCTGCGTAGCTGCTTTACATTGGTTGGTGGTTCGAGTTCTTGAATGGCGGCTACCTTGTCCGAGTCGGTATGAATACCTTGGTCGCTGACGACGTGTCCTAGATACTTCAGCTTGTTTTTAAAGAATTCGAATTTCTCCACGTTTATTTTTAAATTCGCTGCCGCAGTTGCCGGAATACTTCCTGAAGATGTCACATGTGTTCCTCTAGCGAGGTCCCGATCACTCGAGATAGGCAAATGCATGCGGCTCCATGTCGGGTCCTATGACCTGGTCTAGTGCACGCTGAAACGTCGCTGGCGCTGAGTGTAGCCTAAATGGCATAACGCGCCATTGATAGAGCCCACTTCCTAAGACGGTAAATGCTGTGTACGGTTTACTACTCTTCTCCATAGGAATCTGCCAGTATCCATTCTTCAGGTCGAGCGTACTTATACATTTGGTGCTTTTGAGCCTATCCAGGATATGGTGGATTCGCGGCAATGGGTACGCATCGGGAATAGATTTGGCATTGAGCTGCCTGTAGTCCACACAAAGTCTCCACTTTCCATTTTTCTTTTTGACCAGAACAATGGGCGCACTATGTAGGCTGTGCGATGGCTCGATACATCCTTTGTTTAGTAGTTCATCGATTTCTTGGTTAATAATTCCTTTAACTGCGGGGTTTCTGGGGAAGCACCTTTGCTTGATCGGGTGTCCATCTTTCATGATAATCCGATGCGTGGTGATAGGGGACACTCCGGCAAGACCTTCGAATTTGTTCAGCTCTGCTTTTAAAACTCTTAGATTTTTGATTCGTCGGTTGGACCTGACTCGATTTTCCTGGTTCTTGTCACTCACCCGTGCGTGATCAAATTTCTTCTGTTCGTATGACCTTAGTTGCTTCCTGTGGACCACCCATTTTTGATCCAATTACCTCTGTTCGTACAACCGTACAGCATGCAGTTTCTTGTTCTTTTCCACCGTTCGTGTTTTCCTTGAGAATAATTGCGCAGTCTCCACACTGCAATCTTGTTTCCATTTTGACCAGAAAGTTCATGCCTAGAATAAGGTCATGGATCACGTCGTGTAACATGATTAATTTTGTGTTGCATTGTTTTCCTCCGAGCTTTATGTTTACTATGAGTTGCTGAGTAACCTCCTTCGTGGTCCCGTCAGCCAATCGTATGCGTGTCGATATGTTTTCGAGTTTGCTTGATTCCTTTATTTTACTTGCTAGAGATCTGCTGATAAAACTCCGTGTTGCCCCAGTGTCGATCGTCGCCTTGGTCGTGTGTTTGCCTATCGTTACTATAGCGACCACGTGGTTTCCGTTTTGCGTGATGGTGTTTAATTGCGAGGACGCTGGTTCTGGGTATCCGTTTGTACTCGCCTTGGACGGTACCCTTGGTAGTTTCCCGATCATTTTCTGCAGCAGTTTATTGTCAAAGTACTTCTTTTTCCGCATTCCCAGCAGAAAGTTATAGGGGGGTTTCTGCATTCGTATTTTTAGTGCCCATCCTGCCCACAACGTCGACATGCCGTCCGTGGGTTAATTGGATACTCGGTTTCTTGCGTAATTCTGCGGTGATGCTCTTCCCGCTGTCGTGGTATGGCTGGTCTGGTCGGTAGAGCTTGTTTTTGCAGACTTTCAAAATCTTCGGCTAGACTAATCAGCTCCTCGAGGTCCCTGAAGTCTTTTCGCTTTATATAAAGCTGATAGTCGTGGAGACTGTTGCGGTATATGCGCTCTAGTTTGCCTTGCTCAGAGAAATCTGCATGTCGCATTAAATTCTGCAGCTCGATGAGGTAGTCTTTGAATTTTTCCCTTTGCCGCTGGTGCCTTTGTCGGATCTCATCTTCCAGATGCTCGAAGTATTTGGATGGCAGGAAGAACCGTAAGAAATCCCTCTTATATGCATTCCATTCCTGCCACTGCCGATTATTGTTGCGGAACCATTTCAGCGCGTTATCTTTCAACAGTTCGGGCATTGTTCGGGGTAAGAGGTCCTTGTTGAAACCGTATACTTTGGCTAGCTCCTCTACTCTTTCAATGAAGGCCAGTGGTTCTTTTCCGCCATCATATTTAAAAGACCACTTCCTGACCTGGTCTATTACCGTGGAACATTGTATTTGATGCGCTTCTGCGTGTTCTACGTATCCTGTATATCTTGCGTGCGCGGCTGTTGGTTGCTCGTATGACATTGTAGGGAGGTTGAAACCTTGTTGACCGCCTGTGTGTGCTACCGGCACATTTATTTTCGGTATCTCGGGATTTCTTGCCGGGGATGGTGACCTCCCGTGTTTTGCCTTTAGTTCTGCAAGGCGTGGTTGCAGCTCTGGTTTCTGCCCTTGATCTGTGATGAAGGTAGCAAAATTTTTCCTTGCTTCTTGCACCGTTTGAATGGTGAGTACACCTTCGCTTACGATAACTACGCCAGACTTAGAGTAAATAACGTTCGAAGGGTGAGGACACCTTCGCTTAAGTTAACTACGATTGAACTAACTACTCAGTCTCAAAGCATGTGCATGCTACTGCGGCTGCGACAAAAATGCCTGTCCTAAGCAAACGCGACTGCTTTATATTCTCCCGTTGCCTTTCTGTTCCGTGTTCACTTGTTTTGTTTTCCCTGCCTGTGTACATGGCTATTTGTATGGGTGTATATGTTATTTATTCACTTATTATTTATGTGAAGCCAAATCATTATTATTCAATTTTGTCTTTTTCATTATAGTTAATCAAGTAAAAAGTATTAAATGGTACCTTGAATTACAATCACACTAATGTGTTGCTACCTTAATAAAACACACACACACACATACATACATAATGTTAATAATCTTTAAGAAAGAAGAAAATAAAGACTACACAGTCGATTTTGAATTGCCAACGATTGCGTTTTAATTTTTGTTTGCTTACGATTGTGTTTAATTTAAAAGACGAGTGAGGTTATATTAAATTCATTTCAGTAAAATAATCGAAGTTTTCATTGGCGCCCGAGCAGGGACTTTCAAGTCTAAAAACTAAATTAAAAACCAAAAAGGCCCACCAGCCTATAAAAAAGAAAAGTGATTTTTTGTGTTAATAAAACAATAGCCTAAGTGCTGCCGCGTATAAAAATATCGCGTCAATTAATAACAAAAATACAATAGCCTAAGTGCTGCCGCGTATAAAAATATCGCGTCAATTAATAACAAAAATACAATAGCCTAAGTGCTGCCGCGTACATAAACATCGCGTCAATTAATAAATTAAAAAAAAAAACCCAAGCATCAAGTGCCGGTAGTGATTTGGCTGTGAATTGTAGCTGTTGTTGTGGTGGTTGCTAGCCAAAAGCGGGTAGCTGCGTCGCAGGAGTTGGAGCCATCTATCGTGCGCTGATTGCTGTCGCTGCGTCAAAAACAGTGCAACCAGAACAATGGTTGACCGTTGCACCAACTATAGATGTTTGGTCTGCCACCAGGAAATCAGACAGGTGAAAAAATTGGACTAAACAGCCACAGAATTTTTGTAAATAGCCGGCAAATCGCCGAGGCATTGTTTAAATAAACTTAAGCTCAATTCTAACAAGGGCAAAGTTTAGTCGAATTTAAAGTATCGTTATATTTTAGTTATTTACATTGTTAAAGTTTTTGAAGCAAAAGAAACCATCGCTTGAAAGTCAGCAAGTCCAAAGTCAAGGTCAATACTTTCATTGGAAAGGTGACCTATAGTTGAAATTTCATTTTGTAGTAAATAATAGACTGTACGCCGAAACAACACATAATATAGTACATAACAAGTACCGCAACATCGTTCGATATTTTACTTCAGTTATGTACTTGCACATGCACAAATAGATGCAAAAAGTACATATTGTGTTGGGTTATAAAACAACGAGCTGTCAACGCATTTATTTTCTTCAACACACATACAAGCATAGTTAAGATAGTCTGTGCAAGTGATACTTGCTTACATAGGCTGCAAAAAAAAAATTCTTCGTTGTTGTTGTTTTCGTTTTCGCTCTCTGCAGTAGCATATGTTTGAGTAAATATCTAATCAAACTTGCGCTTAACCCTCATGCTAACACCTTGCGTTTAACCCTCAATGAGCATAATAAAGACATTTACACAACAGCTATACACTTTGTCGTTGACTATTAGATACTTGCCAAAAGTCAATAGTACGCAATAATTAATAATTGAATTTATTATTGCCACAATTAGGAGAATAGGTGCAACATTTCATTTATAACAAGCACATTTGTACACGCGCTGTAGAAATATTTTCGTTGTTGCTTCTCTTAATTTCTACAGCAGTACGCTTGTTCAAATCAATATCGTTGGTTTCGTTGCACTTCAACTTACTTAGCATAAATTAATTGCGTAAGTTTGAACATTTTATTTGAATTTCGTTCTCTTTATTATTGCCAAAAAACCCAAATTATTTGGTAATACCGAAGCTGCTTGTGTAAATAACTGCAGGTATATTTATTCATTGCACGTATAACATTGTTGTACATATTTACTAAAAACATGGTCAAAAGCAAGAATAAAAGTAAAAACGACAGCATGAATGACAGTATAGTAGATCAGCAAAGTTCTTATGGAACTTTAATAAGAACAAGAGAATCATTAAGAAAAAATGTTGCACGATTAAAATCACGCCTAAGTGAACCAGTTGTTTCATTTACCATTTTTGAGCTCGACTGCCGGCTTGAAATGCTAAATAACTATGTTGACGAACTTATGAGCTGTCAGTCCGCAATTGAAAATATTGGTGATGATGACTGCAGAGTTGATGTCGAAGAGGAATGTATAATCACCAAGTCATTGCTACTGTCAATTATTGACAAGAACAAGCCACAAACTTCGCAGACGATTACGTCCGCAGTTGCTCAAGACATTTCATTTCGTGGTCATAGTCAACAACAATCACGCTTTCCTAGTCTAAAATTACCCAAATTTAGTGGCAAGTATGCTGAATACAAGAATTTTATTAGCGTATTCGAGAGTTTAGTATATAATGATAGCAGCTTAACAAACATACAAAATTTTAATCATCTAACGTCGTGTCTATCGGGTAAAGCATTAGGAACAGTTAAAGCGTTCCAAATAAGCGAGGGTAATTATAACAAAGCATAAGCATCTTTGAAAAAGTTTACGACAATGATTATATCATTTTTTCAAATTGCATTTCGCAACTTTTCGATTTGCCTTCGATTGGTAAATCTGCTTCCTAATTACGAACCTTGATAGACACAGTGTCAGCGCTATATGACTCCCTATTATCAATAGGAGACGACAACAAAATTTCTAACGCTGTATTAATTCATCTAGTTATGATGAAAGTTGATTCAGCAACTAAATCAAAATGGGAAGAGCAGCTTAGTTACAATAAAATACCTTTGTAGAGTAACTGTGAGGCAATGCTTAACAAGCGTTTTCAACATATCTCAGCCGACGAAACGTCTAAACCAAAACGCAATAACAGCAGTAAAATGCAGCAAAAATCGGATTCGCCGAAAAAATCGTCGTTTGTATGCTCAAAACCAATAATAAAAGATAATAAATGTAGCTTTTGCAATTCTTCTGACCATTGTATTAGCACATGTGAAAAGTTTTCGGAACAATCGGTTCCGCAGCGATTCGAATTTATAAAAAGTAATTCGAAGTGTATAAATTGTTTAAGAAAAGGTCATACTGTTTCGAATTGCAAATCGGCAAAGTGTAGAGTGTGTAGTCGCTCACATCATACACTATTGCACAGATTCAACCCTACTGTTCCTCCTGCGTCAAGTTCAACTAGTGTACCGCATAATCAGCCATCTATCACTAGCGCTGCTATAAACTACACCTCTATTCAGGATGATCAGGTCATCTTAGCGACGGCTGTGGTGCAGATCAGAGATAATTGCGGTGAACTCCATTTAGCAAGGGCGTTATTAGACTCTGGTTCACAAATTAATTGTGTAACTGAAGAACTTGCGCAGAGACTAAAATTACAAAGGGAAGCTAGAAGCCTCCAATTAAGTAGGATTGGTAAGGCACATTCAACCAACAAGAGCAAAGTACATGCCGCAAGGTCAAGGGTTAATTCTTCTGAATTCTCCGCAGATTTTTGGGTACTAAAATTCATTTTTGCTTATCAACCAGACGATTTCCACGAAAGATTGGAATTTGCAGTCTAACATTCAACTTGCTGATCCATTGCTTTACAAAACTCAAAAAATAGATCTCTTGCTAGGTGCAGAAACGTTCTTCGAGCTGCTATCTGTGGGGCAAATAAAACAAAATTCAAGTCTTCCAACGTTGCAGAAAACTCTTCTCGGATGGATAATCTCTGGTAAATACCAGTCTTCAAAAAATATAACGTCGCAACTATGTAGCACCGTGACAATAAATGAAGATAGTTGTCCACTTGATTCTATAGTTAGAAATTCTGGGCATTAGTAGAGATACCCAAGGAGTCGCAAGCACTCAAATATTCTGCTGAACAACAATTGTGTGAGAGCCATTTTGTTAAAAATATTTGTCGTTTACCTACTAAGCGGTTTCAGGTATCACTTCCCTTTAAATCAAGTCCAAATTCTCTCGACTCATCTTTCGAAACTGCAAAAAGACGATTTTTAGCACTAGAACGCAAATTATCAAACAATTTCGAGCTTCATGGAATGTATATGGACTTCATGAAAGAGTACCTGAAACTAGGACACATTTCATTAGCCAGTAGAGAAATTCTAAAAACTCCACACTATGTTATTCCGCACCAATGCGTTCTGCGTCCAGAAAGCACAACTACCAAACTTCGTGTAGTTTTCGATGCGTCAAGTCGTACTTCCTCTTAGCTGTCGTTAAATGACACGTTAATGGTTGGTCCAACGAAACAAGACGACCTATACTCTATTTTAATTCGTTTTCGTTTACATAAGTACGCTATGACTGCTGACATCTCAAAAATGTACCGTCAAGTAATGGTTGACGAGGCAGATCAAAACTTTCAGTTGATCTTGTGGCAGGAAAATAACGCACAACCAATTCAGATGTACAAGCTTAACACCGTTACGTATGGCACTGCACCAGCTCCATTTTTGGCTATCCGTTGTTTATTTCACTTAAGCGACTTGTACAATGAGTCGCTTCCAATCGGTGCAAAGGTGTTGCGCAGAGATTTTTATGTCGATGACATGTTAACTGGAGCCGACAATTTAGAAAATCTCGAAGTCATCAGAAATGAGGTCACTCAGATTCTAGATTCAGCTGGGTTTCAATTAGCTAAATGGTTCTCCAACCATCCAACATATTAAAATAATTATTCCCAAGAAAAAGTGCTTGATTTTAACGATTCCGATTCTACGAAAACATTAGGCTTACGTTGGGTTCCGATAAAGGACGTTTTCAAATTCCATTTGGTCGATAATTTTCGAGATCTTCGAGCGACCAAAAGAAACATTTTATCGGTTTCTTCTAGGCTCTTCGATCCTCTCGGACTTTTATGCCCAATCGTCACAAAAGCTAAAATCCTGCTACAAGAATTGTGGCTGCAAAATCTCGACTGTGACGAATCAATTCCCATGCGCCTTGAAACTAGTTGGCAGACCTTTAAGGCTAACTTATCACAATTGAATACCATAGAAATTCAGCGTTACGTAGCTACTCATCCTGATGAAAGTTTTCAAATTCATGGATTTGCAAATGCTTCAATAAGAGCATATGGGTGCTGCATCTACATTCGAAGTAAAACTTCAAATGGTTTTCAAGTCCGGCTATTAACAGCCAAATCAAAGGTCGTCCCACTCAAAACCAAGTCGTTGCCTAGACTGGAGTTATGTGCAGCTCACCTGCTTGCGAAATTATGGCAGAGAGTCCAAGTGTTGTTGAATTGTAGAATCGAGAGCATTCATTTTTGGACTGATTCTGAAGTTACGTTGCACTGGATAAAAATGCATTCAGCTGCACTCAATACCTTTGTTGCTAATAGAGTGGCAGAAATTCAATAATGGTCACATAATGTAGTATGGCGTCACGTTCCATCTAAGCAAAATCCTGCAGACATACTGTCACGAGGTTGCAATATAGACGAACTTAATTTGTCAATTTGGTTGTCTGGACCATTTTTCCTGATGAAAAATGCCGAACTGTGGCCACTTAATAGTCATTTTGATGTGCCACTTGATTTAAATGCCCTAGAACGAAAGAAAAATGCCACAACTTTACTTGCTGTTGAGGAAAGGTCTAATGATTTTCTCGAGTTTGTATCCACTCATTCGTCCTACACAAAATTACTTCGAATATTTGCGTACATTCTCCGTTTCGTAGCAAACACTCGAAAAGGTGAAAAATCTTGTTCAAAAAAACCAACTGCAAGGGAGATGCAATGCGCCTTTCTAAAAATTGTTGAGATTATTCAACAATCTGAATTTGCAAACGAAATCCTGAAATTAAAGCAATCGAAAATTCTTACACCGAGTATCATCTTATCATCTAATTGGTGAAGTCGGCCAAGCACCATCTGCTTCGCGCCATGGGCAGCGTACTGCTCACCCGTACTGTTCGCTGCCGCACGCATTGCTACACGACGACGCCGACAGACCATCCTACTCGAGGAGATGGCAAACCTCATGCGAGGTCAGACAGAGGTTCTGGCGGGCATGGTCACGAGATTGCATGCTGGGTCTCCAGCAGCGCCACAAGTGGAGCGTGGACGAGCCCAATCTGGACATCGGTCGGGTTTTCGTAGTGCACGAGGAGTGCAGTCCGCCTCAGCAGTGGATGACAGGAGTCGTCGAGGAGGACACCACGGGAAAGGACGGCAAGGTACGCGTCGCTACCGTCAGGACTAAATCCGGTACGTACAAGCTCCCAATCTACAAACTGGCTCTATTACCAATTGATTGACACTGGAAGCTGTCAAGGTGGCCGGTGTTAAGCCAAATCATTATTATTCAATTTTGTCTTTTTCATTATAATTACTAAAGTAAAAAGTATTAAAAGGTACCTTGAATTACAATCACACTAATGTGTTGCTACCTTAATAAAACACACACACACACATACATACATAATGTTAAATATCTTTAAGAAAGAAGAAAATAAAGACTACTCAGTCGATTTTGAATTGCCAACGATTGCGTTTTAATTTTTGTATGCTTACGATTGTGTTTAATTTAAAAGACGAGTGCGGTTATATTAAATTCATTTCGGTAAAATAATCGAAGTTTTCAAAAATATACTTTCAATACCTTATTTTGATATAAACTATTATACTTTTTCTATCTATTTAATTTTCCAAAATAAATAATAAATTCTTTAAACTTAATGAATTTAATTTAATTAACAATTCATATTTTCAGTTTAATTTACATTTCATTGTAAAATTCATTAATATAATTTGTGAGGCACAAATTGTATAACAACTTGAGTCCTCACAATCTCATACTAGACAAGTCACGAAAAAGTGCTTCAAAATTAACAGATTTGAAGTCCCGATATGAAAAACTTGCCTTGTGAGTGCTACCAAAGTTTACATTAACACTACAGAATATTAAATCATGTAAGTACCCTACTTGAGAGATCAGTAAAAAAAGATTCAACACTATTACAACGATAGGGGTTATAAACACTCGACACAAGGATACTCGTATTTTTATTAAAGATTTCTACATTAAGGAACTTACACATACCACTACTTTTATTTACAAACCTAACATTTAAATAAGACTTGCAATATATAGCCACACCTCTACCTCGTTTTCCACACCTGTCACTAAAATGAATCAGATATATCATGTTTAAACCATGTCTCAGATATACAAATAATGTCAGCAGGTGAGTTTTCAAAAATTTATTTTGCGTAATCAAGTTTAAATTCATTCAAACTTATGGCATTAGAATGAATCACGTTCTTTGTTTGAATGAATCACGTTCTTTCTTTTAAACATTATATTGTTTACATAAAACATGAACTAAGGCTTTGTAATTATCAATCGCACCATTAGAAGATTCATCAGAAAAAATCATAATAAAGCAACAAAGAATCAGCTTTAAACATATAATACATCAAAATAAATAAAAATAAAGTACTAAGACAAGATAGGTGAATGAGAAAAGACATTAATAAAAGATATAAAAAAATGACAGTAAATAGATAAAACTTAAAGATAATATCTTATAATATAGGCACAATAACATTAATTTTAGTTTTACAAACATTCTCCGATAAAAAGGCAACAAAACAACTTTAATCCTTTAGTTTGAGATTCCAGCGATGTAATCAACGCTCCTAGTGTCGTAAACCAATTTGGCCTCACCATCACTCGATGCTCTTACATACACATGGCCACGCAGTGAGAACGCGAAAGTCGATTCTCTCGCTTCAGTTTGCTAGCATACAGCATAACCGCCCGGTTTGTTTTGGTAAGGCTTTCGTGAAGATAAAATTTTTCTCCTCCATACCCAATATCATTAAGTGTAAGCTGGCGCTTTATGGCTTTGCGAAATGCAGCAGCAGCTTTGAGCAAACAATTGCGATCATAAGCAGACGCAAGCTTAACTATGATCGCCGAATCTTTTTTGTTATTTTTAGCTCTCACTCTGAATATGTTGTTAAAAATAGGAGTGTAATAATTGATGGAGTAGCAAATTGTATCAAACAGACTAGCGAGGTTCTCATTTGCAGCAAAGCGAATTCCGTTAATAATGACGTCTGTTGAAGCAGCATCATTCTCAAATTTTTCAAGTTGAGATCTGAGCACATTTACCTCGTCCCTAAGCACAGACGAAAGGGGGGTTGTAGGTGAGGCTTCAATTTTTGTTTTTATTTCATTTACTTCCTTTTTTAACACGCCGAGTTCAGCACAAGCAACTTCCACCACAGAAATTCTCTCAATTACATTCCGCAAGGTGGATTTAATATTAGTAAGCTCAGCGGAGACTTCCCCAATCCTCTCCATTACTCTCCCTTCAGACTCCATTATAGCTCCAGTTACCTGTTCAACAATACTCTCCCTTATAGAATTCAGCTTAGTAATTAAATTAGGCTCCAAGAGCGAAGGTGTAGTTGTAATCGCCGAATCATCCAGACGCGAGTTGATGGCGCCAAGGGGTGTAACCGGGACAGAAAGTTTTTTCATTGTTGCAGCACTTCGGGTGTTTTTAGCAAAATTCGACATGATCACAAATTTAAAATCACGATATTATGACTAGTTAAATAAAATAGCTATGGTGCTGCAGACCACTTTATTTAGTGATAATAAGAAAAATTGGGTTTTTTTTTATTTCAATATATAGACTTTAGCACGTTGATACTGCATGCACTGAAAAAACACGTCTATTCAATGTAGATTGACATTATAGAAAAAAGATTAGTCGAAAACAATACAAATATTGCTGGAAAAATCCAAAAATTTAAATTTTGTCCCCCTGAGTAATTCAAGTAATTTGAGGTGATACCTTATTAAATTGAAAACTTTTTGGAAAAAACAAAAAACTTTTAACTGTTTCCTTATTTCAAATGGAATTGCAAATGAAAATATTAAAAAAATTTTTTCTTTCATGGTCCACTCTTGTGCACTCGAAAAAAGAAATGAAAAATTGACAGAATGACACGCTACTGAAAATTAAATTCTTAAAATAGCTTGTTTTTTACCAGTTATTAAGTGAAAAATAAACGATTTTTTTTAAATAAAACTTTGATTCTAGTTCCAGCGATAGCCACTGATGTTATGAATAGCATATTTAAATTTCAGATGGCTCGGCTGAATAGTTTTTGTTTTCCTACAAAGAGAATGAATCTAGACGACACACTGTGGCTCGACACCTACTAAAACGGCCGTAGAAGTGAAAATAACGTCAGAAAGACTATACTTTTGATATATAAAAAAAAACCAATTTCATACAAATTGTAAGATTTAAACAATGTTGTTTTGATAACTATAATTTGGGAATGATAAGCGATCCAAATATTTGCACAACACGATTGCGACAACTATTGATTGATGTAATATTTGCTAGAAATATCGATGACATAACATCTATATATAATACGTTTGATATTTTATAGCATGTTCTCACGACACCTTGAATTACTTAATTCGGCTCTCATTCCTAATTTGAGGCTCAATTATGTTCCGAATTGAGTAATTCGCCATACAATATTTGACAACCTGAATTACCTCATTCGAAGGTAATTCAGTTTGAATTACCATCCGAATGACGTAAAAATCGGTTTCATCTCTAACTTTGATTGAAATTAATCGAAAACTGCACTTCTATAGAAGAAGAAAGAAAAACAAAACAAATAGATGTCAGCAGTCAAAGTGAGTATTTTTGTTTTAAAATTAATTTAATTAATTAGTTTCTGCAACTCCGCCATCATTTTCACCAGTATGTGGATGGATCATTCTTCTCCAAATCCAGGTCGGTCGCAACATCATCCACGGCTGCGATGCAGTCGAGTCTGCTAACAAGGTAATTGGTTTGTGGTTCACTAAAAAGGAGCTCACCGGCTAGACTCCAGCGACCGTGAAATGGGTGTACAAATAAATTCATCATTGTATCAGTGCAATGGATCTCAGTGCTGCACAGTTGGTAGAAATTGCATTTGTCTTATTTTGTGATAAGCAGAAGGATGTAAAGTTATCTCTTTTAAATAGTCGGCCTTCGGGTACTGCTTAGGGACTACAATCCTCAGTAAGTCCAACACCGGGTATGCTGTCTACAGTTCTTCTGGATATAAGAATCTTTTTAAAAGGTGGACCGTCAAGTGTGTATAATACGTGAAATGTAATATCTTCAAAAGTAATGCATGCATTTTTATAATCAATATACACTAAAATTTTAAGTTTTCGTGAATTTTATCTCCTAAACCAAATGAGAGAGACAATTTTCGTTTTCATTTTAAGGCTAAGAAGGCCCAAATACACTTCATATACAAAATATGCGGGTACGGGCCATAAAGTAGAATTATGCCAATAAAATTAACAAAACAGCTGTCAAATCGAATTACGATTGCTTCGTGAGAACGGGGTAATTCACAATCGTAATTCACAGACCGAATAAATAAATAATTCAAACTAATGCATAATAATAATGTAAGGTAATAAAATTTACTGTTGGGAATATTAATTTTTTTAATTAACATATTTTTTAGGTACTTAAAATTTTTCAATTTAAAAATTTTTTATTAAAAAACCCATTTAATTATCAAACGCCACGATGTACTCAGGTTGAAAACATTTTTGAACTGACAAAATCGTACTAAACAATCTGACGAGGATTCACATTGGTCAAATCGTTCGTCAAATAAGCAGAAAAATCAAAAAAATTTTGATTTTCATCAAACGATTTGACCTGAGTGTGAACACTCATCAAATCGCCATCGAATCCATACAAATTCTGTTGGTCAAATCATTTCACAATTGTTGATGATCGATTTGATGAGCGATTCATAGAAATAAAAGATAAGGAAATGGTGTTCTACTCATACACACTATACGTGTGCGGAAGGAATTTTCGTCAACTGAGGAAGCGAGATAGAGCGTCATTTTTTGATATTAGGCCTTGCCGAGGAAAAAAAAATTTTGCCCGCCATTTTTGAGCAAAAGCATCACATGTCAAAACACAAGTTCTGTTTCATTTTTTTTTTGTTTCTTTTTTCTGTTTCTCAGGGGATGCCCCCTATAAATACATAAGCATTGTGTTGATTCGGAAGATGGGTGATAGTTAGTTGGAGGATGGATAGATGGTGTAGTGCTGGTGAAGATTTGCACAGCTCAAAACTGCCGGGAAACACGCTCGCAGGGAGACTATTCCACAACCTTACCGTGCGACTAAAAAACGAATTATCTCTGTAATGCGAGGTTCTAATGGACATCGACGCAATAGTAAATGGGTGGGCTTGAACAGCTGCCCGAGTGGACCTGGGAAACACACGAGCTAGTGGCGTCAGGCCATGTATCTCCCTTGAACACTTCCCATGGTAGTACCTATACAGAAGGCTTAAGCAACCAACATTGCGTCGATGCCCAAAAGAGTTGAGAGAAGATGAAATACTTTCATCCCCTATCAAATATATCGCACGACGTTGAATTCGATCCAGAAGCTCCAAATAAGATCTTGAAGCACCTGTCCAAATGTGCGAATTGTACTTCATTTTTGGTCTAATATATGAGGTGTAGATCATGCGAAGATCAGCTGAAGTGAAATATTTTTGCAACGTTTTAAAAAACCTAGGCACTTGCCCGCTTCTTTCGACACACCGAAAATATGATCATTCCAACGAAGATCAGATTGGATCGATATGCCCAGAACGTCAATAGTGGCTGATTCCACAAGATCCACACCATTCATATTGAGGGGAGCTAAGGGCAATCCATCCGTTTGTGCCTTTTGCCTTTTTCTCTCAATCTCCATAGAGCTTGGGCGTTTTTTAAATGAATATGAATGACAAATGCTGCTGTCGTTGATAAAAACCAGAAACAAACCGGCAACAACGACTCGAATCGTTCTGAAATCTATTTATTTTAAAGGAGTTTAATTTGGTATGCATTATAATTGTTTAGTTTTTGAGTTATTTCAATAAGGCTATTCACAGATTGAATACGCTGGTCTGCTATTTGTACGATTTGCTATTTGTACGCCAATTTACGAAAGCGTATTTTGCTTTGTTGTTGTTTTGCATACAAACGCAAATACGCAGGCACGCGTAAATAAAAGTAGCCCTTGGACGTGTTTTTTGTACCTCGTATTTTTATGCTCTGTCTACAGCCGCATAATCACATACATCACAGGGTTGCATAATTTTTTAATGCGACAGTCACATGGCGAGGTGCTAACAGTCTGAACAATAACAAATGCTATAAATACGATTAGTTAAAAGTACGCTTAAACTGTAAATAGCCTTAATATCAATTAAATAGTTTAAAAAAAACAGTTTTTGAAATTAATTATTAATAAATCATTAAAAGAAACTTTTGTTGTTTCAGTTTTGTTCTGATTTCATGTCTTTTTCTTTATTTTACTGTTTTTCTCTGTAAAAAATTAGAACCGCATCATTTTATGTAATGGTGCTATATAAAAATTACATTATCATACATCTAAAAAACAAAAAATAATTAACGCCTTTCTTTACTAACTGAATGCGGCCTTGTTTGAATGTTTTTGTGTTTGTGCCAACTTCACTGTGTTTGTAAAATACTTAATTTCACTTCAACTACACCGCTTCCTTATATTTTACTTCTATGGAGCGATTTGAAATATGAACAGCCCTATTAGGGGGTTTTGGACTAATCTACACGTAGGATGTGTGTCAAAAGGACACTTTTCCGTCGTGGTAGGATAGAAAATATCAAGTTGAATAAAATTTGTGTGTTGAAATAAATTTGTCTTTTTTGATGTGTCAAATGGACGATGAAATTTTGACAATTACAAATTTTGACGTTTCACATTTCGGTCGTGCTTAAGCGCAAATATTTTATTTAATTTGCATTTTATTCAATTTGCAACATATTTAATTCGAGTGCTTGTACTTGCAACTTATTTCGTAAACTTGTAATATTGTAAACTTAAAAACTTAAAAAATAACAAAATAATAAAATTTAAAAAAACGGAAGTGCTTGAGTTTGTGTGTGCGTGTGTGTAGGCCAACGGTCTCCCGGTGCATCAGAAAGTGCAGCAAAGTTAAATTGTCTTTCTTTGCTGGTGTACGTCCTCCAAGTGCCACCACCAGCAGCACAAGCAAGTGCAATGCAAAATTTGTTGCTAGCCAACATCCTCCAAGTGCCATCACCAGCAGCACAAGCAAGTGCAGTGCAAATTTCCTGATTATTTTGCTTGCCAACATTCTCCGAGAGTCGCCAAAAGCGACACCAGTAAGTGCAGCACAATTCAATTGACTGGTCAACTCTCCAATATTTCAGAAGCACCATTTCAGCATGTCTCAAGCGCAGAGGCAAATTTCTGCCATTATACTGCGGCGTGAATTAAATAAATTGAAAGCGGAGAATTTGCGCTTCATTTGCTTGTGCTGCTGGTGATGGCACTTGGAGGATGTTGGCTAGCAAGAAATTTTGCACTGCTCTTGCTTGTGCTGCTGGTAGTGGCACTTGGAGGATGTTGGCTAGCAAGAAATTTTGTACTGCAATTGCTTGTGCTGCTGGTGGTGGCACTTGGAGGACGTTCGCCAGCAAAGAAAGCCAATTTAACTTTGCTGCACTTACTGATGTACCGGGAGATAGGCCCATACACACGTAAACACAATCTCAAGCACCGTAGCTTTTTTTATTTTTATTATTTTGTTATTTCTTAAGTTTACAATATTACAAGTTTACGAAATAAGTTGCAAGTACAAGCACTCGAATAAAATACGTCGTGGAAATTGATGTGTTTTTTTTTTTCTTTATTTTTGAGTATGTCAAAAATTAGCTTTCGATTGTCAAAATTTGTAGTAGACCCTGGAGCTAGCACAAGTTTTGACAATTATATTCACCTCACAAATGCCAAAAATTGCTCTATCCACTGTCAAAATTTGATCATCCGACTGAAAAGTTTCCGATTGAGGCTGTTCAGACTTGCCTCAAATGAGGCGACTTACTTGCCTCATTTTGACATAAGTTAGCTATCACGTGTTCACACACAAACTATTGCCACACTTTGAGTCTGCATCATTTTGGCGTTTATTGTTTATTTTCGTTTGTTTTCTTTTGAATTAATAAATTCTCAAGTTTTTACAATTGAAAAAGTATTAAATTGCGAAAAACAATGAATAAACAAAATTAATTCGCTCCAGAACAAACTAAAAATTTCAACACAACAAACTTCACTCTGACGTACGTCAAAATGAGTCGCAAAATTTTTAAAATTTTTAAAATTCTCGCCTCATGTTACATGTCACCTTCCCGCTTTTCCTTTTGCCTGTAGACGTCAAAATGAGGCAAGTGAGCCGCCTCATTTGAGGCAAGTCTGAACAGCCTCATTGACACACAGCCGTAGGATGAACATGTAGGACTACAGAATAACTGGAAAGTCTGTTCGATTTTTCAGACAATCCTACATGTCGGATGGTCTTCTGTATATTTCTGTGCTCAAGAAGATGGCACCGTGCAATGGCAAAACCATTTTTTGTTGTTTTATTACTTATGAAGTTAACTTCTATAAGTTTTAATCAAATTCATTAAAAAAACATTATGTGTTCAATGAACTATTTCTACTCTCTTAAGACGTGGTTATGCTAGTCAAACATGTTTACCGAACATTTTTTTGTTGTTATTGTTTCACGTATTAAATGAAAAATTAACTTTTCCTCATATTCATTCTCTTGCTCTAAGACCGAACATTTTTGATTGCTGGTTGAAACACCAAACATGTCGAACTTTCCGGTGTTGCTTTTAGTCATTTTGCATAAAAGCATCAAAAAAGTAGCAAAGAGTATAAGAAAGTGAAATTAATTGTGTGCTCAAACAACCCCCTGAACACAAACAGCAAGCATTATTTCGTTAAACTAATTTTAATATGATATCATCGATCGTTCTCTTCTTACCGTTTAGATGTGTTTTTGCGAGCTCTAACTTTTAAAGTTATCCAGCCAAAAGTTCTAAATTAATAAATATAAATAGAAATAAACAGCTTTAATCAACTTGCACAAACATCTGAAAGCGTGATAACGTGGATTTCATCTTTTTAAAATACTTGATATTTAATTTAATTTTCAATATAAATATATATATATTAGGGCGGGTCAAATTTTGGCTCAGCGAAATTCGTAAAATACATGTAATTTCAAGACTTTTTCTCCACTACAGCATATACAAATTCTGAAAAAAAGCTGTGCGGACTTTCGTAAATAGATTCATATACATACATTCATACATTCATATTTTATAATTGAGAACAAAATCTATTTACGAAAGTCCGCACAGCTTTTTTTCAGAATTTGTATATGCTGTAGTGGAGAAAAAGTCTTGAAATTACATGTATTTTACGAATTTCGCTGAGCCAGACCTCCAAAAAATTCGTCCATACAAATTGACCCGCCCTAATATATATATATGTATATTTGTTTATAATATGCTTCTTTCCTTCTTCCTGTTTTGTTTTTAGCGCAAACAGGTTTCTATAGAGCAAATTATCGCATTTTCTTTCTACATCTGTTTTAACGCTACTGCAAAAACTCTAGTGCTTATAAAACTTTTCAATTCGTTGGTTCTACAAAATCAGGGCTGCAAAGTTTCTACAGTACAGTGTCTTTAAACAAAATAAACTGTTTTTCATTAAAAGCATTTAAGTTCATTTTTCTCCTTTTACTTTCATCTATATTGTAAAACTTTCTATTAAACTGAAAATAATCTGCAATTTCCGAAACTGCGCTGTAAAAGGTGAATCAGACCGGCTGTTTACTTGCTGGTTGTGTGATTCATTTTTTCATATCAAATGTGCAGCGTCGACTGCGAGGATCTGCGATGCACTCAACAAAAGTAAGGGACTTCGTTGGTCATGTGAAGATTGCAGGTTTACAAACGTTGAGATCTTTAAACTTATTAGACAATCTCGGAAAGGTTTTTTGAAGGTGGCTAAGGATCTAAAGGTAGCACAAGATAGACTGAGTGAATACGAAGATTTGTTTAAAAAGTTTAAAATTATGGATGAAGCTTACAATTCTCCAAAACGTAAACGTTCAAACAAAAATCTTCGTAGTTCAGCTAAAACTACTGATATAGCCATGCCATCGCCCAATAATAATACTGTTCTACCTTCTACTGTAACTGTTTTCCCTAATGTGAACAGTTGCCTCATAATACCTCATAATTAGCTCATGATAACCTTCCAATCAAGACAACTTTCAATTTCGGTTTATTTTTCACTTCATCTCGTTATGATGAATACAGCTTGAAGATCAATCAATTGGAGCTGTCAATACTGATCAAATTACTGATAATATCGCACCAACTAAGGTCGCTGCGTCAGCTGATCAGATTTCTCCTTCTGTTGAAGCACTACCAATCATAGAGGAAAATGCTGATTCTCCTCGCGTTTCTGGCACAAAAAAAACTTTATTTATTTATTTATTTATTGAAACTTGTATTGCCTCAAATGTGGTCCCTGCACCTTCTCAAATTACTTCGGTTTCTACAGGAGCGATACCGAAACAAATATCGAACAGCAGTATCAAAGCCCCTGTTCATAAAGAACTTGTGATTATTGAGCCTGCAAAATCTATATTTGTTTCTCGTTTTGCAGCTGATACATCCGGTGAAGACGTGTTATTCTATATAAACTCTAAGCTGAATGTTGTAAATAAATATATCTCTGTTTACAAATTCAATTTTTCATACGAGCGTATTACGTCCTCTTTTAAAATATCTTTGCCTGGTGATCTTTTCACAAGGTATTGGATGCAAAGTTTTGGCCTGACAATATGATGGTGCATGAATTTATTTCTAGACCTCGGCCTACAACTTCCTTGGCTACTTTTCCGGTTTTTAACAAGAATCAAAAAAACTACATTGTTGCTTTCAGTTCCTAATCCTTTACCAAAACGTTCGTGGCATTAACACAAAACTAAATAATATATTAATTTTCAGTCACAACCTTCACTTTAATATAATTGCTTATAGTGAGACTTGGCTGAAACCTAACACTCTAAATACTGAAATTCTGTGCAACATATTTAGCATATACCGCAAAGATAGAAACTCCATTCCTGGTATTTGTCTAAAGGCGGGGGTGTGTTGATTGCAGTCAAAGTGACACATTTCTCTGAAGAGTTATTAATTCCAGAATCCTTGGACATTGAATTCTGTTGTGTTCATGTTAAGTTTGGTTCCTTGAGCCTTTTTATTACATGCTCATTAGGTATGGACTAGTGTTGTATGGAGATCCTTAGTAACAACAGTTGGATACGCAGCAACCCCTATTTTTGTGAGGTTTATAAAAAAAATGCATGAGCCAAAAAATAGGGGAGGTGGGGTGGGGGTAAATGGCTCCTCATCGGGGTCAAAGGTGGGGGAAAACGAGACAAAATACACGAAACGCTTCACAACTCTCGCCGGGTCACTCCTAGAGAGGTGAAATGTAAGACCGACCCCCATTATTTTTCCCCCTCCCACAATTTTTATGAACATACTAACCCTCTATCTGCGCTCCTTAGGGTGGCTCCCATACTAAATATTATTTTTTATAAAATTACCCGCCACCGCCCTAACTAGCCCCAGAGTGACCCTAGAGGAGTCAAATATATGACTGACCCCCAATATTTTTGTTACCCCAGCAGTTTTTAAGAACATACCTAGCCTCCATCTTTAATCATTAGGGTGGTCCCCATACAAAAATTTTTAATTTAAAAAAAAAATGTATTACTAATATAAAAACATTTTTTTATAATTAATACAAATTATATAGTGATAATTAAATTAATTCATTTTTACTTTAATACTTTAAGAGAAAGAAAAAGGGAGGCTGAGTTTGTCGAGAAATTAGATGATCTTTTTGACATCGCACATGCAAATGTACTCGAAATGGTAACCAACCAGGAAGATATTGCTTTTTTGCAACTGCAAAGAGTAAAGGGGCGTCAAGGATGCATTGCGGGTGTTGACAAGATTTTAGGCAAAAAACAGAAAAGACAAGCGAAACGAAAAGGGCTAGAAGATAAGCGGAGAAAACGCGCAAAAATTCAAAACGAATCTGCGGTAGCGGGTAACTATGATTATTACAATAGAAATATAAATTTACAGTGTAATTATGATATTTACAAATGTGTACTGTGTAATTTCAGTTGGCAAGATTTCATCCACTGAATCTAGTGAATCAGAAAATGAGCTCCAAACTGTCGATAATGCAATGGTTTCCTGTAAGAGAATACCAAAAGAAAGAAGAGACGCAATCAAATGCATTACTCCGGATCTTGTGTCTGTTTTCGATAGATGTAAGACATCAGACGTAGCAGCAGTTCGGATATTGATTGCTGCTGCACGAGCTTTTCAACTTTATCCAAAAATGTATGTAATCAATCGAAAGTCCCTTCGACAAGCCCGTACAAAAAATAGACAGCAGATTGCTGCATTTTTAAAGGAAAATCCACAGGTATGCCATATTAAATAAAAATTATATTTCTGTAAAACTTAGCACGAGTAATTTTACAGATGGCCGAAACAAAGTTTTTCAATGTGCACTGGGATGGCAAAATGTTGCCGGACTTACAACGCACCGATAAAAAGTTGATCGTCTTCCTGTCATCGTCACATACGATGGAAAGGAGCAGCTACTTGGCGTGCAAAAGATACCGTCGGGTCAAGGTAAAGCTAGGCGTATTGTGGATGCCGTATACGGGCTTTTGCATGAGTGGAAAATCACTGACCGTGTTCAAGCAATTTCATTCGATACCACGTCAACAAACACGGACCAATTTCAAGGTGCGGCAATCTTTTTGGAGCAAATATTAGAAAGAGATCTTTTCTATCTACCATGCAGACATCACATTTATGAATTGGTATTAAAGGAAGTGTTTGAAGCTGAATTCGGTAAAATGTCTGGGCCAGGAGTGACGATTTTTTTCCCGTTTCAAAGGGCAATGGGAAGACATTAAAGATAAACTTTATACTTCTGGCATAGAAGATGCTACGGTTGCAGAAAAAATACCAATCAAAGTTCAAGACGAGATCAAGTCTTTTTGTTTAGCGCAACTGAAGGAAAAGCAACCAAGAGATGACTATAAAGAGTTTCTTCAAATTATTTTACTGTTTCTCGGTGAAAATATTCCAAATTATCATTTTAGACCACCAGGAGCCGTCAGTCATGCTCGATGGATGGCGAAAGCCATAAACTGCTCAAAAATGTTTTTATTCCGAAAACATTTCGGCTTTAATACAGACGAACTTAGTGGACTTCGCAATATTACCATTTTTATTGTAACTCTTTACGTCAAAGCTTGGTTTACAGCCACCAGTGCAATCGAAGCTCCATATAACGATTTTAATTTTTTGGTAGCGATTTTTGATTACGCTTTAATTGATGAGGATGTGGCGCAAAGATTGTGGAAGAGGTTCTCTGGACATCTTTGGTATCTAAGTGGTGAAGCTGTTTCCCTCGCATTATTTGATAAAAATGTTCCCTGCGGCACCAAACGTAAAATGGCGAACGCAATTATAGCATTTAAGGAGGAGAAAGAAAAATATGAGAAAAACATAAACAGCGAGGAAGACGACGACGGTGATAAAGCATTGGAAAAAGAATGCGATGACAATTCAGAGCACAGCGGTAGCGGTATCAATCAAAATTATTCAGCAAATATTTTTAGATTCAGAGGTGTGAAGAGAATTAACGTGACATCAAAACAAATAAGTAAAGAACAGATAAATAATGATTTAAGCCAATACGTTGTTGGATTTTATTGCTACTGACCCAGAAAAATGGGAAGAACGCGAGGAGTACCAGCAAGCGATAGAAATATTGAGTAAATTACATGCTGTGAATGACGCTGCAGAAAGAGGGGTGAAATGGGTAGAAGAATATAACAACGTATTATGCCGCAACGAAGAAGAACAAATATTTTTGCTTCAGGTTGTCGATGAAAATAGAAAGAAATACCCTTCTCATAATAAAAATGAATTAATTTAATTATCACTATATAATTTGTATTAATTATAAAAAAATGTTTTTATATTAGTAATAAAAATTTTTTTTAAAAATTAAAAATTTTTGTATGGGGACCACCCTAATGATTAAAGATGGAGGCTAGGTATGTTCTTAAAAACTGCTGGGGTAACAAAAATAATGGGGGTCGGTCATATATTTGACTCCTCTAGGGTCACTCTGGGGCTAGTTAGGGCGGTGGCGGGTAATTTTATAAAAATTAATATTTAGTATGGGAGCCACCCTAAGGAGCGCAGATAGAGGGTTAGTATGTTCATAAAAATTGTGGGAGGGGGAAAAATAATGGGTGTCAGTCTTACATTTCACCTCTCTAGGAGCGACCCCGCGAGAGTTGTGAAGCGTTTCCTGTATTTTGTCTCGTTTTCCCCCCACCTTTGACCCCGATGATGAGCCATTTACCCCCACCCCACCTCCCCCATTTCTTGGCTCATGCATTTTTTTTATAAACCTCACAAAAATAGGGGTTGCCGCGTATTGAAATCTAAAACTCGTGCACTAGTCCAACCCTAATGCTCATATATTCCTCCCCTTTCTACCTTAGAAGTTTAAAGCAAACATTTGGCTTCTATTAGTAAAGTTTGCTCAAAACTGCAATCTAATGATCATATTTTAATAACTGGAGATTTTAACCTGCCAAATGTTTCTTGGAACTGCTGTTCTGAAATTCCTGGAATATTTTTACCTTCGTCTGAATATTCATCCGATAATTATTTTTTAAACGAGCTCTCAATCCAAGGCCTGTTCCAACTTAACTGCATCTTTAACAAAAATAATCGTTTGCTTGATCTGGTATTTTTTGATGACAGCAATATCGCTTCTGTGTCTAAATCAGATCCTCTGGTTACACCCGAAGATTCTCATCATCCAGCATTATAAACTATTTTAAATTTTCAAAAACCATCTGTGTAGTACTATGATTCTCAACCGCCTATTGAGTTTAACTTTAAAAAAACAAACTACGTGATTTTGAAGAATAGCTTGTCTAATATAAACTGGAATTCTATTCTAAATATTAATACAAAAAGTTTATCTTCTCAGAGTCTTGATGATGCGGTATATGCGTTTAATAGAACGCTCAATAATTGTTTTCTTAAAGCTGTTCCGCAAAGGAAAGCCTCCTTGACATCGGGTCCGGTATGGTACACAAATGAATTAAGAAAAATGAGAAACTTGATATCTAAATACTATAAAAAATATCAAAAATATCAATATCATACACATGACATATGCGATTTTGGATGCTATACCTCGATTAAATACAGTTACCAACAGTTATGCAAACAATCCTATAATATCTACTTAACAAAAGTAAAATTAAACATCAAATCTGATGCTAAATCCTTCTGGAACTTTGTTAACACAAAACGTAAGATTGATTCCTATCCTTTTTTTATGAAGTATAATTCTGTTGAGTCTGATAATGATAATAGTATTTGAAATCTTTTCGCTGACTTTTTCAAGACAACTTATTCATCATCGTCCTATGATTATTTAATTTATTCTTTTAATATTCAATCTGGGGATATTTATTTCCCAATAATTGACACAAACAGTCTTATCATTTTTAAAAAATATTAAAACATCATATAAAAGTGGTCCTGATAACATACCTTCATGTATATTAAAATACTGCTGTGAAGAATTAGTAACTCCAATATCTTTACTTTTTATTTCATCAATAAAATCCTGCTATTTTCCTGCAGCCTGGAAGCATTCATTTATCATTCCGCTGCATAAATCCGAAAATATATATTTAATTGATAACTACCGTGGCATCGCAAAATTAAGCGCTTTGCCTAAACTTTTAGAGGCAATTGTTACATCACGACTATCGCATAGCGTTAAATCTTTAATGTCTCCTTTCCAACATGGATTCCTTTCTGGAAAATCTACTGTTATAACCTTCTGGAATTTACATCAAAAAATATAGAAAACTTGGGAAAAGGCATGCAGACTGATGTTATTTACACGGATCTTAGCAAAGCTTTTGACGTTGTAAATCACAAACTATTGATCTTAAAATTACATCTTGTTGGATTTCCTATACCGTTGATAAAGTGGATTGAATCTTACTTAAGCAATAGAACACAATCTGTTATTTTTAAGCTCAAGAAATCACATAAGTTTCCTGTTACTTCAGGAGTACCTCAAGGAAGTCATCTTGGGCCCTTCTGTTTCTACTTTTTATAAACGATTTGCCATCTGTCATAATGCATTCTAGCATCTTAAAAATGATAATGACGCTGTATTTTTGCAAGCCGACATTGATCATCTTCATAACTGGTGCAAAATGAACCGTATGAACCTCAACATGAAGAAATGCAAGCATGTCTTTCTCGCGCAAACCACCAATTAAATGTACCTTCAAGATTTGTGGTTATCCATTGGAGTCCTTAGATATTTTCAATGATCTTGGAGTTACAATGGATCCTAAACTACGCTTTAATATTCATGTAAATAAAATAATAAATAGAGCAAATAGTACTTTAGGATTTATTAAACGTTGGGCAAAAGAGTTTAATGATCCATTCATAACGAAAACAACTAAGTGCAGAAACAATTTATTTTGTTTTGCTTAAACTATCTTTATTGTAATACTGATTTTCACTTACCACCTTATGAATATCGGTTACAGCTCTTAAATTTTCGTTCTTAAAAATATCGGAGAATTATGATAAATATTTGTTGGATTATAAAACTTTTACATGGATATGTCAACAGTCCATATTTATTGAGTAAAATATATTTTAATATTCCTCTTCGTCCTAGAAAATCTTTTGAGTTATTCCACATGAATTTTTGTAGAAATAATTATTTGCAAAATGAACCTTTTAGAAGCGCTTGCGGTGATTTTAATTTTGTATCTGATGTTATATCCTTAAGTGAATCCATGGACTCAATCAAACATAAAATTAAAGATTAGTAGTACCGACGTTGATTATGTTAAGTTCTTTCAAACATATATCTGATGCATCTGGTGATTTGTAAACACATTATCATTAATATAACAATCTAAATGGATAAATGGACCTAAGCATAAAATGGAAAATTTTGGTGTATAAACATTTAAATAATCTGAATGGACCTAAACCTGGGATCTTCAATTGCCTCATATCTTCATGATGATTGTGACTACATTTGTCGACGGTACCGTGGTGTCTTGGTGTCTTTTTACCTCTTGAAACACTACGTTAGATCGATTTGTAATATATTAATATGAGTGGCCGATAAGACCTAGTTTGTCTTGGTGCCTGCGTTCGCAACTGGTTTTCTTTATTTTATGAAAATTGGTTTGGTGAAGTTGACCTATTTTGTCGAGTAACCACCCTGTCAAGCCAGGATCTCACCGGCTTCAGGAAGACAGAACGATATATATTATATATATACCTATTGGAGTGGTGTTTTATTGGGTATGAGACCTTGTTTGTCGCACGACTCCGCCGTATACAAAAATTGTTGCTAACTTGACCTTGTTTGTCTTAAAAACGCAACCCTGCTTTGCTGTCTGATATCATTCGATTTGACTTAACTTTTTTCTTTGTTATTTTTTATACTTTAATAAAATTATATACTTTAAGCAATTTATTAAAACTTTTTAGTTTGTTAATAATACATGATTTCAATCAAAATCATACTTTATATTTTTGAATTGTATTAAATATCTTATTTTATAATTTTAAATTTGCTATAAAACATGTTAAGGTTTAGCAATCAAGTAAATAAATAAATATATAAATAAATAAATAAAATCGTGTTAATTGAAGTAATCTAATAATATTTTGAAAAAAATCCAACATTAAATATCTATTGAAACTTAAAAAACAAATAAAAATAAATAATTTATAATTGAATACAAAAAATAATGCCACTTGCACAACCATTCCCAATTTAAATTAATTCGGTAATTTCATTTTATATTTTATATAAAATATATAAGTAATATGCCTAAAATTGTATATAAAATGCAAAATGGGTTATTCTTATTTGTGTTTTGACTTATTTTTACATAATATGCAACTGTGCAACCAAAATAGCATAACCACCAAACAAACATTTCAGCGAAGAGAATAAATTAACGAAAGTTAACACCGAACATGGTTGGCTATCATAACCATGGCATTATAAATTTTGATTGCTGGTCAGGCAGATGGCAGTTCAGTTATTGGCGTTCATACAACTCTTTTTTCTAATATGTTATAGTATTAACGTAGTTCTTTTTCTCAAACCTAAAAAACCTGTAGTAAAAATTAATAAAAATGTATTTAAAACAGAGTAAATTAGTAACTCACCGTCCAAATAAAAATGTAATTATTCTTACTAAGTTCAATTATTTTCTGTTACTACATATGATATAACTTGTAACGGTACGTTTACGCTGAGGTATCACTCGCCGGACTAGTAATCCTGTCACAAAACAATTTCTATTTTGGGACCCAGAAATAAAGAAGCTCAAGTGGTTTTATTTTTAATTCAAGAACTCTTGTTTATTAAATTTAGCTTCAGTGATTTTATTTTAGATCTATCTTTAATAAATGTAAAACGTATAGGATGGCGCTTCTTGCGCGGTAAATAAGGAAATAAATTAATGATTAAAAAATTGTTGGAGATGGCTTGCTTGCGTGCTCTCAGCATGGCTTCGTTATCGTTGGGACTACGTACTCTGTAGCACGTCTAGCTGTCCTGGTATCTGCGCTCGTTGTAGCGAGATTCTCGGTCGTTGTCCTTTTGCGCTCTCTGTAGCGCGGCTTTAAAATTGCGGGTGGCGTAGGCACGTCTTCATTATCGCTGGGTCGCGTGCTCTCTAGCACGTCTTCAATGTAGCGTACGACGTAGGCACGTCTTCGTTATCGCTGGGACTAAGTACTCTGTAGCACGTCTCGTTGTCCTGGTATCTGCGCTCTTTGTAGCGAGATTCTCGGTCGGTGTCCTTTTGCGATACTATGTAGCGCGTCTTCAATATTGCGTGTGGCGTAGCCACGTATTTTATATCACTGGGATGCATGCTCTCAGCACGTCTTCAATATTGCTAGGTTGCACCCTTGTGTGTTGCACACTCTAGCACAGCTCGGTCTTCCCTAAGTCGTGTGCTCGAGATAGCCCGTCTTCGATGCATTCGCGTTGACAACATGCATTGATTTCGACGCAGGTGTTGACCTCTGTCTTATGGCGAATGGGTTTCTTCGTTAGGCGTCGAATACTCTGAGTTTCGTAGTCTGAGTGCGTTGGGTACGACGCACGTGTCGTACTCAGTCTTCTGGGCAAATTTAATGTCTTACCGGACGCTGGGTACTCCGTAGTCTTGCTGGTCTGAGTGCGTTGGTTATGACGCACGTGTCAAACTCAGTACTCTGGGCAAATATAGTGTTTTTCCGGACGCTGGGTACTCCGTAGTCTTGCTGGTCTGAATGCGTTGATTATGACGCACGTGTCAAACCCAGTCTTCTGGGCAAATCTGTGGTTTTGCCGGACGCTGGGCACTCTGCGTTGTGTTGACCTGAGTGCGTTAGGTATGACGCACGCGTAAAACTCATGGGCACGTCAAACTCAGTCTTCTGGGCAAATCTGTGGTTTTGCCGGACGCTGGGTACTCTGTGGTCTCGCTGGTCTAAGTGCGTTGGTTATAACGCACGTGTCAAACTCAGTCTTCTGGGCAAATCTGTGGTTTTGCCTGACGCTGGGTACTATGCGTTGTGTTGACCTGAGTGCGTTGGGTATGACACACGTGTCAAACTCAGTCCTTTGGGCAAATATATATTTCCGCCGGACGCTGTGTACTCTGCAGCTTTGTGGGCTTGAGCCCATGGACACTGACCGCAGTAGCCTTACACTTTGACTCTAGGATGGGCACTCTAGGGCTACTAAAATGTCCACGCCTGTACGGTATTGCTGTCACAACAAAGAGTTGTTATACTCGGTGGCAGGGAAGGTCCAGGCCAAACCATGAGTTATCCCTGTGACCAGTGGTACTATGCAAGTTGTGACAAACAAAACGTACGTCTGGGTAGTAAGCTAAACCGATCAGTTTCACTGGCTGGGGCTCCTGGGTGCCGTCTTGATGCTGCCGAAGCGAGACCGTGTACACTGTGCTGGATGCTTTCGATGTTCTTTGTCGTTGGCTCTTGGGGCGTTTGGCGCTGGACGCTATGTCGTCCTTATAGCGCTAAGTTCGTCAGCGCTCACTGGTCCGCAAATGTAACCTTGCGCTGACGATCTTACAGAATGAACTCGTGTCCTGCTGGAAAACATCTGTGTACAAAATGGAACAGTGTTTGACGCGTACATAGACCAATTAGCGCCACAGATCGATGCAACGTGGTAGGCGCAAGGAATCAGCATAGGATGCGCCACGAAACAGAAGGCGAAATAGCATATTCTTGTGATGAATGCCCAGAATACGTTTGAATATGAGCTGGCTTTGTATACACATGGCGTCGGTATCAGTGGAAATATTGTCAGCGTTACCGTATGCAACTTTAAGACGTTTCTCTATAACATAAAAAGAATCTAAAGTTCAAGATTTCTATCATATTATTATTTTATATATTAACCAATGTCGGGTGAATGTAAAACACGTATATGCAGTGCTAAGCGCCAATGTAACATAGCTACTCTGGTCTCGTTATGTTCATCAAGAAAAGTGGAAACTGTGGAAAAAACCTTTTGTTACTGTATTGCTCCAAAGTTTTTCTGATTAAAATTTTATTATGAAAATTACAAAACAAAAAAAATATTGCTGTTATTATAAAACAATGGAAGTAATTTTGTATTAAAAAAATACATTTCAAGAAGTATACTTACCACAGTTCTTCATCAAAAACCTTTGGTATTAGTTTGAAGAAATATAATTGCTACCAAATACATATTATGCAGTTTATTTTAATATAGATATTCTTTATTTAAATAAATTTATGTATACTACTTACTACATGCAATTAATTATTTACATGTTAGTTCAGTAAAATTGAATAACTACATGTATATTTAAAAATAAATAAAACTACATATATATGAAGTAAATAAACATTATTTTATTTATTTTTATTTATTACATTAAAAATCCTAATGCTACAAGACCATAAATTATCTTAACATTTAAAGCATCAGTCACAGACGTTTAATTAAATAGTAATTATGAAAAAAACCTTTTTGAATACACATTAACTGGTACAAATTGATATAAATAATTAACAAAAAAATAAAAAATACATGAAGTATTGGAAACATTACACATAAGTAAAAATATAAAAACCCAAGAGCAATTTGGGATAGATTTAAATAAAATTACAAATAATAATTCATTAGTTGCTTTTTTAAGATACAAGCATTGCTAATTTTTCGTAAGTTGATAGGCAAAGAGTTTCAGAGACGAATGGCATAAACAAAAAATTGACGCTCAGATACAAGAGTGAAGTGTCTAATAGGCTTTATCATATTATTCCTACTGGACCGAGAAAAGGCTAATTTATTAAACAAAAACTCAAATTCTTTTGTATAAATGATTTTATGAAGCATGATTAAGGTTTTATATAGTAAAAAATTGTCCAACGAAATCGTAAATATTTTTTTCGCATGTTCAGAAACTCGAGCATAGCGTTTAAGGCCAAAGACATATCTTGCGATGTTGTTAAAGACAATGTTCAGTTTTTGCTAAACAGGAGAGTAGGAATGAGATATGTTTTCGCGATAAGCATTCTTATTTTATGCGGAGTAAAGTACTGAGAAGGCCAGAGCCCTCGAAGCATTCCATAGATCTTACCAATAACGTTAGTTAAATGCGTGTTCCAAGTAAGAGTTTGATTGAAAACGACACCAAGATTTTTGGCAATTGACACAAATCCGATGTTGATGTTATTTAAGATTAATTTTGGCAAGTTAGCAGTATCAATAATTTTTTTTTAAATCACTAAAGATTGTGACTTTCTTGGGTTCAGCGCCAAACCATTTCTTTGAGTCCAGTCGTTAACTTTTTCTAGGCTTTCATTAGTATCATTTATAGTTTTGTTTAGGTCGCTTAAAGTGCAAGAAGAGTACAGTTGAACGTCATCTGCATACATGTGTATCTCACAGTTATTTAGAACAGAAGGTAAATCATTGATATAAATGGAGAAAAGCAGAGGTCCCAGAACTGAGCCCTTAGGGACACCTCTGGTTAGACAAATGTATGACGACAACGTATCACCACAGCTGACTACCTGCAATCTTACAGTCAAATATGAATCAATGAGCTTCGCTGCGCAAGGCTCAAAACTATAAATTTTCAAAAGTTTTGTGACAAGTATCTCATGGTTTACAGCATCAAAAGTTTTAGAATGATCTAGCAGAGTTAGGATGGTAAACTTGTTAACATCCAGTTCGGACCGAATCTCCTCAACGACGTCAATTAAGGCAGTCACACATCCACGCTTGGATCTGAATCCTGATTGCTTTTTCGAAATCAGACAGTTTTTTGTGAGATAAGCATTCATTTGTTTGAAAATTAATAGTTCCAAGGCTTTCGCAAGATAAGACAAAATTGCTATAGGTCTGTATTCTTTATCGGTTTTTGGTATTGGCAAGATTTTTGACTGCTTCCAGTTTTGCGGGAAAACACATCTGGTTAAGACATTATTATAAATAAAGGTAACATAAGACAGCAGTTTGGGAATTAATGCTTTCATGAAAACCGGGTGAATATTATCAGCTCCTGCAGCATTTGATTTTATTGACAAAAAGCTTAGAAGAACATCAGCCTCACTAACATGATTAAATTTAAAAGAAACGCTGCTTCTAGTAACACTGGTGGAATTTTTATAAAAGTTTTCAGTGACTGGTGGCACTGAAATATTCGCAAATTTTGCATTGAGATTATCTACACTATCTACAGAGACGGAGCTTTGATTAGTTCTTTTACCGATTCCTATACCCCGGATTTCCTTCCAAGTTTTTTTCCCATCCTTCAATGATGAGAAACGGCTTTCATAAAACTGGATCTTAGGTTTTGTTATAGCATCAATAGATTTATTTTTTAACAAATAGTACATACATATTATACAGTTCGGGTGTCTTGTAGCGTTTCCATCGATTATATGATCTGTTACGATCAGCAATAATTTTTTTAATATTACTATTAAACCAAGGTCTTGCAGTATTAATTATTGTTTAAGTTTTAATGGGAACAAACTTATCAAGAAAATAACTAATGTTATTTTGTAAGAATTCAACATGGCTGTCGACAGAATCTTTGTTGTATATACAGCACCAATTGATAGAATCAACTTCTGCATTCAAACTAGCATAGTCAATGTGCTTAAAATCCCAATAACTGAAGCTTTGAGTACAAATATCTGGCTTAAAATCAAATGTTAAAAAAATTAAGTCGTGTTTTGTGAAAACTGGAACCGAAATCTGATTATAAAATAGCGTTTTTTCCATATCATTGACAAAGAATAAGTCAAGAAAAGTATTGCACGTATTTGAAAAGTGCGTTGGTGTATCATCATTGACTGGCAATAGTCCAAGACTTTTCATGCTTAAAGTTAAACTAGTTTCATTTAAGATATTATTATTAAAATCACCTGCAATCACGATGTTAGAGTAAGGTATTGAAATTTGCTCAATTATATCTGTTCCATCAGTAAAATTAACATTTTTATTTGGCCTATAGGCACAGCCAATCAGAGCTTTTTCAGACCCACGCATAATTTCCATAAATAAATATTCTATAATGCAGTCCGTCGATGACTTACATACTTGCTTGCATTTGATACCATCCTTCACAAATATTTCAACACCACCCCCATGGCTTACTCTGTCCGCTCGAAAAATACTAAAACCTTGAAGTTTAAACAATTCATCATTCATGCTGACATTGCACCAAGTTTCAGTGACACAAACAATGTCAACCATGCTATTTTCAAAAATGTACCTGAATTCATAAATTTTTTTTAACCAGACTTTAGGCATTAATATGGCAAATATTCAAGCGATTTTTTTGTTTGGAAAATATTTTAACCATATTGCGCACATTGTCCCTAGAATCTCTACCTCTGTTATTGTTTAGTTCCATTTGATACAGTAAGACAAAAATTTTTAATAGTATTAGCAATGCATTGTACCAAATTGATGGACAATATAATGGAATGTATATGGATATGAGAAAAAAAATAAGATTTGAAATTGTTCACAAGCATAAAAATAATTGCTCAAAAGGAAAATTGTCTTAACATTAACAAAAAAGAGATCATAACATTCATTTCATTTTTAATGACACCTGAACCACCCTGTTCAACCTGGCCAGGGCCGTAGCAACCTTCAAATACCATTGCCCTATCTTAAGGGAGGTTTTAGCCAAACTATATTTTGAAAATATATTTTTTTAAATTTAAGTTAAGAATATGTAAAAAAATGTTCAGTTAAATCCCGCTTAAAACCCGGTATGCCAGAGTAGCTTTAACTAACCATAGTAACTTAAAACATGTTTTTCTCGAAACTTACTTTTTCAAAACGGGCCACTCTACTGCAAACAAACTAATAGACCGATTTAAAATATTTTTTTTTAATATGTTTGTATAATTTGAAAGCAAAATGCGCTTTTGTTCAATAAAATTGAATGTTAAGTCTAACTGTGCGTAAAAATTTTTGGAAAGTATATAGTATAAAGTGTGTTTATCGCAATGGAAAAATCAATTTTTCATAAATTTTGCACAAATGTTAGTGGTTCTCTATTTTTTTAAAATAGTAACCAATAAATATACTTGATTATTTTTACAGGAATAGTTAAAACTATAAAACAACTTTCTAAGAAATTTAAGATTACTGAAATCGGTTGTAAGTTGGAAATATGGCAGCTGTTTTAAGGTGTTTTTTAATCGATAATGATCGATTTTTCTTTTTAATTTAACCAAATGATAACGGATTTTGGTCATCTATGACTTGTTAGAATGCACAAATTAAATGCCAGATTTTACGATTATAATTTTTGTAGAAAATAAAAAAGGCGATATATAATGACTGCGAATAATAAAAGGATTTATTTATTTTTTGGGATAAATGTTCAAGTTTTGTTTGAATATATAATCGTGTGTGTGTGTGTGTTGTGAATTGTGTTTATGTTGGTGTTCTTCACAACGCCTCATCCGCTGCTGCTCACCTTGTTCATCAAACTTGGTTGGAATTCGCTGCTCGAATATATACAAGATGGTGCAGAAAGTTTATTTTAAGCGACATTCTAACATTGATTTTTTAAACACTTCCATCAAATCGGCTACAAGACTTCGGTAATTCTGATCGCGGTGCTTCCCCAATTTTTATAATATGACGAATCGAAAAAATCGATTGTTTTAACCCATTCAATGGCTAGGCTAAACTAAGAACAAAATAATTTTTTGAGGTACTATTTCTATCATTTAGGTCTTAAAAGCTGAAAAAACATACCTTTGATTTTTACCATCTCTACTTACGTTTTGCAAGCTTGTACAATGAAAAAATTGTTTTGCTCCTGTTCGGCACAAAATTTTTATTTTTGTAATCCCTTGAAGGTTTTTCAACCCTTTAGATATTGGTTTTTTTATACCCTCTTAATTTTATTTTCATTAAAAAAATAAAAAGATAAAAAACATAAATTTGATTTTTTCTTATAAAATAGGCCAACAAAAACTTTTTTGCCTTTCTTCGTTACAAAATCGAAAATCCAACTGACTTTAATGTCAAGTTTCTCTCTAAATTTATTTTTGTCATGTTGGTTCATCTTTTTTTCATAGAACCAAACGATTTGATTTAAAAAAAGCGTTACAAAATAAATATAAAAACAACTTTCTGACGTGTCCAATATATAGTACAAGTCCACTGAAAGGGTTAAGGAAAGACTTCTTATTATTATAAATTATTTTTTCATTCTGTAATTTTAACTTTTTTTGGAGCCTAATATAAACCTTTATAAATGAAAATATATTGATAATATTTATTATTACCTGGCTATTATTATATACCTGGTAATTATTATTGATCAATGGTGCTTAAATCGATGTTTTGATCATCCCCCTTCCAACAATTAAGTACTGAATGTGTACATGTACGGCGAAAATCGTTTCACCAGATCAGATAAAGTTAAATTTTTACTTATGCCCTACCTGTTATTACCACTGCCCTATCTTAAATTCAACTCTGGCTACGGCCCTGAACCTGGCTTATGTTTACAATTGCAGTGAGCTTTGTTTTAATTTGTTCTTTATCCTCAAATACGAAGTTAACTTCTAGCAGTGTTGACACTAACAAATAAACATAAATAATAATAACGGCATTACTTGTCTCTTTGTTCCTCCCCTGAAGTATTTGGTTGAGTGATGATTGTATTCCGAAACCCATTGCTGCGATGTGAGGAGATTTCATTAGAAGATGGAAAATGATTATGTTGTGATGAATGCTTGCTGCTGTTGTGGGAGGTAGAGCCATTAGCAATGCATTCTATAGCAGCAACAGATTCTACATAGATCGGAGAGTCGTCACGCGTTCTCTTAGCGTATACTAGTCCACTTCTGGTGAAGACAGCCCAAAGTTGTTTTTGTTTCTTCAAGCGGTGGGTAGCTTTGAAGATATCGTGGTTTTCTTTAGAAAGGCATTCATTGATGTAAATTGGCATGTCGGACTGGAACCCTACGTGGTGCAGACGAAGCAAATCCTTTGCGTTATTTTTAAAGTTAGCAATCGATCTTAGATGACTATTACGATCTCCCGGTGTAGTAAGTTTAATTGCAATTATCGGGTCCGTTCGGGAACGATAAGCTGCATTGCTTTTGAAGCGATAAATAGATTTTAGAGCAGGGGTGCAAAAGCTGAGAGTTTGGCAAAGAGTGTTAAAAATATCATCTAGATTTTTACCCTCGACCATTGGAATTCCGTGCAACCGAAGCTCACCTGCCACCGCAGCGTTGTCATGCCTAGCTAGTAGCTGCTTTAGAGTCACGAGTTCGGCCTCAAGCTGTCGAGTCTCCGTTGCAACCCCTTCCAAGCGTTCCACTCTGTAGGTGATAGCAGCGAGACTTTCTTGTAAATTGTTTAATTTTAGATCCAGAGTGTTGAGCGTAGTCTCAAAGGCAGCGAATTTTTGCGTCATCAGCTCATTCTGCTCAGCAAAACGACGATCCAATATTGCCAACATTTGAGCTGAATTTAGCTCATTGTTCGAATTGGGCACTTTGAGAATTGGAGAGTTCTTTACGACGTTGTTGTACTTACGTTCGCGGAGTCCATGCATTATGAATTTAATTGTTTGGTTTAATTGTTTAGCTATTGGTTGTTGCTTTTGACGTTTTGGTTGTAATTTGTCCCGTCAAGGAAAATTATGGTAGCAAATATTAGCAAGTTTGTGTGCTTCAAACAATTGAAATTAAATTATTTAATGTTTAAAACACAGATTAGGCTTTAGGCAGTCAGTTTATTTAAGCGAAACAGATAATCAATTGATTTAATTGTTAGAAAATAAGCTTTTACTAATTAATAACAGGAGCGATTGTTTCGGAAATCGCTACATTTTCCTCTTCAGTAGTCTTTTGTGTTGTAAATTTAACTACAATTGAAACTTGGTAAGCTGAACATCATGTTACAGATCTTGTAATATATAATCTTACAAAATATAAAACATCTAAATTTTTACAGCCGTATTCATAAAAATATTTTAAAAGAGTATTCAAACGTTTTTTAATTAAAATGCTTTTTAAAGTTAAAATACTCTTTAAAAACGTTGTATTCATAAACGAGTTGTAAGAGTCTTGTAGTTGAAGTGAGAATACTGATGCTTTAAAGTAGGAACAGTTGTAGTTTTCGTTTGTGACTTTGATAAATAGAATGACAATTGCTTAAAAATTCAAAAAAGAAAAAAATAGGTTTGTGAATTTGATATATTGGCAGGCATTTGTTTAAAATTTTGCTTACATTTAAATCAACAACAGTGTTGCCATATTTTTTTAAAGTTTAATTTTCAGAAAAAAATCTTAATTTTTTGTGAAAAACTGGAACTAAAAAAATAACTAAAACATATATATTTAAAATGTGTACTTTAAAATTTTAATTCTTGTATTTGTAATAAAGTTTTTAAATTAAATTAATAATTAAACAAAACAAAAACAATCGCACTCATTAACTAAAATCATTTAAAGTATCAATTTATTGAAAAACTTAAAAATTTGTTTAAAAAAATATACATTTGATATTTATATGAATGTAAATGTCATTACCAATTTTTGAGATAGTAAATTACATTCCATATAAAATAGTTTTACTCATTAATAAATCAAATTAATTTAAGTAGATTAATTTAAGAAATGTGGAGATAATTCCAAGTCTGTTCATTACAAAGGCAAGTTGCTTATGCTGTTTTATTGATTCCTGAAGCACCAGCAATTGCAGAAAGCATTTTTTTCTCAAATCTGTAGTAATAAGGCTAAAATCAGAAATTCATTTTATATCAAACCTTTTGTGAAATTTTGCAATGGAAAGACTGTTTAAGAAAAATCAAACAGATGATGAAATCTCAAAAATTAAATTATTTTTTAAACATATTTTGATCAAACTTTTTTATAATTTCTGATGACTGTTTTAAGTTATGCAGTTCCAATCGCTTTTCTTGAAAAATTTTTAGTTCAAAAAATCCCACGCAAGGTGGGAGTTTCTAATTTATTTCTGATTTGAGTTTTGTTAATATTTATTTGTGAAAAAATACGTTATAAAACAACATAAAATAGTTTTGTAAGTAATGGAAAGACTTCGGAATTATCTTCACGTTTCTGATCAAAAATTGCTTTCCAAAAAGTTTCAATATTATTTTCATTAAGTAAATTCAAATCACTGAAATTAATGTGGGGCAACTCATCGTCAATTTGTTGTAATTTTTCTGAATGGATGACATTAGGTAGAAAAATACACAAATTGAAATTAAGTGAAATCTTGCCTTTTTTAAAATTTTCGTTGGTGCTAAAAGTTCGACACATTTTAGAAAATCATTTCCAAAATCAAACTTTTGTAATAAACAATTGCAAAGCTCAACATAAAATTTCAAGCAATGTTCTCTAAAATCTATTTCATCTGATTCAAATAATTTATGCGTAAAGCTTAAAGACGTATAATATATATAAATGTCTTTATGATTTTTTAAGAACTTGAAATCATTTACATCAATTTCTTTGTAGTTTTCAAAGCATATGTATTCATATATATATATTGATCGTCAAGACTTGACGAATGAAAATCGAGACAAAAGAACAGGAACAACGAAAGCAACAATAATAGCAACTGCGCTACCACTTCATAAAGAAATTTTTGAAAGGGCGTGAAAAGTAGTATTAAAATGAGTACAATTTATTTTATTTTTTGTATTTGATTCATTAAACTAGTAAGCATTGTTTTAATCGTAAAAACTTGAAAAACTGGGTAAAATAAAAAAAAACTATTTTTTTGACAAAAACTGGAAAACTGTCTACCCTCTCAAAAAACTGCTAACAAAAAGTTTATCTACCCATATGGTAACACTGATCACAAAACACAATTATTTTCATTTGTTTATTTGTTTGTTGACATTTTAGTTTGTCACAAAATGAGAAGATTGCTCTCAATTGAGAACATTAAAATTTTATAACAGCTTTGTAGGAGGTTTACAGAAGGTTTGTTCCTATTTTAAAATTCTCTCATTTGTGAAGCTCTTACAAGAGGTTTTTTTCGTTATTGAACGTTTATGAATAACGTTTTTAGGCATGTGTCTTACAAAGGGCTTACAATAGGTTTGTAACTTTTTATGAATACGGCTGTTAATATTTAACAATTAAGCATATAAAGAAGCAACACTGACCTTAGATGGAATGCCCACCGATTACCACGCAGAAGTTATCATATTCTTTTTTTTTTTAATCGATTTCCAATGCACAATTTCCGTTTAGCTCTCAGGATAGGTCAGCAGCACGACATATTTGCACATTTTCTTTTTCGTATAACCCTCAAAGTTTAAAAAAGCAAACGAAAAATAATAAAATCGTAAAGAATGTCAGGTGCGCCTGAACCACTACCAAGAACAAACGGACGCACATTTTGGGTTCCTGTTCAAAAATGAATTTGAATTTAAATTCAAATTTGAACAGGAAACCAAAAATGTCATCGGCCTATTTACTCTGCGCAGTTTTAAGGTATTGTTGTCTTCTTGTCTTAATCGTCATCGGGTAGGTTTCCAAAATGTTCTACAAGAAAACGGCTTAGTCTCGCGCAGTGACTCCAACGCGTATTTTAGTTTGAACATTCAGTTGGACGGCGGTCGCTCAACCGATAGTATATTTACTGTAATTGATTCTTTTTAGTCCGTTCTTACGCAGGATATGTCACAGTATATAGCCTGTCTATTTTAAAGCGGTTGGAATTTTTTTTGCACTTAGATAAATCAAGCTAAGAAAATTTTGTAATTAAATTTGAACTGAACGGCCAGTAAATTTGTATTAGCGCCTCTAGTCTTCGGCTCGAGCATGAGAAAAGCTTTAAGAACAAACAAACATAAGCTTTTGTGACGGTTACTCGACTCGCCAATCGTGGCTTAACTTCTAAACGTTAATGCTCCAGCAGGTGGCTCTCTACCAATCACGGCCGAGCTTCTAAAACTCGATGAGTTTTTGCACATCACGCGAGGTCCAAACCGGTATCAAAAGCTCAGCAAGTTGCATTGTAGGATTGCTTCGAGCATACCGCAACGAAAAAGTGAGTTGCTCGGAAGCGGTAAAAGCGATAAGTTATGGCACTGCGGCCAGTCGCGCTAGTCTTGTGTAAAATAAAATAAAAAATAAAAATAAAGAAGATACATGCTGAAAATGAATGGCGTCGAAACCATTAGACAGAACAGCAAAGTGCAAAATAAATTAAATTAAACTCCTTTTATTAAATAAAATACAAACAGATATATACAAAAAGTAAAGAAAAGAAATGGTGAACATTTCATGCACCATTGCCGCGAAGAAGTAGAAAAAAAAATATACGTAGACGAAAACTTTAATAAAAAAACACTACAAAGAAACCTAAAACGAGGTAGACAAAAAAATAACTATAGGAGCATTGTACGTCTGTTGTTTTGTGCGTCGGTCAGTTGGCCGTACAGTCGGTGGAACGGACGAATATACAACGCGACGAACTATGGCGTTGCCGCAGCAGCGTTGCGGACCTTTGTAGACTACGCCAGTGTAGTCGTCGCTGCCGTCGTCCGTGTGACGTTTGCTTCTCGTGTGAAATCAGCCTTGGTGATACTCCCAACAACAAATCAGCACTACCTAGGGGTGCACGTATGTTAGGGATTGTTTCTGTTGGTTCATCAGTTGCTTTTCATCCTTCCTGTTGCGGTGAGAACGAGAGAGAAAAAAAAACGAGAAAAACGGAGGCTGTTCGTTTGTATTCCGATTCCTGATCTTTCTGTGTGTTGGTTGTGGAACGCAACGTTTTAAGCTCAAAAATCACCGTCGGAAAGAAACGAGACACAGCAAGAAAAAAAAAACAAAAGCAACAACCACTCACACATGAACACACCAACTAGCCGATGCCAAAAGCCAACGTAAAGCGAGGCACAGAGACAGCGCACAACCAAAGAGGCAACTGATAAACGGGCATCTCGACAACATCTCGCACTCAGCTGTGCTATAAACGTAGCCCAAAACAAAAGCAACAACCACTCACACATGAACACACCAACCAGCCGATGCCAAGAGCCAACGTAAAGCGAGGCACCGAGACAGCGCAAACCAAAGAGGCAACCGATAAACGGCCATCTCGACAACATCTCGCACTCAGCTGTGCTATTAACGTAGCCCAAAACAAAAGCGACAACGACAACAACAACTTTAATTGATTTTCCCCTGGATGAGCAGCAGTTTATAAAAGAAATTTTTTGTGGAATTCATTGTATAGCGTTGAACTTAGGAGGCAGTAACTTGGAATCAAAAAGCTAAATGCGACAAGCACTACAAGCTAAGCAGCAGCCATCGATAGCATGGGCAACAAAAAAGAAAAAAAATAAACAAGAATACTCTAGTGGTTTTTAAGCATTTAATAGTAAACAACGGCGCTTAAACAAAAGTGGAAACGTGAACACCAAACTTAAATTGAAAAACTATAAAGCTAAAGTTAAGTAAAACTAGATCTATACTTTAAAATACAAACTAAAGATAAGTAAAAATACATATACTCTTATGGACTAAGCTACAGTGAAGTGAAAAAAATTTAACTCACTTACTTAAAATAAAACTAAAGCTAAGTGAAACTAAATCTATACTTTAAAATACAATCTAAAGATAAGTAAAAATACATATAATTTTATGGCCTAAGCTACAGTGAATTGAAAAAAAATCAACACACTTACTTAAAATAAAACTAAAGCTAAGTGAAACTAAATCTATACTTTAAAATACAAACTAAAGATAAGTAAAAATACATAAACACTAATGGACTAAGCTACAGTGAAGTGAAAAAATTTAACACACTTACTTAAAATAAAAATAAAGCTAAGTGAAACTAAATCTATACTTTAAAATACAATCTAAAGATAAGTAAAAATACATATACACTTATGGACTAAGCTACAGTGAATTGAAAAAAATTCAACACACTTACTTAAAATAAAACTAAAGGTAAGTGAAACTAAATCTATACTTTAAAATACAAACTAAAGATAAGTAAAAATACATATACACTTATGGACTAAGCTACAGTGAAGTGAAAAAAATTTAACAACTTACTTAAAATAAAACTAAAGCTAAGTGAAACTAAATCAATACTTTAAAATACAATCTAAAGATAAGTAAAAATACATATGCACTTATGGACTAAGCTACAGTGAATTGGAAAAAATTCAACACACTTACTTAAAATAAAACTAAAGCTAAGTGAAAAAAAATCTATACTTTAAAATTCAAACTAAAGATAAGTACAAATACCTAGACGCTATGAACTACACTACAGTGAAGAAAAAAAATGTTAACACACTTAAAATAAAACGATAGCTAAGTGAAAATAAACCTATACTTACTTAAAAATACAAACTTAAGATAAGTACAAGTACCTAGATGCTTATGAACTACACTACAGTGAAGTAAAAAAAATTTTAACTCACTTAGAATAAAAAATTAGCTAAGTGAAAGTAAACCTATATTAACTAAAAAAAAAAAAACAAACAAACACAAACTTAAGATAAGTAAAAATACCTATGCGATTATGAACTAAATTATACCAAAAAAAAGCAAAAAGAAAAAAAAAAACGAAAACTGAAACAGAAAAACAACTAAACAAAATAAAAAGAAAGAAACACGACAACTACAAGGAACCTCCACGACAACAACCGCCAGCCATTGCAATGGTCACAGTCTGTATAAGAATCGCATTAACCTAACATTTTTTAAGTATTTTGTAACTGACCTTAAACTATAATCATGAGTCATAACTAGCTTTTAGTTTTTCCATTACCATCCTTTCATGATTTTTATAATTTACGTTTCTTACATTTAGTTTTTTTGATCGCTTTAGTGTTGGGCAGGGCACCTCCTGTTTTTGCTAGCACACCGGCAGGGCGTCACCCCTATATAAAAGAGCTCTTTTATAGGTAGGCCTACGGTTTACTTAGAACACCAATAGAAAGTGTGGTAATCGAAAGAAACTTTTTTAAAATTTGAACTAATAACGGAATCTTCCTTGTTTTTTTGTAGTAATACTTAAAAAATAAAATAAAAAAAATTAAGTCAACTTGTGTAAATCATGGAACTTAGTTAAGCATTAATAAAAGTTTCGGAATTGTAAGAAAATAAAATGTTCAATAGATGTATATTATTTTTATCACCACATAATAAAACTGAAAATGATTGTATTCGAAGTTGCATCTTATTCTTTTGGTCTTCTGCTTAGCGGTATATAATGAGGCGTTAGTTTGGCACACACAGGTGGTGTAGGCGAAAGAACTAGGCGTAAGTATCTGTAGCTTTGGGGTGATTTTATAAAATGGACATTAAGATCACCAAGGTTGGCATTTAGCCATTCGTGGGCGGGCAGTCAGAGCCGATGGAACAACACCCTCACATCAGCTCGCAAAACCGACCAAGAGCTGACGGTCGTTCCGCTCTAGGTAACTAACCAGGAGCCGTGAAGGTTTTCTTCGGGTTTTTTTCTGTTTTTTTTTTTCATTTTTCTCGTCGTCTGGGTTTGACTAAATATTAGTCACAGGCAGTTTTTGGGATATTAAGACTGGTACGATTTTTATTTATGTCGTTCACTGCTGTTAGTTTTCGCTTGGCAAGAACCACCCCATATCCGACGAGTAATAGCCGCGCATAAGCAAGCGTACCAGCGCAGCCAACAAGCTAGCGGGAAGTTGATCAGTGTCAGAGGCACTGATTACTTTGCAGGTGAACATGACAGAATTGGCGCCCAACGTGGGGCACCTCAAATTATTTTGAAATATTTTCCAGCTCGATTCAAATCGAACAGATTCGATGAGAGGCAGACTGGTCCCCGTAGTCCGAGATAGCGTGCACGAGTATGGCATGATGGTCTCTTTGAGAAACTTACTGCACGGGGACATTTTGTCAATATTTAAAAAAAAAAGGCTATCGTGTTTGTGTTCACGAAAAACCAAGGCAAGTTTTCAATTAGTTCACGAATTTTGAACTTTTATAAGGGATTGCCGTCAATGGAAAGGTGTGACCGAAGCAGCATGTTTTGTCAAGGAAAAATCGTGCATGATTCATTCACGATTCCTTGAAGACTTGGTCTGCAGGAACACTGTATTCGTGGAAGCGCATAAAGTAATTTGAGGCTCCAAAAATGAAGTGAAGATGGGAGTTGAAGCATAAATAAAATTTTTTAGAATTTAGTGCAGACTTTGAAGCAGGGTCCTTTCATTCAAAGGTACACATAAATCCTGTAGCAATTGGGTCACAGAACCCTGACTACTGTTGCGACGTGACTTTTTGAAGGGGATGACAACGTTTCGAATTTTATAACGTAGTTTCAGACAATAGTAAATTATTTAATGTTAATTTTTTTTAGCGCTTCAATAAAAGGTTAAAGAAGAGGGGAGGATACGTAAGTCCTATAGCAATTGGGTCACAGAACCCTGACTACTGTTGCGATGTGTCGTTCAATCGGAATTGATTTTTTTTAACATTTGGGTTTTTTTTTGTGGGAGTAGTCCTAAGGGGTTAAATCATATTGCACGTAAGTGATTGGGTCACAGAACCCTGACTACTGTTGCAATGTGCCGTTCATTTGGCATTTAACTGCCTTAGGTGCAACTGTAGATTTTTTTTTAACTATTTTAACCATTGAGTTTTTTAAACTGGGAATCCAGCACGCGTATGTCCGGCAGCCAAAGGGTAGAACCATGACTGACGTTGCGACGAGTGGCTGAATGCCCATCGGTTCCAAATACAAATAATACATTTTTTTATAAACTAAGTTTTGCTTCATTGCCGCACGGGCATCTTGAAGTTTTTTATTTAGGATGACGGGATTAACGACCCCGCGCACCCGAGTGAATCCAAGACGCGTCTGATCCATAGTGGGCGGCGTCGTGGTCAGCGTCTGTTCCAGATTGGGCGGCTGAAAATTTAACACCGTTGGTGTCGTTTTACGCTGTCCTCAGTCGGCCGACTCACCGTGACGCCGCAGGAGAGGGATTCACCCCACAAAACTTGACTCACTTTGAGTCTGAAGTTTTGTTATTGCTACTTTAATCGAGAACATTTTAAAGTAATGAAAATAGTGTTAGCTTGAAGGTGTATTTCGTAGCCGCACACAGCACCACCATTTGGCGGCGGTAGACATTTTGAAAAAAAAAACACTCAAGATAACGAGTTTCAGAGCAAAGTGAGTCACTAAATGGTCGAAGTTTTTGATCTTGGGCCGTACTGTAATTACAGTCACACTTCATTATCTCTGCTGTGAACGTCGGGGAGGGTCGGTCGAGTGAGACGAGTGTAGATAGACACTGTGGTGGACCCACTAAATGTCTGCAATTTCGACAGAGTTGCCAGACTTGGGATAAATTATAATTAAAAATGGAATTGTGTTTTTTGAATTTAAATAGAAGTTACCTTGAAAGAGAACCTCAGTTCCTGGTATTTTGCTAAATATACGCCAGCTTTTTCAGTTCTACGCCACCAGTTAATATCATCGAATTAGTCTATAGTTGTGAAGTGGTAACCAACGTTTGGTTAGCTAGATATATTGCCTTTAGTAAGTTTTTGTCGTTAAATTATAGATATAAACAATCTGACTATATCATCAGTGAGGTCTATTTTGCCATATATTATTTGCTTTTTTTGGTATAGTATAAGTATATTTTTACTACATTTTGGTATCATTTATTTCTGATTTTTGGTATATCATAAGTTTTGCGTTAGAATCATACTCTTTTTCTTATTTTATGCGTCCTTCTTAGACCTTGGTCGAGACATATATTACTACTACCTTTAAATATTTGCTATAATTCCTTAATTATTTGATAAATCTTTTTTAGACCTCGGCCGATATATTACTATTGTTTACTGTTTTTGGTATATTTTCTCATTTCATACAGGTTTTTGAATAAAGTTTTTGGTAAAGTTGTTGGCGCATTGACGCAAACTAAGAAAAAACTGGGTGGGAATTTCCTTTCAGTTCGGGTTGAGTAGCGGAAAAAAATATTTTAGAATTGAACATTTTTGGTATTATTTTTTTGACTTTTGTAGAGAAAAATTTTTGATTTTACTTCGAATCTTTAAATATACGAACTCTATTTTGCGAGTAAGGTTGTCATGGTGTTGACGCGACAAAATAGTTAAGTACTAGAAAATGCCAATATGTCGACAGGGGCAAAACCGAAGAGCGGCAACGCTCTGGCAGCAGCGGAAGCCACAGCGGCAAAAGCTTTGAATAGGTCAAACACCACTCATGACTTGAGTAGAGGATCACGAACGGACAACAGCTCGTTGACTTCGCCTGAGTATAGTAGTATTACCGCGAAGGAGGTACGTCAGGAATTTAGGATGCAGAAACCAGCCAGGGTAGAAAAGGGTACATTGGATTTTGGACAAAGAGATGTGAGAGACTCCTGGAGAGAAGAGGTACAGTCGGTGGTTGGGTTGGCGTAGGTAGAGATAATGAGTGGGATGGAGCAGAGACTAAAGCTATTAGTGCCACAAATCGTGCAAGACAGCATTCGATCAGTAGTGCTAGGGCCACAGACAAATGAAGCACCTGCACTGGCGATAGTAGCCTATCCTTTTCCACCACCATCGAGACCTGCCTCAGCTAATCCGAACCTGGGATATCTACCACCACTTGCAGAACGTCCAACAACAAGACCTACTTTTGTTACGGCCACCTGGAAAGAAATAAAAGTTACTAAGTTATCTGAATCCTACACTACTAACTCTCCATTTTGTTTTGAAACAACGTCATTAATAAAATATGTTATACATTGACGATATTTTCCTCATTCGCTGATATCAATGACTGTTTGCACTTACCACAAAAATCGATAAAGGATAGTAAGTTTACATGGCGCAACATTCGCCTGCAATACCGTTTTGGATGCAGTAAGTTATGCCTTGAACACATTGACGACGACAGCAACAGTGCGTCAAATGTCAAATTATTTTTACATGCTTTTCTTATGGAGGGGAAGTGGTGAAAATGTTGCAACGACGGTGAGTGATTGCAACAAAGTTGCAGTCGTCGTCAATGTATTCAGTACATTATGTTCACCTTACCCCATGTTCGCCGATAGGATAGTGATCACCCTCTGTTGCTCTTTAAGAAAGCTTTAACTGTTTCACATTGAACAGGAAAATATGGTGCTCGACATACAAGCGATCATAGATTGCAAGCATATATCCGAGTTGCAAGATTTAGCGTAGCGTGTGAATACATCTAACATAGTGTTGACCTAAAGGTTAGAAAACCCATGAAAGTTTTGTGATGGCGGATCATGATACAAAGAACTACAGATAAAGTATTGCGCATGTTCGCCATCTTTGTTGTGACGTAGTTCGAGCTTGTCAAAGTGGCTAAATAAAAACGTAGTCACAATATATTTAAAGGGGATAATTTATTTATAGTGATGAAAAATATCGACATTTTCTTATTGAAACTGGGTTTATTGAAATGAAATAAATTAAATTATAAATATATTTATAAATAAATTTAAGCAAATTTATTTTTCAGTACTTTTATTGAAAAGAAATGCATATATAATAGGGGTGTTTTCTCGCAATTCTCCTACACAAAAAAAATAGCTACGTTACTTGATGTGTTTGACAGCACTTTGATTGCTTCGTTTTCATTTTCTTGTTCTTCTCGTTTGTTGTTTCGTTTGTTGAAAAGATTGTAAATTCATTTTATGGCCCCAAGTAAAATCGTTGTTATTCTCATCAATAGCATCTAAAACTTTAGTACTAATTTTAATTACATAAAATATAATTGAAAATTATAATTTACGCGTACTATAAGTGCACAATATTAGAAATTGAATGAAATTAATGCAATATTTCTTAAATGCTTGCAATTGTGCTGCTTGCTGCTTGTGTTTACTTTTTGTTTTTTCACAATTTCTTTTGTATGTATGCACCACGTATTACAGCTGACAAGCTCGAGTGACGTAGTGCGCAGAAGATTTCATTTTTTGCGCACGGAGTAAGCTATCTGTATATCTTTGTTTCATGATGGCGGATGATGATAGACCTGACACCGGAAAGGACGAGTAATGAAAAGAAAAATCTACTCGTTTACTCTTGTTCTGGATATTGAACTGGTCGTCACGTTTTCGGATTTTTTCGTTTGGTCGTTCTAACGCTACGCTGATGTTTGCTTCATCTTTTTATATACTCTCGTTTTGGATATTGAACTGGTCGTCACGTTTTCGGATTTTTTTCGTTTGGTCGTTCTAACGCTACGCTGCTGTTTGCTTCATCTTTTTATATACTCTCGTTTTGGATATTGAACTGGTCGTCACGTTTTCGGATTTTTTTCGTTTGGTCGTTCTAACGCTACGCTGCTGTTTGCTTCATCTTTTTATATACTCTTGTTTTGGATATTGAACTGGTCGTCACGTTTTCGGATATTTTCGTTTGGTCGTTCTAACGCTACGCTGCTGTTTGCTTCATCTTTTTTATATAATCTTGTCACCAAGCTGTTCCTTGAGCTGGACGCCAGTACCTATTCTCAGTTGAAGACTCTTTTAAAACTTCACCTGACGTTTTGTTTCAGGCTGAAGTGCATCGGAGCAACCTCCGTATACGTGTGGTCAGCAGACTTGGTCGCTGCCAGTACAAGAGCCATCCACGTCACCGAGGATAGTACACACCGCCACTTCCACTGGTTTCATCTCCAACAATTTTAAAGGCTAAAATCAAAGAAGGCAGGCATAAGTTCAAGGGTCATATAAAGGGCAGAAAAGTCGCACATAACAGGTTAGAAGTTTTCGATATCGACCATTTTGTGGAGGCCTTCGGGCTGTCAAATAGTGCTATGTATTAATATTTTTTTTATTTTTTGAATATCTGTGTAATTCTAACGTTAATTAAAGAGAAAAAAACAACTTCATTATAAAGTAACTTACTTAAAATTTAACTTAACTTAGAATTTGCATTTAACAAACACCCCTCTATTTTGCCATGATTTTTTTGTTTTTTTCATTTTCAAGTTCATAAACGTCAATTAAATTTCGTTTTTCAATGTGTAGTATCTACAGGTAATAATTTGGTACCAAACTGTTATGTGTTGTAGTTTTGAATTCTAGTTTTAAATTATGCCTATATGGGCCACAAAAAGGGAAAAAAAGTCCGATAAAATAAAGGGGGCGTTCCTATAAAGTCTAGAGAATAAAAAAAACCCAATTAAAAGAATTGTTTAAATATTGTCAAATGTAGACAAATATATATATGTTTATTGTAAGTTTGTCTTCTAAAAAATCGTAAATGCTAATAATTTTTGTAATTATAACAAAGGAAAAAACTCAAAATTATTATATATTGTATTTAAGATTTGTATGAAATTTTTCTGGCAATTTCAGCCTATAATAAATGTATTAAATTTAATCGTTGCCTTATATTGTTTTGTTTGATGTTTGTTAGCTAGAATTATGTGTGAGTAGAATTTACTTCAAGGTGGTGTTTTAAGAGAAGCCCAGGCGAGGGCATTTGTTTATATCAGGGATACCCAAAACTGGCGAAAAGGGTGTCACGGATCGATATCCACCGGATGTTGATATGGGGTGGGCCAGCCATGGGCAAAACTACATCCGTCTGTCCACTAAGCCGCGAAGATGATGGGCTGTTGTGTTGAGTTGTGTTGTGCTTGCTATTTCTCTCTATTTTCTTCTCCTTCCTATATTTATAGACACGAATTATTTTTTTTTCTACGGTGAGCAAAACTACCTGGTATTTTGAAACTAAACCGAACCCACATATTCGGCGAGTTCAAGCTGTGGAACTAGCGTGTCGCCCAGTTTCCAAAGTACCTAGCCAGCGGTGTTGCCACCGCGGTGACCACTCGACACGTAACGCCACCTAAATGGCATTCCGATGCAAGAGCATTGCCACACTTTTTCGAATCCGAATTTTGGAGAACCACCACCACCCTTGTGCAGGCCACCATCATCGACTCAATTTCATCACGTACGCGAGAGCTACCCATCGGCTGAAGAAAAACCGGCAGGGCCGTCATATGGCCATAATTTGATACACCAACCTGTCCATCAGCATCACTATGCGACACCACCCGAATGAAGGGCATCTGAAGGGCACCGCAGAGTTGAGGTGGATAAGTGGGGCTTAAAGTTTGACGGCAACCCAAGATCAATGAGTGTTGAGGATTTTGTATTTCGCGTGGAAATGCTGTACATCGATTTTAACTGTTCTTGGTCTGATCTAGTGAGATGTTTCCATCAGTTGCTAAGTGGCAGTGCTCTGGAGTGGTTCTGGATGCGTCGACGTCTCGGCTATAGTCAATCCTGGCCAAATTTAAGAGAGGCTCTAGTGACTCAGTTTCGTAGGTACGAAAGCGACTTTGACATTCAGCGTCAAATCATGGATCGGAGACAACAACCACAAGAACCATTTGAAGATTTTTATAATGCGGTTTTGAGACTTAGAAACCAGCAACGTGTACCACTAGGCGAAGAAAATTTAATCGAAATAATGAAGGGAAATCTCAAGGCGCAAATGGCACAATTGATCTTTCCAATCCCGATTTCTAGCTTCGCGCAATTTTGGAGCGAATGCAAAAGGGCGGAAACCCTGGTGGCAAATCAACGACAAGTATACCAACATCAACGCCAGTACGCGACGGCAAGAGTAAGCGAGTTGTCTTTTGAAGAGATAAGGAGTGAACCGAGTTTTGACGTAGCTGCTTTCAGTGGCACTAGAGAGGCACAGTGCTGGAACTGTAAACAAATGGGGCATGGGTTTGCAGACTGTCCTTCGCCCAATAGGCGTATATTTTGTTTTAGATGCGGCCGTGATGGTGTAGTTACGCCAAAATGCCCAAGGTGTCCAGGAAACCGGTTTCCGAACACGTCCACAACTGGGATGACGAGTTCGACTCAAACAGACGCCCAGTAAAAGCCGTACAAACCGAAGAACGCAACGGAAAAGATGACTTAGGTAGTAATCAGGTTAAGTTATTAGTTAGAAAAGAAGAGGCGAAAATTTCTTCAAACCTTGAATCACCGTCGCGAGCACCTATAAAACCATTACATCAAAGAATTGTAGAGTACGAACAGGCTAAACATAGAATTTTTGCGGAAAAAGCATCGAAAATTGATAAAACGAGAGCTAGGTACAGAATAAGAAAGGCAAGAAGAGAAGAAATTACTGAGGATAAGTTGTATGAAGGAGAAGACACGAGGTTCTACACTAAAATCGAACTCAACGGACACAGTATCGAAGGTTTTCTCGACAGTTGAGCAACCGTGACATGCTTAGGAAAAGACTGCCTAGAATTTGCGAAAAAGGCAGGGCTAGATATACATCCATACCGCGCAGGGATACAGACGGCTGATAGTCACAAACACGACATCATAGGCGTAATTAAATAAGTGTTCAGTTTAAAAATAAATCGGAAATAATCAGTTTTTATTTGGTTCCATCTCTAAAGCGACAATTATTTTTGGGTGTTGATTTCATGAAGGCTTTTAATTTAATAGTATGTATTGATTCCTTAACCACAACAATATTCCCTTGATCGAGGAAGAAGAAATGTTAGCGACAGATCCGAATAGTCACAAGCTGTCCGTAGAGCAGCGAGAAACCTTAACGGCAGTCATAAACAAGTTTCCGGGTTTTGCAGAAAAAGGCTTAGGGAAAACTACTCTGGAGAAGCACTCGACAGATACGGGTAGCGCTGTTCCGGTCAAAGAGAGGCATTATCCTGTATCTCCGGCGGTACAGAAGCTGATGTATGAGGAGCTGGACAGGATGATTTCACTGGGGGTCATTGAACGTAGCGAGAGTCCCTGGAATAACCCAGTGGCCTTCGTCAGAAAAGGCGAAAAATGTAGGCTTTGCTTAGACGCACGTAAGCTGAATGATCTCACAGTGAAAGACGCCTATCCACTTCCGCATATTGAAGGGCTCCTTAGTAGGCTTGGTGATACTCATTGTATTTCTAGTGTTGACTTAAAGGATGCATTTTGGCAAATACCGCTGGAGAACAGTAGCCGAGCAAAAGCAGCATTCACTATACCGCGCCGACCACTTTATCAATTCACCGTCATGCCTTTTGGGTTGTGTAACGCGGCCCAAAGGTTATGTCGGTTAATGGATAAAGTGATCCCGGCACATCTTCGGGATCGAGTATTCGTATACTTAGACGATCTGTTGGTAGTCTCACCAGATTTTGGGACACATGTTCAAGTACTAGAAAGTGTGGCCGAGGCCATCAATAGGGCAAATCTAACAATAAATATTGCAAAGTCAAAATTTTGTTTTCGTGAAATAAAGTATCTAGGATATATAGTCGGCGGTGGTAAATTGAAGGTAGACCTCGGTAAAATTGAAGCGATTCAGCGTTTCACGTACCCGAAAACGGCTAGGCAAGTCAGGAGTTTTATGGGAGTTACCGGTTGGTATAGGCGGTTCATTAAAGATTTTGCTACTATTGCCGCTCCGATATTCGATACCTTGAAGAAAAGAAAAGAATTTATTTTTACAGTAGAAGCTAAAGAAGCATTCGATAAGCTGAAGCAGGCTCTCGTATCTAGTCCCGTTTTAAGAAACCCAGATTTTTAAAAACCGTTTTTCGTGCAGTGCGACGCCTCAGACGTAGAAATCGGGGAAGTTTTATTTCAGACAGACGATGTAGAAGGTGAACACCCAATTGTATATTTTTCGCAAAAGTTGTCGTCGGCACAGAAAAATTATTCTGTCACCAAGCGAGAGTGCCTAGAGGTGGTTGCGTCCATGAAAAAATTTCGAGGGTATATTGAGCTGATGCCGTTTTCCGTGATCACTGATCATTCAAGTTTGCAGTGGCTGATGTCGCACAAAGAATTAAGTGGCAGGCTTGCTCGATGGAGCTTACTTCTGCATGGCTTTAGTTTCAGTATACAGCACCAAAAAGGTACGAAAAACATTGTCCCAGACACTTTGTCCAGATATGACATGGACGAGGTAAGTTTAACGGTAAAATCACTCATGGATCTAGACTCTGAGGCTTTCAAAAATGAAGAATACAAAGATTTGTTATAATGTGTAGAAAAGAATAAAGACCAACTTCCAGATATCAGGGTTATAGAAGGCAGAAAATATAAACGCACGATTCCGTACGAAGGAGAACCCCTGAGCGAAGACTTCGCTTGGAAACTTTGGGTCCGAGCCGTTTTGACGAACGAGACATTAAAAACTCTCACGAACCTTCAGAAGCTTCGCATGGGGGATTCGCAAAAACGCTAAAAAGGGTGAAAGAATATTTTTACTGGCCTAATATGAAAGTTCAAGTCCGGCAATTCGTTCAAAACTGTAAGGCATGTACGGAAAGTAAACCAGCAAACAATGTACTTAGACCACCAATGGGTAAAGAAGCGATTTTCTGGGGCCCTATGTGAGGTCGAAGAGGGGAATTTCCTTCATTTTCATAGTTTAAGACCATTTTTCAAAATATGTCCTAAAAAAAAAAAAACAAACAAACACAAACTTAAGATAAGTAAAAATACCTATGCGATTATGAACTAAATTATACCAAAAAAAAGCAAAAAGAAAAAAAAAACGAAAACTGAAACAGAAAAACAACTAAACAAAATAAAAAGAAAGAAACACGACAACTACAAGGAACCTCCACGACAACAACCGCCAGCCATTGCAATGGTCACAGTCTGTATAAGAATCGCATTAACCTAACATTTATTAAGTATTTTGTAACTGACCTTAAACTATAATCATGAGTCATAACTAGCTTTTAGTTTTTCCATTACCATCCTTTCATGATTTTTATAATTTACGTTTCTTACATTTAGTTTTTTTGATCGCTTTAGTGTTGGGCAGGGCACCTCCTGTTTTTGCTAGCACACCGGCAGGGCGTCACCCCTATATAAAAGAGCTCTTTTATAGGTAGGCCTACGGTTTACTTAGAACACCAATAGAAAGTGTGGTAATCGAAAGAAACTTTTTTAAAATTTGAACTAATAACGGAATCTTCCTTGTTTTTTTGTAGTAATACTTAAAAAATAAAATAAAAAAAATTAAGTCAACTTGTGTAAATCATGGAACTTAGTTTAGCATTAATAAAAGTTTCGGAATTGTAAGAAAATAAAATGTTCAATAGATGTATATTATTTTTATCACCACATAATAAAACTGAAAATGATTGTATTCGAAGTTGCATCTTATTCTTTTGGTCTTCTGCTTAGCGGTATATAATGAGGCGTTAGTTTGGCACACACAGGTGGTGTAGGCGAAAGAACTAGGCGTAAGTATCTGTAGCTTTGGGGTGATTTTATAAAATGGACATTAAGATCACCAAGGTTGGCATTTAGCCATTCGTGGGCGGGCAGTCAGAGCCGATGGAACAACACCCTCACATCAGCTCGCAAAACCGACCAAGAGCTGACGGTCGTTCCGCTCTAGGTAACTAACCAGGAGCCGTGAAGGTTTTCTTCGGGTTTTTTTCTGTTTTTTTTTTCATTTTTCTCGTCGTCTGGGTTTGACTAAATATTAGTCACAGGCAGTTTTTGGGATATTAAGACTGGTACGATTTTTATTTATGTCGTTCACTGCTGTTAGTTTTCGCTTGGCAAGAACCACCCCATATCCGACGAGTAATAGCCGCGCATAAGCAAGCGTACCAGCGCAGCCAACAAGCTAGCGGGAAGTTGATCAGTGTCAGAGGCACTGATTACTTTGCAGGTGAACATGACAGAATTGGCGCCCAACGTGGGGCACCTCAAATTATTTTGAAATATTTTCCAGCTCGATTCAAATCGAACAGATTCGATGAGAGGCAGACTGTTCCCCGTAGTCCGAGATAGCGTGCACGAGTATGGCATGATGGTCTCTTTGAGAAACTTACTGCACGGGGACATTTTGTCAATATTTAAAAAAAAAAAGGCTATCGTGTTTGTGTTCACGAAAAACCAAGGCAAGTTTTCAATTAGTTCACGAATTTTGAACTTTTATAAGGGATTGCCGTCAATGGAAAGGTGTGACCGAAGCAGCATGTTTTGTCAAGGAAAAATCGTGCATGATTCATTCACGATTCCTTGAAGACTTGGTCTGCAGGAACACTGTATTCGTGGAAGCGCATAAAGTAATTTGAGGCTCTAAAAATGAAGTGAAGATGGGAGTTGAAGCATAAATAAAATTTTTTAGAATTTAGTGCAGACTTTGAAGCAGGGTCCTTTCATTCAAAGGTACACATAAATCCTGTAGCAATTGGGTCACAGAACCCTGACTACTGTTGCGACGTGACTTTTTGAAGGGGATGACAACGTTTCGAATTTTATAACGTAGTTTCAGACAATAGTAAATTATTTAATGTTAATTTTTTTTAGCGCTTCAATAAAAGGTTAAAGAAGAGGGGAGGATACGTAAGTCCTATAGCAATTGGGTCACAGAACCCTGACTACTGTTGCGATGTGTCGTTCAATCGGAATTGATTTTTTTTAACATTTGGGTTTTTTTTTGTGGGAGTAGTCCTAAGGGGTTAAATCATATTGCACGTAAGTGATTGGGTCACAGAACCCTGACTACTGTTGCAATGTGCCGTTCATTTGGCATTTAACTGCCTTAGGTGCAACTGTAGATTTTTTTTTAACTATTTTAACCATTGAGTTTTTTAAACTGGGAATCCAGCACGCGCATGTCCGGCAGCCAAAGGGTAGAACCATGACTGACGTTGCGACGAGTGGCTGAATGCCCATCGGTTCCAAATACAAATAATACATTTTTTTATAAACTAAGTTTTGCTTCATTGCCGCACGGGCATCTTGAAGTTTTTTATTTAGGATGACGGGATTAACGACCCCGCGCACCCGAGTGAATCCAAGACGCGTCTGATCCATAGTGGGCGGCGTCGTGGTCAGCGTCTGTTCCAGATTGGGCGGCTGAAAATTTAACACCGTTGGTGTCGGTTTACGCTGTCCTCAGTCGGCCGACTCACCGTGACACGCCGCAGGAGAGGGATTCACCCCACAAAACTTGACTCACTTTGAGTCTGAAGTTTTGTTATTGCTACTTTAATCGAGAACATTTTAAAGTAATGAAAATAGTGTTAGCTTGAAGGTGTATTTCGTAGCCGCACACAGCACCACCATTTGGCGGCGGTAGACATTTTGAAAAAAAAAACACTCAAGATAACGAGTTTCAGAGCAAAGTGAGTCACTAAATGGTCGAAGTTTTTGATCTTGGGCCGTACTGTAATTACAGTCACACTTCATTATCTCTGCTGTGAACGTCGGGGAGGGTCGGTCGAGTGAGACGAGTGTAGATAGACACTGTGGTGGACCCACTAAATGTCTGCAATTTCGACAGAGTTGCCAGACTTGGGATAAATTATAATTAAAAATGGAATTGTGTTTTTTGAATTTAAATAGAAGTTACCTTGAAAGAGAACCTCAGTTCCTGGTATTTTGCTAAATATACGCCAGCTTTTTCAGTTCTACGCCACCAGTTAATATCATCGAATTAGTCTATAGTTGTGAAGTGGTAACCAACGTTTGGTTAGCTAGATATATTGCCTTTAGTAAGTTTTTGTCGTTAAATTATAGATATAAACAATCTGACTATATCATCAGTGAGGTCTATTTTGCCATATATTATTTGCTTTTTTTGGTATAGTATAAGTATATTTTTACTACATTTTGGTATCATTTATTTCTGATTTTTGGTATATCATAAGTTTTGCGTTAGAATCATACTCTTTTTCTTATTTTATGCGTCCTTCTTAGACCTTGGTCGAGACATATATTACTACTACCTTTAAATATTTGCTATAATTCCTTAATTATTTGATAAATCTTTTTTAGACCTCGGCCGATATATTACTATTGTTTACTGTTTTTGGTATATTTTCTCATTTCATACAGGTTTTTGAATAAAGTTTTTGGTAAAGTTGTTGGCGCATTGACGCAAACTAAGAAAAAACTGGGTGGGAATTTCCTTTCAGTTCGGGTTGAGTAGCGGAAAAAAATATTTTAGAATTGAACATTTTTGGTATTATTTTTTTGACTTTTGTAGAGAAAAATTTTTGATTTTACTTCGAATCTTTAAATATACGAACTCTATTTTGCGAGTAAGGTTGTCATGGTGTTGACGCGACAAAATAGTTAAGTACTAGAAAATGCCAATATGTCGACAGGGGCAAAACCGAAGAGCGGCAACGCTCTGGCAGCAGCGGAAGCCACAGCGGCAAAAGCTTTGAATAGGTCAAACACCACTCATGACTTGAGTAGAGGATCACGAACGGACAACAGCTCGTTGACTTCGCCTGAGTATAGTAGTATTACCGCGAAGGAGGTACGTCAGGAATTTAGGATGCAGAAACCAGCCAGGGTAGAAAAGGGTACATTGGATTTTGGACAAAGAGATGTGAGAGACTCCTGGAGAGAAGAGGTACAGTCGGTGGTTGGGTTGGCGTAGGTAGAGATAATGAGTGGGATGGAGCAGAGACTAAAGCTATTAGTGCCACAAATCGTGCAAGACAGCATTCGATCAGTAGTGCTAGGGCCACAGACAAATGAAGCACCTGCACTGGCGATAGTAGCCTATCCTTTTCCACCACCATCGAGACCTGCCTCAGCTAATCCGAACCTGGGATATCTACCACCACTTGCAGAACGTCCAACAACAAGACCTACTTTTGTTACGGCCACCTGGAAAGAAATAAAAGTTACTAAGTTATCTGAATCCTACACTACTAACTCTCCATTTTGTTTTGAAACAACGTCATTAATAAAATATGTTATACATTGACGATATTTTCCTCATTCGCTGATATCAATGACTGTTTGCACTTACCACAAAAATCGATAAAGGATAGTAAGTTTACATGGCGCAACATTCGCCTGCAATACCGTTTTGGATGCAGTAAGTTATGCCTTGAACACATTGACGACGACAGCAACAGTGCGTCAAATGTCAAATTATTTTTACATGCTTTTCTTATGGAGGGGAAGTGGTGAAAATGTTGCAACGACGGTGAGTGATTGCAACAAAGTTGCAGTCGTCGTCAATGTATTCAGTACATTATGTTCACCTTACCCCATGTTCGCCGATAGGATAATGATCACCCTCTGTTGCTCTTTAAGAAAGCTTTAACTGTTTCACATTGAACAGGAAAATATGGTGCTCGACATACAAGCGATCATAGATTGCAAGCATATATCCGAGTTGCAAGATTTAGCGTAGCGTGTGAATACATCTAACATAGTGTTGACCTAAAGGTTAGAAAACCCATGAAAGTTTTGTGATGGCGGATCATGATACAAATAGGATTCGACTCGCGTCGTTTCAACAGCGAGGTCGTTAAGTGCGGCCAGTCAGTAACAACTAAAATCGTCCATCTTAATTGATGTGACTTTTACAGTTAATTATTAACAACAAAAATAACATAACCTCAAAAATTAATGCACAAAAATGTGTATTAATTAATATAATCATAAAATTGTGAAAAAAAGCTACAATAAGAACTTCGTGTTTGCGAAAAAGACTAGATACAAAACAAAATTAAGATAACCCATCAATATATGTCAAAAACTACAATAAGAACCTTGTGTTCGTGGTAGTTTTTTCGTACGCTGTCAATGCTATACATTGTGTGTTTAGCATTTTTAAGAAGAAGAAGAAGAAGATCATGATACAAAGAACTACAGATAAAGTATTGCGCATGTTCGCCATCTTTGTTGTGACGTAGTTCGAGCTTGTCAAAGTGGCTAAATAAAAACGTAGTCACAATATATTTAAAGGGGATAATTTATTTATAGTGATGAAAAATATCGACATTTTCTTATTGAAACTGGGTTTATTGAAATGAAATAAATTAAATTATAAATATATTTATAAATAAATTTAAGCAAATTTATTTTTCAGTACTTTTATTGAAAAGAAATGCATATATAATAGGGGTGTTTTCTCGCAATTGTTCTCCTACACAAAAAAAATAGCTACGTTACTTGATGTGTTTGACAGCACTTTGATTGCTTCGTTTTCATTTTCTTGTTCTTCTCGTTTGTTGTTTCGTTTGTTGAAAAGATTGTAAATTCATTTTATGGCCCCAAGTAAAATCGTTGTTATTCTCATCAATAGCATCTAAAACTTTAGTACTAATTTTAATTACATAAAATATAATTGAAAATTCTAATTTACGCGTACTATAAGTGCACAATATTAGAAATTGAATGAAATTAATGCAATATTTCTTAAATGCTTGCAATTGTGCTGCTTGCTGCTTGTGTTTACTTTTTGTTTTTTCACAATTTCTTTTGTACGTATGCACCACGTATTACAGCTGACAAGCTCGAGTGACGTAGTGCGCAGAAGATTTCATTTTTTGCGCACGGAGTAAGCTATCTGTATATCTTTGTTTCATGATGGCGGATGATGATAGACCTGACACCGGAAAGGACGAGTAATGAAAAGAAAAATCTACTCGTTTACTCTTGTTCTGGATATTGAACTGGTCGTCACGTTTTCGGATTTTTTCGTTTGGTCGTTCTAACGCTACGCTGATGTTTGCTTCATCTTTTTATATACTCTCGTTTTGGATATTGAACTGGTCGTCACGTTTTCGGATTTTTTTCGTTTGGTCGTTCTAACGCTACGCTGCTGTTTGCTTCATCTTTTTATATACTCTTGTTTTGGATATTGAACTGGTCGTCACGTTTTCGGATTTTTTTCGTTTGGTCGTTCTAACGCTACGCTGCTGTTTGCTTCATCTTTTTATATACTCTTGTTTTGGATATTGAACTGGTCGTCACGTTTTCGGATTTTTTCGTTTGGTCGTTCTAACGCTACGCTGCTGTTTGCTTCATCTTTTTTATATAATCTTGTCACCAAGCTGTTCCTTGAGCTGGACGCCAGTACATATTCTCAGTTGAAGACTCTTTTAAAACTTCACCTGACGTTTTGTTTCAGGCTGAAGTGCATCGGAGCAACCTCCGTATACGTGTGGTCAGCAGACTTGGTCGCTGCCAGTACAAGAGCCATCCACGTCACCGAGGATAGTACACACCGCCACTTCCACTGGTTTCATCTCCAACAATTTTAAAGGCTAAAATCAAAGAAGGCAGGCATAAGTTCAAGGGTCATATAAAGGGCAGAAAAGTCGCACATAACAGGTTAGAAGTTTTCGATATCGACCATTTTGTGGAGGCCTTCGGGCTGTCAAATAGTGCTATGTATTAATATTTTTTTTATTTTTTGAATATCTGTGTAATTCTAACGTTAATTAAAGAGAAAAAAACAACTTCATTATAAAGTAACTTACTTAAAATTTAACTTAACTTAGAATTTGCATTTAACAAACACCCCTCTATTTTGCCATGATTTTTTTGTTTTTTTCATTTTCAAGTTCATAAACGTCAATTAAATTTCGTTTTTCAATGTGTAGTATCTACAGGTAATAATTTGGTACCAAACTGTTATGTGTTGTAGTTTTGAATTCTAGTTTTAAATTATGCCTATATGGGCCACAAAAAGGGAAAAAAAGTCCGATAAAATAAAGGGGGCGTTCCTATAAAGTCTAGAGAATAAAAAAAACCCAATTAAAAGAATTGTTTAAATATTGTCAAATGTAGACAAATATATATATGTTTATTGTAAGTTTGTCTTCTAAAAAATCGTAAATGCAAATAATTTTTGTAATTATAACAAAGGAAAAAACTCAAAATTATTATATATTGTATTTAAGATTTGTATGAAATTTTTCTGGCAATTTCAGCCTATAATAAATGTATTAAATTTAATCGTTGCCTTATATTGTTTTGTTTGATGTTTGTTAGCTAGAATTATGTGTGAGTAGAATTTACTTCAAGGTGGTGTTTTAAGAGAAGCCCAGGCGAGGGCATTTGTTTATATCAGGGATACCCAAAACTGGCGAAAAGGGTGTCACGGATCGATATCCACCGGATGTTGATATGGGGTGGGCCAGCCATGGGCAAAACTACATCCGTCTGTCCACTAAGCCGCGAAGATGATGGGCTGTTGTGTTGAGTTGTGTTGTGCTTGCTATTTCTCTCTATTTTCTTCTCCTTCCTATATTTATAGACACGAATTATTTTTTTTTCTACGGTGAGCAAAACTACCTGGTATTTTGAAACTAAACCGAACCCACATATTCGGCGAGTTCAAGCTGTGGAACTAGCGTGTCGCCCAGTTTCCAAAGTACCTAGCCAGCGGTGTTGCCACCGCGGTGACCACTCGACACGTAACGCCACCTAAATGGCATTCCGATGCAAGAGCATTGCCACACTTTTTCGAATCCGAATTTTGGAGAACCACCACCACCCTTGTGCAGGCCACCATCATCGACTCAATTTCATCACGTACGCGAGAGCTACCCATCGGCTGAAGAAAAACCGGCAGGGCCGTCATATGGCCATAATTTGATACACCAACCTGTCCATCAGCATCACTATGCGACACCACCCGAATGAAGGGCATCTGAAGGGCACCGCAGAGTTGAGGTGGATAAGTGGGGCTTAAAGTTTGACGGCAACCCAAGATCAATGAGTGTTGAGGATTTTGTATTTCGCGTGGAAATGCTGTACATCGATTTTAACTGTTCTTGGTCTGATCTAGTGAGATGTTTCCATCAGTTGCTAAGTGGCAGTGCTCTGGAGTGGTTCTGGATGCGTCGACGTCTCGGCTATAGTCAATCCTGGCCAAATTTAAGAGAGGCTCTAGTGACTCAGTTTCGTAGGTACGAAAGCGACTTTGACATTCAGCGTCAAATCATGGATCGGAGACAACAACCACAAGAACCATTTGAAGATTTTTATAATGCGGTTTTGAGACTTAGAAACCAGCAACGTGTACCACTAGGCGAAGAAAATTTAATCGAAATAATGAAGGGAAATCTCAAGGCGCAAATGGCACAATTGATCTTTCCAATCCCGATTTCTAGCTTCGCGCAATTTTGGAGCGAATGCAAAAGGGCGGAAACCCTGGTGGCAAATCAACGATAAGTATACCAACATCAACGCCAGTACGCGACGGCAAGAGTAAGCGAGTTGTCTTTTGAAGAGATAAGGAGTGAACCGAGTTTTGACGTAGCTGCTTTCAGTGGCACTAGAGAGGCACAGTGCTGGAACTGTAAACAAATGGGGCATGGGTTTGCAGACTGTCCTTCGCCCAATAGGCGCATATTTTGTTTTAGATGCGGCCGTGATGGTGTAGTTACGCCAAAATGCCCAAGGTGTCCAGGAAACCGGTTTCCGAACACGTCCACAACTGGGATGACGAGTTCGACTCAAACAGACGCCCAGTAAAAGCCGTACAAACCGAAGAACGCAACGGAAAAGATGACTTAGGTAGTAATCAGGTTAAGTTATTAGTTAGAAAAGAAGAGGCGAAAATTTCTTCAAACCTTGAATCACCGTCGCGAGCACCTATAAAACCATTACATCAAAGAATTGTAGAGTACGAACAGGCTAAACATAGAATTTTTGCGGAAAAAGCATCGAAAATTGATAAAACGAGAGCTAGGTACAGAATAAGAAAGGCAAGAAGAGAAGAAATTACTGAGGATAAGTTGTATGAAGGAGAAGACACGAGGTTCTACACTAAAATCGAACTCAACGGACACAGTATCGAAGGTTTTCTCGACAGTTGAGCAACCGTGACATGCTTAGGAAAAGACTGCCTAGAATTTGCGAAAAAGGCAGGGCTAGATATACATCCATACCGCGCAGGGATACAGACGGCTGATAGTCACAAACACGACATCATAGGCGTAATTAAATAAGTGTTCAGTTTAAAAATAAATCGGAAATAATCAGTTTTTATTTGGTTCCATCTCTAAAGCGACAATTATTTTTGGGTGTTGATTTCATGAAGGCTTTTAATTTAATAGTTTGTATTGATTCCTTAACCACAACAATATTCCCTTGATCGAGGAAGAAGAAATGTTAGCGACAGATCCGAATAGTCACAAGCTGTCCGTAGAGCAGCGAGAAACCTTAACGGCAGTCATAAACAAGTTTCCGGGTTTTGCAGAAAAAGGCTTAGGGAAAACTACTCTGGAGAAGCACTCGACAGATACGGGTAGCGCTGTTCCGGTCAAAGAGAGGCATTATCCTGTATCTCCGGTGGTACAGAAGCTGATGTATGAGGAGCTGGACAGGATGATTTCACTGGGGGTCATTGAACGTAGCGAGAGTCCCTGGAATAACCGAGTGGCCTTCGTCAGAAAAGGCGAAAAATGTAGGCTTTGCTTAGACGCACGTAAGCTGAATGATCTCACAGTGAAAGACGCCTATCCACTTCCGCATATTGAAGGGCTCCTTAGTAGGCTTGGTGATACTCATTATATTTCTAGTGTTGACTTAAAGGATGCATTTTGGCAAATACCGCTGGAGAACAGTAGCCGAGCAAAAGCAGCATTCACTATACCGCGCCGACCACTTTATCAATTCACCGTCATGCCTTTTGGGTTGTGTAACGCGGCCCAAAGGTTATGTCGGTTAATGGATAAAGTGATCCCGGCACATCTTCGGGACCGAGAATTCGTATACTTAGACGATCTGTTGGTAGTCTCACCAGATTTTGGGACACATGTTCAAGTACTAGAAAGTGTGGCCGAGGCCATCAATAGGGCAAATCTAACAATAAATATTGCAAAGTCAAAATTTTGTTTTCGTGAAATAAAGTATCTAGGATATATAGTCGGCGGTGGTAAATTGAAGGTAGACCTCGGTAAAATTGAAGCGATTCAGCGTTTCACGTACCCGAAAACGGCTAGGCAAGTCAGGAGTTTTATGGGAGTTACCGGTTGGTATAGGCGGTTCATTAAAGATTTTGCTACTATTGCCGCTCCGATATTCGATACCTTGAAGAAAAGAAAAGAATTTATTTTTACAGTAGAAGCTAAAGAAGCATTCGATAAGCTGAAGCAGGCTCTCGTATCTAGTCCCGTTTTAAGAAACCCAGATTTTTAAAAACCGTTTTTCGTGCAGTGCGACGCCTCAGACGTAGAAATCGGGGAAGTTTTATTTCAGACAGACGATGTAGAGGGTGAACACCCAATTGTATATTTTTCGCAAAAGTTGTCGTCGGCACAGAAAAATTATTCTGTCACCAAGCGAGAGTGCCTAGAGGTGGTTGCGTCCATGAAAAAATTTCGAGGGTATATTGAGCTGATGCCGTTTTCCGTGATCACTGATCATTCAAGTTTGCAGTGGCTGATGTCGCACAAAGAATTAAGTGGCAGGCTTGCTCGATGGAGCTTACTTCTGCATGGCTTTAGTTTCAGTATACAGCACCGAAAAGGTACGAAAAACATTGTCCCAGACACTTTGTCCAGATATGACATGGACGAGGTAAGTTTATACAAATACAAAGATACAAAAATACAAAGATTTGTTATAATGTGTAGAAAAGAATAAAGACCAACTTCCAGATATCAGGGTTATAGAAGGCAGAATATATAAACGCATGATTCCGTACGAAGGAGAACCCCTGAGCGAAGACTTCGCTTGGAAACTTTGGGTCCCAGCCGTTTTGACGAACGAGACATTAAAAACTCTCACGAACCTTCAGAAGCTTCGCATGGGGGATTCGCAAAAACGCTAAAAAGGGTGAAAGAATATTTTTACTGGCCTAATATGAAAGTTCAAGTCCGGCAATTCGTTCAAAACTGTAAGGCATGTACGGAAAGTAAACCAGCAAACAATGTACTTAGACCACCAATGGGTAAGGAAGCGATTACACTGCGACCATTTCAGAGAATTTATATCGATTTTCTGGGGCCCTATGTGAGGTCGAAGAGGGGAATTTCCTTCATTTTCATAGTTTAAGACCATTTTTCAAAATATGTCCTTCTGAAAGCGATGGCGAAAGCACCAGCGAAAAGGGTAGTAGAGTTTCTAGTGACAAGTTTTCCACAAGTTTGGAACACCGGAGTCGATATGGTCAGACAATGGCAAACAGTTCATTGCCAAAGAATTTGCAGACATGACTGCCACGTTTGGTATTCAGCACACAAGGACAGGGAATTACGCACCCCAAGCACACGCTTCAGAGCGAGTTAACCAGTCGATACTGGCAGCCATTAGGTCTTACTTAGATACCGATCAGAGCGAGTGGGACGCAAATCTCTCCGGGATTGAATGTGAGTTGCGATCATCTGTGCATTCAGCCATAGGTATGACACCGTATTTTGCTTTGTTTGGAACTAACATGATAACACACGCCAGTGCCTATAAGATAGCCAAAATGTCCTCGGCCTATTTACTCTGCGCAGTTTTAAGGTTCTGTTGTCTTCTTGTCTTAATCGTCATCGGGTAGGTTTCCAAAATGTTCTACAAGAAAACGGCTTAGTCTCGCGCAGTGACTCCAACGCGTATTTTAGTTTGAACATTCAGTTGGATGGCGGTCGCTCAACCGATAGTATATTTACTGTAATTGATTCTTTTTAGTCCGTTCTTACGCAGTATATGTCACAGTATATAGCCTGTCTATTTTAAAGCGGTTGGAATTTTTTTTGCATTTAGATAAATCAAGCTAAGAGAATTTTGTAATTAAATTTTGAACTGAACGGCCAGTAAATTTGTATTAGCGCCTCTAGTTTTCGGCTCGAGCATGAGAAAAGCTTTAAGAACAAACAAACATAAGCTTTTGTGACGGTTACTCGACTCGCCAATCGTGGCTTAACTTCTAAAAGTTAATGCTCCAGCAGGTGGCTCTCTACCAATCACGGCCGAGCTTCTAAAACTCGATGAGTTTTTGCACATCACGCGAGGTCCAAAACGGTATCAAAAGCTCAGCAAGTTGCATTGTAGGATTGCTTCGAGCATACCGCAACGAAAAAGTAAGTTGCTCGGAAGCGGTAAAAGCGATAAGTTATGGCACTGCGGCCGGTCGCGCTAGTCCTGTGTAAAATAAAATAAAAAAAAATAAAGAAGATACACGCTGAAAATGAATGGCGTCGAAACCATTAGACAGAACAGCAAAGTGCAAAATAAATTAAATTAAACTCCTTTTACTAAATAAAATACAAACAGATATATACAAAAAGTAAAGAAAAGAAATGATGAACATTTCATGCACCATTGCTGCGAAGAAGTAGAAAAAAAATATACGTAGACGAAAACTTAAATAAAAACACTTCAAAGAAACCTAAAACGAGGTAGACAAAAAATAACTATAGGAGCATTAAACGTCTGTTTTTTTGTGCGTCGGTCAGTTGGCCGTACAGTCGGTGGAACGGACGAATGTACAACGCGACGAACTATGGCGTTGCCGCAGCAGCGTTGCGGACCTTTTTAGACTACGCCAGTGTGGTCGTCGCTGCCGTCGTCCGTGTGACGTTTGCTTCTCGTGTGAAATCAGCCTTGGTGATACTCCCAACAACAAATCAGCACTACCTAGGGGTGCACATATGTTAGGGATTGTTTCTGTTGGTTCATCAGTTGCTTTTCATCCTTCCTGTTGCGGTGAGAACGAGAGAGAAAACAAAAAAAAACGAGAAAAACGGAGGCTGTTCGCTTGTATTCTGATTCCTGATCTTCGTCGGAAAGAAACGAGACACAGCAAGAAAAAAAAAACAAAAGCAACAACCACTCACACATGAACACACCAACCAGCCGATGCCAAAAGATAACGTAAAGCGAGGCACCGAGACAGCGCACAACCAAAGAGGCAACCGATAAACGGCCATCTCGACAACATCTCGCACTCAGCTGTGCTATTAACGTAGCCCAAAACAAAAGCGACAACGACAACAACAACTTTAATTGATTTTCCCCTGGATGAGCAGCAGTTTATAAAAGAAATTTTTTGTGGAATTCATTGTTGAACTTGGGAGGCAGTAACTTAGAATCAAAAAGCAAAATGCGACAAACACTACAAGCTAAGCAGCAGCCATCGATAGCATGGGCAACAAAAAAGAAAAAAAATAAACAAGAATACTCTAGTGGTTTTTAAGCATTTAATAGTAAACAACGGCGCTTAAACAAAAGTGGAAATGTGAACACCAAACTTGAATTTAAAAACTATAAAACTAAAGCTAAGTGAAGCTAAATCTATACTTTAAAATACAAACTAAAGATAAGTAAAAATACATAAACACTTATGGACTAAGCTAGAGTGAAGTGAAGAAAATTTAGCACACTTACTTAAAATAAAACTAAAGCTAAGTGAAACTAAATCAATACTTTAAAATACAATCTAAAGATAAGTAAAAATACATATACACTTATGGACTAAGCTACAGTGAATTGGAAAAAATTCAACACACTTACTTAAAATAAAACTAAAACTAAGTGAAAAAAAATCTATACTTTAAAATTCAAACTGTAGATAAGTACAAATACCTAGACGCTATGAACTACACTGCAGTGAAGAAAAAAAATGTTAACACACTTAAAATAAAACGATAGCTAAGTGAAAATAAACCTATACTTACTTAAAAATACAAACTTAAGATAAGTACAAGTACCTAGATGCTTATGAACTACACTACAGTGAAGTAAAAAAAAATTTTAACTCACTTAGAATAAAACATTAGCTAAGTGAAAGTAAACCTATATTTACTAAAAAAAAAAAAAAAAAAACAAACACAAACTTAAGATAAGTAAAAATACCTATGCGCTTATGAACTAAATTATACCAAAAAAAAGCAAAAAGAAAAAAAAAAACGAAAACTGAAACAGAAAAACAACTAAACAAAATAAAAAGAAAGAAACACGACAACTACAAGGAACCTCCACGACAACAACCGCCAGCCATTGCAATGGTCACAGTCTGTATAAGAATCGCATTAACCTAACATTTATTAAGTATTTTGTAACTGACCTTAAACTATAATCATGAGTCATAACTAGCTTTTAGTTTTTCCATTACCATCCTTTCATGATTTTTATAATTTACGTTTCTTACATTTAGTTTTTTTGATCGCTTTAGTGTTGGGCAGGGCACCTCCTGTTTTTGCTAGCACACCGGCAGGGCATCACCCCTATATAAAAGAGCTCTTTTATAGGTAGGCCTACGGTTTACTTAGAACACCAATAGAAAGTGTGGTAATCGAAAGAAACTTTTTTAAAATTTGAACTAATAACGGAATCTTCCTTGTTTTTTTGTAGTAATACTTAAAAAATAAAATAAAAAAAATTAAGTCAACTTGTGTAAATCATGGAACTTAGTTTAGCATTAATAAAAGTTTCGGAATTGTAAGAAAATAAAATGTTCAATAGATGTATATTATTTTTATCACCACATAATAAAACTGAAAATGATTGTATTCGAAGTTGCATCTTATTCTTTTGGTCTTCTGCTTAGCGGTATATAATGAGGCGTTAGTTTGGCACACACAGGTGGTGTAGGCGAAAGAACTAGGCGTAAGTATCTGTAGCTTTGGGGTGATTTTATAAAATGGACATTAAGATCACCAAGGTTGGCATTTAGCCATTCGTGGGCGGGCAGTCAGAGCCGATGGAACAACATCCTCACATCAGCTCGCAAAACCGACCAAGAGCTGACGGTCGTTCCGCTCTAGGTAACTAACCAGGAGCCGTGAAGGTTTTCTTCGGGTTTTTTTCTGTTTTTTTTTCATTTTTCTCGTCGTCTGGGTTTGACTAAATATTAGTCACAGGCAGTTTTTGGGATATTAAGACTGGTACGATTTTTATTTATGTCGTTCACTGCTGTTAGTTTTCGCTTGGCAAGAACCACCCCATATCCGACGAGTAATAGCCGCGCATAAGCAAGCGTACCAGCGCAGCCAACAAGCTAGAGGGAAGTTGATCAGTGTCAGAGGCACTGATTACTTTGTAGGTGAACATGACAAGAACCCTGCAACCTACTTCATCAAAATCACATTTAACCAAAGGCATAAACTTTAATATTCTCTCCAAGTGCTTTCTTATAGTTATTTTTTTTAAGTTTTACACGGATATCTCAATTTTAAGGTATCTTTGGAAGCACAACATCATCTTCCAAATTTATTACTGCGATAGTTATTTCGGTTAGTTTAATCATGCTTTATTAAAGAGAAGAAAATCTTAAAATAATTTACTTTTCAGTGTCATACTAATTCGCGCAAATTTTCGCAATCACGTGATTTTAGTTCATGGTTCGAGCCTATAAAATAATTAAACAATTATTGTTGTTGTTACTTTATAAAAGAAACGCTGCAGTAGCGAAAAATCATACAGCAACAACGTCTCTAATACGTATCCAAAAACCAGGAGAGCAGCGGAGTTTGTTGGAGTCATCGATTGCTTTTGTTACATTGTTGTTGGAGTTTAAAGGCATGCTTAAAAAAATTAAAACTAAAGCAGTTTTAAACAAAACCGAGCAACTGCAAGAACGCAAGCAAAAAAAAAACAGCAAGAAAACAACAAAAATCGACAGACATACATTAAGACTAAGAATTACCAACATGGATTCTATTGATTATTTATGCTAAGAGAAAAAAAAAGAAAAGACTAACGTACATTAACATTTATTAAATTCTATAAAATATTATAAAACTTCAGCAAATCGGCTTGAAACGATTCCTGACAAGTGCGCACTTTTCCAAGGATCTACGAAACTACATCAATGGATATTCACCTAAAAAGCAAAAATTCGAAACGTAAAACGTAAATTTTTAATTGCACCAAAATTGTAAGTAATTAAAACTACAACAACGAACTTATTAAACTCTCTTAGAATTTAAAAAAAAAAACGAAAACGAACGAATAATATAGAATAAGATACAAATTAACGACAGCAATACCTACATTTTTAACGTTGTTTTTCTGAAACAACTATTTCTTTAACTAATACTTTAAGATTGAACGAACTAATAATTTTGAATTTAACATATCTTTTGCATATTATACCTAATTATAACTTAACATAGTTTAAATGCTATTTAAAAAGTAGTTATTTAATTCTATTTTGATTTTATACATTACTAAAGTAACCATGTTGGGATGTTCTGTTGCGATAACCCAGGATTTATTAATTCTTTTCATAGGCCATTAGTCCCAACTACTTGCATAAATATAATGTTGAGTAGCAGCAACCTTTGTGACATTTAATTGTCGATTTCATAGCATGTCATAGGTAATATTTTCTTTTTTTTCATATTAGAAGCTATTTCTTTTTATTTTAAGATAAAAGATGAGTCATTGTTTCAAATATAACATGAAAACGATATTGCCATCAGATACCATATTTAATAAAGTCGGTATAGATATATGTGTGTGATTTAAAATTAAAAAATAGCCTTCTGCTTATAAAATATTGTTACTTTAAATTTTTCGCGCCTTGGTAGTCTACAGTGATTTTTTTTAACATTCCTCGACATTATGATATATTATCTTTTAAATTTTGTATTTTGTCTTTGTACATTACACATTTACAAATTCATAATGTTTACATAAAATGAATACTCGTTTTTTTAAAAGAACTCCAACTAAGACTATATCTTCCCTCGTCAGTAATAGAGGTAGTGGTTCTAAAAGCCGCGGATATGGTAGAACTCCAACTTCAAGATCGCTCAAAGCTAGAACGCACCCCTCCTAGGGCACATCAGGATCCACAAAATAACGTTAAAACTCCTTCTTGTTCGGGACCTGATTCTTCATTAGTTGATATTGCATCCAATTTGCAACACTTAGACTCTTCTTCTGATATTCAAAACTCTACAGAAACTATTTTAAAAATGTCTGTAGGACAAAGTGCCGTAAGTGGTACCCAAATTAGTGGCATTAACGATATTTCTCAAGCAAATATGGACAATGTAACATCTATTAATTCACTCGTTGCCATTCTGCAACAAACAATTATAAATACACAAGAGGAGTTTAAAGCTAAATTAAATTCTATTAAAAACACTCTTGCTAGTCCAAATTCCAATTGCACAGCTAAATGCTGGAACTGTGGAACAACAGCCATGTAACTTAAGCAACAATTTTAACTCTAGTCTTATTTGTTCAGAATGTGTAGTTAAACTTAAAGAATGGAACGTTACTTATGATGATGTCGGCAGAGTTTCTGATTTCTTGTTTAAAATTGTAACGGCCTAGGTGCAATCGCGTCGGAAGCGAATTTCATCTGGGGGGGCAGTACAAATGGGGGGGCAGTACAAATGGTGGTGCAAAAAAAGTTCACCAAAATTTCTTCACATGAAACATGAAGAAGAGAGAAAGAAAAGGAAAATATATAATACAAAAATATTATCGTTGTAAAAAAACTGATATTTTGAATAACTTTTCCTTTTAAATTGTTTATCTAGCAAAAAAAGTGGGGGGGCAACTGCCCACCTTGCCCCCCCGCTTCCGACGCCAATGCCTAGGTGTAAAAGATTTTTTTCTAAATTTTCATTCCGAACTTAAGGTTTTAGTGTATGATTTCAACTAACGCAACCCACAGGCCCAATTTGTCACCACCTTTATTGTTATAGTAGTTATTTTAAATCTCCTAAATCACATCTCTAACAAAACAGGAGTTGTCAAAATGATCTATATACTCACCTATACATCATTGTTCCAGAGTATAAAATATTCACATATATGTACCTACACCATATGTTAAAAAAACAAAAAAAAAACACGCCCAAAAGTGCATACACAAAAAATTGCATATGATTTTGGGACCGAAAAATTAGCTTGCCAAGGTGTATTGTCAAAGAAAATCTAACGCTTTCTCTCTCCTCGCAGAATCGTCAAACCAGCAAGTTGTGCCAATTTTTGTTCAGCCTAAGAATAGTGCAAATTTAATTAAGCCAAAAACGTGATTGCTTAGCATCCAAATTAAATCCATTTTTATCGGTTAATTTGTAAAACAAATATTGAAATCATTGCCAAACAATAAAACGATCACGTTTCGTTTATTCTAAAAAAACTATTATTTTTTTAATTATAATAAATGTAACCAATAAAAAAAGCATTCAATAAAAAGCTATAATTTGGTCCTTAAATTTGCAAACTTTTCTTTTAAAACAGGTAAAAATAAATTAAATAAATTAGTTTAAAACTTAAAGCTAAATAAAATTCTCTTATTAAAATACTAGAGCCTTGGTACCAATAATTTTGTCGACACTCAGCTTATCAATAGTACCCGATTCACCCTTTTATTTAATTAAAATAAAAGTCCCCGAAAGGTACTTAAATAATTGAAGCACTGAAACAAAAAGCTAATTTTTAACCTATCCAATTTCCTAAAGGGGACTTTCTGTGACTTAGCTAAAGGTAACCATACTTCAATCATCATCATCATAAGCAAGACTTAAGCCACTGGGTTAATCAACTGCTGCGCTAAAATTGCAACAACAAAACTACGCATCAAGATCTACGTAAAAACTATAACAATATAAACACCCATCTAGTTTATTTATAAAGAGAATAACTCAGCCTAAACTTTTATAAAGGAACGTAAGATAACAAGAAAAAACTATATATAATTTTTGTTAGAATCTAGCAACTTCATCGATCGCGACAGGCCTGCTGCGTCGAGGAAAAATCTCTTCAAAAAAACAAAATAATATACGTAAGTTCTTTCATTTCTTTATTTTACATTCATTAACTTAGAAAATTAAACCAAAAACCAACAAATAACGATGAAAAGTAAATTCATATAATTTATATATTTCACCTAAAATTACAATTAATAATTTAATCTTTTGCATAAATTTAAGCTTTTGTTTCTATATTGTTGTATTTGTAATAAACTGTAAGCCCAGTTTAATTGTTTGCTACTCAAAAACTCTCCGCCTAAATTACTCTCATCACTATAGAGACGAATTGTGTAAGACAAGTTTAATCAAAAAAAAAAAACAAAACTAATGATTCATTTAAGCTATGAGATTTTGTTGTAATGTTTAAAGAACCATTGTTGTATTTGATTATTAGGATAGTTGTTCAAAGCCAGTTTAAACTAAAGTAGAAAGAAACCTATAGGGAGAGAGAGAGAGAGAAAGAGTAAGAAAGAGATTAGATTTTCTTTGTAAGAATATGTTGATTGTAATTATAAAAACAAATTTATGCTTCGATTAATAAAATAGCATGATGCATTAATCCATATTTTGTGTTGAAGTTGACGTTGCCAAGCTAGTTTGGAGTATCAGGGGTTTCCAAACATTTATTTCGATTTTTGAAGAGTGAACCAAAGGCAGGGTGGGTATGCAGATCAGGACAACGGATCTACCTAAATCGTTAAGAAGAAGAATATTCCTGGAGTGTCTGTCCGATTAATATGTCCGTTTGCTTTTGTTTAAAAGTATCTTTTGAAGCACGTATTTTTTTCTTGTAATGTGGTATTTCGGTGGAACGCAGAAAGAACCCCGCCCCATCCGGCGAGCTAAGTGCCCTACACCCAAATCGTGCTTGTTTCTGTTAGTTCCCGAAATCGGTTTCAGAAAGCCAATAAAATATTGACCAAAAATTGCATTACAAAATTGAAACTTTATGCGACCGCACTAACTGCTTGTATGACCACCTGATGGCGAATTTTCATATTTTCCTAACGAGAAAAGCAGAGTCTTTTTTGGCTTTTGGCTTTTTATTAAGCAGAATAAAAATGCTACCTATCCGTTTTTAAAATACTCAATTTCAAAAGAATTTGGATCGCTTGAAAGCGACCATGATATTGTTTTAAAGATTTCACTCAGAAAGCAACACCCTCGCGAATCTTTTGATGAATTTTATTCTTCTACTGTGGCAATGAATTCAAGGTTGCGCGAACTAATGAAAGAGCGGACATTAATTGACATGTTGAAAAAAAATGTTAATCAAAGATTGCGATACATGCTATTTAATTCAGAACTTAACTATTTAGGAGTATTCAGAGACACTGCTCGAAAGGCAGAACAGCTGTTGCTAGAAAATAAAAACCAAACACCATTCAATTCTCATAATCGTCAAATTAGTGAGGTTGATAAATGCAAAATTAAATCCAACGACGATCCACAAATTGAAGCTTTTCAATTGAACAGACGTCAGCCAGACTATTCCAAAATAAAGTGTTGGAATTGCTTATCTATTGGACATTCATACATTTACTGTGCAGATGAAACCCGAAATGTTTTCTGTTTCAAATGTGGAAATAGAGGCGTAACTACTCTAAAATGTCCTAATCCACATACGGGAAACTTCAAAAAGAGCGAGTGGGCTCCGGAAACTCTCGTTCTGCCCATTAAATCCCGAGTTAATTACTACAGAATCACAAATGACAAATGACTTTAAAGTCAACGAATTTCTAAAGCCATTTTGTCGTGATTTTCATTGCCAAACATATAAACCCCGAAATCGACACGAGCGTAAGTTGAAATATGAAAATATTAGATCCCAAATCTTCGAAAAAACCTCCAGTTCTCCAAAAATTTTAAAATGCAGAATGAGATATCAAACACGAAAGCGTGCCCTCAAGATTTTAGAGAGTACTAAGCTTTCTGATGCTCAGGATGAACGACCATTTTCTAAAATAAAAATATTTGGAGATTATGTTATTGGACTTTTAGACTCTGGAGCAAGCATTTCAGTTCTAGGTCACAATTGCCTATCATTCTTATCCAAGCACAATGTTGAAATTAAACCATTTACATCTTCGGTTGCAACTGCGGATGGCTCTAAGCAATCTGTTGTAGGCTTTTGCTCATTAGCAGTGATTTATAAGAAAGTTTCAAGAGTCATTGATTTCTACCTAGTACATTCACTGAGACAAGAGGCATATCTCGGAGTTGACTTTTGGCGAGCTTTCGCCCTTAGCTCCAGATATTATTCCCGAGGTGTGTGAGTTAGAAGCTAAGAGCTGTGAAAATCTTTACTTTCATGACCTTAACGACGAGCAGTGACTAGAATTTGAAAAAGTTATTTTAAACTTTCCTTCTTTTTCCAAACTGGGGTTAGGGTGCACAACCTTATTGGAACACCGCATCGATACTGCCGACGCTGTGCCGGTTAAGTCCAAACATTTTCCACTTTCTCCACCTAGGCAATAGGAAGCATACGCAGAAATTGAAAGGCTTCTTAGTATGAATGTTATAGAAGAATCCAATTCACCTTGGTGCAGCCCGGTTGTTTTGGTTAGAAAACCTAGTAAGATAAGGCTTTGTCTTGACTCCAGAAAGGTTAACTTGTTGACAAAAAAAGATTCCTATCCGCTCCCACATATTAATGGGGTTTTAAGTAGATTGAAAGACACACATTTTATTAGTGGAATAGACCTTAAGGATGAGTTTTTCCAAATACGGCTCAGTGAATCCTCCAAAGAGAAAACAGCATTTGCAGTACCGGGAAAGCCATTGTATCATTTCAAAGTAATGCCCTTTGGTTTGTGTAACGGCCCTCAAACCATGAGTCGCCACATGGATAAAGTGATACCATCTCGGTTGAGAGAAAACGTTTTTATCTACTTTGAATCTCATCTTAAATTTTTGAGTGAGGTATCGAAGTGTCTAAGGCTTGCGAATTTAACCATTAATGTAGAAAAAAGTAAATTTTGCCAAAAAAGAAATAAAATAACTGGGTTACCGAATCGGAAATGGTTGTCTTCAGGTTGACCTTGAAAAAGTGGAGGCAATTCGCAGTTTTCCTCTTCCAAAAACACCCAGACAAGTAAGGAGGTTTGTTGAAATTTCTAACTGGTATAGATATTTTATAAAAAACTACTCAGATCTTTTCGGTCCCTTAACTGATTGGTTTCGCAAGACAAATAAGCCGTTTAAACTATCTGACGAGGCCAGTTGATCCTTTCAAAAGCTCAAGGATGCCTTGGCTTCTGCTCCCATGCTAGCACAGCCAAATTTCAAAAATGAATTTGTAATTCAATGTGATGCCTCAAAGATTGGTGTTGGAGGAGTTCTTTACCAACTCGATGATTAACTCGCTGGAGCCTAAAGCTTCAATGCTACGATTTTAAAATAGAACATCGTAAGGGTTCACTTAATATAGTGCCTGACGCTTTATCCAGGTTTGATGTTGACGAGATAGATTTTAATGATTTGGAGTTTGATTTAAATTTGAAGTCTTCTGAAATTAGCAGCCAAGAGAACGCTGAACTTTGTGAAACAATACATAAGAATCAAAGTTCACTGCCAGACTTGTGCGTATCCGATAATCTTGTCTTTAAAAGGGCTCAGTTTAGAATAGGTGCTGAGGATGAAGAGGATAGTCTATGAAGATTGTGGCTTCCAAAATTGTTAACCAAAGAGGTTATACAAAAAATCACGATTCTCTTGCCGGTTGTTATGGCGGTTTCACGAAAACGCTTACTCGAATAAGACAGAAATATTTCTGGCCTACGATGGTTTGTGACATCAGAGAGTATGTCAAAAATTGCGATAGCTGCAAGATGATTAAACCTCCAAATCAGACTTTAAAACCTCCTATGGGAAGCATTTTTGAGACTTTAAGACCATTTCAAGGATTATACTGTGACTTTTTAGGGCCCTATCCTAGAAGAAAAAGGCAAATTCTTAAATGTTTATAGTTATTGACCATTTGACTAAATTTCTCTTTCTAAGACCGCTTAAATCTGCAACTTCAGCAAACTTTATCGAGTTCCTGCAGAACGAGATATTTACAGCCTTTGGGGTTCTTCAATATCAATGGCAAGCAATTTGTCTCCAAAGATATGAAAGATTTTCTAAAAACCTGTGGCATTGTTCATATTAAGACATTTATTTACTCGCCTCAAGCTAACGCTTCCGAGCGAGCAAACAGAGAAATAATTTCCAAAGTCAGACATTTTTTAAAAAACGAGTTTAACCACCAGAACTGGGACCGATTTATCCCCACAATACTTTCTGTTCTGCGTAGTGATTACCATTCTGCGATTCAGTGTTCTCCGTTTTATGCTCTTTTTGGCCAGAATATGGTTCAACACGGATTGTCATATGCAATATTAGAAAAACTTGGTTGCCTTCGAAAAATCAGCATAGAGCATAACTCTGACCGGCTAAACGAGAAAATAGAAGAAAATTTGGAACTCGCTCATAAAAAAACATCAAAAAATTATAATACAAGAACCAAACATGTTCAATTCCGTGTGGATCAGGAGGTGTTTCGCAGAAACTTCATGCAAAGTGATTTCTCAAAAGCTATAAATGCCAAGCTTCTGCCAAAGTTTATAAAATGTCGCATAAGAAAAGCAATCGGCAATGCACTTTATGATATTGAAAATTTTTCAGGAAAATACATAGGTCGTTATCATACATCGGATATAAGACCTTAAACAAGTATCTATAGTTACCCGGCTTTTCGTGGGTCGAGCGACACAATGTGTACCCACTTGTTTAATTCAAAATCATTAATATTCGTTTCAAGTTAAGAAACTGATAACGAAGCAGGTTTGTTACAGATTTTGTTATATGTAATCTTACAAAAGATAAAACATCTAAATTGTTAATGTTTAACAATTAAACATATAAAGAAGCAACACTGACATTAGATGGAATTTCCACCGATTACCACGCAGAAGTTGTAGTGAAAATACAATGCACAAATGATTCACGTTTACTAATCTCATCACTTGACACTTGGATATTGCCAAAGTGTCATGCTGAGTAAGTATTTCTTTAAAATGAATCAATGCACTTAAGTAACCCTTACATGGTTGCTTAAGTGTCAACTAGCTATAGGAACGGCAGCAACAGCAAAGAATATAGAAATAACAAAAACAACAACAACAAAAGTGATAAAAACAAGAACAACAACTGGCTGGAACGACAAAAACAACGATAACAGGCACAACAAGAAAAAGCGCAATATCCACAACAACAAATTGGCATATGCCCTCCAACATCGAAACAACAAGATCAACATTTCACTGCAGTGAGCGAAGTAAGTTTAAAACAAAATTTATACAGTTTGACTTTAAGAATGTATGTATTAATACTTAAGTGGGAAAATGTATTACTTAGCTTAGAGCCTTTAGAAACTAAATTTAAAAAATCATATAAATGTGTAAATCAAGATAGGTCAATAAAATTAGAAACATTAAAAAAACATATAAATATTTTAATTGAAACTTATAACGCTATTAGAGCGACATTGCATAGGCAATATGATAGATATACAACAGTTCATAGAGAAAAGTTTTTCACAAACATAATATTAACATTAAAGTTCCTCTAAATCTAAGCTGTGAAGTAAATAAACAAATCACAGAGACGGATGACAGTGATGAGAATGAATTAGAATCAGACGAAGATACAGAAACAAACATAATGACACGAACAGAGGACGACGTTATAGAAAAAACAACAAAAATTGTAAAGGTGTTTGATGGTAGCATAAGTGATCTGAAAATTTTCTGGATGCTTTATCACTTATTGACAAAATAAAAGATGCGCATGAGTTGACCGCTATTGAGGTTATAAAAACTAAATTAAAGGAACAGGCCAGAAATTTAATTACGAACGAAACTAAAATATGTGACATTAAAGCCAAATTGCAATCTTCCATAAAAGGTAAATCATCTGAATTGCTGTGTTCAAAATTAATGAACATTAAACAGCAATCAAGATCAGCTACCACATATGCTGAAGAAATACAAGAACTGACTAAAAAACTAGACGGAGCTTACATACGGGAAGGTTACCCACAAAATATTGCTGAGAAATTAATAATCCAAAACGCACCTAAAGCAATTGCTAAAAACGCCGCAAGTGATAAAGTAAAACTCATCATTAAGACAGGAAATTTCACTTCCTTAAATGAAGTTGTTCCAAAATTTGTAGAAGCTAGCACCGAAGCTTCAACTTCAAATTCTTCGGTATTCTACTTTAAGAGACATGGCCCTTCTAATCCGAACTATAGAAATAACGGATTCCATAACTACCGCGGACGCGGCCAAGGCCATGGCCAGGGCTGGCGTCAGACTAACAATCAAAATAACAATAATAACAGTAATAATTGGCGACGTGGTAGTCACGGTAACAACTATAGAAATCAATCAAACCGTTCCCAAAACAGAGGAAGTGTAAGATTGATGCAGGAAATCTCGGAAAACAGGATTCCCCCAAAATTTGGGGGGTCAGCATAAAAATTAGAAAAATCCAAAATGGATGCTAAATCAATTTTCCACCTAAATCTCAATTTAAGTAGTCTTACTGAAATTCATACTTCTTCTAATAAAAACTTTAACACATTTCTAGTGGACACCGGAGCGGATGTCTCACTAATCAAAAGCAATTCACTCTATTCATTCACATTAAACGAGCAAAATATTATTCAAATAACTGGAATAGGAAAAGGTACTATTAAATCCTTAGGGACAGTTAAAATTGATTTAAAATTTAAAAACTTTCTAATTTCGCATAAGTTTCATGTAGTTCCTGATAACTTTCCAATACAATTTCAAGGTTAAATTTTCTAAAAACATATAATGTTATTATTCAATATGGTCAAGAAACAAACTCGAATTTACTTTCATTAAGACCATTCAACTTAAATTATCCCAAAAACATACCTCTACTTAAACGTTTAAACGATAGTGCCATCACACTACCCGCACGCGCTGAGGTTTTCAGAGCTATACGAATAAACAGCGAAGCTTCTAATCTTGTTATACTCAGTCAAACAGTACAAGATGGGGTGTATGTATATAGTTGGCTGTATAGTATCTAACAATTTTCCATATATAAGAATTATTAATACAAATTCTGAAAATAAGTTTTTAAATAATGTCTTAATTAAGTATGAAGAGTTATCTGATTATGAAATACTTAACACTATCAATGTTGACAAAATTGATAAGCAAACCATATTGCAGAAATTAACAAAAATTTTCCCCGAAATTGATAAATCCGAATTAATACAATTATGTTCCAAATATATAGATATCTTTGCATTAGAAAGTAATAAGATAAGCACAAACAATTTTTATACACAAAAATTAAGAGTGTCTGATAACAATCCCGTCTACATAAAAAATTATTGTACACCACACTCACAAAAAGATGAAATACTAAGGCAAGTTGAAATACTAAGCAACAAGATGGAATCGTCGAACCATCAGCGTCCAATTATAACAGCCCTATTTTGTTGGTACCAAAGAAATCATTACCCAATAATCCTGAAAAACGATGGCGTTTAGTTGTCGATTACCGACAAATAAATAAAATGCTAATAGCAGACAAATTTCCGTTACCCCGAATTGAAGATATTTTAGACCAACTGGGAAGAGCAAAATTTTTGTGCTGTTTAGATTTCACTTCTGGTTGCCATCAAATTGGATTACACGAAAAATCTCGAGATATAACTTCGTTTTCAACAGAAAACGGTTCATTTTGTTTTACTCGTTTACCCTATGGCTTAACAGTAGCACCTAATTATTTTCAAAGAATGATGAATCTAGCTTTTACTGGTTTATCACCTTCAAAAACTTTTATATACATGGATGATATCATTGTTACAGGATGCTCAATTAAACACATGATTAAAAACTTAGAAACAGTATTTCAAAGATGCAGAGAATGTAATTTAAAATTACACCCAGATAAATGCTCATTCTTCAGATCTGAAGTTACATATTTAGGTCATAAATGTACCGATAATGGTATTTTACCAGACAGTAGCAAATATGATTCGATTAAAAACTTCCCTAGATCAAAGAATGGTGATGAAGTTCGTCGATTCATAGCTTTCTGTAATTACTACAGACGCTTTATTCGAAATTTTGCATTTTTGAAGTGAAAACTTCTTTAGGCGCGTTGAACGATTTTTTGGTAGAGGGTAAATCTTTGGTTTCCGTCATCGCAAATTTCCGAGTAACTCTCGTTGTGTATACAGACAGCAAGCATGGCAGGTAGGGCCGACTTGAAAAGGAATGAAGTAGAAAGCAGAGAAAAGCGAGCTAGTGGTAAAAAATAAGCTGTTTATCTCGAGTTTCTTGAGCCATGTTTTGCAGTTGATTTTTGGTTTAACTTTTTTTGCTTTTTTGCAAATTTAACACTTCCTCGGCATTTTATAGTTTTATTTACACTGTTTTTATAATATTTTCATTTAAAGTAACACAAACTTAACACACGTGTCCGCACTATTTACAATTTTAAAACATAATATTCTTATTTCAACCTTTTTATTTTTCCACTCTTCGTTAAAGGGCCAAACAGACCACACAGACAGTTTGCGCAAACACGTGCTTGCGCAGACTGTTCGACAGCGTATTTGGCTGTTTTAGGTTTATGCAGATGTCTGCGCAAAAATTAAAATATTTAAATTGTTGGTTGTGTTTGTGCAAACCGTTTGTATAGTGTCTAGTGAAAATCACACCGACTTGCCATAATCCCGAAAGTTTTATAGAGTGAAGACGTGCGTGCAGGAAAATATATAAAAATGGAAGCAGAAAAGAAAAATTTAATAGAAATCGAACTAAAAAAAAATCAAGTCTGCGCAAACAAAGTCTGTGAAGTTAATGGTCGTCGCAATCAGAGATAAAGAGATGGGAAACTTAAATTTTGTGACGTCAAAACATATGATTTCATTTTATTTCTGCGTTTTTCTCTACTTTGGTGAAACTCATGTATTGTGTACGTGAGTTCACCTCAGATCTGTCAAGTGTTTAATCGAAAGTCAGCCATTTGCAAATAAGTGTTTTATTGATATTTGCTTCGTAATGTGCAACTTATATTTTTATTTGATTATTTGTTAACAATTTCCAAAAAATTTATGAACAAAGAAAAATTAAATTCAAGCATCGGAAAAATGTGTCGGCTTTGCGCTACAAAACAGGATATTGGTTGGGGTATTATTTGCAGAAGGCAGCGAGAAGAGGATAACTTGGTGAAGAGCATCTGTTGTTTGCTGGACATTGATTTAATTTTGAATGTTATAAAATGTATTAATTCGCTACAATAAGCTTGTTTTACAGATTAGGAACGATGGCGAGCTACCCAATTGACTATGTTGCAGATGCCTAACGGAGGCTGCGAGAATAGAGGACTTCGTTCAACTAGTAAAAAACGAGAAAGTAAAGTTGATGGAATTATTGTAATTGATGGAATAAGTGATTGGAATCTTTGCTTTGGGAAACCGATACCAGCCGCGAGCATATGCGACGAATACACGACCCTGTTTCAGCTCCAAAACGTGACTTACTGGGCCATGCTGAATCATACAATCTACCTCCAGAATTTCTTTTCGACGAGGAGGAGCAAAAAGAATGGCTCAAGATAAAGATGAGCCACACAAGCGGAAGCTTCACTTCATGCCGCAAAAATATAAATCTGCGTGAAGTGCCTGCATATCCACGGCTCTAGTGGTAGTCTTTGCTTTGCACAAACGGTTGGCTGCTGCTGCTGCAATAACAAGAAAGAGAAGGTCTTGTTTTGTAGCACGGCGGCCATTTGAATAAACCATGTCTATGTTAAGCTTAAACAGAAGACGTTCCTCAATTCGAACTTTTTTTTTAGTTTGGGAAATTGCGACTGGTCGTTGCATACGCACTATCGAAACGGACGATGTCGTTCGCTGTGTCGCTTGGTGACCTAATGTAAAGTTATCAATTGTAGCTGTGGCCTCTGGAAACCTCTGGAAACCAATCCAAAAGTCGGCAACAAAATGCTTATTAAGAAGACTTAAGATTTGCTAGCAGAAGCACCAAAGCTCGACACATTGGAAAGTGAACGGATAAAGACAGCTGTACAGTTGCTGGTGGCTGAAAAGGAGGAACAAGAAAACGGCGTGCGTGTGCTAATAACCCACTTTAAACCCATTCGTCAGGTAACTTGGCATGGTCGTGGCGATTATCTGGCCACTGTTATGCCAGAGGGTGCCAATCGCTCTGCACTCGTGCATCAACTATCAAAAAGACGCTCCCAGATCCCGTTCTCAAAGAGCAAGGGTCTGATACAGTGTGTTCTGTTCCATCCCATAAAGCAGTGCTTTTTTGTTGCTGTAAGCAGTATTTGTTATTTTGTTGAGAACTGTGTTCATGTTGATTTTATTTTTTAGACTCAGCACAATATTCGCATTTATGATTTAGTAAAGCAGTAGCTCATTACAAAGTTATTATCAAATTCAAAATGGATTTCGGGAATGTCTATTCATCCCAAAGGTGACAATCTGCTGGTGTCCACGTACGACAAGAAGATGCTTTGGTTCAATTTGGATTTTTCTACTAAGCCATATCAAACAATGCGTCTGCATAAAAACGCTGTTCGAAGTGTGGCGTTTCACTTACGTTACCCGCTCTTCTCTTCAGGAAGTGATGACCAGAGTGTAATAGTTTCGCATGGCATGGTTTACAAGTATGAAACACTTTTTTTTTTTTTGATATTGTTAGTATCAATGTTTTTATTTTTTCAGCGACCTTTATTTTACCTTTAGCCAAAATGAATTTTTTCACTTTTTTTCGTAGAACATATGTATTAAGGCCTTCTAATTCCAAATCTGAAAAAATTAATGGTCGCTCTCATCTGGTGTAGAAGTTATAAGGGTAGAAAATTGAAAAATGGGCTAAAAAAACTTGCTATATCTTTGCTATATATAAACAAAACTTAGCAAAATTAATATTAAAAGTAAGGATATTCTATTACCTATTCAATAAGCTATTAACCATAAGATTCCATTAATTACTTTCTAAGATATAACTCTTTTTATGTACCAACTATTTTGCATCAAAATTTTAGATGCATTTCAGATAATTAAGAAATTAAGATAATTTAAAAGACAAGAAAAATTGTTATTAAAATTCGTGCCTATTTTCAATAACAATTTTTCGCCTGCGACGCTTTATTTGTCCACCGTTTATTTAATAGTTCGTAAATATTTCAAAAATTCTTAAAAAATAAATAATTTTTATGGCTTTTAACTGTATAGCTTTTAATTATATATTTTGCAAACAAATAAATGTGTTTTAAAGTTCTTTTGATTGCAGTAAGAAAATAAATGGTAAAGCGTAGGACCATGGCCCGGCCAGGATTCGAACCCGGGACCCTTGGGTAACAGTCAAGCAACAGTCTTTCTTAATTTATGCAACTGGTTTTTCAAATACCTTGACAAACTCTCTGAATCTTCAGTGTACCGAATTCTAGGCTTAGTAAATAGCTCAAATTCGTTTGGATAGAGAATGGAAAATTAACCCTTGTTATCACAGTGGGCCTCATTGGCCTAAGTGTGTCTCAACTGAGGCAGCTACATTAATCTAACCTAATTGTAAATTTGGATTTTTACAGCCTCTTAACACTCAATTAGACACAAGGAAGCTTAAACTATTTAATTTTGGATCAAAAAAGTCAATTCAGCTATACACAACGGCATTAAAAAAAAATCAGGCTGCTCACCGTGACTACTGAGACACATTTTAGAACAGTATCGATACAGTGCAACCTTTACTATTAAAATAAGTTTGTATAAGACCACATGTTTATTATTACTTCTAGGAAGTATTGAATTTATAAAATCCTGTTTCAGGTTAGGAAAACTACTTTTATATATTTTTGCGTGACTACTGAGACATGCGACTTCCATTTGTTCAAATTAAAAAATACATGAAAAGCGAAATACCTTTTCGCTTTATTTCTACATAAAAAATTAGTTATATCCAAGCTTTCTATAGAAGGCATGCGCCAGGTTTTTCAGTTGACAGAACGACCGAAAACAGTGTTGCAAACATATTTAACATTTTACTCCCTAGCAACTCTGTATGGAAGAAAATTTGCTATACACAAAAAAAGATTTTTGGGGTAATTTTTTAAATTTTTTTTTACAGATTAATAAAGTATAGGCATTAAGTTATAGCTTTTAAAGAAATTAACCCTCTACTGCACGCATTATGATCCAGCTAGAACGTTTTTTTTTTGTTGGATTTATATTTGAAAAAGAATTACACAGTGTGACGACTTAAAAAGCACAACTAAACTGTATACAAATTCTAAAAGAACGAGATGTTCACAGTCCATCGCACCTCTCAATGTCGACTCGCTTCATTTTGTATTGAAGAAAGTACTGAAAAAAGTGGATTTTATTTTTCATTTCCAACAAGGCGCATGGCTGTAAAAATTAAATGGCTCATTATCATAGTTAAAAGCCGACTCTAAATTTAGTGCAAGCTTTTTGACAACATATAATATTAAACAACTGTCAAAAATGCTTATACTAAATTAAGAGTCGACTTTTATTTTGACTATGATATTGGGTCATTGAATCTCGCCACAACAAAAATCGAACACTTCAACTTTAAAAATAAATAAAAAAAATTTGTGACGACATTGAGAGGTCAGACCAGGTGCGATGAACTGTCAACATGTTCCTCTTTTAGAATTTGTATAGAGTTCGGTTGTGCTTTTTCTTTTGGTCAATTTCGTCGTACTGTGTCATACAGATGCAAACAAAATTTTTTTCAAAAAAGTAGTTCTGTTTCCGATAGAAGTCCTGCCTAAGTAAATTTACTTGCACGTAACTTAGAAAAGCCTATTTTCTGAATGAATCTATTTTCTATGAATTTTAATACCTGTTATTTTTCGTAACTCTTATATCCGTTGGAAATTCGAATTTAAAAATGAAAAGCCATATATGGCTTCGTGTGCAGTAGAAGGTTAAAAATAATTAATGGAAAACTGAAATTTATCTCATTTTAGTTTTTTGCGTGTAATGCCCCTAAACCCATTTTAACAGAATGCCACAAATAGCTAAATTCACAATTAAAAGAATGAAATGACATGAAAAACTTACATCAACACAACAATTATATGTTTCGTTGCAGCTTAATGTTAAGTGCAAGGCCCAGATGTGCAACACCAATACTAGTGCCAAATACTAGCAAGAACCAATTCATTCTTCTACCACCAACATATCAAACATTTTTGCGCTCATTTCCACTGCCAAGCTTAGCACAAAGATTGAACAATGGATGCATACAGAAGCTTAGCGCTGACCGCTCAGGTGCCACCAAGTATTCTCGCATCTCTATCGCTATGATTCAAATCTACAACAACGACCACGACAACTTCAACGACGCATACACCATCTATGCATATAACCGAGTTTCTGGAAAACGTAACATCTGCTATAATCTTCGACGATATTACAAATCAGACAAATGGCACAGATTTCTTTAAGCAACGCGGACCTCGTTATTCCATATCCTCGATGGTGTTAATGGCTATCATAGCCGCCCTTCTGAGTATACTAACAGTAGCTGGTAATGTGATGGTCATGATTATGTTTAAAATTGATAAGCAACTGCAGACCATCAGCAACTATTTCCTTTTTTCGCTGGCTATAGCTGATTTTGCAATCGGATTGATTTCGATGCCGCTATTCGCACTATCGACTATACTTGGATATTGGTCATTGGGACCCCACATCTGCGACACCTGGCTGGCTCTCGATTACCTCGCTTCAAATGCTTCCGTTTTGAACTTGTTAATTATAAGCTTTGACAGATTTTTCAGCGTTACAAGGCCATTGAAATATCGCGCCAAACGCACCACCAGCAGGGCTGCGGTTATCATAAGCGCTGCCTGGGGCATAAGTCTTCTTCTGTGGCCGCCATGGATCTACAGTTGGCCTTACATAGAGGGTAAAAGGACGGTGCCGCAAGATGAATGTTATATCCAATTTATTGAAACAAATCAGTACATTTACCTTTGGAACAGCACTTGCGGCCTTTTATTTTCCTGTCACTATAATGTGTTTCTTATACTATCGTATTTGGAGGGAAACTAAAAAGCGTCAAAAAAATCTTCCATTTTACAGGCGTGCAAAAAAGATTCATCAAAGCGATCAAATTCGAGGTGAGCATAAATCGAAATACTTAAGTTTCGTTTATTTCCAGTTGGGTAATAGTTTTTAGACTTAAAAACTTTAACCTTTTTTTAAACATTTATTAGTACAATATACGACGTCATATTAAATTAAGAAACTTTATCAGTAAATAAAAAATTTGGTGTTTTATATTATTTAATTATAAAAAAGAATTATATTTTCGAGCTTTATGCCAAATCAGTTTGACTGTTACGATGGTCAACAACATATTTGAAACAAATAATCATGGTACATACCTGAATCACAGATAATTTTTGTTGAAAAAAGTTAAAGCCATTGATATCATTAAGCAACGGTGAAAAGTCATAAAAAATTCTAAGCCCTAGCCCATGTGATGAAAATCGATTTCAAATTTGAAATCGATAGGTCCTGTAATTTTTTTGATATCTGGACCCCTATAAAGACGATTTTAAAAAATTAATTTAAAAGGTTTTAAGTTAAAACGCTGATAATTTCGTGTACAAAGTTTTTAGTGTAAATAAATAAAAACTCAGATGCTCTGTACTTTAATTAAAAAATAACCATAAATATAACATTTCTCTGACGAATCTTTGGCGTGAGAACTTTCCTAATTAAAGTCCATTAGTTTTTTATAGTGACGAAAATACTGCTGTTAACCATGCGGGAATGTTATCAATATCGCACGTCGGTGGTGGACAAGCTGATCATGAAGCTTGGCGAAGACCGCGGTCTGAATCCTCAGCAGATGCAGAAAGTGTTTACATGACCAATACCGCTTTAGATTCTGGATACCATGGGATGCATTCTAGGAAGTCAAGCGTAAGTTTAGGTTTTAAAGTTAATCATTCATCAATGCAATCAGTCGATCAATTAGTGTTTTGACGTAGAATTACGTCTTACAGCGCGGTTTGTATGGGGGTTTTTTCACAAATTCATTCAAGCACATGTAGCGTTCTTGTTTTAGGGCATACTTACAGCCTTTAATATTTATAGTTCAAAGATAAAATATATGCCAAAATATCAGTTATGTGACGAAAGAAACTAATATCTAATTTTGGATTTTATCACTTCTCTACTAAAATCACAAAATAGCAAAATCTAAGAAGAAGAAAGTTAATATTTTTGTATGAGAAAAATCTCGCATAAAATGCTTTAGTAGCTGCTTATGTTGTTGTTATGGTTGTTGGTTTGGTTCGTTCCGAAATTGTCGTTAGTTACTGTTTTTGTTAATCTTCTGCAAGGTTAAATACAATAAATAATACAGATTGTATTTCTATTCTTGCATGTTAGATACTTATGCAATCATTTATTTACAGAGACGGACAATACTGTGTAGTGTATGTTTGCCCTTACTATTTTCAACGTACCTTTTCTATTTTAACGACCATGTAATATATTTACTATTTGATGGCAAATTTTTTTTTTTGGATTGAACCATATTTTTGACAAATATGGTTAGGAATTTTTTATAGAATGTGCACGTTAATATACAAAAATTGACAATACACAAACAGAATACGATGAGATTACCAAAAAAGGTTCCTATTTACAACTTTTAGGTATTAGTATTATATACTGAGGTTGATCTAATAAAATATTCGTACAAGTGAATAATATTGGAAGAAATTGCATGCATTTCCACACCACCATTGAGGTATGCATTGTGGCGCGTTACCGATTTTTTTTTGGTGTTCGGTTTCCCTGTAGGCCTATATCACCATCACATTGTTTACTTAATTTATATATATATTTACATAAATAATATTACATTATATTATAAACATTACATTATTGACTAAATTTAATTAAATTTAAATATTTATATAAATAATATATAAATATAAATATTTATAATTTTAAAACAAAATATATTCTTACTCTTATAAATAGAGCTAAAAACATATTGCTGTCGCAATTCTCACAACAAGAGTATGGCTGTATGCATTTCATTTCATCGAATAAAAACTGAGAAAGCCCTACTCTATGACACGCACCATTAAATAATTGGCCAAACATGGTGTCTAATTTGTCGATGTATGAAATAAAAGTTTCAGGAGGTTTTACTAATTTATATTGTTCGCATTGCTTTTCTATCATGAAGAGAAATTCATCTGTAGAATTTCATCTCCAATATAAGGCAATGGACTAAGGCAATTGTGTTGCATATACATTTTGAGGTAAAACCAGCCACACACATAGGCAAACGCACTTTGTTTGAGAAATTCAGCTTCATTTATATCAATGTTCATATGAACATTTTGAACAAAAGAAAGTTGTGGTCGTGGCAAGCTTTGAAAATTTTGCCACGATTGATCTATGATTAATGTGTCGTTGCAAACACTTTCCAGAACATTATGTGGAACAACATTTAATTCTGTCGAGGGCTCGCAATTTCCTGCAACAACTAAATCAATAAATTGCAAACCCCAATTCTTTTGGAATAAGCCAGTAAACTGATGAGGGGTTATTCGTGAATTCAATCCGCCACCTCTTCTTATATGACCGAAAAAGTGCTCAAGTTCATCTTGGCAAAGTCTTCTCGTACTAATGGCAGGAAAACCATCATTACGCAAAAAATGCCAAAGCTGTTTTAAACTGCTTATGTTTAAAAGCCAACCGTTTATAAACGAAAACCCCTTTTTCACATCAGAGCCATTAATGTCTTGAATTTTCATTGAATTGAGAAGGAACTTAGCTCTTTCAAGGAACTGTATTTGCTCTTGGGATCCGGTGAAAACCTTTTTAGAAGATGATAAAACAGCTTCATAGCGGCTGTTGAAAATATTAAATAATTTATCGAAAAAAGATGTATTCAACCGTATTTTGAGTCGTGGGGCTTTTGAAACGTCTAGTTTCTTAGAGAAGTATAAAGACTTCATCCCGGAAGCAACAGTATTACTCAAAACTTGAGCAGCTAAATGGACATTCATTTTTTGAAAGTTGTTTGGCTTGATGTGACTCACAGTAAGCTTGGGTGCACATCTCGGCTCGTGTTTGGAGTCTACATTATAAAAACGCACAATGTCATTCCAGCTCACTGGTACATCTTTAAAAATGACGAAATTTTTGGAATTTTCTAAGCAATTCCGACTGCTTTTCAGTAAATGAGGAGAGTCATGAAAGAAAAAAACTTTGCTATCATTAACTGTAAAATATGGATGTTCCTCAGTTACGCCTACAATTTTAGAGAAATTAACAAAATTTGCCCCTTGGTCGCATACAAAATGACACGGGCGTAAATGAATACTTTGAAGTTGTTCGATAACTTCGAAAACGTATTTTTTAATTAAATCTCCTTTGCAAGCCCCTTGCAAAAAAAAATAAGCAAATGGTTGCTTCCAAGACAATCCACCAATGCCTTGGACCATCAACGTCATGACACTATTGGCCGTTCTAGAAGTACGGTTTTCGTTTCCGTAGTCTTCAAGTCCAATAATCATGTCCTTGAGCCTATCATACTGCAAATGAACTTTTAACGACATTTCGTCGCAAGAGATTGAGACGAATCTCTGTTCTGCAGTGAAGCCACGGCTTCGAAGTTCTAAGGATTTAAGGCTACTAGATGAGCAGCCTGGAGACTTTGGCCAACATTTAACGAATTCTTGAAGAGTTCTTTCTTCGGGCCAATTCATGGACTTTTTCAAGTACCTATAAGACAAAGGGGACAAAAAATAAACACCTAAAGCAATAGTTTTGAGGTGGTCGTCATATCTGCGCCCATTTGGATGACGAAAGCTATTCTTTAGGCTGTTCCTAACACATATTCCTAATTTTGTGGGCAGATTTCCACAAAGTTCTTCAATTTGTTGAACATTTAATATATCATTCGATTGCACATCGATTGAACTGTTAACTGTTGAACGAAAACTATAACTACTGACGCTTTCTGCTAGCAAAACCCTTTCTTCCAATCTTGATATTTTAATTTCGTTTATTTTTAATTGCGTGTCTTTAATTTGATTTTCGTTTTCCAAAAATTTTAACTTTCGTTTTAATAATTGATTTTCTTCCCGTAAACTAATTTTTCGCGGTGTATTCGCGCTTAAACTTTTACACGTTTGAACCTGTCGACTCACAACAGCCATTTCAGCATTTTCATTACAAGCGACAGGAATATCATCATGCAAATGAAGATTATCTACTGCCGTTCGATTTTCGTCATGTAATGAAAATGGTTCAACCATGGTAGAAAACAATGGAAGAAGAGGTTTGCGCACGGAACTTGATGTACTAGGTTGGCCTAGAGGTATGTGGGTAGGTGATCTAGATTTAATAGTTGTAGAACTAAACTGAGGAACGAAATCCCTCTCACTAACATTCATGTAGACCCCCAGATCTCCTTCTGCCATAAGTTCAGGTAATTCTAAATTTTGATTAAGAACTAAATCCGGAATAGCATTACTATGCAGTCTATTGATACCGCGCATCCTTCCAGAGAAGTGCCTATAACAGGCATACAATGCTTTTTGTATGTCCTGATTGGGCTCATTTAGTCCTAGAATCCTGAGCCATTCCTTTCTTCTACACGTATAAAAAAGAAAAGACATGTAAAGAAATTTTTTAGGACAACTATAAATGAAAAAAAAAATATTTAACATTTATGCAATGAAACACTATAAATTTTTAATTATATAATAAAAAAAAAATAAAAAATAAAAACAGAACATTACAAAATAAAAATAAAAAATAAAAAACATAAAAAAAAATTAAATATAAAATACGTATTTCCTTCTTTGTTAAATTCCTTGTTCCGTCTCGTCACTCCAGTCAGCACATGCACCATTTCCTGGTACTTTATTCGGTTACATTAAGTCCATCACCGTCTGTTCATTACCAGGCAGGCGAGTTCATCACCATCAGCGTGAAAAACTGTGGTTTAAAAAAATATATATATATTTTAGACAAAGAGAAATATTAAAAAAATTTATTATTTTTTAAAAATAATCTGTCGACCAATTCTTTTAAATCTAACGATATCTCTGCATATTAACGCTTTTTTTGTCAATTTTTTAATTAATTAAAATGGTAAAAAATTAAAAATGGTTTATTCCAACGTTTCGTAGACAGTTTCCCACATCTTCAGGAAACACGTTGGTATAACCAATGATAAGGAAATTTTTAATTTTTTAACATTTAAAAACAAATTGACCAAAAAAGCCAAAATAGGCAGAGATATCGTAATTATGTCTTATTTCATCTAATGTTCCATATTTCTTACAACATTTGTTACTAAATTACCAAATTTTTTATACGACCAAAACCCTCTGAAGTATGCAACTTTTATTGATTTGTGGGCGGTGAAAGAAGTGTGGCTAAAATTTTTTTCGTAAACCATCTAGAGTTGGAAAACAATCAACTGTCATAATTTCAGCTTAATCCGTTGAGTCGTTCTTGAGTGATTAAGGTACCAACCAACCAACACCATTTCATTTTTATTATATAGACTAGCTGATATACCCGGTATTATTCGAGAGTCGTTTATATAAACACTTTAATATACACATCGAAAGACCAAACTTTGATTTTCATGTCGTTTTTTTCTCATTCTTAGGCAATGAAGTTTTATGAAAAAGTCTTTGTACTGAAAATATCCGATAATAAAATGTTTTATAATAACAAAATTACCGTTAGTTGAAAAATTTCGGAGGTGTCGTGGCAAAAACTACGTATGTAACATTTTAAAATGGGATGCACTTAATATGTATACCTAGTTTGAGCGAAATCCGTTCAGCCGTTTAGATTTGTGTAAAGGCCAAACAAACAAACAAACAAACAGAAAATGAGTTTTATTACTTTAGATAATAATAATAATTTCATATCGTCATATGAAATCAAAAAAGCCGTAAGCGCTACCAAAAAATCAAAATCACTTTTTGATTGGTTATGATTCACCGTATCAAAATACATGTTTCTGCAAAATTTTACTCTCTTACAACTAAAAACTACGTTATTATTAACAAAGTTCTAAAGTCCTTAGTGCATTTTTTTCAAATTTAGTAAGTTTTTTGCTCCTCCTGTAAAATTTTTAATATGTAACTTACGGCTTTTTGATTTCATATAACGATATGTTTTTATTATTATTATGATTGATTATGTCTGTAAATGAATTTGTTTTCTTTTGTTTTGTCAAGTTATTATTTAGCAGATATGATCTCAAAAGTATTCAAATAAATAAAAAATATTATAATATATAATATAGTCTTAAAAGATGTTAAAAAAATGAATTTTTAATTTCGACTCTAATTTTCTTTTTCGTCTACATTTATAGATTATTACTTCCTTTGATATAATACGCAAAGAAAAGCATCAACAAATGAAAACCGCTGCTCAAGCAGAAAAATCAGCAAAAACACAAAAACAGCATAATCAGCAACACCAACAACAGCAACAAATGAGTAATAATGGCTATATGCGTGTACGTGCAAAGTGATAAGTCGCAAAGTGATAAACTGTGCTTATAATAGCAGCAGCATCAGCAACAACAAAATAATCATAAATACAACAACAATGTGGCCAATTTAAATAATAACAACAACAGTGCCTGCAATCAGCGCTTACAAAAGCAGTAATCAATGATTATTACTAACTCCAATACCACCAATAATAATAACAACAACATTCGAGTTCTTAGTCGCTTTACGCCTTCAACTTTATCCGGTGCTTGCTTGATTGCTGTTTCCACAGCTGCTGCAGCAGCACCACCAACAAAACAAACGACAATCAATACATATGCACCTTAATTTAATTTAAGTTCCAGCAACTGCTGCACGACCAAGACCAGCATCGGTTTCATCGCAACATATTGCAACAACATTAGCAACATCAACCTCACTAGCTTTTTTATCATCACCACAACCACATCAGTTGCTGCTGCAACGCATGGCATCAGGCACGAATTTGCGCATTTTAACTGTCACTACAATTACATTTTCCACCCACTTTGAAGTTACGATATGAAGGAGTTATCTTACGTTATCTCCATAATACATTTTATTTTAGTTTGTTTTTTTTTTATTAAAAATCCTACTTTAACCTTAGTGCAAATGTTACTGAAATAACAATAATTGTTAAATTTAAAGAATGTTATTTTAGATAAAAAGATTATATATGTATAATATTAATATATTATAAGTAATGAAATTATGTATTTATTATAATTGCTCTCACTAAAATTGTTACACAACTCTGCGTTGTGGAGAAATTTTATCAAAAAAAATTTAATGATGGAAAACAAGCACTAAACTTAACTAAAGAGCTATAAAACTTTAACGTATAAAACTATTTTCTAAAAGTGCTATTAATTAAATTAAAATTAAGTGAATGACAAAGAAAACATAAAGAAATGCTTGCTTAATGTTGCAACATTTTATTTAAAAAAGAAAATTATTTTTTACTTAATTTCTCTAAACCAAAATATTGTTAAATTAAATTTAAATAACAAACAGTGCAAACATTAGAGTCGTATTTTCAAAATTTCAATAAAAACTCACAATAAGTTTAATTAAACACACAAGCTCAACATACTGTTTTTTTTTTAATAAAACATAAAGAAATGTTATAAAAGATTAAACTATTTACGACAGCTGGTGGTAGAATAATTGGGTGTAACAACTTGAGAGAACCATATACAACTTTGAATTGTTTATTTTAAGAATTTGATAGCTAATTTCAAAGCTACCAAAACGCATTGCGATTTTAGCTAAAAAACAGAACAGAAAAAAAATGAACTAAAATATTTTTCAAGAAATTTGTGAAACGACTGAACATTGAAGCCAATAATAGAATGGCAAAGAAATAATAATAAAATGTTAATAGAATGAATAATGTTTTTGATATTATGCTCTGCAAGCACATTCATGTTTGCCTTATTTTGTTGAAGAAACCGAAATCCATATAATTGAATTTTTAAAAGCTACAATACGGTCAAATGACCGGGGTTAGTACGTTTAGTGCTAAAATGCTCTACAAACAATAACAACTTGTATTAATAAAGCACTTCATTATTAAATTTAAGAATCACAAAAATAAATATAAGAACACCTTTGCCATTTTCCGCATTTGGACTCACGAATAGTCCTTCGTATTTCTTAAAGTACTGAAAGGATTTTATTTGCTAATATATTCAGGCATGTCCTGCATTCCACTTCCGAGTGAAAGTGAATTTAAAACATTATTGAATTCGATATTTGGTGTTCTATATATAACTTTTTTCGTTAATGCAATCAATTATATTAATAAATTAAATTAAATACCAATCGAAAAAGTTATATGTAGGACACCAAATATCGAATTCAATTATGTTTTATTTTCACTTCCACTCGGAAGTGGAATGCACGACATGCCTGATTATTTAAAAGTTCACATTGCAATCTTATATTAATTAAACATTATATTAGAACTATTTTCACTATAAAACACCTTGTATGAGCATTGCAATTTTCCGCGTTTGGAGCCTCGACTTATCCTTTGTATTTTTTAAAGTACTCAACTAATTTTGATTTTTGATACTTCACTTCACAATATCACATTTCTTATAATAAGTAAAAATTTTTCTTAGATTTACTTTTACTTAAAAAAGGAATAATTACAGTTTACGAACCAAGCTCAAAACAAAATTTGAAGCTCAAAAAACAAAATTTTTTAATGAAATTGGCAATAACTGAAAAGCAGTTGAAAATTTTTATTTAAATTTGTTATTTTTGAGCATCAAATTTTGTTTTGAAATTAAAAAATTACAACAAACACATGGAAATATTAAAAATACTGGTTAACAATTGTTCATTTGTCAGAATAGGGCTGTTAGTCTAAAAGTGTAAAAAATGTCGGTTTCGAATGGTTTAGGATATAAAAAACTTTAAAAATTACCATTCGAAGACTATTTTTAACACTACGTAAACGGGAAAATCATTTTATCTGTAATTAATCCTACCTCATTACATTAAATTCGTGGTAACTTAAAAAATTACCATTTCAAACTTATTTTCTCTCAAGTTCAACATCGGCTTCGCTGTCTAAGTACTTCTGGATATAATTCTCTTTTTATTTAATAGGATTTCATATAATTTTAGGCATAATTTAAAACTCAGTGCAAAATTTGGAATACTTTTAGCCAAAGTAAATTATTTTAACTATTTTTCCTGAAACATAAGTACTAACGGCTTCTAATTCCAAATCTGACAAATTAATGGCCGCTCTCATCTAATTTAGGAGTTATATCAATTTTTTAATGAATTTTTATCTTCTAAACCATAAGAGACAAAATTGTTTCACATTTTGCATTGAGAAGGCTTAAAATCATAGATAACAACCTGCAATTTCGTTGAATTTTTTCTTCTAAACCATAAAAGACCGACCATTCCATTTAGGAGGCGATATGAAAAAAGGAGATATGAAAACATACAAAAAAAGGAGGCGTGGGCGCTAAAGTTAAATTATTCGTAATTTTATTTTGTGCGATATTTTACTCTTTGTTATGGATTGATTTTAATTCACACACTTTATATTTTGCACTGAATTTGCGCTAATCCACTCGAGACAGACACTTTTTTTTGCACATTTGGAGTAAGGAGGCCAAAATACGTTTAATGAAAATAAGAAAAAAATTATTTACGCGTAGGCCGTAAACTGCACTCATGCCACCATTTAAAATCGGCCTTGGACTTAGGTGCTCCAAATACACGTTAAGACAAAAACAGGACGACGGATCCTATAGTCATATTATTATAAATCTACTATAAAAACACATAAAACAGTCATTAACTTACCTTTCACAATTTTTCGGCAACGATCCATTTGGAAATTTAAATACGGGTCCTCCTTCTGGACATCCCATGGCACATTTCCGCTGAATTTTCCTCTCCATAGCTATCGTGCATCTGAATTAACAAATTAAATATTTGTTAGAAATGCACTTTTAATAATTTGAAACTCAATTAAAGTTTTAAGAAAAACTATTAAATTCTTTTTCAGTCAAAAATCTTAAGAAAAATTTCAGAAACTTATCTTAAGGAATTTGCGAATTCTTCTGAGGTGAAATCTTCTGCAACAGTTAAAAAGTAACAGCTTTTCTTGAGAATTTCATGTTCAACATATCCAGAAAATATTACGGGCTAGGTGAGTTAACATATAAAATATTACCGCTCGGGTGAGTTTCCTCGAGATTTTACTACCACAATTATACATTTTGTGATAGTATTGGTTAAAATTTGACATAAATCGAACATAGTGCTATCCCTCTCCAACGGAGTTTCCCATCTCTTTATCTCTAGTCGCAATGACGAGAAAAAGTCTTGTTTGCGCAAACAGTCTGTGTAGTCTATTTGGCCCTTAACGCGTGAGGGCACTAACACGGGGGTTACACGAGACAGTACTGTTAAGACAGTGAAAAATACGTATTAGTTGTCAAACTTTGTGTATGTGAATAAAAATCCAGACAGTTGGTAAAACAGTTGGCAAGACAGTTGACAAAATAGTAAAAGATTTATATTTTATAATGAAATTTTTGTTACAACTACGAGCACGCCAAAGTATTGTAAATTCCTAATTAATTCTATTAAATTTTATCATATTCTGTTATTGGATATGCTAAATATCATTCTACTGTCCTAGATACTGTTTCGCCAACTGTCTACAACAAAGTTAAGACAGTAGAGCAGACAGTAGCAGACAGCTGCAAAAGTGAGTGTGTGTGGGTAAAAATTTGTGAATGTGTTGCGACTGTCTTAACAGTACTGTCTCGTGTAACCCCCGTGTAAGCGAGTAGGTTTTTAAATGACTTTTTGGATCTTGGCAAGGCATATTAACCATGTAGGCTCATTTAAAAAGTGCCTCTTATATTCTGTTTTTGTTTTGATTCGTTTTCGACAAGACCTATAATTCTGTCAAAATCATGTCAAACGAAAAAAGTTGAGCTTACACCCATAGTTCTCAGATGTAGTACTATTGTAATTATATTTTAGTACTTAAGTAAGCATACTTCTACAGTACTATTTTGTATCATATATGTAGTTGCAATAAATCAATAGGCAGGATTCTGATTACCGGGGAACCAAGATTTGAAAATGCAGTTTTAAAGTACTCATTGAGAAAATAGGATATACGAAAAGAATTATCGATATATCGATTTTTAAATTTTTGAAGTGGAAACTTCTTTCTTTGTAAATCTTTGGTTTGCGTCATCGTCATCGTCATTTTGCGAGTAAAGGTAGAATTATAATAGACGTATTGTAAAGTAATAAAATAAAAGGTTGCCAATGGGACGGGACGAAATTTAAGAAAACGTTATAGCAATTATAATAGGCAGTAGCCAGACAGTTGTTTGCGTAAATAATTGCACGTTCCCGTACAAGTTCAATTAAAACTTCGTCATCCATAGCTATGGATATATAAAACTATCACATTAATAACGAAAACTCAACAAAAAGCGTAGTTCAACAGTGTGAACACTCATCAAATCGTTTGATGAAAATCAAAATTTTTTGATTTTTCTGCTGATTTGACGAACCAGTGTGAGCACTCGTCAATTTGTGTAGTACGAATTTATCAGTTCATAAAAGTTTTTAACCTGAGCACATCGCGGCTAAAGAGGGAGCGGAAGAAAATCATAACGAAATAATAATAAATAACTGTTGCAAATAATTTATAAAATAATTTCTTCTTCTTCCAACCCGATTTTAATAACAAGTGGTATTAAAATTTTTCCGTAATCGCGGTGTGCTTACTTCAGTGTTCAAAATAAAATGAAATTTGACGAAAAATTTGATGAGTCTTAACACTTTTGTGGTCAAACGATTTTATGAACGGTTTGAAATGTGAACATCCCTAATACAGACTATGAGTAGGTTTTTAAATTGCCCGGTTTACACTCATCAAATCGTTTGTCAAATCCAATAGAACAACATTGGAATTCCATGGAAATTTCACGGTGTTCTACTGTATTTGACAAACGATGGTAACACTTTTGCTTAAAAGAAATAGTTTCAGTAATATATAAAAAATGTAATAAATTGCTATAAGCTCATAACAAAAATAATTCTAATTTCATAAGGGGGTTTCGGACGATCCTACTTGCCATCCGACATGTCCGACGACAAATCAACAGAGGAAATTTTTTTGAGCTTTCGAACAGTCCGCCATGTACGACGACTTTATTCCATCGCAGGCACTCAAACAAAACACATCGGTATAATAGCTAAGCAATTTTTAGATGCCCTTATAATTGACCAGTAATTTTCCATACTTTAAAGAAATTTTAATTAATTATATCCATAATTCAATGCTTCTAACGTGTTCACCCGCTGACGCTTTTATTGAAATTAAAAAATGCAGCAAGTCGGACCGACTTCAGTTCATATGCCCAACATGTCGGTCCGACCGGCAGAAAAATCAAAACTTTTTGATTTTCGTCCGACATGTCGATCCGACTGTCTTATTTGCTTTCGAATGATCCGACTATGCCACGCATGCCATATCTGTCCGACATGTCGGATCATCCGAAACCCCCTATATGGCGACTGTAGCTACACAATTACAATTCACAACGTCTACAAAATATAGGCCCAGTTATAATAGACGTAATGTTATGTAGTGAATGTCACTGCAGCAGTGTGTTTTGTCACTTACTGTTTCAATCAATACTTTTCTTATACAAGTGATTATAATAGAAGTAACGTAATGTAACGGGACGTAAAGATCCGTTGGATTTCGATTTCTACGTTACTTTACATTACGTCTGTTCAAAGAACAACTAAACATTGAGGTTAGATTCGATTATTGCGCTATTTTATATTGTTGAACTACGCTTTTTGTTGAGTTTTTGTTATTAATGTGATAGTTTTATGTATCCACAGCTATGGATGACGAAGATTTAATTGTATTTGTACAGGAACGTGCAATTATTTACGACAAACAACTGCCTGGCTACTGCCTATTATAATTGCTACAACGTTTTCTTACATTACGTCCCGTCACGATGACAGTTGACAACATTACGTTACTTTACATTACGTCTATTATAACTGGGCCTTATTTCTAGCTAAGTGCGCCAACAACAATTACCAAGGAAATCTACAAACAACGACGCTCAGAGAAGAACAAGAGCACAGCAAACAAAAAACATTGCAAGCAAAGTGCTGTTTTTTCCCGCAGCCAATTCGGTTCATCCCCTCTAACGTTGCGCAACCGATGTGATAATGCTCTTCTCTGTTCGTCGTTGTAGTATATTTGCTTGGTAATTGTTGTTGTAAATGTATTTCAGTTCAGCTACAGATCTACATATACATTGAAAGAAAAACAGTAAATATCCTACATGATTATTTTTTAACAGACCGATTTGTCAGCAGATAAACTTATTGATGATTGCTTGCTGTTTGCTAGTTTTGCGTTTGCTGAGCGCCTGGTAGCCAAGAGCGTGTATTTGAGTTTCATGACCAACATAAAAAACCATTTGCAGTTTTATAAATGTCACCAGCATATTCTGACTGGAACCATGGGATAATAAGTAATAGGTAGGAGTGACATTTCGTGCCTCGTCCATCGAATTTCAAACAAAAGAAAACAAAATAGTGAACGTGTGTCAAACACATTGGCTGCATTCAGAGGAGGCTGTGAATGGATCATTTTATTGTAAAGGTTTCTCACTCAAATTTTTAAAAAAACAGTTGCCAACTATTGACTCCGCTGAAAGCTGCCAATGTATGTGACACACGCGTTTTATATTGTTTTCTTTTGTGTGAAATTTGACGGTCACAGCTCGTGAAAAAATAAGTCGTTGTCAAGGCTACCTAATAATAATTTTATCATGACTGGGACTGCATCGTCCAAAAATATTATTTGAGTACTTGTCGTTCTGTAAAACAGATGTTCAAAAATAATTTCAATTTATGTGATGTTAAAAAAAAACTTCAAAACATGTATTCAAAACATATATTATTAAGTGAACATCATGATTCAATCATATAGGTTATGCAGCCATTTGACGTTTACTCACAAGAATGAACTTAGATACCCTAATAATGCGAGGAGAGCAAAAGAGTAATTTTTTTTTATATCAAAATAAGCACTTGATTGCATGAATATGAAACTTTTTCATTGTACGAAATATCTAAATGTACATTTGACTACTACGTTTTATACATTTTACTACATTTTCTATAACTTATTTGCTTTGACTCAATATTATATTACGAGTTTTAAAAAATATAATTTCCACGTTTTTGTTGTAAAACAGTAAAAAAGAATAAAAAAAATATGTGCACAACACAGCACACAGAAAATGAATAATCCTTGAATTCGAATATTTCCAAAACATTAAGCCTTGAATGAAAGAATGTACTGAAAACATGGTTTTCATTATAAAATTTATGCAATTCAAATTTTTTGTAGTTCTTTGTTTCAAACAGTATGAATATAGTTATTTAAATATAATTTAATTTAAATTACGACTTACTTCTTCATGTATTTAGTTTTAATATAAAAACACTAAAATTAATCTATTATTAGTCATAATTACACAGCGAACAGGATTCCTTACTTAAATCTTGCTAATAAAAATTAAGCTTGCCTGTCATAAACGATGTTTTTAAATCATCAAAATATTAAGGGCCGCTTTCTCAATGTCCGGTTAGTCAAGCTCTTAACCGGGAGTTAGCTAACCATATGATAGCTAAAAAAATAATTTTGATTTCACCAAGTGCTGGTTAAGCAACCGTCAGTTTTTTTGTAATTTTGTAATCTTGTCAGCTGTTCCTTCGATTAGCAGCTAACCGAAACCACATCTTGTCGTTAACTTAATCAGAACTTAACTGACAGTTAAGTCTTTACCGAACATTGAGAAAGAGCTTTTTTGCTAACGGCTGGTTAAAGTTCTGATTAGTGCTTAACCGGACATTGTGAAAACGGCCCTAAAAGAGGATTTAGGCAAACAATTTTTTGAAATTTTTTTTTTTTTCTTAATTGATTATTGTTATTATTGTTGTAGAACTATTCAAAACTATGTTAAAAAATCCATCAAATCCGCTTATAATTCAGATTCTACAGTACTAAAAACCTGGTGCGCCAGAGTACTTTTAACTAACCAGAATAACTTTAAACGCGTTTTTGTTGAAACATAGTTTTTTAAACAGATTTTCATTTAAATTTGTTCGTAATATAATTCTACATAACTTTTACCAAAATAAGCGTTTTGTAAAATTTATCTAGTTTTTACACGCAATAGTATTGTTAAAAATAACATAAATTTTACTACTTTTTCGTCGCTTCATAGTTTCCTTAATTTTCTTTCCATTTTGGTAAAATATGTGCATTCAAAAGTCGATTTTCAAATGCATTTTTTTTTTTGTTTGTTTAAAATCGCTTTTGAGCTGCGCTATCATTTTCGATTTTCACCATTTTTTAAATACACAAACTTCAGCGCCATCTTTATATATACAGAATATATGTCAGAAAATTTTGTTACTTAAACTGATGATGTAAAATTAACACGCAAATAAAGTTTTTCGAATAAATATTATACTATTTTAAAAAATATCTTCCAAAATTACCTTAATTTTAACCGATTTTGCCTAAAATCTCCCTTAAGAGTAATGAAAAAAGCAGTATTTTTTTTAAAAAAAAGTGTAGCAAAAGAAGAACTACTTTTTTTAAAAAAATGACGCACCAAAACACTGAAATGATACTTTTTTTTGAGAAGACTACACAGCCCCGTTTGTCATTAATTTCAGAGAGAGAATATGTGTGTGTTTACATAAAATAAGGATATGTCAAATATATACTTAACCTTATTCTGATTGAATCATGGTGAACATATAATAACAGTTGAGAAGGAGGAAAAAATTGAACGGCGTAGAAAACAAGGTAATCAAAAAGTCTGCGGTGTAAAGATAAGAAAAGAGTATCTAATTTGTTTGATTTACACAAATATCAATTCCAAGAAACATTGTTAAATCAGGAGGACAAAATTAAACGGCATAAAGAACTATACAAAGGAAACAGTAAGCGGGATAGAGATAGATATAAGAAAATTGTCACAAATTTGGTAAATTTTATACACAGATCATCCCAAAAAAACAGTGGCCGCATTCTAGCCGAAAAAGTGCTCAAGTAGCGAAGTAGCATAAAATATTTTCGCTATATAAATTGTGACATCTCAAGGAACATGTTCTGTGAGAGCATACCATTCAGCCCGAAAGTTGTGGAACAGTTCTTTCCGCTGAATGTGGGCAGTGTTTAATAATTTTCCTTAATGTCAGCATTTCCATGACTCGCAAATTGCAGGCCCATCAACAAGAAATTTGCCATATGTCCCATCAACTCATACTGCTGGCCTATCAGTGCTTAACGAACCATACGTTCCAGAGTCACATTTACATGAACCAATAATAATAAACTTTTCACCAAGTCCTCAAAATATTCTTCCACGTGATGTTCACAACAATATGCAAAACATGAATTCTCAGCATAGTCTACCTGTACAAGCAATGACAGTTAAAAAAGAGGAAATAATTAAACATCGTAAAGAACGTTCCAAACTAAACAGTCAGCGGTATAGAGATAGGAATATGAAAAGAGTCGCTAATTTGGTAAATTTACACAAAAATCAATCCAAAAAACAATATTTAATAATTTTCAAAAATGTCAGAATTTCCATGACTCACAAATTGCAGGCCCATCAACGAGAAATTTGCCATATAATCCCCTAACTCATATTTCCGGCCAATCAACACTTTACAAACCATACATTCCAGAGTCATATTTTCATGAACCAATAATAATAAACTTTTCACCAAATCCTCAAAATATTCTTCCATGTGATGTTCAAAACAATATTCAAAACATGAATTCGCAGCATAATCTACCTTTACAAACAAAAACAGTTGAAAAAGAGGAAATAATCAAACATTGTAAAGAAAAAGAACAATTCAAACTAAACAGTCAGCGGTATAGAGATAGGAATAAGAAAAGTGTCGCTAATTTGGTAAATTTACATAAAAATCAATCCCCAAAAAACCATACATAATCATTTTCCTTAACGTCAGATTTTCCATGAGTCACAAATTGTAGGCCCATCAACGAGAAACTTGCCATATGACCCACCAACTCATACTTCTGGCTTACCAACACGTTACGATTCATACATTCCAGAGTCTGCTTCAGATTATGATGACAAAATTGACAATAATACACCTTCACAAGTTAGTTATGTTCCACAATTACATGAACCAATAATAACAAGATATGCTCGAAAAACTCAAAATATTCCGCCAACTGATTTTCAAAATGATACTCAAAACACGGATTCCCAACCTTATCTGCCTTTACAAACATACTCTTTTTTCCATAATAATTCCAGTGCACATCGAGAATTTGAAAAAACTTTTTTGAAAATGGTTTTGGCCATGCTTGCGATATTTGCGATAGACTCTGGTTTAAAAAAGATTTAAAAATTTTTGTTAATAACGATACAACTCCCAATATTCAGTTTATACGAACAATGCTTGCAAATATAAATGCAGCACACGTTAAAATATGTTCAACTTGCTTGACAACAATTAATAAAAATCGTGTTCCATCGCTTTCAGTATATAATGGATTCAAATATCCTCCATTTCCGGAAAATCTTAAACATTTTCCATTAGATTTGGTAACAGAAAGATTTTTTTTTTTTTTTTTTTTTTTTATTTCTTCAACTATATATGTATATACAATATAAAAATTAATGCTCCATTGCCTTTTAAAGGCTCTAGAGGAGCTAACCTCATTGGCAAATCATACAATTTTCTACATATTTGTTTTACTTAATACATATGTTAAATACTTATTATAGTAAAAATAAAAATATTATCAAAACTATATTACACAAAAATAAAAAAAAAATATTATAGCAGCAAAATATTGTCTCCGATATTGCTTAGCAAGTGTTCTTTGACTTTTTTCTTAAACGCTCCCACTGATGTCGTATTTTTACAGTCTGTTAGTAAGTTGTTATAAGCTGTCGGACCTGCATGGAGATATCTTTGTTTCGTTGCTTCCAGCCTGCATCTCGCTACGACTAGATTGTTGATACCTCTGGTGGTGATGTTATGCGTAGGATAGAAAAGCTGAGTTGTATTGTAGTTGTAGTTGTGGATGTTTTTGAATACGTGAATCAGTAGCTGGTATTTATATAAACCCTTTATGGGCAGCAGAGATCTAAAGTTTGGCGAATACAGTAAATGACTGGGGTATCTCCTCGGCAGTTGGAAGGTCTGTTTGATTGCTTTGTTCTGTAGTCTTTGCAGTTTTTTTAACTCCACGGTATTTTTATAGGCCCAACTCATAGGCATATAAGTTAGATGAGAGTGGAATAGCGATACGTAGATTAGGAATTTTGTATCCGTTGAAAGCTTATTTTTAAATTTATACAGCAGCCCGAGTACATACGAGAGCTTGCTCTGAAGATTAATTATATGCTGATTCCATGTAAGATTGTTGCTCATCGTGAGTCCCAGGAATTTGATTTCTTTCTCCTCTACGATTTCCGTTCCATTTATAGTAAACCTAAAGCTATCTTCTACACTCCTGCGGGGTGAAAATATAATGAATTTAGTTTTGTTGGCGTTCATAACAATTTTGTTGAAGCGAAAGAATTCCTGTAGCATCGAAACGTCATATTCCAATTGAGCTCTTAAAACTATTCTACTTCTTGTTGGGTAAAACAGGGCGATGTCATCTGCGAACAAGAACAGTTTGCCATTTAACGTGATATTTTTGATATCATTAATGAACATCAGAAAAAGGATCGGCCCAAGCACACTCCCCTGAGGAACACCACAAAAAGCTTTTTCTAACTCGCTGCGCACCTTCCCGTTGAATACCGTTTGGTACCTATCCTCCAAGTAGCTACTCAACAAATCCATTGTTTTGCCGCGGAACCCAGCAAAGCGCAATTTTTGCAACAAGATGTCATGGTTGACACATTCAAAAGCCTTCTGAAGATCAATAAATAAACCTGCGACTTCCGTGCAACCCCGATCCAGAGCCGAGCAAATGTCGTCCTGAGCTTGAGTCAGCGCTGCTTGAGTACCGGACCCCTTCCGAAATCCATATTGTTGTGTAAACAAGAAGTTTATGCTTTCCAAGTGATCGCATATTTGCTTTTTTATTAACTTCTCCACCACGTTATTGAGAACTGGCAATATCGCTATCGGCCTGTAGTTTTGAGCATTTGTTTTGTCTCCGCCTTTAAATATTGCCAAGATTTTTTGCAGTTTGAGTTTATAAGGGTATTTACCTGTTTTTAGCATAACAGAGAAGAGTTTAGCCAAAATACTTGATATGGACGATGCTGAGTTTTTTATTACTTTTACTGGTATGCCATCGATACCCGCAGCTTTATTTTCATTAAGATTCTGCACAATGTTTTCAATCTCCGTCGCTGAGCATTCGCTTAATTCGAAGGGACGGTTTGAGTCGCTTAAGGTTAAAAACGCATTTATATTGTCATCCTCTTCGCATTCCAGGCTAGCTGCTATATCTGCTGCGCGGTTAACAAATGAAGAGTTGAGATGGTTCGCTATAAGCATCGGATTTGTGATAACTGCTTGTTCTTCTGTTACAATTTTTTCAATTGTGGAACTCTTTTGATACCTGTTGAGAACACCATTCAGGACTCTCCATGTACTTTTTATATCGCCTTTTGCATTATCGAACTTCCTTCTATAGTAGCCATCAATCAATATTTTCTTGCTAGCTTTTACTACATTTTCAATACATTGCAAGCGAATTTTCAGGTCATTCCTGAACGGCTCCCTCTTTAGTTGCTTAAAAATGTTTCTCTTCAACGTCACCAGCGAAATAAAATTGCTGTTAGCCCAAGGAGACATTAAATGGCGAATCTTTTTCCTCGTGATTTTTACAGATTTGTTCTCCTCCACAGCCAATAACACTGACGATTCGATCATATCATATAGACAGTTGGGTTCCATAAAATCATCTCGCTCGTTTAGCATCAATAGCGCTACGTCAATATCTACCTTTATTTTTCCAAAGTCGTACACTGTTTTTTCTTCGGTTATATATTTTTGTTGCGGACACTTTATGTATACAGTGCAGAGAATTAACTTATGGTCGCTTAAGGAACATGACATAGTCGCTATGTGCAGTTTATCAGAGTTGATATTTGAAAAGACGTTGTCTATTGAAGAGTTGGAGGCCGAACGTGTAACTAAATAATGGCAAACGTCCATGCAGTAGGAGTTAAGCAAAATGGCTAGCGCTCGCTTTTCAGGACTGTCTCTTAAAACATCAATATTGGAATCGCCTACTACTATGCAGCTTTGAGAATTCAAGTTACAATCTTCTAATTGACATTCTAGAATGTCCAAAAATAATTCCACTGAGCATTTAGGAGATCTATAAAAAGTTATGATGGTAAGAGCCATGTTGTTTATTTTGATTGTGGGAAGCGACACCCTTATCACATGCGTGAACTCTTGATTAATTATCGATTCGGTTTCAAATTCTAGGTGGTCCGCTAGATATATTGCTAATCCACCATACTGGTCGTCTCTACAACAACAAACTTTCTTAAATCCAGGTAGATCATAAATATCCAAGATATGCTTTGAGAACCACGTCTCCTGCACACATAATATTTGTGGAATTTCATCTAAAGTTGCTAATTTCATGCGGAAGCTATTAAATTTGTCCAGCGATGCTATACTTCTTGCGTTGAAGGAAACAATTTTCTGACAGTGGCTCGTATTATTATTGCAATTATTATTGTTAATATTTAAAAAAGAGAGATCATTAGTTTCATTAGTAGATCTATGATTATTACTATTTACCAAAGTGCTATCATAAGTTGCGTTAAATGTATTCATAAATATATTTTTTTACAGAGATAATCTTTTTAGCTAATTCAATTACTTAAAATTTGTTGAAATTTGTTAGTTAATTTGTAAGTTGACGTCGTCTTCGATGTCAACAGTGTTCAGCGGTGGCCGCCTCCTTCGCCCCTCCTGCGGTGGTGCCTCCAATAACGAGTCCTGCAGCCGGTTACTTCTTGCCGATGCGGTTGTAGACTCTAGCAGAAGTTCATCCACCCGTTGATACGTCATAATGCTCACAGCGCGCGACACTTCACTTTTTTTAACAAAAATTCGATTTCCTCTAGTATATACATACTTATAGCCAACATTTTTTAAAGATTTAGCATGACTAAAGAGTTGCAGGGTTTCTTTGGTTAAGTAGTCATTGACATAAGTTTTATTTTTTAGCTCAGCATCTTGCTTGATATTTTTTTTTGTTGCCAACAGCTTTAACTTTGCTTCAAGGCTCTTAAATTTCACCAAAACAGTCTTTCCTTCAGTTTCTTTGCCATGATTGCGGTGCTCCGATCGTGATCTGAAGAGGCTTGCGTGCGAAATGTCATTTGCGCCGACTTGTACCTTCATCCGCTCCATAAAATCAACCACTAGTTCGGTTGCAGACTTTTTTCCAGTGGGATTATCTAATCCACGTATTATGCAGTCATTTCGAACTTTTTCCTCCATTAAAACCTTTAGATTGAACTTTACTTCATTTAACTCACTGCGAAGCATAGAGTTTTCCTTTGAGATGCCATCAATTTTTTTCCTTGCATCGTTGAAACTACTCAAGAAGTCATCGTACTGGATTGACAAAAAACTAAGTGTATTCTTCATATCGCTGAACTCAGACATAATTGTATTGAACTGACTTATTGGCAGATTGCTGGTAGCCTCGGTCGTCCCCTTGCAGTCTGTGCAGATGTAATCTGCGTTATTAGCTGCGGCCACCTCCCGATACTGTCTTTTATTCAATCCGCTGCAGATGTCGTGGATCCATTCCGAGCACTTGTCGCATTGAATGCAGTCGTCGCCATCGACGCCAAGCTTGCAGCGTCTACATTTCAGCTTAGCTTGGTTAACTTGCCGCTTTGGTGGCATTCTTCAATGAGTAACCAAGATTTCTTTTTGACGATTTAAAACAACTTAGCCAAATAAGAATAACTTGTTTTATTTGTAAATAATATTAATTTTGAAAATTTTCACGGAGATATAAAAAGGCGCACAACTTTGACGTTTAAAAACAGAGTTGCCAATGAATGAATGAACTTATATCTCCGAGAATTCCATTCATGCAAATTCGAAGACTACGACATATTCATGGTCAATTTGGAATCTATGGGCAGGTGATAAATGTTCCAATAGAAGTAAACACAATGGTACGTTCATTGCCAAGAAACATAGATGACGATCATAGCATTACGGTTCACATCAAGAGAAGAAAAATACACAAATCCAGCTACGTTTATGGTATAGTCAACAAAAGAAAAATAAAAGCATGACTTCCTACGGCATTACGGTTGATAATAGCTTCTTAAACAACCAAGATGATGTACAAGATGAAATCATTTGCGCTGAAGATAGTGACAATGACATTTCAGAACGAATACCCATTGACGAAAGCTTAATAGCGCAGCAACAAACATTAATGTGGAATGACGATATGTACTTAAGAATTGCTCCTGGAGAAGATAATATTCCCATTAGTCTATTATTCGATGAACATGCCGAAGAATTATCTTTTCCGCAAATATACTTGGGTCAGTTTAGAACTTTTCGTGATGGTCTTACTGTCACACCTTTTATGATGGCAACAAGTGAACTTAGACGATCTGACAGGCGAGGAGTTACCCCTCAGCATTTGTTATACTTGGCCATGAAATTAATGAGAATAAGAATACGAGATTCACTTTGTATTGCGTTGAAACATGTTGGAAAAGGCACCACTATCAATAAAGAGCAAATAGAATCTGAAAATTACATACAAGGTTGCATTGAAAGTAATTTGGCTTTTCTACGAACGATTCCGAACTCAGCATATTATTGGTCAGAAAAGAAAAAGGACCTGTTTGCAATGATTAGACAACATGGTAAACCAACAGTTTTTTTACAATAAGTGCTATCGAAATAGGATGGCCGAATTTACTGCAATTATTGCATAATTTAAAATATAATTTTCAAATATCAGCTGAAGACGCAGCAGCATTACATTTTATAGAAAAGAGTACTTTTGTCAATGAAGACGCAGTTACTTGCGCTATATATTTCAATAAATTGGTTAATATTCTCATGAGAATACTGCAATCAAAAAAGTTTAGTCCTCTAAAGAAATATAGAATTTTACATTATTTCAAAAGAATTGAATTCCAACATCGTGGCAGCCCACATGCGCACATTTTAGCTTGGCTGGACAATGCTCCCGAAGACGCAATTGGAAAAGATTATAATAAAGCCATCGATCTTATAGACTTTCTTATTTCCGTATCTGCAGCAGAGGCATCAGGCAATATTAAGTTACAAACGCATAAGCATACCTTCACATGTTATAAAGGAGTAGCATCAAAAAGAATGCAAAAATGCAGATTTGAAGCTCCTTTTATGCCAATTAAAACTACTATGATTTTGACACCGATGAAAGACAACGAAGATGGGTGTAAACAGTATAAAATGAAATATAATGCTCTAAGAAAAAACTTGGAAAATTATGAATACGATAATTTTCAAACATTTTATAAAGATAATAATATAAGTACAGATCAGGAATATGTGAATATAATTCGCTCCGGAATCAATAGACCAAAAGTTTTCCCGAAGCGTCAACCTCATGAAAAATGGCACAACCCTTTTAATCCATTTATATTCAACATTGTTAAATCAAATACAGACTTTCAATTTATAACAGAAGAGTATTCGCGCGCAGCTTACGATGTGGAATACGTCAATAAAATGAATAGAGGTATTAGCAATTTACAAAAAAAAAACATTGAGGTCATGGATGAACATCCAGAATTCGATATATTTGAAATTACTAAAAATATAAGTATCAATCTTTTAAATCAAACCGAGATAACAAGTCAAGAGGCTGCATGGTATTTATTGAGAGAGCCTATGTCAAAAAGTTCAATCATTATTGTTTATATACCAACTGTATGGCCCATTGAAAGACAACGAATAAAAAAGACCATGAAGGAATTGAGAGAATTGGACGATGATTGCTCAGATATATGGAAAGAAAATTGGTTTGACAAATATGAAAAAAGACCTGAAGATTTAGAAAATATTTCTCTCGCACAATTTGTTTCCAAGTACTACAAAAATAACAAGGGAGAGTATGTCAAACGGGATGAACCAAGAGTAATACGTTATCGCAACTATGATATGGTTTCTGATTTCAACGAATATAAGAGAGAAATGGTAACTTTACACATTCCATTTCGTTATGAGGAGGCACAAATTCTTGAAGAAATGAAGAATTTGTTAATTCATTAAATTATACGATGATAATGTAGATCTGATATTACAAAATAGAAAAGAGTTTGAATCCAGCATAGACATTGAAAGGACGTTGCAAATTTGTCGAGAGCTATGCCGCTAAGAAGTTCCTGATGCTAATGAAGAAATAAGAGATGATGTTGGTAGACTTCCTGATCAAAACCCATTTCAAGAATTATACAATGACCCGAATGCAGCGATAAATGATGATTTACAACTTGCAATGTTGAGTAAACTTGGAGCAATAGCTAAAAAGAAGGAAAACATAATGTCTTATAATGATTTTTATGATCTCATGCGCCGGGCCAATGAAGAACAGCGAGAAGTTCTATTTCATACAGTGCACCACTTGATATCTATAGACTCATTGCGAGAACCATTGCTAATATATTTAACTGGACCAGGTGGTAGTGGCAAGACTTTTGTAATAAAAGCAATAATGGAAATATACAATAGATTTTCAGACACTGATGGCATTTTTAATGCCTATATAGCGTGTGCATCAACTGAAAAGGCTGCTACAGCCATAGGTGGTTCAACAGTGCATAGTGCATTAAACATATCATTGTCCAGGTTAATGCCACTCAATATTGAAAAAGCTCATCAATATAGAACTTTATTCAAATTTGTTAAAGTCCTTATTATTGATGAAGTTAGCATGGTTTCCGCTGAACTATTGGAACAGATTGATACTCGTCTGAAGCAAATTACTGGTTTGTTTACGAAAGATTTTTTGGGGCTTAGATGTTATACTTATAGGAGATTTGCGACAATTACCTCCAGTAAAGGCCACGCCTATCTTCAAGCAAATTAAAAAAAAGAATAACTGGTGAAACACCTTGGCGAAGATTCAAACAATTTGAATTGAAGCAAGTAATGAGACAAGAGGAAAGTCACTTTGTCGAAATATTAACGAAAATTGGTAATGAAAATATTCTTACGGAAGAAGAAATACAAATTATGGAATCAAGATTTATCACAAAAGAAAGTGCTCAATTGGTGTGTCTTGAAGGAATAAGACTTATATTTACAAACGCCGCAGTGAATGCCCACAACCATTATATTTTGAACTCTGCAGAAAATAAAATAATATCTTTGGCATCGGATATGTTCGTTGGTTGCCATAATGCTGAGCAAGAAAATTTCGTTAGGCAAAAGTTCCACAAAATGAGAACTGATGATACTGGTGGATTACCTTACGAATTAATATTAGTTCTTAATCGGCCTTACATGATAACTAACAACATAGATGTTGCAGATGGGTTATCAAATGGCACTGTAGGAAAATTGTGTCATGTCGAGAGAGACGAGAATTGTAGCATCATAAAAATTTGGATGAAATTTCCAAAATCATGTGGGCGGAAACGGGCAACGAAATCAAAAAATCTTAGTGCGCGCCTCAATCTTGACGATGATGTTGTACCAATAACTCTTCAGACATCATCCATACCACTCAATAACAATAAGACTATAATAGCTAAACGAAAACATTTCCCACTTATTTCTGCTTTGGCAATGACCATTCACAAATCGCAGGGAGGTACTTATGATAATATTGTATACGAATATGACCGAAAACATCCTAGAGAATTAGTCTACGTAGCTTTGACAAGAGTAACGAGTATTCAGGGTTTGCTTATGGTTGCTCAAGCAAATACTAGGGAAAGCTGGAAATTTTGGATTGGTAGGTCAGGAACATCTCTAAATGGTTTAGAAGCAGATAAACATCAAAAAAGATCAACTAGCCATCGAGAGGATCTAATGCTAGAACTGAAAAGATTACAAAACAATAAACTTCAAACGGTCACCAAAGATTTTGTTGAATTCGTTTCTGATAGTAATGGATTATCTATAATTTCGTTTAATTGCCAAAGCTTACATGCGCATGTAGCTGATATAAAAACGATACTATTGTGAAAAAGTGCAATGTTTTACTTTTGTCAGAAACTCGTATGAAAAACGAAGAACCAATTGATATTCCTAATTTTATTTTTGTAAAAAGTTTTAAAAGATCTGAAGCTCCAGCGGCAGGAGTGGCAATTTATCACAACACACTAGACACGTCAAATATTGTTACTTCATATATGGACATACTTACCGAATTAACAAGAAATATTGACATTAATGTTTTTGATATAGGCGATATATGCGTTGCTCGTTGCGATTCCCAAAATGGGCAATGTATTTTAATTGTTGCCGTTTATATTTCGCCTGGAAAATCAATGAGACAGATACAACAATTCTTATACGAAAATCTGATCATATACACAAAAGATCGTTCCGAAGCACTAGAAAAAAGATTTGGAAAACAATTTCAAGAATATAATTCACTGATTAATGACGCAAACAGTGAAAATAATGTAAATGAAATTCAATGAAATTTATGTAAATATAAATTGTATGGACATATACGTATTATAAGTGTATATTAATTATTTCAATAAGTTTCATTTATATTTTTTATACTTTGTTTTTTATATTAAAACCCCTAATTTAATATATAATGAAATGATTTTATGTTTATATTAACAGTATTCAATTTAAATGTTATAATATAGTTTGGTGTATTATAAAATAAAAATGCTATCTGAATAAAAGGCGGAGGGGGTGAAAACATAAAAATTTTTTCCGATTACCATGAAAATTCTTATATAGCAGTAAGGCGGTCCGTGGCAGGACAAAGACTTCCAGGGAAAACTAATGTTTTACATATACATATGTTTTCGCTTCGGTCGGCAGTCCCCTCACTGCTATACTTTTTTCTGTTCATTTAACTAAATTAACTAGAAAGAAAGAACCTTTTATATGGTCTACAGACTGTGAGCAAGGTTTCCAACACCTAAAGACAGCACTGCTTTCTCCGCAAATTCTTCAATATCCAGATTTTGAGAAAACTTTTTATATAACTACAGAAGCAAGCAAGAATGCTTGTGGCGCGATACTTTCACAGAAGAAGGATGGTATACAGCTTCCAATTGCATATGCGTCACGTGCATTTACCTCAGGTGAATCAAACAAAGCACCAATAGAACAAGAATGGGCAATTTATCACTTTCGACCCTACGTATATGGGAAAAAATTTATAGTACGTAGTGATCATAAACCATTAACATATTTGTACTCTTTAAAAAACCCTTCCAGTAGATTAACAAGAATTCGTTTGGAATTAGAAGAGTATGATTTTGTTATAGAACACATTAGAGGAAAAGATAATTCAGGAGCGGACGCGCTGTCTCGAATTGACTTTAACGATATTAAATCAATACCTTCAATTAACAATGTTCATATGGTAACTACACGTGCACAATCAAAAACCACGACCCAAGAAATAACTCAAAATACAGAAAATCAAATAATTCAAGAAAAGCCTAAAGTTTTCAAATCAATTGGCTTCGATTGCGTAAGAAAGTGGGTCAAGCTTAAAGTAGATACTGATAGAAATATCCCTACATTTTATTTTAAACGAGGTAAACAAGTGGTAGCACCAAAAATAAATATACAAAATACAATTGCCAATGGAATTATCGATCTAGATCAATTTTTCCAATTCTTGAAAAAGAAGCAATTAGTAGAAATATAAATAAAATACAAATGAATTTAAATGATCATTTATTTAACCTCGTAACTATTGAAAAATTTAAGCAAAACGCAACTCGACTTATAAAAGACCTACAAATAGCGCTAACACCCAAAATATGCATAATAACAGATAAAGATGAACAAAAATCTTTATTAATAAAATTTCATGACAACCCTCTTTTCGGAGGACATCCTGGAACAACCAGGCTTCTTAAAAAGATTCGTCAATTTTACTATTGGAAAAACATCACTGAGGATGTGAATCAATATGTAAAGAAATGTGTTCAATTTCAAACAAATAAAACCACAAAACACATAAAGCCACCTATGATTATAACCACAACACCTCAGAAACCTTTCCAAGCTGTAATAATAGATACAGTAGGACCCCTTCCTACATCCGAAAAAGGAAATCAATACATAATCACCTTAATATGCGATCTTACCAAATGCCTAGTAGCGATACCAGTGCTGATAAAAATGCGAAAACAGTTGCAAAAGCGTTAGTTGAACATTTTATATTAATTTATGGACCTATGAGTAAAATTCTTAGTGACATGGGCACTGAATATAACAATCAAGTACTTTCAGAACTTCTAACACTTTTACGCATACAAAAAGCAACATCAGCTCCTTAACATCATCAAACATTAGGAACATACGTTCATACATTCATGCATCCAGAAACGATTGGGATGAATGGATAAGATATTTTACATATACTTTCAACACAACACCATCAACAGTACATGGATATTGTTCATTTGAATTAATATTCCCAACCGTTCCAAACCAAAATCCTTTAATACCATTTGAAACAATAGATACCGTATATAATTTCGATAACTATTCAAAAGAAGTCAAATTTCATCTACAGACAGCATTAACTAGAGCACAACATTTAATTAACAAAACAAAAGAGAATCAAAAACATTCACATAATCAAAACATCAACAATGCTGACATTACCATAGGTCAAGAAGTATTCATTAAAAATCACACTGCTCATAAATTGGAACCAATTTACAAGGAACCATTTAAAGTAACTGACATTGATGATAAAAATAATGTTATTATAAAAATAAAAAAGAAGAATCAAAAAATAAACAAACAAAATATAAAAATTTTTAATAATACATCTTTATAGCTCATATACTCAAAAATTAAATGTTTAGATAATATTTTCAATATCTTATATAAATTATATCATTACACAAAATATTAAATTAATTAAAACTACTAATTTATGTTTATATAAACTTTTATATTTTCTAAGAAATAATTTAGGTTAAATGTTATTATTAAATATATTTTATTTCAATTAATTGTAAAATTAACTAAAATAAGAAACCAATAGTAATTTGAAATGAATAATAATTACTTTTAATTTTAATAAAATATTAGAAAGCTCTTCTTGACATCGCATGATCAACGATCTCCATAAGGCCTTTCTCTTTTAATGGGAAGATGTAGTGAAAATACAATGCACAAATGATTCACGTTGACTAATCTTATCACTTGACACTTGGATATTGCCAAAGTGTCAAGCTGAGTAAGTATTTCTTTTAAATGAATCAATGCACTTAAGTAACCCTTACATGGTTGCTTAAGTGTCAAATAGCTATAGCTAATAGCTATGGTGTGAATCATATGTATCACTACTTATATTGCTTAGCTTTAAGTTTTAATTATAAGAAATAATTCAATCAATAAAAATACAGTCGGTAATTAACCAGCTAACTAAACGAACGTTTTATTTTAATTCACCATCGTAAATATTACCATATACCCTTTTTTTTTTAATCGATTTCCAATACACAATTTCCGTTTAGCTCTCAGGATAGGTCAGCAGCAGCACGACATATTTGCATATTTTCTTTTTCGTATAACCTTCAACCAGCAAACATACAAAAAAAAGTGTTCAAGCTAAACTTAAGTTTGAACTAATTTAATAAGCTTGAAGTTAAAAAAAAAAACGAAAAATATAAAATCGTAAAGAATCCTGCAACCTACTTCATTAAAATCACATTTAACCAAAGGTTTTAAGTTTTATCTTTTAAGGTATCTTTGGAAGCACAACATCATCTTCCAAATTTATTACTGCGATAATTATTTGGGTTAGTTTAATCATGCTTTATTAAAGAGAAGAATATCTTAAAATAATTTACTTTTCAGTGTCATACTAATTCGCGCAAATTTTCGCAATCACGTGATTTTAGTTCATGGTTCGAGCCTATAAAATAATTAAACAATTATTGTTGTTGTTACTTTATAAAAGAAACGCTGCAGTAGCGAAAAATCATACATCAACAACGTCTCTAATACGTATCTTAAAACCAGGAGAGCAGCGGAGTTTGTTGCAGTCATCGATTACTTTTGTTACATTGTGTTGGAGTTTAAAGGCAAGCAAAAAAAAAATTAAAACTAAAGCAGTTTTAAACGAAAACGAATACCTGCAAGAACGCAAGAAAACAAAAACAACGAGAAAACAACAAAAATCGACAGACGTACATTAAGACTAAGAATTACCAACATGGATTCTATTGATTATTTATGCTAAGAGAAAAAAAAAGAAAAGACTAACGTTCATCAACATTTATTAAATTCTATAAAATATTATAAAATTTCAGCAAATCGGCTTGAAACGATTCCTGACAAGTGCGCACTTTTCAAAGGATCTACGAAACTACATTAATGAATATTCACCTAAAAAGTAAAAATTCGAAACGTAAAACGTAAATTTTCAATTGCACCAAAATTGTAAGTAATTTAAACTCGAGTGGCGGTCGTAGCCTAGTGGGTAGAGTGCGTGGCCCCTAAGCTAAAGAACCGCGGCAGCCCGGGCTCAATTCCAGCTCAGACAGAAAATTTTTTCAATTGAATTCATTTTTCTGTTCGGTCGTCACCTCTCTGCAGACACTGGCAAACCTCAGAGAGTAAAAATTGCCAGTTCTATAAAATAGGTCCAGTTCTCTGTCATTTGTGATCAAACATTTAATAACACGCACAACAAAATTGATCAATAGAAGCTAGGTCAAAGTCCTGAAATGGCCAGTTCATTTTTTTTATTTAATTAAAACTACAACAACGAACTTATTAAACTCTCTTAAAGTTTAAAAAAAAAACGAAAACGAACGAATATAGTATAAGATAAAATTAACAACAACAATATCTACATTTTTAATGTTGTTTTTCTGAAACAACTATTTTTTTAACTAATACTTTAAGATTGAACGAACTAATAATTTTGAATTTAATATATCTTTTGCATATTATACCTAATTATATCTTAACATAGTTTAAATGTAAATTACGATTCCATTAAGGCTAATGAGCCATTTCTTTTCTTTTATGTTTTCTTTTGATTAGTACATTTTAAGTAAAATGAGTTATTAATTTTGATTCAGATAAGAGAAATGTAAATAAAAACGATATGTAGATTGGTCTAAGAAGTGAACGATTTTTTTTTGTTTAAGAGCCAGTCATATAGAAGGTCGAGTGTATGGGTGTATGGATAGAATATATCCAATAGGAGGGAAAAATTCACTCAGGGTGACAATCCATCGGGTCACACTATAAGGCGAGAAATGAGAGCTAAAGTATAATTTTTTTAAATACAATTTTAGTTTCATATGTTGCTACTTGAATTCTTTGAAGTGGTTTCCAAATATGGCATGAAGAATTTTTCTATGGTTATGCGTTATAAATGCAAATAAATGCAGGAACCGCACCACATCCGGCAGAGCTATCCGATGAACATCTACCATGCCACCGCGCACTTGTTTGCAGGAATTTAACGTCTTGTCTATTTAAGACTAAATTAGTTATATTACGCGGGTAACAATCACTTTACCGCGGAATTGTTTAATGGCTCTTTCTATAACATCTTCCGGAAAGATCGTTGACCAATAACCACGGGCTTATCACGTGGGGGTGAAGTTTTTGTTGCGATCAAAAATTCATTCCAGTGTGAACAACTTCAGCTTACTCATAATAATGCTTCTCAATCAGTTGTTTTCGACGTTTGAACTTTTTCTCATAGTAAGCTACATCCCACCTAGAAGCTCCTTTGAACTTTATAATGTTATTTGAAAATTGCCGTTCGGTTCTCGAAAACTTATCTTATTCTCAGCATGTAGTGTTTGCTGGTGACTTCAACCTGGGAAGCATTATTTGGAAGCCTGGTTGTAATGATTCTTACCTTCTACAATTAAATGCTCATAGCAAGAGTGAGGCTCTGTTAATTGACTTTTTTAGTCAATATGATTTAATTCAAATCAATAATTTTACGAATGGTAAAAATCGTACTCTAGATCTAATATTTGTGGATACAGAATTTATCATTACACTCGAGGTTCCGTCTTTACCTATTTTAAATGGCACTATTCATCATAAGCCTCTTCTAAAATTATCATTTTATCAATACCAAAAACAGATCATTAATCACTGTTCAACACTTGACTTTAATAAAGCTAGCTTTGGTGCAATGAACGATCATTTATCCTCAATTTCCTGGGACTTTATCTCTCGTGAATTTGAGCTATCCGTGGCTTATGACAGCCTTGAAACAGACTGTTTGTAATAATAACCCTCCTTTGTTTAACACGAGATAAAACTGATATTGTAAATCTGAATCTAAAATTCATCTACTTGTCTCTTAACCATGAGTTCAACTTTCTTATCAAATTCCTTTACACCTCTTACATCTCCTCGACTGAACAATTACTCAAGGAAAATAGTAAATATTTTTGGACTTTCATCAACATTAAAAGAAAACCTGATGGATTACCTAGCTCTATGTTATATCTTGACTCCTCTTCAGACAGTACGGAAACTGTTTGTTACTTGTTTGGTAATAATTTTACGTCTGATCCAGTATCACTTATTAAATCTTCTGAATCAGTCTTAAATCTTGGTGATTAATCTTTTTCGATTGAAGATATTAAATCTGCTTTGTCAAACCTTAAAAATAGCTCAACTGCAGGCCCTGATGGCATAGCTCAAACGATATTGAAAAATTGCGCCGTATCTGTGGTATAACTCCTTTTTTTGATATTTAGGGAATCTTTATCCGCGAGTTGTTTTTTAGATAGTTGGAAACATTATTATATCGTCCCAATCCATAAATCTAGTTCTAAACATGATTTCATAAATTATAGAACTATTTGTAAACTTTCCTATATCCCTTGTAACGAACCTCTTGTTGTTACCTTCAGGCTGAGGTATGCTCAGCGGGTTCCAACGTTCTTGTACAAGAAATAACACTTTGATTTTATTTTTGATTTAAATTAATTATTTTATTATTTCTTTTATTGTTCTTTTTTATTAGTTTACAATTTTTATTTTCACTCTTCACTATCTGCTCATTTTCTCAGTTTCCCGTCGTTTTCCCTAGTTGTGTTGTCGCTGTTGTACTCAACAGGCGGGCCTACGAGATTCGGACGCTGTTGCGGGATGAATACTTAGAGTACGTGGGCTTGCAAGCCACGGACTTTGCACTCTTTCACTAGAGCAGGAGGGCTTACAAGCCACTGACACTGCTAAAAAAATGGTAGAAGTAGGTGCGCCTACAAGCCTACAACACTACTTTGCTGCTTTTCTGCAGGTGGGCCTGCAAGCCACCGACTCTGCTGATGCAGATATAAACAGGTGGGCCTACAAGCCACCGACTCTCTTTGCTGATTTCATGCAGGTGGGCCTACAAGCCAATGACGCTGCTGATGCTGATTTTTTTAACAGGTGGCCCTTCAAACCAACGACGCTTCTGATGCTGATTTACTTAATAGGTGGTCCTACAAGCCAACGGATCTGTTTTGCTGATTTTGCTACGTTGACTTGCTCACCGTATCCACTTTTTCACTGTCACTGAGTTTACTTGTTGACTGGGTTCACTGTTCACTGTTTTTATGTTCTTTCCGAGTTCACTTGCGTGAGTGTCGCGATTGACTGTCCAAATCTCTGTGCTGGCTGCCTGTTATAGTCTCCTTATGATTGCTGCTCTTCGCCTTGTTGGATTTAGCTCGTCAAAAACATCCCGTAACTTTGTATCGTTGTTGACCGCTTTTGTTTGTCAACAAGCATTTTGCTCGTCAACAACGTACCGCAATGTGTTCATTTTGTTGTTGCCCTTGTTGTTCAGTTCGTCAACAAGTTGTGCCATCTGCCTTGTCATGCTATCGATATTGCGGTATTCCTGTTCTTAAGAAAATTAAAAGAGAGAGAGAGCCTATTATTTAAGTTCATGTTGTGTTTATTGTTTGTTTTTCTTCATGTGAATATAAATGTGTTTTTTTTTTTTTTTAACGAGGAGTAAAAGCATCGAAAGCCTTAGTCAGTGCGCGACTTTAACACGCTTAAAATCTCCTCAGTCGGACGGTTGGTTCCTCCAGGAACCACCGGTGGGTATTACGTCTGGAGGCCGTCAGAGCATTATTGCTCAATCGTCAGTGGTGATCATTAGATCGTCTCAGTCCGGTCGTCCGTCGTTGGTATAGAGGGATTATGGCTACTTTCACCTGCGTTGCGTTGGTTTGTACGCTCATTATATCTTACTCGTTCGATGCGGCGAAGTTCGGTCATAATTTTCGCTGCTGCTGCTTGAAACACCTTCCATTTTTGGGGAGTATCGCACATGTGGTGAACAATATTCCTTAAAGTGGGGGTCACACCAAAAGCTTCTATCAGTTCAGCTCGCTCTGCGTTAAAGCGTGGGCAGTTGAAGAGGATATGCCGAGCATCTTCAATTTACCCGGACAGTTTGGGCAAAATGGGTCTGCTGCATGCTTAAATCGGTGGAGGTAGTGTTTGAAACATCCATGACCGCTAAGAAGTTGTGTCACATAGAAGTCCACATCTCCGTGCTTCCGATTGGCCCATTTTTCCACGTCTGGGATAAGGGAAAAGGTCCATCTTCCGTTTTGAGACTGCTCCCAGCGACGTTGCCAACACTCATTGCTGCGCCGTCTTTCGTCAGCCTTTGAGGCATTTTCACCAGCTTTGTAGCAGCGCTGCAGTTCACATGCCAGTATATCGATCGGTGGCATAGCTACTATTACACCAATAGCGTCATCTGACACTGTGCGGAACGCACTAGCGACCCTCAATGCGCTGAGACGATAAGTCGCCCGAATGCCAGATATGAAGGACGACCTTTGCGTAGCATCCGCCCATACTGGTGCTGCATAAAGCATGATGGAACTCGTAACATTTGCTAGGAGTTTTCTTCTGCTGGATCTAGGTCCACCGATATTCGCCATGATGCGCGAGAGTGCACCATTGACATTCGATGCCTTTTCGCTAACGGACATTAGGTGGTCTTTAAAAGACATGCGTGTGTCAATTATAACACCAAGATATCGCAAATTTAGTTGTGAGGTTATAATATGTTCTTCTGCTCTGAAGTTGAAACACTCCCTCACTTTACGTGAGCTCAGAAGAACCGCCTCTGTTTTTTGCGCTGCAAGCTTAAGATCAACACTTCGCAGCCACGTCGTAATTCTTGAAATCGCTTCACTGCATGATGCTTCTAAAGTGTAAAGTTGCTTTGCTACTACAACCAGGGCGATATCATCCGCGTAGCCTACCAATGAAGTATTCTCAGGGAGAACAATACGGAAAATATCATCGTACATAACGTTCCACAAGGTTGGTCCCAATACTGAGCCTTGTGGGACACCCCGGGACACTTTGTACCGCTTGACCCCATCGTCAGTGTCGTAAAGCAGCAATCTGTTGCTAAGGTAATCGGCGATAATTCGCTGAAGATATCCGGGAATACCGAATGTGCCTAGCGCTTGCAATATGCGTGGCCAGCTAGCCGAATTGAAAGCATTTTTAATGTCGAGTGTTACCACACCCACTGCGCAGTACTGCTTATCACCCCATTTCCACCTAATGCCACTTGTAGCGTCGCGAGCTATAGTCAGAACTGCCTGGATAGCATCGATGGTCGATTTTCCTCGTCTAAAACCAAATTGCTTGGAAGATAGTCCGCCTGGTGATTCAAGGGTATCTTGGAGTCTTCTGACGATGATACTCTCTAGTACTTTGCCCAGCGAGTCAAGCATGCATAGTGGTCTGTATGCAGAGGGTTGATCGGGCTGTTTCCCTGGTTTAAGCAGCAACACTAATCTTTGGACTTTCCAGAAAGACGGGAATGTTCCTTCGTTAAGGCACGCTGTGTACATTCTAGCAAACACGCCGGGATCTGCTCGTATGGCGGTTTTCATCGCCACGTTAGGGATGCCATCCAGCCCAGGCGTTTTGGTGTCGGAAATTTTCTGCAATGTCAGAAGCACTTCTTCCGGTGTCACCGGAGGGATATCACCTATGTCTTCAGGTAGCCTATAGCCTTGTAACTGTGCTAGCTGTGGTGGGAAGAGTTCAGACACCACGCTGTTCATAATAGCTGGTTCCGATGGCTGTGGTGCTTTAGGTCCACGTAGTCTGCTTATCACCACTTTGTACGCCTTGCCCCACGGGTCAATATCCGCCATGTCCCGAAGCCTTTGGAAGCTGGACTCTTTGCTTTTTTCTATCGCCTTCTTTAGCTGTTTTCGGCATTCCTTAAGGTTTTCATGCAACGATTGCCACGTTGGGCGATTTCGAGCACGCGTTACTTTCCTTCGCGCCTCAATGCATCGTCTTCTACATTCCGCAATTTCGTCATTCCACCAGTAGGCCGGTTTCCTGATTGGCGCTTTTTTCCTTCTCGGCATTGCTGCGTCACATGAGGTTATTATTCGCTGTCGGATGTTTGCCGCCATGTTTGTCGCTCTTTCATCCACTGTTTCTCCCTCATTCCAAACAATCTGAAACACTTCAGCATCGAAAGCGTGTTGCTTCCATCCCTGCGTCTGTGCTTTAATTATCCTTCTCGGGATAAATAAATGCTGCAGTTCAATGACGATCGCACGATGATCACTGTGCGTATAATAATCATCAACATTCCATGTGCTGTTACGCGCAATGGAATTGTGCGCGAACGTGAGATCCACTGCTGACTGTCTATTACCAGCTTCAACATCCGAAGCTCAACATCCAGGGTTGCAAGGCATTCCATAAGGAGTGTCCCTCTACGATTTGTGCTCCTACTACCCCATCTTGTCGACCAGGCATTAAAATCGCCTGCAATCACTATGGGTGACTTCCCTCGGGCCTCTGCAACAAGCTCCGTTAGAAACTGCTCAAATTGGGTGATGTCCATTTGGGGTGGCGCATAGCACGAAAAGAAAAATATCCCATCGAATTTTGCCCAGGTGAAGCCCGTGTTAGCGGCTGAAGCTTTACTTTGAAATGCCCTGCCACTAAGGGTCCATATTGCGGCTTTGCTTGGCGCATCTGTCACCCACTCAGAGCCGTTCATGTTGTGGTGCTGCTCACACAAGAGAGCAAGATCAAACTGTCGCTCAAAAATCGTCTGTTGCAGCAAGTCCTGCGCTGCGATGCAGTGGTTAAGATTGAGTTGAACGATTTTCATTCTCATCTTTTCCTTCTAACCGCCTTCTGGTGCTCTGGGCAGCGAGTGCTTCCAGCTGCATGATTACCTTTGCATAGCGCGCATTTTTGTTTATTACTGCACGTCACCGCCATATGTCCATTTTCTCCGCACTTTCTGCAGAGGGTGCTCCTATCTATGTCCTCTTTGCAGTCCTTAGCTATGTGATTGTACTTCCAGCATTTAAAACATCGCTTTGGCGAGTCACTCTCTCGTACTCTGCAGGAAACCCACCCAATGCTTATCCGCTGCACCTTTAGTACCTTAACTGCGTCTTCTGCCGGTAGACTGACATAAGCCGTTTGCGTACCTTGATATCCCGTTTTGAGGTTTCCTATCGATCCCTCGTCGGGCCGTCGTATTTCGCACTGCGCATGTAGGGCGTCACATACTTCTACTTTGGTGGTGACTTCATCAAGATCCCTCAGCTGAATAACGATGGAGTGGGTTTTCACCGAGACTTTGGCAGAGTCGCCTAGCACGTTCTCCACTGCTGTTTGGTATGAACTAGTGTTCTGTTCCGGTTCACGCTTAAGCTCCAGTAAAAGGTCGTTTTTCGCGGTACGTCGAATTGCTTTTACATTTTCTCCAAGAGGCTTAAGCGCATCATCGCTTTTAATTTTCCGTAGAATTTCAGCGTACGTCTGATTCTCATTCGCGGAAATAATCAAAGCATCTGGTCTAGCTTTTACCTGCTTGGGCTTTGTCTTGGGATTCTTTTTCGGGCGAACTTTTTCCCACTTCTGTTTCATTTTTGGCGGTGGCCTGCTTTCTTTTCTGCCATCGGCTGGTGCCGCTGTATCTCCAACCTTTGTTGGAATTTCTACGGCGACAGTTCCAGGTATGATAGGCTCCTTAGCTTCTTGGCTTAGGGTTTGCTTCCTGTTGTTTGCAGACAAAACTGCTGCATATGTGCGTTTTTTCTGCGGGGTCTCTATATCAGAGTCCGGTCTTCTTTTTTGAGGTGCGACGGTTTGGAGCCATGGTGACGTTTGAGAGGAGTTATTGCGTCTAATAACCTCTTTAGCGACATCATCATGCTGTTCAATGGCGGTGAGCTCGTAGAGTGCTTTAATGCAATCAATTGCATCTCGCATTGGCTGATGGATTGAGCGCCTTTTCCCATCCTCAAGCATATCCACAAGCTTCCTAATCTGAGACCCGAGCCTGCAGAAAGACGTTGTTTCTGGCTTGTCAGATTTTCCAGCCCCTGTTGGTGTTTTGGTTATTTCGGTGGTTTCGCAGGTTTCCTTGTTTTGCCGGGACTTCACCGGAGATCTTATCACCTTTGCCTTCTTTTCGAAGGGGTCGCTTGTGAAAGTGCCACCTCTTGCGTCGTTAGTTGGTGTTTTTCTTGTAGCTGTATCTGCTGCAGCAGCCAAGTGTGCCACCGCTACAGCATTGCGGTCATTGGATGACGACGACTGGGAGCCCGCTTGCTCACTCCCTAAAGCCGCCGGTACTGGGGATCCGACTCCCTGCACCGTAGTTGTACTTCCTTCCTATAATATATATGTGTGTGTGTGTGTGTGTGTGTGTGTGTTGTTTTCCCAGCTTCCCTTCGTTGTCCCTCGTTGTGTTGTTGCTGCTGCACTCAAAAGGCGGGCCTAAGAGCCTCGGACGCTGTTGTGGGATGAATACTTTGAGTACGCGGGCTTACAAGCCACGGATTTTGCACTCTTTCCCTAGAGCAGGAGGGCTTACAAGCCACTGACACTGCTAAAAAAATGGTAGAAGTAGGTGGGCCTACAAGCCACCGACTCTGTTTTCTGATTTTATGCAGGTGGACCTACAAGCCAACGACGCTGCTGATTCTGATTTTTCTTAGCAGGTGGGCCTACAAGCCAACGACTCTGTTTTGCTGATTTTGCTACGTTGACTTGCTCACCGTATCCACTTCTTCACTGTCACTGAGTTTACTTGTTGACTGGGTTCACTGCTCACTGAGTTCACTGTTCACTGTGTTTATGTTCTTTCCGAGTTCACTTGTGTGAGTGTCGGGATTGACTGTCCAGATCGTCAACAAGCATTTTGCTCGTCAACAACGTACCACAATGTGTTCATTTTGTTGTTGCCCTTGTTTTTTAGTTCGTCAACAAGTTGTGCCACATGAATTGCCATGCTATCGATATTGCGGTATTCCTGTTCTTAAGAAAATTAAAAGAGAGAGAGCTTATTATTTAAGTTCATGTTGTGTTTATTGTTTGTTTTTCTTCATGTGAATATAAGTGTATGTGTGTATATAAAAAAGTAATTAAACAAATTTTGTAGTGGCGGAGTTCATCAAGCCACCACTCCGGCGCTGTGACGATACATTTTGGAATTTTTTATTACAAACTTTGAAGCCGGCCTTCAAACTGATGTTATATTTACTGATTTTGCGAAGGCGTTCGATAAAGTCTGTCACAAATATCTAAATTTTAAATTTTAAGATCTAGTAAGTTTTTAAGAAGGCAACAACAACAACAACAACAGCAACAACTTTGGTTGTGAAAATAGCCACCTTTCAGTTAGAACACTAGCTTCTGGTGAAGCAAAAACTCGTTTCATTTCTATGGTGCATTTCAACAAACTATCGAACACCAATGAATATTGAAATAAATAAAGAAGCAACTAGAACAGATGGCAACCTTGGTAGAGATGAATGCGGTGATCTATAAATAGCCTACTGCTTTGAAATGTCATATGATTAGCAGCCATACAATTCAAAAGAATGAATTACTTCATGCAATAATTTAATAGATCATAAAAACTATTTATCTAATTTTTAAACTTGCCTCCCTTGGAATTCATTCGAATCTATTAAGATGGTTCAAAACATACCTATCTAACAGCACCCAGTCGGTAATAATAAAAGATAACACATCTATTATCTTTGAAGCTACATCAGGTGTTCCTAGGGCCCCTCCTATTCCTTCTATTTATTAATGATTTGCCCGCGGTCATATGTCATTCCCAGTGCCTTCTTTTTGCGGATGATCTTAAAACTATTCCGATCTATTAATTCATGCGCTGATGTAAATTTACTTCAATCAGACATCGACTCAGTCTTTACCTGGTGTGAATTAAAATAATTACATCTCAATGTTTCCAAATGCCAATGCTTCACTTTATGCAGGTCATCATCTCCTTTAATTAGCCCTTATTCCATAAATTCATGTGAACTTGATAGTTTTACGTTAAAGAAAGATCTTGGAAATTTACTAGACCCCTGTTTAAATTTTAAAGATCACATCAATCTTATCATCAATAAATCTTACTCCATACTAGGCTTCTTAATAAGGAATTCTTAAGATTTTAAGACACCCTAAAAAATTTATATTCTGCAATAGTTCGGCCACATTTAGAATACTGCTCACTCTTATGGAATCCTGCTTCATTCATTCAATCTCTTAGAATCGAAAGAGTTCAGAAAAAATTCACAAGATTCCTTGGTTTTCAAACTTAACTGGAACCTCCCTCAGCCTCCCCTTACACCACTAGATGTGCCTTAATTGATATTCTCTCACTTTCAGACTACAATTCAGTCTGTCACTTTTATTCACGATTTGCTCCATCACCAGATTCAGTGTCCAGCTCTGCTTGATTTACTAGATTTGAATACCCCATCCTGATTCCTTAGTAGTCAGTTTAATTTTCGTGTGCCTTTCCATAGAGCTGCTTATAAGTTATAGATACCGCAGATCATTCCCCTACACCACCGATTAAAATAATATAACTCTTGCACAAACAACTATCAATAATTGTTTCCACAATTCTTGGTAACTGTTTGCGCAACATTCTTATTTTTGATTCCATTTAAATTTCCATAGAATTTTGTCTGAACGACATCCGTTCTCAACAAATGCACTCACCTGCATTTGATTTGGTTAAAAAGCTTCGCTTGCATTTTTGGCAACGCTGACTATCGCAGCGCTGCATACAAACACTTATAACTACTTGCATTAATGACACATAAATATATTAATATGTATATGAAATTAATTATATAGCGGCAACGCTGACTATCGCAACGCTTCATATAAACACTTTTAATTACATGTATTAAAGACAAATTCATATGTATATGTTATTATTTAGATAGCTTAAGAAAATCTGTAACGAAGAAGTTCAGTTGATTGACGACTCACAAATAATAAAGAACGTTTTGTCTTAGCAAAACTTGTTGTTTCTTTTATTAAAAACGCGAATTGATCGCGCGGAAACTTTACTGGCGACGAGGATGGGATACACGGAAAAAGTATCCTTTTAATAAAAAATTGTGAAACTTTTTTTTTCATTTTAATGAATTAACCGTGTAAACAAATTTTCAAGAGAAAATTTTCAATTGACTGTGTATAAGAAAATTTTAAAGAGAAAATCTGTGCTTAAAAATTTCAAAGAAGAAATTTGGAAGTAAATTTTAAGTGAAACAAACTAACTGTTTATACAAAATTTACTCACCAACTGTGTGTAATAACTGTTCAGTACAAAATTTTTAATAGAAAATTTAAGTGAAACAAACTAACTGTGTATAAAACCTGTTCAGTAGAAAATTTTGAAAGAGATCTTAAATGAAACAAAACGTCGAATTAAAATTTTGCAATTTTTTTTGTACATCATATCATAAAACTTTTCACCATCTACAAAATTATATACGTGCAATTTGAAGAAAGGAGCTATAAAAACACCAGGAGAACTCTGCCAGAACAATACCAATCGCAGGAAGATCAACGCAAGTTTAATTACAATATTACAAAATTATATACGTGCATTCCGAAGAGAGAAGCTATATTAACACCAGGAGAACTCCGCTAGAAGATATCCAATCGCAGAAAAATCAACACAAGTTTTATTTTTATACTATACATTATTTCAAATTATTAAGCAAAATATTACTTTGATAAACAAATTGGCATATATTTATGGAAGAAAGGTTCGAAACATTGGGAAGAGTAATCGAAGGTCTTGATAGGGAAATATCAATACGAGGAGCAATTTTAACAAGAAATAACCTAGCATTAGAAACAGACGAAATGACTACCCCAGTAAAATTGACAATAGACCCCCTTAAATATCTCGACAGACTTCCAGAATATAACGGACAAGTAAATGATTTACCAACATTTGTTGGGTTAGTAGATAGGGTCTACCCTCTTTTAACAAGGTTCGACACGTTAGCATAGAACATATTTTCGGATATAATTAAGTCAAAATTTAAAGGAAAAGCGAAAGAAGCTATTGAGATCGATAGCAACGCCGTGTCTTGGAAAGACATTAAAACAATCCTGTTAAACAATTTTTGTGATAGAAGGTCGACAGACGAACTTTTCAACGAAATGAGAGGACTTAATTTTAAAAACCATAGCATGGAATTTTATAATGATTTGAAATTCATCCTAAGACGACTGAACATAAAAACCAGAATGGAACTAACAAACGCTACGACAGATGAAGAGATCGAACAAACTATTAACCTGAATATAAAAGCCGCTCTTCAGACATATAAAGCCAAATTGCCCGAACCAATGAGGTCAATTTTATACTGCAGGGATCCGAAATCATTAGAAGAAGCCATAAATATACTGCATGAAGCGAACTACACCTACTTTAATCCGTTCAAACTAGAAAACAGAAGACATAACGAACAAATTAGAAGATCAGCAGAACCACAACATAAACGACAAAACTATAACCGACTTGACAGACACGAGAACAATTATAGAAACAACGGTAATAATAACAATAACAACTTTAACAACTACAACAACAATGTTCAAAATAACCCCAATAATAGCATGAACACTAATCGTAGCAATCGTTATAATACTTTTAACCGCAATAACCGTGAACCGAGCAACTATAGAAATAATTACCCGAACAACTATTACCGAGGTAATACAAACCACTACGAAAGAAATAGAACTGATGCTATACAAAATAACCCTCCATTGCCACCAGTACAACCGATGGAAATAGGAAAAATAGAGGTAGGGTCGACATGTCTAAATTTTCCCCCACCTGCCTCCGGAACGACTTACCATTTATAAAAATAAAGACAAATCTAGGAACGTTGAAGTTCATCATAGACACGGGAGTGACCCAATCCATAATCAATCCTGGATTATGTGACCCCAAGTGGAATGTTCCGACGGGTATAATGAATGTACAAACATTAAAACACATCATTCAGATTAAAGAAAAGGTAGGAATTCCTTGTTTTAAAGAATTTGATGATTTTGATTTTAAATTAGAATTTTTAGTGAACAAATTTCACGATGTTTATGATGGATTGATAGGGAACAATATATTAATTCCTCTTGAAAGCGTAATTGATTTAAAAGAGAAAAAATTTAAAATAGGCAAAAAAGAACTAGAATTACAATTTTTAACAGATTATGAGAGTAAAAATTGCTTCATCAATAAAGGAGTTTTTGATATTGAAATACCAGTAACTTGCAAGGATGGCTTAGTTTATGTGGAAGAAAAATGTAGTCATGATAATGAAATAGAACTCAAGAAGGGTGTATTTGAGGCGAATAATTACAAAATTGATGGAAAATTACACATAAAAAATGATGGATTGAAAAACGTTATAATTAACAAACAGGAATGCGTCCAAGTTACAGATGAAGATTTTTGTATATATTCATTCGATGAAAATGATGAAAGAATAGAAAACAAATCCCTTTTAAATCAAATAAGACTGCAACACCTAAACACTGAAGAAAAGGGAAAGTTAATCCCAATAATAAAAAAGTACTCTAAGATTTTTTATGACGAATCGTCCGACCTCAGTTTTACTCATGGAATTAAACACGAAATAAGAACGACTGAGGATACCCCAATTGCAGTTAAAACATATAGATATCCATATATACACAGAAATGAAGTAAAGAAACAAGTTAACGAGATGCTCAATAAAAACATTATCAGGCATAGCCAATCACCTTTCACTGCACCAGTCTGGGTAGTCCCAAGGAAAATATGAACGAAATCAAGGAAACTGGATGCAAGCGGTCAAAACAAGTGGAGACTTGTTATTGACTACAGGAAGTTAAACGAGGTGACGATAGATGATCGTTACCCAATGCCCAATATCGACGAGATACTAGAAAAACTCGGTAGGTGTCAATATTTCAACACTTTTGATCAGGCTAAGGGTTTCCACCAGATCGAGATTGCCGAGAAGGACATCCAAAGAACGGCATTTAGCGTTGAAGGTGGCCACTACGAATTCCTTCGTATGCCATTCGGGCTGAAGACAGCGCCAGCCACCTTCCAACGTTTAATGAGCAACGTTCTAGGTGAACACATGAATAAGATATGTCTAGTATATCTAGATGATATCATTGTATTTTCTACGTCCTTAACAGAACATCTAGAATCGCTCAAGAAAGTTTTCCAGAAATTAAAGGATATGAATCTGAAAGTTCAACTGGATAAATCTGAATTTCTTAAACAAGAAACAGAATTCTTAGGACACGTCGTGACGAGAGACGGTATTAAACCTAATTCTGAAAAGGTATCATGTGTGAGGAAATTTCCATTGCCTGGAAATCAAAAACAAATAAAACAATTCCTAGGCCTTACTGGGTATTACAGAAAATTTATAAGGGATTTTGCCAAAATAGCCAAGCCAATGACAAAATATCTGAAGAAAGATATGAAAGTAAATATAAGCGACACTGAATATAGGAATAGTTTCGAAACATTAAAATTATTGCTTATGAATGACCCTATTTTACGCTATCCAGAGTTTGACAAACAGTTCACGCTACAAACAGACGCAAGTAATTACGCCCTTGGTGCTATCCTTTCGCAGGATGGACAGCCAATTTGTTACGCTAGTCGTACATTGAACGGTCATGAACAAAATTACAGTACGATCGAAAAGGAGCTACTAGCAATTGTCTGGTCAACACAGTATTTCCGACCGTACTTATTCGGTAGAAAATTTACCATCGAAACAGATCATCGACCGCTCACCTGGCTATTTTCAATAAAAGAGCCAAACTCAAAATTAGTAAGGTGGAGACTTCGATTAGCGGAGTATGATTACAAAATAAAATATAAAAAGGGAGTGCAAAATGGTAATGCAGACGCACTTTCCCGTGTGATTATAAACTTGAATGAAACCGCTTACCCCCTGCTAATTGAGGCAGACTGTCCGATCAACTTTTATAAACGACAAATAATAATTAAGAAAATAACTTCTGGATCAATGAAAATTAGAAATCAACAAATCTTTAGAAATAAGAGAAAAACTATACTAACTAAAGAATTAGATGGAAGACCTACTACCAGATTACAAACACGGAACAACGCACTTGTAGAAAAACTGTTCAAATTAAATGTAATAACAATAAACGAAAAATATAAATTACAGACTAATACGGCTACTGCGCCAAGAATTTACGGTCTACCCAAAATCCACAAGGAAGGAACACATCTTAGACCAATTTGCTCCTCAATAAATTCACCATCATACGGACTATGCAAATTCATCATAAGCATTCTTAAAAATCTAACAAAGGACTCAGAATATAATGTGAAGGACGCTGTAGACTTTAAAACAAGGATTAACAACTCATACATCTTCGATGACGAAACACTTATTTCTTTTGACGTGGTATCATTGTTCCCCAGTATTCCAGTAAATACAGCTATAGACACAATAAAGCAGAAGTGGCACAAAATAACAAATTACACTGACATACCAAAGGAATTATTTTTTGACATATTGACTTTCTGCATTAAATAAAATAGATATTTTAAGCATAAGGACAAATTTTACGAACAGCTAAAAGGAATGCCAATGGGATCACCAGCGTCACCTGTTATAGCGGACATAGTTATGGAAGTCCTATTAGACACAACACTTACAAATTTAGAGGTTAAACCAAGATTGGTAACAAAATATGTGGACGATTTATTTTGCATCATCAAGAAAAATGCAGTTGATGACACGCTACAAGCATTAAACCGGTTCCATAGACAAATAAAATTCACACAAGAATTAGAAAAAGAGGACAAATTACCATATTTAGACACAATGATAACAAAGACGCAAAATATAATAAAAATTGACTGGTGTCAGAAACCTACAGCCTCAGGACGAATCATTAACTTTCACTCGAACCACCCAAAACATATAAAAATGAACACAGCGCATAACTTTGTCAAAAGAGTATATAAAATAAGTGACACACAATATCATGAGGACAACATTGAAAAGACGCTTAAAATATTACAAAATAACAGCTTTCCTTACAAAACAGCGATGAACATAATAAAAAACGTAAGAAATAAACTCGATGAGGGAGCTGTTGAAAAACCAGCAAAAATATACAAAACAATGTTTCACATTCCAGGTTTCTCTAATAGAGTTATTTACTCAGACATATACGAAAAAGAAAAATTTAATATCGCTCTAAAAAATAACAACACATTAAAACAATTGTTTTCCAACACAAAAACCAAATTAGACAAATTAGAAAAATCAAACGTAATTTATAAAATACCCTGCAATGGTGACGGATCCAACATATGTAAGAAAATATATGTTGGAACAACAAAATCAAAACTACGGACAAGGTTAGCCGCACATAAATCGGACTACAAAACAAGAAAAGAAACATTTGATAACAAAACAGCGTTAGCGGCCCACTGTGTTACCACTGGACACTCGCCGAACATAGAAAATGCAAGAATATTACAACAAGAAACAAATTATAAAAAACGATACACAATCGAAATGCTACATATAATAAACACACCCGCTACAAAACGAATGAACTACAAAACAGACACAGAAAAATGCGCACATATTTACAGACACATAATAACAAAACATAAACAAAACAAACATTTAGTAATAACTTGACATTCACAACAAGTGGACAATATTATTATTCGTAAGAGCACATTAATTGTTTAGTTTTAATTACTTATTGTTAAATGTTGTAAAAAGTGTTAATGTCTTCGTATTAATTAATCTTTGCAGATTTTTCCTGAAGACGGACACCAAAGGTGTCTGAAATATTGAAAAAATATAAATAAAAAAACCAATTTATAAAAAACAAAACAAAAAGTTTGTTATAAAAGTTTGGATCGAGACCTAGAGCCTGAAGAACAACCCAAAATTTAAAAATTAAGGTCGAATAAATAAAAAACAACTTACATTAGATGGAAGTTTAATAATAACATTAGTAAAAAACCACTTTGATAACAGTAAAACAAATGCAGTCCTCATCGATGACGAATCATTAAAAAAAACTTTACTGAGATATTACAAGAAGTTTTTAACAATTATAATACCAAGTTTAAAATAGTTTTATGTTCCAAACTGCTTAAAGACATTACAGACGAAAACGAACTTGCGACATATATTGAAAAATAACACCTAAAAAACAACCATAGAGGCATTAATGAAAACTTTAATCAACTTAAAGAAGAAATATATCATCCACAACTAAAAACACGCATAACTCAGTTTATTAACAACTGCGACATATGCAACATAGAAAAATATGAACGAAAACCAGTGGTGCAAAAGTTTAAAATAACCGAAACTCCAAACAGCCCTAGAGACATAATACACGTAGACGTATTTTATAGCCTCAACAAAAACTTATTCCTAACGTTTATTGACAAATTTAGCAAACATGCACAGGCTATCAGAATAACGAATAGATCTTGGGTAGAACTCAAAAGAGCGCTTTTACAATATATAAGCTCAGTAGGAAATATAAAAAAAATCATTACAGATAACGAATTAGGATTCAAAGCTATACCACTACAGAACTTTTTCACAGAATATAACATTGATGTTCATTTCACTTCAAACAATAACCGCAGTTCTAATTCCAACATAGAACGCTTACACAACACGATAAATGAACACTTAAGACTATTACGACACGATGAAAACACAGACACCGACACTGTAGAAGAAAAGTTATATAAAATTATTAACTACTACAATAACACAATTCACTCGACTACGGGTAAAAAACCAATTGATTTCCTTTACAGAAATATCGACCATAATGAATACCACCTGATAAGAGAAAGAATGATCAAAATTAAAGAAAAATCCATAAATAAACTGAATGAAAATAAATAAACAATTCATAAAAGAAGTAAGAGGCGGCAAAAACCACCGCAAATTTAGAAAAATAATTGCGCAGGAATTAGATAACGAACATATAATCACGCCAAGAGGGCACAAATATTATAAATCACATATAAAAAGAAACAAAAAGTACCAAAACAACGATAACCCTACTATCAGAACTAACTAAGACCAAACTATTTAACTATTTTCAGGAAAATGGAACTTACATTGCAAACACTCTTAAGGATAACTATTCCGATACTCGCAACAGCACAAGTAATAGAAATACAGAACCTGAACGAAAATAATGGTTTTATTACTATCAAAACAGGACAGACCAGAATAATAAAAGATTACGAAAAAGTTCTACACATAATAAATATAACCGAATTCGAAATTAATAGGGACAATATTATATTAAACATAAACACATTTAAAAACCAAGTAAAACAGGACGATGCAGCATTCCTTACGATGCTGAATAATTTTAATCTACTTCAATTAAAAATAAATGGACTAAGACCACATATAAGGAAAAGCAGAGGTTTAATTAACGTACTCGGGAAAGGACTTAAAGTTATTACCGGAACGATAGACAGCGATGACGAGAAATTTATAAAAGAAAATATCGAAAGATTATCACAATCAAACCATGACTTAATAATCGAGACTAACAAACAGATATCCATAAATACCCAACTATCCGACCAAATTAGTAATATCACAAAGCATATAAATAATCAACAAAACCAAATCAGAAACACATTATCTATATACGCAAATCAATTAGAAACTGAACTAGACATATTTCGCCACATTTACCAATTAAACTATGACATAACTCTACTCCGTAATCACATCGATGATATAGAGCAAATAATCTTAATGAGTAAACTAAACATTCTTTCTAGAAATATATTGACAGACAAAGAAATGAAACTAATTTCCGATATAGAAGCGTTAAGAGACATTAAAATTTCGGTAGCTTACTATAAAAATCAAATTGTTATTATAATACTCTTACCATCCTATTCGAACCAAAATTTCTCAAACATAATTATAGAACCAATTCCAAATACAAATAATAACACCCTATGTTTACAAGAAACAATGTATTTAATAGATGATAATAAAAACGTCTTTAATAAAACAGTAAAAGATAATCTCAAAAGCAACCTAAATCCAATTCAAGACGAATGCATTTGTAATTTAATGAAAGTAACTGAAGCAAAATGTAAGTTTGAAACCTTTAATAAAGAAACTATAAAAGAAATTTCAAGAGGACTAATTATTGTGAAAAATATACAAAATACAGATATAATACAAAATTGTAATGATGAAAAATTTAAATTATTTAAAAATAGCCTTATAAGGTTTGAGAATTGTAAAATAACTATTAAAAACATAGCATTTAAGAACACATTTATTAAAATAAAAGATAATATTATATTACCTTATGTTAAAGTAAATATAACGGAAAAAATCAAAGAAAATATAGAAAATGATAAAGAATTGCAGTTAGAATATATTAAAAACACCAGAAAATTATTAGAAGAAAACATTAACAGAAATTGGTTAAGTATTTCAATCGGTAATGTAATAACCATAGCTTGTAGTGTTTTAATTTTTATTATACTTTTTATAATCATAAAATGCAAGAAAAATAACCAATACACAATTACGACTTCATTGACCTCTCCGGAGTCTCGGTCTAAGGGAGGGCGAGTTATAGATACCGCAGATCATTCCCCTACACCACCGATTAAAATAATATAACTCTTGCACAAACAACTATCAATAATTGTTTCCACAATTCTTGGTAACTGTTTGCGCAACATTCTTATATTTGATTCCATTTAAATTTCCATAGAATTTTGTCTGAACGACATCCGTTCTCAACAAATGCACTCACCTGCATTTGATTTGGTTAAAAAGCTTCGCTTGCATTTTTGGCAACGCTGACTATCGCAGCGCTGCATACAAACACTTATAACTACTTGCATTAATGACACATAAATATATTAATATGTATATGTAAATATTTATATAGCGGCAACGCTGACTATCACAACGCTTCATATAAACACTTTTAATTACTTGTATTAAAGACAAATTCATATGTATATGTTATTATTTAGATAGCTTAAGAAAATCTGTAACGAAGAAGTTCAGTTGATTGACGACTCACAAGTAATAAAGAACGTTTTGTCTTAGCAAAACTTGTTGTTTCTTTTATTAAAAACGCTAATTGATCGCGCGGAAACTTTACTCTTATACTCAAAACGAGCCTATTACACGTTGCACCATTGAGATAATCGGATAATCGGTATATCTTTGATAATATTCCAAGAAATCGCTTTAAAATTTACTTTAAACTTCTCCAGATATGTCATGTCTCGTAGTGCTATTAATTTCTGTTCAATTAATATCATAAACACTTTTATTTATTTTTTGTTGATTTTATAATAATTCTGTGATATATTTATTACTGTGTTCTTCTTACATAATTTAACACTGTTATTTTATTTTATATTTAATTTTATTATATTCTTGAGTATTACAAAATTAGCCTATAAGAGCTCATGTCTCAGTATGCAGGAAATATAATAAATAACAATACTCTATAATGTTCACAGGTGCCATGATGCCTAATTTAATTACCTCTCAATTTTTATATATCCTTACAAAATTTGTATTGTTTTTATTAAAGTTCCTTGGGCACGTTCATATTTAAAGTATTAATTATATTTAATTATGTTGATTTTATATGACTTCAATAAAAATTCTAAATGTTTGATAGTTTAAATCATACTTGATTTTAAATACAAATTCTAGTTGTTTGATAGTTGAAAATAGTTTATTGAGCTTAAGGTCAAATTTAAAACAATTAATTGTTCAAACGCATCTTTCCAAAGAAACAACAACAACGTTTTTCTAATATGAAAAGGAAAAAATCACTAGCTGATTTTATTGCAATTTTGGCCATGCTAAAGCCTTCATCAGAAATCTTTGTGATACCCGTGCAAGTGTGCATTAGCGCAGTGCACAACAGAGGCAATGAGATTTTTGAGAGTCAATTTCTCAGCTTTTCTTCCATTTCAAATTTTCACATTTGTTGTTGTACTTTTGCTTTACTTTAGTCTTTATGCTTATGTTATTATTATGGAGTCCAACAGTCTGCTGGAAGTCTTCCACTAACAAAGCATGGTTACTGAAGTTATTTTTAGATTTTTGGTGATATGTTTTCAGCTTGTTTCTGTTTGGCGTGCTCTACCATTTGATTAAAGTTTTTTCTAATTGACCTTGTTATTTATTATGTTGATTTTGTATGACTTAAATACAAATTCTAAATGTTTGATACTTTAAATCATACTTGATTTTAAATACAAATTCTAGTTGTTTGATAGTTTAAAATCGTTTATTGAGCTAAGGTCACAGTTAGAACAATTAATTGTTCTAACGAATGTTTCCAAAGAAACAACAACAACGTTTTTCTAATATGAAAAGGAAAAAATCACTAGCTGGTTTTATTGCAATTTCGGCCATGCTAAAGGCTTTATCAGAAGTCTTTGTGATACCCGTGCAAGCGTGCATTAGCGCACTGCACCACAGAGGTGATGATATTTTTTAGTGTCAATTACTCAGTTTTTCTCCAATTTCAAATTTTCACATTTATTGTTGTACTTTTGCTTTACTATAGTCTTTATGCTTATGTTATTATTATGGAGTCCAACAGTCTGCTGGAAGTGTTCCACTAACAAAGCATCCCTGCAAGACACTCCTAACCGAAACTTTAACACATTCACAAAAAAATTTTGTATTCACTAACACAAATGCATGGTATTTTGTTATTAAAATGGCGGTACAAAATACTATTAGTTATTAAACCTATTATTTAACAGGCAGCAATTTAGTTGTACATCCCTGTTTTCTCTTATTGGTGTGGTAGACAGAGACAAATGATTTTCGTTGTGTTATACTTGTTTTGTCTTGTTTTTTCTTATGAGAAAAATAAATTTGATGTACACACAATTTAGAAAATTTTCAAACGAACGATTTGTATCATGCAACAGCACGTAAGTACTTTTAATTGTGAAATATATTAAATAAAATATTGTATAATGTTAAAACAATTATATTTTAACACTTTTCTAATGAAATAGACGAAGCTGGTGGTCGTCAAGTGCAGGTGATGGCTGCTGCTCCGAGTACTACTGGAATACCATTGACTGCAGCTCCACAACCGCAGGCTCAAGCTACACCAGCAGTCACCTCTACGGCTCAATAAAATGGAAATATTACGACCTTGCTTTTCGTTCTGCTAACTTTGGCATTCAGCAGCAAACTTTGGTGCAACAAAATACTTCGCCAACAAGTGTCTGACCACCGTGGCCATAGCCAATACGATAGTTCTCGCCCAACAAGCAGGAGCTCCTAGCATGCTTATCACGAATACTTTTGCTGCTATTACACACAGTGTTTCCAAGTGGATTTGTTAATGGAGCTACGCAGCAAATTTCAATATGCAATTTTCAATAAAAATTCAAAAAATAAATGTGTTCATATAGTTAAAAAATAATAGGGAATTAACCAGTCAGTTAAATGGTAGGTATAATTGGTGTACTTGGCATAGCAAATAGTTAATTACTTAGTCATTTCACTGGTAGCTGCGACTGGTATTTCTGCCATATAAATAAGTTATTTAACCCACTATTTAACTAATTGCTTTAACTGGCAAGTTTGACAGATATTTTCAGTTATTTAACTTATTATATAACTGATTGGAATAACTGGCATATAAAATGTGTGAGCGAGATGACTATGCAATTTAAACTTCTGAAAAAGTATGTGCAAGAAAAGGATACAAAATCACACGTACACAAATGTTTTGGTAAGATTTTTCACATGGCCCTTAAGAAACTGATAGAAAATACTGACCGAAACTTCCGCATTGCTTTTCTTTATATAACCAGTAATATAACCGGTTGTGTTCTTGCAGGGATGGTTACTGAAGTTGTTTTTAGATTTTTGCTGACATATTTTCAGCTTGTTTCTGTTTGGTCGAGCTCTACCATTTGATTAAAGTTTTTTATAAATGACCTTGTTATTTATTATGTTGATTTTATATGACTTAAATACAAATTCTAATTGTTTGATAGTATAAATCATACTTGATTTTATATATAAATTCTAGTTGTTTGATTGTTTAAAATCGTTTATTGAGCTTAAGTTCAAAGTTAGAAAAATTAATTGTTCTAACGAATCTTTTCAAAGAAACAACAACAACAACGTTTTTCCAATATGAAAAGGAAAAAATCACTAGCTGATTTTATTGCAATTTCGGCCATGCTAAAGGCTTCATCAGAATTAAAACCAACAACAAAACATTTCGAACGCCGATCAAACAATCATCGTCTGACCTTACCCTATGCGAACCACCTGCTATTTTTATACAGTGAACTTAGCTCTCTGTATACGATTTTCTTTACATGTTCACTCCACGACATTTTTTTAGAATGAGAATATATATGAAGTCGGATGGGCGTGCGTTCGCACATACTAAATGTATGATGGGCCGGTACAAAAAAACAAAAGTTTTCAGCGGGGCTTACATGTTCCTACATATTGTCACGTCTGGTATGATCGCCTTGAATTTGACACGGGGGTTACACGAGACAGTACTGTTAAGACATTCGCAACAAATTCACAAATTTTTACCCACACACACTCACTTTTGCAGCTGTCTGCTCTACTGTCTTAACTTTTTTGTAGACAGTTGGCGGGACAGTATCTAGGACAGTAGAATGATATTTAGCATATCAAATGACAGAAGATAATAAAATTTAATAAAATTAATGGGAATAAAACAATACTTCGGCGTGCTCGTAGTTTTAACAAAAATATCATCATAAAATATAAATTTTGTACTATTTTGTCTACTGTCTTGCCAACTGTTTTACCGACTATCTGGACTCTTATTCACAGACACAAAGTTTGACAACTAATACGTATTTTTCACTGCCTTATCAGTACTGTCTCGTGTAACCCCCGTGTGAAACATTTTAAATTCAACCCAGCTAGACACGTATCTGTTAGAAAACGTGTTATTTAACACGAGTGCTAACACGAGTGCTAACACGCTTCGTGTTATTCCCCTTAAAAAATCCATACAAAACTTATTATATTTGTTCTAGAGGTAGGTAAAAGTATAACAAGGTTTGTATCTCTGACTCTCACACGAGTGATCTGGCATCTCAGTCTGCCATCCATGTTTTATCCATTAGAAAAATGTATACCTGAACTGCTCACACCAATTACATTTTCATCGTACTCACTTCTCTCCCTCGCAATTGTATAATACGCAACCCCAAGAAATCAAACCTAGATTTTTTTTCAATTTTAAAACACAATTTTTGAATAAATTTATTTTATGACGACTACATACACATAAATTGCGACTATAAAAATTAAAACAAACGAACACACGATAGTAAAAATACACGTTTTTTATCAACACCAGCAATTTGAGAATGCAGCAGCAGTTTGTACATGCATATTTGAAAATGTTTTTAATTGATATCCTTTGTCATTTGGATTACCTAGGAATCTATTTAGTTTCCTGAAAAGAAAAATTTTTTAATTTATAATTTGATTAATATAATTTGTAAACTTCCTTTAGATTGCACGGATCTTTTTTGTAGCCACACTTATGATACCACCATCCAAAAGCTTATGTTGTTTGATGAATTATTGCTGCTGCTGCTGAGACGCTGCACGTGGCGTTTAAAACTGCGATAGCATTGATTTTTTTAAAAAATTTAATATATTCAATTCATTACATTATTTTATTTGAAAATTAACGTCAAAAATGAACACCGATCACTTTGATATGTTGATTTATATATTTGGTCTTGCTATACATTTTAAGCCAGCACAAAAGTAAAGTGTACAAATATGACAACTTTCCTTGTTCAACATAAGCTAATAACATAAGAATGTGTTAGCGAACACAAAATATTGTTTAATTGTGTTTGTAAACTTGTTACTGTAGGTTTAGACCGCCTGAACGAACGAAAAATTTATCGCGAACAATTTATTGCAATAAATTCTTCGTTCGGAGTACTGTTTAGACCGCACGAACATCAATCGCGAACAAACATTGGCCGCCATCTTGTTCGTTTAGGCGGTGTAAACAGCAATTTGTGCATTTGGCCGAACATCAATAAATGCAGGGTTGATAACTCCTTATTTTTATATTAGTACTAAAACTTATACTCCGTTTCTCAACAACAAATGGTTTGCCACTCCATAACAATATGTTACTCGTATTAGTTATTATAGAAAAGACGTGTGTTTAACTTAAGGGCCCATTTAAGTTTTTCGACGAACAAAAATGAAATGTTTTCACATTTTTCGTGTGTCAATATATTTCGCAAATTTTAAGTCAATTAAATAAAAATTGTTCCCAAATTGTATGCACATTTTCGATTTTTATTTTAGAGAAATCCTTTTATGTTATAACTTTAAAGAATTGCTTCTAGTCACAAATCGAATTTTCAACTACCATTTTGGTTAATATCCACATTTTTCTAAAATCTTCGATTAAAAACTCAAAAAGTTTCAGCAGAACCTAAAATATATTTTTATTTTATTTGAACGAGCTCTATTGCGGACTCATGCTATATTAAATAATATTTTCTATCCATAAACTCAAAATTTTTATTAAAAGTTATGTAGTTATTTAAAAAAAAAATGACCTCAAATAAACAGTCGCCTCAAATAAATAAAATAAAGGGTTTTCCGCTTAAAAACTTAATTTGGCCCTTTACACAACACAATCATATTGCAGCGAAAGTCAACAGAACACTTTAAAAAACATAAAACTAAATTACTACATATTTTAGTACTTTTCATAAATTATTCTCTAAAGCTACTCCACTTTGCTACTTTTCTGTTTTTAAACACAGCGCAACACCGGATTCGCCCAAAAAGATCGAAGCTTGTTCGATCAGAGCGAACGAAGGAATCTTCGTTCGTTCGCCCTAATTTACTGTTTACACCGGGCAAACATTGTTCGCGATAAATTTATAGCGAACACTGTTCGTTCGGGCAAAGTGTTTAAACCGAGCGAACGAACGAGGTTTCTTTCGTTCGTTCAGGCGGTCTAAACGCACAGTTAGAGCTGTCCAGCTGGGAAGATAACATGTTGGCAGACGGCTGTATCGAGCGTTCGAACGGTCATATGCGAGGCAACGCGTTAGGCCTTTTCCACATGGAGAAATTGAAAACTAATGCAACTGCAACAAAAGTTGCTAACCAATGTATTTATACCGATACCTTCATAGAAACAACTTGTACTCAACAAGTTTTTAATGCATTCGCAACCAGTTCCATGCAACACGGCGTGCTGTAATTTGAATCGGCGATTTGTTACGTTTCCGATTTGTGTTGTGTGCTATGAAAATAAGTAATCAGTTAAAAAATATGAAATAAGTGCAGGAAGTGAAGAAATATCCTTTTTTATCCTCAATTAATTTTATATATCTATTTAACAAAGCTTCCATTAAATAAATGTTTGTTTTGTTGTGAATTTTTCAATGTTGCGTTGCGACGTGACTTGCTGATCTGAAAGCGTAGGTTGCAGTTCAGTTTAAAATTGAAGTGTTTTGAAACTTCTTAGGCCTTTTCCACATGGAGAAATTGAAAACTAATGCAACTGCAACGCAACAGCTTAAAAAGTTTCAAAACACTTCAATTTTAAACTGAACTGCAACCTACGCTTTCAGATGAGCAAGTCACGTCGCAACGCAACATTGAAAAATTCACAACAAAACAAACCCTTATTTAATGGAAGCTTTGTTAAATAGATATAAAAAATTAATTGAGGATAAAAAAGGATATTTCTTCACTTCCTGCACTTATTTCATATTTATTAATTGATTAATTATTTTCATAGCACACAACACAAATCGGAAACGTAACAAATCGCCGATTCAAATTACAGCACGCCGTGTTGCATGAAACTGGTTGCGAATGCGTTAAAAACTTGTTGAGTACAAGTTGTTTCATGTGAAGGTTTCGGTATAAATACATTGGTTAGCAACTTTTGTTGCAGTTGCATTAGTTTTCAATTTCTCCATGTGGAAAAGGCCTTAAGCTGTTGCGTTGCAGTTGCATTACTTTTCAATTGCTCTATGTGGAAAAGGCCTTACAACATGTAGGACCATGTGAACCCTGCTTTTGATTAGCATCCTACATGTAGGACGTGTTGCATTAGTGGGTTTCAGACGAACGTACTTGTACGCTGACATTTACGACGAAAAACTAACGGGAATATTTTGTTGAGCTTTCAAACAATCGTAAATGTGCGACAACTTCATTTCATTGCTGCCTCTCAAAAAAAACACATCGGCGTAATGGCTGCACAAGTTATTGATGACCTTATGATTTAGCAATCATCTTTCATATTAAGAATATTGTTTATCAATTTTAATTAATTATAAACAATTATAAAATATTTCAAACGTTTTTCATATTAATTTTCTCTAATACTTTTTCCGCTTCGTTGCTGTTCACCCGCTGACGCTTTTAATGAAATTAAAAAATGCAGTAAGTCGGACCGACTTGCGTTCACATGGCCAACATGTCGGTCCGACTGGCAGAAAAATAAAAAATTTTTGATTTTCGTTCGACTGTCTCATTTGCTTTCGAATAATCGTACATGTCATCGAGCATACCCAAGTCATCGCACATGTACGATTGTCTGAAAGCCCCAATTATTTGCTTTTGTTCATGATACAAAGAGCTACAGTTATGGTATTCCCGGCGCAACAAACAAAATTTACTGCGCATCTCGTCATCGGTGCTCGTCAAATGTGACACTTGATGAATACATTCAAAAGAAAATGTAGAAAAGTGACGAAGATAGCAAAATGAAAACGAACAGTCAAAATTCTGTCAAGCACATCAAGCAACGTAGCCATTTTTAGTGTAAATCGGTAAAAAGGGGAAAAAGCACCCCTACAAAATATGCAGATTTTTCTTCACAAACAGTACTAAAAAATATATTTACTTTATTTTGGACATGTGCTTTATAAAACAATATTTATTTCATATCAGTAAAACAAGTTTTCATAAGAAAATGTAGGCATTTTAAAATCTTTATACCCTATGAATAAATTGTGACTACGTTTTAACCAAGGAGCACCTTGCACGTCACAGCAAAGATGGCGGACATGCGCAATACTTTATCTGTAGTTCTATGTATCATGGCTTTTGTTCATCTTTCATGTCCATCCGACCTGTCAAATCCGTCATACATGTAGGATAGTCTGAAACATCTATTTGATTTGTTTTGTGCAACTGTGGTTTTCAGATTGTTCTAGTATTCTCAGAGACTATTACATTCTGTGAAAAGGTTATAGTACGCTGTGCACGTTTTAGTGTACGAGAAATTGTAAATCGAATTGGTAAAAAGTATTATCCTGCTGAACAAAAATTATTTCAAGTAAGTATGGCATTGAATCTCCAACTATCACTTTGAATCAGTATATGATTCTCCGTATTCAGGTCCAAGTCTTGCTTTGTTGCACATGGTTGATGATAATTTCATCTGCACTCAGCACAAAAAGCGAAGTAGCATAAAATATATTTGCTATACAAGATTGCGACCGCTCAGGGAACATGGTCTGTGATCGCATACCATGCAGCCGAAAGTTGTGTAACAGTTCCTTCCGCTGAAAAGCCTGAACAGAATCAAAAATCGTTGCGACCGACGATGGAACTAGAATAGATTCCATGTCTGCGATTTATCGTTGCAGAAAACGAGCTGCGGTTTTTTTCTACATTTTGCATATATTTTCCAACAACAAAGATCGTCGGCCGCACCAATTTTTGATTCTGTTCAGGCTCGAATTTAGCCATTATTAATCATGATCTTAAAAACTACCATCCTAAATGTGTTTAGAGTTTTAATCCACATAGTGCCAGATGCTCATAGCAATAGGTTTTATAGTTTATAAAGTCTTAGGAATTGCATTTTTTACATAATAGGTTATAACAAAGTTAGTTACATATTAACTATAAATTATCAAACAACTAGAATTTGTATATAAAATCAAGTATGATTTAAAGTATCAAACATTTAGAATTTGTATTTATAAATAACAAGGTCATATAGATAAACTTTAGTTAAATGTTCAAGTTATATGTTTAGTTAACACAAAGCGCGTAATGGTTATTGCAATTGAAAAATTTCTAAATGCATAGTTTTTAGTTTATCGGCTTAAAAGTTTGTCAGTGGCTGCGTTTACGAAACTCAATTTTTTGCAACTGTTGCGTAAAAGTCTTGTGAACGGCAAGTATCAGTTTCCGCTACTCGCAACATGTTTTCTTTTCGGAATATTTTACCTTTAGCTAAAATGAATTTTTTCACTTTTTTTTCGTGGAATATATGTATAAAGGCCTTCTAATTCCAAATCTGAAAAAATTAATGGTCGCTCTCATCTTGTTTAGAAGTTATATGGGTCCAAAGTTGAAAAATGGGCTAAGAAAACTTGCTATATCTTTGATATATATAAACAAAACTAAGCAAAATGTGTATTAAAATAAAGGATATTCTATTACCTATTCAATAAGCTATTATCCATAAAATTCCATTAATTACTTTCTAAGATATAAGTCATTTTATGTACCAACTATTTTGCATCAAAATTTTAGATGCATGATTCAAATAAAAACGACGAACAAGAAAAATTGTTATTAAAAATCGCGCCGATTTTTAATAACAATTTTTCGCCTGCGGCGCTTTATTTATCCACCGTTTATTTAACAGTTCCTAAATATTTCAAAAATTCTTTCAAAATTAATAATATTTAATACCTTTAACTGTATAACTTAATCTGTAAATGCTTTAAAAATTTCTCGAGTGTGGCCCTTTCTTCCTCAATCGCTCATGTAACTATTTAACTTACTTCGAAAATATTCCTACATCATATATGTTACATCATTTATGTAACTAGTTATACCTTAGTTACTTAAATTGCAATAATTCCTTTTTTTATATAATTTGGATTGCCAGCTTAAAAGTGTTTTGCCCTTGTACGGAATATTGTTTTTAACACTACAAAACGAAAATATTTAAGTATAAAAGAAGTTATATCTTAAAAAGTTATGCATGGATTTTAATGTTTGATACCTCGTTGAATAGGTGCTCGTATTACCTTTCTTTTGATACCCATAATGCTTACTTATCTAAGAAAATTGAAAAAATTACAGCATGTTTTAATGCCATTTTTTCTAACTTTGGACCCCTATAACTTTTAAACGTCTTTAGAGCGACCTCTAATTTTTTCACTATTCGCTTTTTTAGCTCCAAATACACCTTTTGAAGAAAAAAAAAATTAAAAAAGTCCATTTTAGCTAAAGGTAAAATATTCCCTTAAAATGTTATGCATGGATTTTAATGTTTGATACCTAGTTGAATAGGTGCTCGTAATACCTTTCTTTTGATACCCATTATGTTTACTTTTATAGGAAAATTTAAAAAATTACATCATGTTTTTAAAGCCATTTTTCCCTAACTTTGGACCCCTATACATTTTAAACGTCTTGAGAGCGATCTCTAATTTTTTCACTATTCGCTTTTTTAGCTCCAAATACTCATTTTGAAGAAAAAAAAATTAAATAAGTCCATTTTAGCTAAAGGTAAAGTACCAAACACTATTAAGCTGGAAGTCCAAATGATATAAAAACGGAATTATTGCATTTTAAGTAACTTAGGTATAAACTAGTTACATATACGATGTAACATATATGATGGAGGAATATTTTCGAAGTTAAATAGTTACATGAACGATTGAGGAAGAAAGGGCCACACTCGCGAAATTTTTAAAGCATTTACAGATTAAGTTTTACAGTTAAAAGATATCAAATATTATTAATTTTGTAAGAATTTTTGAAATATTTAGGATTTTTTAAATAAATAAACGGTGGATAAATAAAGCGCCGCAGGTGAAAAATTTTTATTAAAAATCGTTTTAGCTTCTGTTTTAGCTTTACCGCTTGCGTTGGTGTTTAATAAATCGTTAGAGAAAGGTGAATTCTTGTCTATTTGGAAAAGCTCTTTTATAAGTCCTGTGTATAAGTCTGTGTCAAAAAATTACGTTATCAATTATCGTCCTATATGTAAAATTTCAATAATACCTAAGTTGCTTGAAAAGATCGTATATAATAAACTTGCTTTTGTCGTTTTAAGAAATAATTTCACCTCTTCAACACGGCTTTATTAAAGGTAAATCAACACAAACCAATCTTACACTTTTCATCAATTTTATAATGAATAATTTCGAAATTGGATCTCGATGTGACGTAATTTACACAGAGTTTTCAAAAGCTTTTGATAGAATTAACCATGAAATATTGATAACAAACTACGTTTAATTGGTTTTCACTCCAGTTTATTAAATTGGATTGAATCATATTTGTCAAATCGTACCCAAATAGTGCGCATTAACAACACGTTTTCAATTGTAATAAACGTATCTTCCGGAGTTCCTTAAGGAAGCCATCTAGGTCCCTTATTATTTCTATTATATGTCAATGATATTCCATTATCATTCCAACACTCGCAATGCTTAATGTATGCGGATGACCTTAAATTATATAGCTCTATTAATCATTCTTCTGATTGCTTAAAGCTGCAAGGAGATCTAGTTAATATATCTTCTTGGTGCGAATTAAACTCGTTACCGCTTAATATTTCTAAATGTGAATACCTGTCATATTGCAGACACAACTCGCCTGTAGTTTTTAACTATTCACTAGGTGATGTTGAGTTGAAAAAAAATTTTTGTAAAGAAAGATCTAGGCGTTGTATTTGGTCCTAAACTTAGCTTCATTAAGCACTTTGACTTCATAGTAGCTAAAGAAAATTCAATGCTAGGATTTATTCTCAGAAACTCTAGAGACTTCTCGGATCCCTAAACACTTAGAGCTTTATTCTTTTCTTTTGTAAGTTCAGTGTTGGATTATTGTTGTGTGGCTTGGAACCCATTTTATTTTGTGCACTCACAGCGAATCGAAAACATTTAAAAGCGCTTTACAAGATCTGCTATACGGCTTTTGCATTGGGATATAGATATGCCGGAATACCCTACTAGATGCTTGCTTCTAGGTATGCAAGATCTTGTAACGCGTAGAAAATAGTTCTCTATAATGTTTATCAGAGACATTATAAACTATCATATAAGCTGTCCTGTTTTGTTGTCCAAGGTGGGTCTGTATTCACCCAGTCGCAATTTGATATCTCGTAACTTATTTTATGTACCTTGTCATAGATCTAACTATTGCATTAATGAACCTATTACTCGGTGTCTGATTCACGCCAATTCAATACGTAACTTTATAGATTTTTATTTCCTAAGTAGAGATGCATTCAAACAATATTTTAGGTTGAATATATCATACCTAGGCAACTGAAGGCAATTAATAATTATTTAATATTTTTATAATTATACATATTTTTATTATTAGTATTTAATATATATAATTATAATGTGTTGTCTGTAAGAGTCATGTGTAGTCTGTAAGAGTCATGTTAACTCTGATTGATGATTAATAAATAAATAAAAATCGCCGCGATTTTTAATAATAATTTTTCTTGTCTTCGTCGTTTTTATTTGAATCTGAAATGCATCTAAAATTTTTATGCAAAATAGTTTGTACATAAAAAGAGTTATATCTTAGAAAGTAATTAATAGAATTTTATGGATAATAGCTTATTGAATAGATAACCGGTATCACCGGTATCACCGAGTCCCGTCGTAGTACGATATCGAAGAAACTACGAAAAGGGTTCACTGAGTTCATAGGTACCATCAATCGTAGATTTTTGAAATAATTTGTTACAACGTCGTTCCAAAACACGTCGTAAGAAATTACTTCGAAAATATTTCGAATGGCGCTACGAATGAACTGAGTGATGCCTTTTTTGTAGTTTCTAGAATAATTTTACTTTAGCGCCCACGCCTTTTTTTTCATATGTATTTTGGCCTCCTAAATGCAATGGTGGCGCAAATAAAATTTCGTCTCTTCTGGTTTGGGAGATAAAAGTCGCGAAATTTTGAAAATTCAGTGCAAATATTTAAGGTTGTGAAAATGCACGGGTGCGAAATGGCAGCGGGTTCAAAATTTTCGGATTGGTGGTCGGAGGGTAGTAGGGTAAAGTTGCCAACTTCTGAGCCAGTGGTCGGATTTGTTTGTTTTTGGGCTTGTTGGAAAGGTCTTTAAAAGACCTTTCAGTATAAAATAAAACAATAATTAGAAAAAGGTGAAATAGCCGAGATACAGAGCTTTCCGAAAAAAATGGGAAAAAAATTAACATAACCTCAATTTGCTCAGCCAGATGGCAAGTAACTTATGTTTTTTTTTTCTTTTATAAGATAGTAATACCTCACGAAGCCCGAAGGTCTTACCGTTCCAAAGTTATGACCATTTGACTGAAATGTAAAAATTTTTTTTGGAAGCAAAATAGCCCCACACATTTATTTGATTTTGTAAATTAACATGTAAATAAATAAATAAATAAATAAATAAATAAATAAATAAATAAATAAAATAATAAATTTAAACAAAAACATGTGATGTTAAAGTAAGTTTTCTATGTGGTTCCCATTTTCTACTAAACACAATTGCAGCCGTTTGCGAACCACATCCAATCATATTTATAGTAGATCATTAATCGATTTTTGCCATTCAGCAAGTGTCGACGAACGCGAAAAGTAGAAGTGATTTTTCTCCGGTTTTTTAAAAGTGAATTATTAAAAATGCCAATTTATTCAACAGAAGAATTAGCAGACATTCATTACATGTATGGATTTTGCGATGGTAATGCAAGAGCTGCTGCGCGTGAATATGCATTGCGTTATCCTAATCGATAACCACCAAACCGAAGAACATTCTGTGAGACGCACCGCCGATTTCGTGAAGGTACGTTTCAGTCAAATGGTCATAACTTTGGAACGGTAAGACCTTCGGGCTTCGTTTTGGTATTTTTAGGAAGGTAAGAGGTATAAAAGAAAAAAAAAACAAGTTACCTGCCATCTGGCTGAGCAAATTAAGGTTATGTTAATTTTTTTCCATTTTTTTCGGAAAGCTCTGTATCTCGGCTATTTCACATTTTTCTCGGCTATTTCACATTGTTTTATTTTATACTGAAAGGTTTTTAAAGATCTTTCCAACAAGCCCAAAAATAAACAAATCCGACCACTGGCTCAGAAGTTAGCAACTTTACCCTACTACCCTCCGACCACCAATCCGAAAATTTTGAACCCGCTGCCATTTCGCACCCGTGCATTTTCGGACATGGTCCTAGTGGACTTTTCTTCAAGAAATGAGCCAAGGAATACACTGGAAAAAATTTGTCCAGAACTTCCTGAAACACCCTGTATATTCAGATACATCATTAAATTAAAAAATCGAACATTTTCAAAGAGATAAATCTTGCCTCGATTACTTCGTTAAAGGGCAAATTAGTTTCAACACTCTTAAAAATTTGCACTGAACTTTCAAAGCGACATTTAATTTTTGCACTTTTGGACTCAGGAGCTCTGAATACATTAAACGAAAATAAAAAAAGGTCACACGGGCCAGTGACTAAAAGTATTATAGAATGTTCGAATGATTCGAAAAATTTCGAACTTTCATGCAATTTGCAAGAGCAACACATGCAAGTGAAAGTTAATTAAAAAATTGCATCGTATGCGAAGGTTCTCGCTACTACTTGTAATGTACTTCACAAACTGTACTCTTTTGGATTTCAGTTACCAGAGACAATAGATTTTCGTATAACCTTTTACAGGGCGCTCATGAATTAACATAAACACTCGATGCCAGGTGGATTCTTGGTAAGATTGAAAAAGCCGGTTGGGAGCCATCTCTGCCGCTAGCAAGCAGTCGGTTGGGGGTGTTCTTGACAAAATCAATCTACCTCATAAGTACTTACGGTTTTTTATTACATACTCCCTGGATGAACGACAATATTTGTGGTGGACCGGGATAACCATACTACTGAAACACTAAAATTACCCATATGGTTATTTTGAATTGAAAATAAAACTATGATATTATTATATTTCTAATCCGTAATTATTATATATCTGAAATGATGGTGTTTGAGATATGCGCATCTTAACCCTCCCTACCTGATCTTAAATTGTGATGATTTATAAGATCCCAAAAGAAATGTAGCTACTATTCTCAAATAAGTTTAACTATACATATACCATACGCCACTCACCATAAGGAAAAAACAAAAGATTTACTAAACCATTATAAACCGTAGTTTATTTATTAAGTCAAAGCAACACTTGCGTATATACATATATAGATATCATGATAATCCTTATTGGTAACATAAAAAAATTGCTTAGTTATCTATTACATTAATATGTTTAAGCATATTTTAATCTTTATGCTAATTCATTAATTTAAATTTAATTCACAAATTTACCAGTTATAGTCTCTGTTCATAACCTGCCCGCAACTTATAAGAATTTTCAGATTAATCTAATTCCAGCTTTTTCATATTTTTTTGTTAAAAAAAATGGTTTAGCAAGGCAAAACAATTATTATAGCGCGAACTCAAATGCTCGATCAAAAATTTAGATACAACAATATTTAGCTTAACTATGATTAAAATAATTGGTTGTTTTTTTGTTGAAACAAAAACAACTTGTTCATAAATTTAGGTGTTGTTTAACTCACCTAACCACCAAATCGAAAGTAAATTAAAATGTAAAACTAAAAATGTAAACAATGGGAGAGACATTGTTTTTTTTTCTTTCTCATAACATTAAAATAACCGCGAATGGCAATACTTCTTCATGTAACACTATCAAAAACAACAATTCAATTACTCACTTTGTTTTCTGCTTCTCATAATCGCTGAGGCCTCGTTGATGATGATGAAGTTTGCTGTAAAAAACTCTGGTTTGTTGTTATTGCATGTAAAACTAAAACCAAACTAAGCACAATGCTCATTAAGCTCATTAATGCTCATTAAGCAGTTAATGATTTTGCCATAAATAAATGATTTTAATTTTCAGTAGGAACACTTTACTTTCGTTACTTTCTTTAGCACTAATTTAAATTATTTTTAACTAATTTTTTAAATAAGTTTTATGATAAATTTTGAACATTTATGAATTTGAATATCTCTTATTAGGAGAGAAGTCTTTATATTCGCTTAGCCGAGTTTTTTTTTTAAGATAATATTAATTTCTTACACGAATTTGTGCGCTGTTTGTGTGTTTGTTCGCGCAAACATCTGCACTTGAGAAACAGGTTTATTAACTGCAGTTATGTTAAACATAATTTTATGTGTATCATAATTTTTTTTTTTGTTTTAACCACTAGTTTTTTTCTATTTGTTGTTTTTTCTTAATTCTTTTTTTATGATTTTTCAAAGTTTTTCAAAGATTTTTCAAAAATTTTTAATATTAATATGTTATCTTTTAAGAATTTTTCTATTTACCCACTTTAAACCAGATATCTTTTGTTTACTAACTTTAGAATATATTTTTATTTTAACACTTATTGTTTACTAAATTTAAGCCAATTTTAGCGCGCGCACTTAGTTAACAATTTTAAATTTATATTGGATTTAATTTTTTCTACGTTTTTGTAGTTTACTATTGTTTAATTAGTTTGCGTTCTTATATTTCAACACATTTTTTTGGCGAAGTGATAGTTTAAATGGAATTTTAAAGAGTTTTCAAACTCCACATCGTTTCTTAGAACCTACTAAAACCACGTTCTTGACACGAATGGTGCGATGATGCAATATGCTCGGGTTTTTCCGGTGTGGTGTTTGCTTTGTATGCTTTGACAAAGCTCTAATTTCAATTAAATTAATTCTTCGTCCGAAAATGTGTCTACTACATCAACCAAGTTGATAGCCCCAAGCCTTGAAGAAAATCACAGTAATGAGAGCTGGGTTTTTCCCAATGTCGTTGACAAAATCAACTCTCACACTCTGATTAATTTATTTTATTTTTATTCATTCAGTTGTAACACAAAAGCCTTATTGGCCAATTATTATATTACAAGTCATCTCAATGTTCAAGTAAAACTTAATAACAAAACATGCATGCACCTAAAATGTTCGATTTCCCTATCACATATATAAACACATAATACAACACAAGACAACTGTTACCAGTAACCATAAAATCATTAAGATAAAGCAGAAGTCCACTGAAAAATAAATGAAAGATTAATGACAAAAAAAGTTATTAGATATTAACTTCAAAGTGTTCGAAAAGGTTGCTCTTAAATACGTTCAAGGTTCTCGAAAAAGTACGCATTGAATTGGGCAGCCTGTTCCAACAACGAGCTGTGCGAACTAGAAAAGATCGTTCAAATGTCGATGATGAGATTCTAGGAATTAATATTTGAGTGTTTCTAGTGGAACGACTCAAGGCAAATTTCTGAAACAAGTATGACGGAACATTAGTTTTCATGAGTTTATAAAAACTCAATAGTATTCTTACATTTATAAAAGTACGGCATGATAGTTTTAGAAACTTAGCAACGTATGTAGATATGTGAACACGTCTGCGAACTCCATACACGAAACGTACAATTTTGTTCACAATTACTTCAATTTTTCGTATATTATAAGAAAAAGTACCCGAAAAGACTTCTAAGCAATAAGTGACATTTGACATGAGAAGAGCATGACCGATTTTATATTTAACATTTAATGGTAAGAACAAATTAGTACTGTGTAGCTTTCTTAGTGTGGATCCAATTTTGGAGCTTAAAGAATCAATATGACAGTTAAAGTTTAATTGGCTATCAATGATAATACCAAGACATTTTATTTTTGTAACAAATTGGATCTGTTGATTACTTATACGAATATCTAAAGGGGCAATGAAACGTCTAAGTGGGTTAAACTGAATGCACTGTGTTTTGTTTGAATTTATGGTGAGGCAGTTTTCCGATGTCCAAGAAGAGATGAGAGAAAGGTTGAAGTTGATTGTAGATTCAAGCACATCAGAAAACTGAACTTCACCAGTAAATAACAGTTGAATGTCATCAGCAAAGATGAACGGTTTACATGCATTCAAGTCTAATACACTCACAATATCATTTATAAATAGCATGAAAAGCAGCGGACCCAGCACGGAGCCTTGTGGCACACCAGATACAATGTCAAGCAAACTAGACTCATGACCACTATAAGAAACGAATTGTTTACGATTGGACAGATATGATAACATAAGTCTACAGGCCGTATTTGAGAATTTGAATTGAAGCTTGAGTTTTTCTATTAATTTTAAGATGTTAATTCTATCAAATGCTTTGGACATATCAAGGGACACCAAAATACTAATTTTATTTATATTAACGTTTTCTCTAATAGAGTCTGTTAAGCCAAGAAGTAGGGTTGAAGTCGAGTAACCGTTTCGAAAGCCAGATTGACTGTCATCAATCAAAGAAAGTCGGTCAGTATATTCTATTACTTGTTTTTTAATTATATTTTCAACAACTTTGGATAGCGCAGGCAATATACTAATTGGTCTGAAATCTTCCATCGACCTTGAAACAGGATTTTTCGGAATAGGTACAACCCTTGCCACCTTCCAAGCATTTGGAAACTTTGAGGTTGTAAGAATGTTATTAACGACAAATAATATATGATTTTGAATGTATGGAAGAATTAATTTTATGAATTTTATTGGAATATTATCATTTCCGATAGCATTTGATTTAACACTCAAAATAGCTTCCAAAAGATCATTCTCGGAAATATTTTTAAAGAAAAAATTGTCTTCACCATCTTCAAAAGTTTCAAAATCAAACTGGAAGATATTATTTGCAGTTTGATTATTTATAAAAAACTGATTTAACGAATCGACATCGAATTCTTCGTTAGAATTGTTAGAGTTTAGGCAGCCACTATTGCGCAGTTTATTCCACATTTGCTTCGAGTTTAGCCCTTCAAAATATCGTGAACCAGAAAGTTTCTTTTTTTTACGAATAGTAGACAACACGATTGCGATATTTGCAAAAAGTTTTCCAATTGCTATCAGATCTATTTTGCAGGTAAGCTTTAAAGGCAAGATCACGCATGGATTTCGCAAATAAAATCTCTCTACAATTTAACTCAATATCATTCCTATAGTTGACTTTATATTTAGTGATAGGGACAAACGAGAAAGCTTCAGTTAAACAAGAGTTTAATAAACTAAGCTGTCTATCGACATCGCTAGTAGAATACATTTCGCTAAGATTAATTTCACTCATAAATGCGTTCAAAATTTCGAAGTTAATAGCGTTATAGTTTCGATATTCAATAAACTCATCCTCCCGAACGAAAGGATAATCAAGGGAAACGAATAGCAGCGCATGATGAGAAATAGCTGGTGATAGCATTTGTCCTGAGAGTTTCACCACACTCGGGTTACTTATCAAAAAATAATCAATAAGAGAAGTTGAATTATGGTGCACATCATAGTGGGTTGGAAGCGAATTGTGAACGCAAGATAAGTTGCAGCGAAGACACAAAGAACGTAAACTTATGGATTTTGCCATATCAAACACGTTATGATTAAAATCACCAACTATAATAACGTTGGAATATCTCACAAATAAGTCACTTAAAGAATTTTCAAAGGTGACAATATCACCGCGTGGCAGATAAACAACACCAAGTAGAATTCTTTGCGAATTCTGGTATATTTCAATAAACAGAGACTCGGAGACACCATATTCAGTAGACATGAAAACAACTTTAAACTTAATCTTTTTAGACACATATAGACATACACCACCACCTCTAACATTTGGACGATCATTTCTACATAAAGCGTAACCAGGAATATCAACTGCCTTATTAGAAATATATGGTTTAAGCCAAGTCTCAGAAAGGCCAACAACATCCAGAAAACAACCACTTAGAACACTTTTTATTTCATCTAACTTAGATGACGGGGAGGACGGTTTGAGACTCTGACAATTTACGTGACCAACATTAAGATTTCCTCCATGTTTATTAAGCTTAGAGTAAAGTTCAGAATGAAGAATTTTATTAGATTTTACAAGAGGTAAATTAATGAATTAAATACCTTTTTACAAATGTGGAAATGAATTGATTTTCTGTATTAATGGAATATGTTTTAGCGTGAGTTAAGGGAAAGTTATGCACTTCTAACTCAAAAGTTATTTTTAGAAATATTCCAAACTCTCAGTACGCAGCAAAATTTAATTAAAAGTTTCGTCCAATTAATTTATTTTATTCAATGAACTGCAATATGCTGTCAAAAGGGATGATTCAGATAAATTGAAGATTTTTTTAGATTTTGAAGAGATATTACTTACATGAGTAGTAAACTTGTTGAGAGTCAGCGGAAAATGGAAGTATCAATTATTTGAGGTTATACTTGTAACCTCATTTTAGTATAGGCTTATCATTTTAGAATGTTTTACAGGCACTGGTTTTGAAAAAGAATACTTTATTCGAACACGACGCGTTCGAACTGGGTAATAATTATATATTTATAAGGTGGATATTATAGAAATATACAAGAAAAAAAACACGTAATAGATAAAATATATTTTTAATCAAAGATATCAAAATCTTTAGAATTCGTTCATTACAAAACCCGAGGATACAAATTTTTTGAAAAGAGTATATGAGGGAAAAAGAACGATTACTGTCGAATGTCTTTTGCGTGAAAAGTTCCCACCAAAGTACCTTTTAAGTCTTCTAGAATATAGTAGTGATTTCCTTCTTTTTCTCAAACTTGAGCTTTAATGAATACTGGACTCAGTTTGGCGTTGAAGTTTGTTTCAAAATTGCAAAGTTACGACGAAAAACTTCTTGTCCAACTTTAAATAACACGGAACGAGCACGAAGGTTATATTGTTTAGTATTCTGATCATAAGCATGACCCGAATTCATAAAATTACAAAAAATAAAGGTGGCAACCCTATCCACCATCTTGAATTTTAAAATTCTGACTAGATTCGAAATCAGCGACCCCTTAACACTTATAAATGACGTTTAAAACTCTTGAAAAGATATATAATTAGGTGGCAACCCTATTATTTCAAAATTTTATAATTTTGAAATTCTGACGACGGATTCGGATTCAGCGACCCATTTTTGGTGTACCATTTTTTTGCCAGCCCCGAATTCATAAAACTACAAAAACTAAAGGTGGCAACCCTATCCACTATCTTGAATTTTAAAATTCTGACTTTAGATTCGAAATCAGCGACCCCTTAACACCAATAAATGACGTTTAAAACTCTTGAGAAGATATATTATTAGGTGGCAACCCTATTATTTAAACATTTTATAATTTTGAAATTCTGACGACGGTTTCGGATTCAGCGACCCATTTTTGGTGTACCATTTTTTTTGCCAGCCCCGAATTCATAAAACTACAAAAAATCTAGGTGGCAACCCTATCCACCATCTTGAATTTTAAAATTCTGACTTTAGATTCGAAATCAGCGACCCCTTTACACTTATAAATGACGTTTAAAACTCTTGAAAAGATATATTATTAGGTGGCAACCCTATTATTTAAAAATTTTATAATTTTGAAATTCTGACGACGGATTCGTATTCAGCGACCCATTTTTGGTGTACTATTTTTTTTTTTGCCAGCCCCGAATTCATAAAACTACAAAAAATAAAGGTGGCAACCCTATCCACCATCTTGAATTTTAAAATTCTGACTTTAGATTCGAAATCAGCGACCCCTTAACACATAAATTATGTTTAAAACTTTTAAAAATACATATTATTAGGTGGCAATACTGTGGTAAAAATTTAGGTGGCAACCCTAACCTCCATCTTAAATTTTAAAACTGTGACAATATATTCGAAATCAAATCCGTTGTCAGAATTTCAAAATTACAGGAATTCGCAAAAATAAAAAAATCTAGGTGGCAACTCTATCCGCCATCTTAAATTTTAAAGTTTGACAGCATCTTCGAAATCATTTACCCTAAAACTTTACACCACGGAGTCCACAGAATCCTTAAAAGTCCTATTACGCTTAAGCTCTCTCTAAAGAAGCTCATTGAATTTTTTGGATACTTGCGAGCTTGCAAGCTTTTGCCGAAGGCATCAAGCTTTCCTTTACTTGAAACTTATTGCCGTTCGCTTGTAAGCTAGAATAGGTGCAAGCTGTGCGTGGGCTTATTTATATTCGATTACAAGCTATACTTAATTCAAAATTATCAAGCTCAAGCTAGCTTGAACTTGTATTTTAAGCAAGCGCTTGAAATAGACTTCAAGCAGGCTTGTGCAGTTCTATGCTTAACATGTCTCATGTGGACAATATATTGAGTTTAGCATCAAATGTTTCTTGTGATAGTAATTTTTGCATTCTTGGTGACTTTAATTTAAATAAAGTAACTTGGAATAACTATTTAACTAATAATACATTAATTCCCACTAATGTGAATTCTACGCATAAAATTTATCTCATTGATTCTTTTTTAAGTCTCGATTTTGTTCAAATGAATGGTTTCTCTAATAAACTAAAAAGAATATTAGATCTTATTTTTATAAGTAAAGAGTTTAATTATAATATTGAAATTTGCCATATTCCGGTCTGTGATCCTAATATTCATCATGTGCCTCTGGTGCTTACGATAGCATTTTACGATTTCGCTTGTAAATTTAGTAACTCTTTGAACTCCAGTATGTATTATAATTTTAGTCAATGCAATTTTGAAGCACTTAATACTGCTATTATTTCGGTGGATTGGGAACATAATTTGAAATACAAAAGCACTTATGATTCTTTTATATTTTTTAAATCAAAATTTCTAGACATCTGTGAAAGAATTATCCCTCAATGTCCTTGTAAAATGTTTAAGTTACCGTGGTATACCACTGGGTTAAAAAAAATTGAAAAAATCTAAGAAATAAGTTTTTTAATTTATACAAAGCCACAAACAATATTGAATATTTTTTTAAACATCAACATTATTTGAGGGACTTCAATTTTTTAAATAAATTCTTATACAAACAATATATTTGCCGCTATGAGTCAAACATAAAGTTGAATCCAAAAAATTTTTGGACTTTTAATTAAAAAAAATGACATCTGGTTTTCCGTCTTCTATGTGTTATGAAGGTGTTTGGTCTCAATCTTATGTTGAATCTGCAAATCTGTTTGCTAAATTTTTTTTGCTCTAATTTTATTACGGATGAAGACAAAAATATAGATATCAATACTAATTATGGAGTAAATATTGATGTTGGTTGTTTTGAAATCTCTAGCGCTGATATCGCCATTTCGATACAGGGTTTAAATAACTCTCAAAAAAAAGATGTAGATGGATTTTCTGCATTTCTTTTAACACATTGGCAATATTCACTGTTAGAACCACTAAAAATTATTTTTAATAAATCTTTACAGACTGGAACTTTTTTAGATGCTTGGAAAATTTCTTTCATCAGTCCGATATATAAAAATGGAAACAAAAATTATATTTGTAATTATAGACCAATATCTAAGCTTCAAATATTTCAAAAATTTTTGAGAGCATTATTAAAAAGAAACTTACCTTTGAAATAAAAAACATAATATCGCCAAATCAGCATGGTTTTATGCCGAACAGATCAACAGTCACAAATCTAGCGACCTTTACAGACTATTGTATTTCTTCATTAGTAGATGGCTTTCGAGTTGATACTATTTATACGGATTTTGCAAAAGCGTTTGATAGGGTTTCGCATCATATTTTAGTAATGAAATTCTTGCGTTTAGGGTTCCATTCAAATTTCGTATCTTGGGTCAAGTCATACCTAAGCAATAGACTCTGCATGGTGTCTATTGAAGAATCCATGTCTGAACCGTTTATAGCTTCCTCAGTTGTTCCTCAAGGGAGCATTCTAGGACCACTTTTTTATAATTTTTATAAATGATGTTAGTTCCTGTTTTAAAAATACGAAGTTCTTAATCTTTGCCGACGATTTGAAAATTTTTTCTCGAATAGCAAATAGTTCTAATATGCTTGCTTTGCAGTCTGACTTAAATAATATATATGAATGGTGTTCTAAAAACCGTTTATCTCTAAATATAAATAAATGTTTCCAAGTTTCATATTCGAAACAAATAAATAATGCTCATGATCAATACAAGTTAATCAAAATTTGAAATTAGTAACATTAATAAAAGATCTTGGTGTTATATTTGACTCAAGTTTTACTTTTATTCATCATCTAAATTATATAATTCCTAAGGCATATTCTTTATTAGCATTTATTAAGCGCAATAGTAATGAAATTACTGATCCTTATACACTAAAAGTTCTGTTCACTAGTCTGGTTAGATCCAAGTTGGAATACGCAAGTTTTATTTGGAATCCGTATTACAATACGCATGTGAATCGCTTAGAACGTGTTCAACGTAGATTCCTCAAATATGCACTTCGTTCTATTAACTTTGCAGATCCTCTTTCCTCCTATGATGTTAGATGTAAACTTATAAACTTGAAAACCCTGGAAAATCGAAGAACTATATTATCCCTCTTATTTGTTTTCAATATTATTTCTGGCAACACTGATTGTTCGTATCTTCTCAATCAAATAACTTTTAATGTTCCTTCCAGAACATTAAGAAATAGTGCACCATTTAATATTGGAGTGCACAGAACAATTATGCTTCAAATTCACCAATCGTGAGAACTTTGCGAGAATTTAATAATCTATCAAATGTATATTCTATTGATTTTTCAGTCACTAAGACGATAATGTTCAAACAATTAAATTCAATATATTAAAGTGTAATATCTATTACTTTGCATGTACATATATATTATATTAAGCATATAGTCAGTAAGGTTAACATACCATTGATTAAATAAATAAATAAAATAAATAAATAATGTGTAGCGGTGGGAGAATTTGCCTTTTTGACAAGTGGAACGTTTTTGATATTGCTCTCTCCAACTATAGATTCAATTCTTTCTGGCCAATAATTTTTGTAGTAGCGGTGTTAACGTGCTCGACTGTCCCCATTGCAGAGAAAACAGCAGTATTTTGTGTAGCCACTCTGTAAACCACAAAGCAGGTCAACGACTTTCAGATAAGAACATATTTTCCAGTCGTGTTTTTCATATTTAATACAAGTTAATAACTTCGCCATTGTTTCGTACGTTTCCTTTGTATTTACTGCATGTGATATCGGAATAGATTTTTTTTTGTAGCCCATATGCAATAATACAGCCTTCAAGCTCAGTTTGCTGCTATCGATAAAAAAGCGCCACTCTTTGGGATCGTATGGCTGGCCGAAGGTACCAAATAAATCAGGAATGTCTTCGCAATAGCAGACATTATCTTTCTAAGTAAAGTGTTTGGAAAATGGTTTTTCACTATGCGTGTAGTATGTCACCTTAACATCGGGCCCCAAAAAGTTGAATTATTGCATACTAGAAGCATGCAATTCTGATTTTTCCTTTGACAGTTCCAAATCTCTTATCCAGTCATTCAGTTGCGCTTGCGATAAAATTAGAGTTTTGCTTTCAGTTATAAATACACTTCCTCCAGTGGTTCCTCCCGACACCACTGAATCGAAGGATTTTCGATTATTTTCACGTGTCAATCGGGACAAGTAGGATATGAAACATCGTCAGCATGTGGAACCGGCAATGAAATGGTCTTGACAGTGGCGTATATCACTCGTTTCTGTCTTGCAACGCCAGTCATTTTGGCCAGACAAAAAAGCAATCGCGTAGGTGACAAAATGGTCGTCTCCATATCATCGGAACATGAAATTTCATGTATCGCTTTTTGCCCGAGCTCCATTCAGACAAGATAATTTTGCACGATTGCCACTAAATACTTGGCGTCCATGGTTCACCAATATTCTCAGCCGCAATACCAAAATAATGAAGATATGACGTTTGCAGTAAATTCGTAAAATTGAGTCGATTATTTCGAATGTAAATCAAGCACTTGTAGCAAAAAATATTTCAATCGTTCTTACAGTGGAATTTTCGCAGTCTTTTACTCATTTATTTTGTAGTTTATTTTAATTTTTACTATTTTTTTTCTTTCGTTTTGAATTTTGCGCTTCTTTTGTATGCCACGTTTTTGCTAGAATGCTACAATTTTCTTGCTTTTATTTCTTTTATTTCTTTTATACAACTCGCCAGCGTACAATAAAAACAGGTAGGGTCACGACTGACTGTGTTCTGCTTCTCATAGCCATTAGTCTAAAAATAAGGCGTTTCACTTTGACGGTTCCAGCTGTCGCGCTCTCAGTAGTGATCCTACTTGGTTTTATTGTAGCATGCAAACAAATGTATTCTTATCGTTTTGACAGTATCAGCGGTTGCCCTCTTAGTCATGAGTAATGTGACCAACATTTTCAAAGCAAAAAGAAGTACACGCACAGACTTTAAAAACAGACACAAAAGAAGTACATAGAATAAATATAGAAGTACAAAATAAAAGTACATCCACAAAAAATAATGAAGATATTAAAAGATGCATGAATAAATCTATTAAACAAAAAGTTTAATTTATAAGAGATTCAAAATTAGATCCAGCTTACAATTCATTGCTTATTAACGTAGTAGTCCAGTGTGACGATTTCAAAAAATCAATTTTTTTAATTTTTCGCAATTAAATCTTAAAAATATATTCTAAAAGCCTAAGACCTAAATTGAAAATATTTTTAAAGTTACATCCAAAAGAAAGAAAGCGTCGTAGCGTATATTAAAGTGCGGTAAAAACTTTAAACACGTTTTTCTCGAAACTACGTTTTCGAAACTTCGGGGAAGCACTAACTAAAAACTAAACCGATTTGGCTAAAAATTTAACCTGTTATTTAAGGCATACATAGCTAGTTCCGGAACTTTAAAACAATCAATTTTTCAATAAGTTAATTTTTTCAAACAAATTAAAAAAATTTAGATTTATAAATTTTTTTCACAAGTCCGCTATTTTTTATTTGTTTTTTAAAATTTATTACAGGGTAGTGCACTACAATAAAGCCTGCAGAACGATATTATCTTTGATTTTTTTATTTCAGATGAGCACTTAAGGCTGGGTGCTTCCCCCAAAAAACACACCTTCTTTCGAGTACTCTTCTTTGATATAGATAACTATAATCAAATTAATGTACAATCAAGTCAAAGAAAATTCTTTTACACACTTTACGCCATCAATAAAAACCTGTTAAAAATTTCAAAACGATCTCATTTTATTTTATTTAAAAAAATTTATGAAAAAAGTCAAAATTTCGGTCGTCACACTGGGCTACTACCTTAAATTAAATAAAGTTACTTGAATCGAGTACAGAAACAAACCTTAAATAATTTTTAGCAGTAGTTAGAGAGGTGTATTTTGAATAGATTTATGAAAAAATTGTCAAAAAGAAGTACAAGTAAAAATAAGTCCTTTTAGCGTACTTCGCTACAAGAAGTACAGCGAGAAAAAAAGAAGTAAAACACTCCCAAAAGGAGTACGGTTGATCACATTAGTCATAAGCCTACCTGATTTTATTATAGCATGTTTGTTTGTATCTCTTATGTTCTTTCTCAAAACACCTAATTTGTCACTAATGCGCCTAATGAACAATAAAAATTTTTAAAAATTCTTCTACCTACAACACCTCTATCTATTTACATATATGACAATACATAAGGCGAAATGCATAAATAGACAATAACTCAATTTGGGTGCTTTCGTTCAATTAAACACAACTTTTCCCTTTCTCAATAGATTTTCTTCAACAATATCTTATTTTTTTCGGAAAATTACAGGCTTTAATCAAAAAATATCAAAACTAACAAAATATTCTGATTTATTAACAAAATTTTCAATTAGTTTTGTTTTTTTTTTTTTGTAAATTTTTCTGAAAACACCAAAAATCCTAAAAATTTTTATTTATTTCGGCGAAACTAAAATTTGAATTAAAAAATAATGTGGGCATTCTTTGTAGAAAATTTTATTAGCTTTAATTTGATATGTTACTGTTTTTGATATCTTATTTGCTAGATTTTTTCTTGGTTCTAAAGATATAAGCTATTAAGTGGAACTTACTTTTTTTTGTTAAAAAAAACTACAGTGGGCAATATCTCAAAAACGGAGTGACAGAAAAATAATAATTACATTATCGGAATCTCCGGTCAATTTTACATTACGAATGGATAGTGGCATTCATTGTACATTCTGGCTGTAAACCAGTGTTATTGTAGGCCCTAGAACCTACACATAAGTAACCTACACATAAGTAGCGTTGTTTTGTGACCTCTCGATTGCATTTCGACACAACTAAGTTTTTTCTGTTTCTAGTACCGAATGCGTGATTATGTTGATTTTTATTTATTTATTTTTATTTATTTACTAGCTGAACCCGGTGTGCTTCGCTACTCCCCTCGTTATAAAATAAAATTAAAAGTATTTATATATTTTTCACGCCATCGAATTTTCGAAATAAGTCCACCCCAGCGCGACCTACCGTGTCCATTTATACACAAATTATTTTCTTATGATCAAACATACATTCTGAATTTCAGTTAAATTGGTCCATAAATTCAAATTTTCGATATAAGTCCACCCCAGCGCCACCTATCGGGTCCATTTATACACAAATTATTTTCTTATGATCAAACAAACATACATTCTGAATTTCAGTTAAATTGGTCCATAAATTCAAATTTTCGATATAAGTCCACCCCAGCGCCACCTATCGGGTCCAAATAGCCTATGTTACCCACCGTACCAAGATGAACATTACCTGAAAATTTCATCAAAATCGGCCCAGCCGTTTTGGAGTCCATACGTTACATACATACACACATCCTATTTTATATATATAGATTTTTATTTATTTATTTTTATTTATTTATTTTTATTTATTTATTTTTATTTATTTATTCAGTCTACGGATGATAATATCTTACAGACTATATACAAAAGTTTCTGAAATATCTTTACAAATACACAATTAATTAATTAATTAAATAACGCAAAAAGATTTAATTTAAAGCGGTGTTCAATTGAATTAAAATCAAGGACGTTCGCATAATAATTACAAAGTAAAATGCATCTATTAATAGGCTCATTTGCGGCGTAATTTGTTCTATGAGTTCTAGCTTCAAATAGTCTATTAGTTCTCAAAGATCTTGGAGGCTCATAAAAAACGAAACGATCTCGTATGTCACTACAATTTATTTTGCCACAAAGAATATGGTATACGAATAACAGAGAGTACGAGGTTCTTCTGTCATTTAAAGATTGCAAGCCAAGGAGCTTGCGTCGAGAATTATAGGAAGGAAGACCATGAGGCCAATACATCTTTTTAAGCGCATATATGGTTATGCGCCGCTGAACTCGTTCAATACGATTAGAATGCTCAACATAGAAAGGATTCCAAATGATGGAGCAGTATTCAATTACGCAACGAACCAGTGCTACATAAAGTGATTTGATTGTCATTGGGTCTCTAAAGTTTTGCGAATTTCTCTTTATAAATCCGACCATAGCGTAAGATTTTGAGATGACATAATCAATGTGACAGTTAAAACTAAAATTTGAATGAAATATTACATCTAAGTCTTTCATCTCTTGCTTGCGTATTAACTGGTGACCACTAATTTCAAAATTATAAAAAATAGGATTTATGCTTTTCGAAAATGTCACAACAGAACATTTTGAAAGATTTAAACAAGTTTTCTGTTTATTAAAAAACTTTTTAAGAACTTAAGCAAAATATTTGACAGACCATATTTACTCAACTTCAGTAGTAAAATGTTAAGATCAACTTTATCGAAAGCTTTCGAAAAATCAGTATATATAACATCTAATTGCTTATAACTTTCTAATGCATCAACAATATTGCCTGAAATCAACGCCAGATTTGTACAAGTTGATTTTCCAGGCAAAAATCCATGTTGACAGTCGCATATTGCAGTCCTTAGGTGATCAAATAACTTGTTTTTGATTATATTTGTATTTATTTACGTGACTAGCTAGTACAACAAGATTTATTAAAGAAACCTTATAATTACAGTACCAGCTTCATGTATCTAGTTAATTTTTAAATTTTTAAATAAAAATATAAAAAACGAAAAAAAAAAAAATTTACTTAAAACATAATAAAGTGATGTGAAAACAAATAAAGATTAATATTTAGTATCTTATATCATTGCAACAGTGAGAGATACATAGATAATTTCTTTTTAAATTGCACAGCGTTATGAACAGATCTAAGGTCAATGGGTAAGAAGTTCCAAAGTCGTATTGCGTAGACATAGAATTGTCTTTCCGAGGTTAAGCAAAAGTGTCGTGTCTGGATTAAGATTTTAGTTCGAATGGAACTCGAAAAAAACAGTATCGCGTAAATATATAGGCTCACCAGAGTATATCACTTTATGCAGCAGCACCAGAGTTCGGAATTTTAGTATATTATCGAAGGTCATATTACATATTTGCTTAGCATATTGTGAGACACTGTCACGACGTTTTAGTCCAAAGACGTATCTCGCGATGTTGTTGAAAAGCACACTAAGTTTTGCTTTGCAAGAAGCATCACAGTTTGCAATTAATTCACATCCGTAGAGTAGAGTGGTAAGAAGATAGGTTTTAGCAAGAACTAATCTAATTCGTAGTGGCGTAAAGTGTTGAGTTATCCACAGTACACGTAGCATTTCGTATACTCTACCAACGGTACTCCTAATATGCGCGCTCCATTACAAAAAAAAAAAAAATAAACTGGCCATTTCAGCCCTTGGAAGGACTTTGACCTAGCTTCTATTGATCAATTGTGTTGTGCGTGTTATTAAATGTTTGATCACAAATGACCGAGAACTGGACCTACGTGTTTTATGCCGACTCCGAACGGCTTATGTTCTCAAGAAGCTTTACATGGCAATTTTTACTCTCTGAGGTTTGCCATTGTCTGCAGAGAGGTGACGACCGAACAGAAAAATTAATTCTATTGAAAAAACTTTCTGTCTGAGCTGGAATCGAACCCGGGCTACCGCGGTTCTTTAGCTTAGGGGCCACGCACTCTACCCACTAGGCTACGGTCGCTCCATGACAACGTTCTATTAAAAATTATTCCAAGATTTTTAGCAGAATCTTCCAATTGTATTGCACAATTGTTGAGGATGACTTTAGAAAAACTTGCAGTGTCTATTAGTCTTTTTGTTATAACTAAGCACTTTGACTTTTTCGGATTGAGACATAAACCATTTATTTATTCGACTTAAATCATTATTAATGTTAGCTATACAATAAGATTCAAGATTCCGACTGCAACTTGCAGATATATGATCAAATAATTTTACAAAAGTGCTTTGTGTGACAATGGCTCTATAGTTAGTGATATTGTTACGATCACCGGATTTGAAAATAGGAATAACATAGCAAATTTTCCAAGAATCTAAGAAAATGCCTGATTTAAGGCAGAAATTAAACAAGAAAGTAATAGGCTTTACTATTGGGGGTTGGAATTAGTTTTAAAGGTTTTCTAAGAGACGGCGTAGCTATCAATAGATCGCATCGGGCACACCTGTGACTATATTCATTTCAAAGCACATTGTCTAAGCTTCATTTTTCAGTATGTGTCATTCCACTGAAGTGTAAACAACATTTATTTTTTTCTCTGTGAACATGTCGACTTTCGTTCCAACAAAACGCAATTTGCGGGAAGGTTTACTTTTGTGCTTCCATTTGAAGAAAAAAGCGGTTGAAGCACAACCCACGCTTACTGAGGCTTACGGGGACTATGCTCCATCGATTTCTACTTGTGAGTACTGGTTCCGTCGGTTTAAAAGTGGTGATTTTGATACGGAAGACAAAGAGCGTCCGGGCCAGCCGAAAAAGTTTGAAGATGAGGAATTGGAGGCTTTGCTCGATGAAGACCCGTGTCAAACCCTTCAAGAATTGTCAGAATCATTGGGAGTCGACTTATCAACGGTTGGCAAACGCTTGAAGGCCATGGGAATGATTCAAAAGCAAGGAAATTGGGTGCCGTACCAGTTGAAGCCGAGAGACGTTGAACGGCGATTTTGCATGTGCGAACAACTGCTTCAACGGCATAAAAGGAAGAGTTTTTTGCATCGTATTGTCACTGGCGATGAAAAGTGGATCCATTACGATAATCCTAAGCGAAAAAAATCGTGGGGACCACCCGGCCATGCATCAGCATCGAGGGCCAAGCCGAATATTCATGGCGCCAAGCTTATGCTGTGTATTTGGTGGGATCAGAAGGGTGTCGTGTACTATGAGCTGCTAAAACCTAACGAAACCATCACTGGGGAACGCTACCAACAACAATTGATGCAATTGAGCCGAGCATTAAAGGTTAAACGGCCGGAATATGCCAAAAGACACGACAAAGTGGTTTTTCAACATGACAACGCACGGCCACATGTTGCAAGAACCGTCAAGGAAACGTTGGAGGCGCTGAATTGGGATGTGCTACCCCACCCGCCTTATAGCCCAGACATAGCCCCTTCCGACTACCACCTATTCAGATCGATGACGCATGGCTTGGCTGAGCAGCGCTTCACTTCTTACGAGGATACCAAAAAATGGGTCGATTCGTGGATTGCCTCAAAAGACGAATCGTTCTTCCGGCGCGGAATCCATATGCTGCCAGAAAGATGGGAAAATGTTGTAGCTAACGATGGACAATACTTTGAATAATATACATTGTACCGTTGTTTCTAAATAAATGCTCAAAAACCGAAAAAAAACCTTTAAAATTAATTCCAACCCCCAATATAGCGTCAGCACAAAGTTTAAAAAACATTGGGGGAACCACCACGTTCATACTTAAAGCTAGGTTTTAAGTTTGATATAGCGGATGATACGTCACCTATTGAAACATTAATATTTTCTAAGAAATCAATGTTTGGAGATTAAAAACTAGTGATTTCATCAGAAGACGTCAAATCATTATTTTTCATAAACACTCTGAAAAAACTCAGCAAAAAGATTACAGGACTCAAGGGAATTATTTGTTTTAACGACATTTAACTCCATACTCGACGGAATTCCATTGGTTTTGCTTTGAATTAATATACTGCCAAAAAGATGAAGGGTTTGCCTTCAAATTTCTCTCAATCATAAAAATATACTTATTATATAAAAAATTGTGTAACTAATTGAATTCGTTTCGTTTTTGGAAAAAAAAATTAATTTATCAGTATCAGATTTTGTTTTTTTAAATGCTCTGTTTTTAAAATTTTTTAAATTAGCTAGTCGCATATTAAACCAGGGAGGTTTATTCCTTAATACTTCGTTTTTTAAGAACAAAGTTATTAATAGCATGTGAAAACTTGTCACAAATAAATTTGTAAGCATTAAATGGTAGTAAAATTTTATCATCATAAGCCCATGAGACGTTTCCCAAATTAAAAACTCCAAGATTAATTATATCCAATGTCTCAGCTATAAATCCTATGTTATCTAAATGCTTCTCATATAAGCTTAAAGAACTATTTAGAGGAATATAAGATACAAAAATAAAAATGGAGTGATGTTTAGAGAAATTTAAGTGAACGCAAAGTTGCTCAACGCCAGCATCATTTATTGGTAGTTTAATAATTTTGCTATTGAAATCGGCTCTCACAGCAAGTAGAACACCTCCACCTCTTTCGTGCATTGTTGCTAGTGGGCAACGATCGCAGCGATAAACACGATAAAAATTTTCAGAAATTTCTGATGTAGAAATACCCTCGTGAAGCCATGTTTCTGTTAAAACAACAACATCATACTCACGCAAAGACAATGCAAGTTGAAGCTGTGTTGTTTTAGTTCGGATTCCACCAGCATTTTGGTAATAAATTGAGTAGCTACTCTGGGGAAATGCATCGACGGTTTTGTCAACAGCTGATGTCGCTGCTATTGTTGCAGCAGAAACCGGTTGTTGATATGCTGCAGTCAGTGCTAGTGCTGAGAGCGCACAGTGTGTCGGCATCAAGTGCGGGGGCGGACATGAACAGTGAGAAGACTCAGAGGAACTCTGAGAAGATGAATCGGTATTGTTTACAGCTGATGTTATTTTTGTTGTTGCAGCAGAAACCGGTTTTAGAATAGATGAAGTAAATGATGTCGAGAGCGTACGCTGCGAGTGTGGCGACGGTGATAGTGATAGGAGAGAAGATTCATAGGTAAACGAAGAGTTCTCCTGCGCTGAGATTGAATTTGAAGAGCATATTATTTGTTTTTTGAACGAAGAGAACGCTTTGTTGTTTCTGGTTGGGGTGATATTTGAGGAAGATCTCCAACCCAGATTGAAGCGAATGAGACGAAGTCTCCTCCGTGTGTTGTGGGTGTGGAATCGTTGCAAAATCGTTCAAGTTTTTTGGCTTATCATATGTGATAAACGGACTTAACTTAACTTTGTCAAAAGCTTTGCTGAATAAGGAAAATGGCACACCTAGCTTAAAATTAGCGAATCGTAATTTTGATACGTCTGCATCTTTTTTAATAAGTTTAACGCAAAATCGGCATTTATGTTTAGTTCAGCAGCCACATATTGACATTTCTTCCGGTTCTGTTTTAATATTAAATTTGGATACATGCAGGTATTTCAATGTATGCACTACGTTAAGAGAATCACAATCCACCGCTGTACCGAATACGCCCTTGCTCTTCTTTTTGGCGCGATTTATCGGTTTTTTTGCCAATTGTGACCCATAGGCCTATTACGGTTCACAACACAACAGTAATTTCTGTTGTTATTGTGTACATTGCTTATACTTAAAATAAGATACAGCAGTGTATTGCTGTGAAGCATAATAGGGCTACCGATCGTTATCAGCAGCCACCTGACCGACAGTATTATCGAACTGCTCATTATTTACAGAAAGAGCAGGAGAGGCAACAATCGGTGTTGACAAATTTGTTGTAGTATTAATATTAATCTTTGGCACACTCTTCCTTTCACCATTGCGTTGCTCATTTTTATTGTTTAGCACCACAGAAAGGGTCGTTGACTTCTTGTTCCAACCAGTAACGTCAGAGAGTTTAGTGTCGAAGTATGCGATTTTATTTTGCATATCATTTAATTGAATAGAGAGAAATTCATACCTTTTGAAGGCGCTTGAATTAGATAAATCGGCACACGAATTGCACTGCCATAATAAATTTGATGAACTATTTAATGTCTTTAAAATATTGTCTGTTATATCAGCACATTGTATATGGAAAACACGATCACAAAACGATGCACATTTCATGCAACCACGCTTATTGACAACGGCTTTAATTTCAGTAGCGCACTTTGCGCAAAAAGTTTTATTTTCCATCACAAAAGAAAAAGAAATAACCACGTCTGATTTGGAGCACGGTTTTAATGAAACTGATTTAGATGTGCAGTATTATAGTTTATACTTCTTATGTTCTTAAAAACTTGCAGTATCAGATATGGTATAGATAGCTTCTCTCTAGGGATTAGACATTGTAAACTCCTGCATATAAAGTTGATGGATAGGATAAGAGCCTGAACAGAATCAAAAATCGTTGCGGCCGACGATCTTTGTTGTTGGAAAATACATGCAAAATGTAGAAAAAACCGCAGCTCGTTTTCCGCAACGATAAATCGCAGACTTAGAATCTATTCTAGTTCAATCGTCGGTCGCAACTATTTTTGATTCTGTTCAAGCTCTAAACTGGTTGTAGCGACGACTGTTCTAACAAGAGTGAAGTCTTATGGCAAGCGCAGTAACATAAGTTTATGATTTATAATGACAATTCAATTTTAGAATATTTTCAAAATACAAAGATTATCTAAATGACTTCAGGTGAATTAAAAGAAATACAGGAGATAAAGAGTGTGAATGAGAAACAAAAATATTAAAATTTAATTATCATGCATTTATTTTGCATTCTTTTTAGTTTTTTCATCTCCAGCACATCTTCATATATGTCAAGTGTGAATGGACTATAGACATACAGTCATGTGAAAATAAATAGGGACACCTATATTTTTATATTTGAATCTGCATGAATTATATACAAGGTGCCCCAAATACAGCATTAATTCCCGCGGCTGGTGATTTTTATTGATAAGACGAGTATAACACTTTATGGAGTTTCCTCCCACATTGTAAAACTTTCAAGATACAGGGTGTTTTACGGTTTTGGTACGTATTTAGTATTATTGATATAGAATCTATACTACTCACCATAAAATAAAAAATAATATTTTCTATTTTAGAAAAAATATCAACTTTTTCATCAGTATATCAACCACTTTCGTGTGATGTGCTGTAGCGGAGCTAAAATTTTGAGATTATCCAACGAAATATCAACAAATTTTGTATCTTTTCTTTTAGCGGCGCTGTTATCATCCAAAGTTAGAATTTAGAAAATAACTTTTGATTAAGTGTATTTTAACATGAAAAACAGAGATTTAAAATTTTGACGGTTACAGCTCCGCTAAAACAAAAGATACAAAATTTGTTGATATTTCATTTGATAATCTCAAAATTTTAGCTCCGCTGTAGCACATGACACGAAAGTGGATGATATATAGATGGAAAAGCTGATATTTTTTCTAAAATACAAAATATTATTTTTTATTTTATGGTGAGTAGTTTAGATTCTATATCAATAATACTAAATACGTACCAAAACCGTAAAACACCGTGTATCTTGAAAGTTTTACAATGTGGGAGGAAACTCCATAAAGTTTTATACTCGCCTTATCAAGAGGAACCACCACCCGAGGGAATTAATGCTATATCTATTGCACCTTGTATGTAATTCATGCAGCTTTAAATATAAAAACACAGGTGTCCCTATTTATTATCACATGACTGTATATATGAAAAACTTAGTGTCAACAGGGAGCTTATTTTCTAATTTATAAAGTTTTATATGAGAATTCCATACAAGGTCACGCAATGAACGTACAGACATACATGCTAAAAATTACATTTTTGGAATCTACATTCTTCAAAATATGCAGCGTAGAAAAAATGTTCAAATAACATTAAATGTACAGATTTTTTTACAGTTTCATATGTAAAGATTTACGAATTTAACAGCACAGGTCCACTGATTATAAACATAAATGAAAACAAGCAACGTTTAAATCGGATTATTAACTCTGTCAAAGACCACGTGAATTTCTTTGCATTCGAAATCAAGAAACACCTGAATGGGTCGACATAGCATCTAATGAAGAATTTGAATAATCCTCAACAAAGCTTCTAACTTCTCAATTCCAGTGATTGCGAGCATCGACTCTTGGTTCAAAGATGGAATAGCTTTAAATGATAATTGTGTACTATGTAACGAAGCTGCCGGTCTTCCGGCTCAATAGCTGAGGTATGCTCAGTCGTGTCCAGAATTCGTCACAAAATAAGAATTTTTTTGTTTCAGGTTCTTCCAAATAAGGCTTTATATATAAATGTTTTAGATTTTTATTTCTTAAAATATTTAATAAATGTTTTAGATTTTATTTCTTAAAAATACTTTATAAAATATTAAGGCGATGTGGTGAGCAATGCGGCTTTGATTGAGGATGTTGTCGTTCGAGTCTCGTTCGAAAGTGGGTATGGCGGTTGGCGGAAACTGGTGAATCGTCGTTGTGGACCTTATGTCCTAACTGTGTGCTTCCTGGCTAGATTATGTCCATTGCGACCTGACGGTGCGCCTATAAGCTATGTGGTCCCTTTTGTTTTTCACCTGTTATTCTTGTCACCTTTTCTTCTGAATGTTCTTACTGAAAATTCCTTGAGCAGTTTTTGTCTGCGCTTCTTTTGTTACGTCCGTCCAGATTTCTTCACCAAGTCCTGTAGTCCTTATCTTCGCTTTGGTGGCTCGTCAGCAATTTTTCAATAAGCCCAAACTGCTCCCTTCAACTGTCGGCCAGGAGCTCCTTAGTTAGCTAAACTACTTGCTTTGCTTGTCTGTCAGCAACTCACTGTCTTCTCATCATAAAAATTATTGCATACCTCTGCTGGTTGATCGTAGCAGTATCGCTGGTATCTCGTTATATTCATGTTTTCGTTAACATGTTGACACCGCTCATTAGTGTTACCCTTCTCTGCTACTTATCAGAGAGTATCTGTATACAGATAGAGGCCTCAAAACTCTCAGACACATTTTGGAACTTAAATTACAGTTCCCGTGCGTCCGGTGGAACTTTTGGAAATGAAATCTTCCTCTGCCGGCGTTGCTGCCGTGGCAGTACTGACATTTAGCCATAGGAGCGTATGAAAGAGGAATACGTTACAGTAAGCGTGTGATGAAGGGAGGTAGAAATAGGTTAGATCTTTTCTTGGTTAGATCTTCTCTTGTTGTCTTGTAGTGAAGGAGAATGAAAAGAAAATTGCATGTGACAAAGTGAGCTAGGAATAGCTTTCTTTTGTTTGAGTTATGTTTTTTTTTCTTATAAGAAAGACCTTTAAAGGGATCTCAATGTTTACATATTGTTCTGCTAGATTTTGCCGCTTGAAAGAAATATGAATGAAATGAAGCAAAACAAAGCAAACTCTTTCAATGCATCAAGGTCAATATTTCACATTGGCAAAATGTTTAACTTGCTGATAGTTTTCTGATTTGTATTTTTATTTGTTAATGGCTTATTGTTTAGGATAAATTTAACTGCATTTATTTAGGTATTTATGAAATTTTGTACTAGAAGGGTAATATTTAATTTGTAGAGTTTGGGTATTTTTACGAAAAAATTTTTGAAAAAAAATCACAGGTGGCTAAAGCTATTTTGGAAAAAATCAATTTATTGTTTAGGATAAATTTAATTCCATTTATTTAGGTAAATATGACATTGTTTACTAGAAGAGTAATATTTTGTATATGTAGAGTTTGGGTATTTTTAAGAAAAAATTCAAAAAATGCTATATTTAAAAAAACAGAATCACAGGTGGCTAAAGCACAGTCTTACAGCCCTATTCTGGTTGTTAACTTAACAAGAAATAGTTAAGGAGCTCTTGTTAAGCTGCTTGTTATGTTATGTAAATGTTGGTATTCTTAAAAATCATTAACAACATAAAAGCTTAAAAAGCTTTTAAAGTTTACCATGCATGGTGAAAATCGATATGCCTATTGAAAGAAGAGATGCGCTATATAAACAGATGCTTCGAGTGCAGCTTGTGACTTTGCAAGCGCTTGAAAAATTTGCCACGGCTACTGAAAGATTTCATTATCAACACTTAAAATAAGTAAAAAATTCCTCCATTTTTCAGTTTAATGTATTTAAACTCAATATTATATTTTAATTTGTATTTTTTTATTATTTTCACAACAATTTTCTATCTAAGCACATACATTTCATTCGTTGTTAAGACTCTTTCTGTTATTAACAAAGTTGTAAGGAAAAGAGCTTTTAAATTTGCAGCAGAATACGAAACCTTAACAAATTGTTAATATTAACTATTTTGTTAATGTGGTGAGCTTAGTTAAGCTGCCAGAATAGGGCTGTTAAGCTATTTTGGAAAAAAAAATTACAAAAACCAAAATTTTTATAAAAAAGTTTTACCTGTTTAAAGTTGACTTTATTTTAACATGTCTTTATTAAAAATATTAAAAACAAATTTTTAGGTTTTCTGAATATAATTTTTTAATTCTGCATGCATTCATTGGTGATTGCATTTGATAAAATTTTGTATTTACCACGCGTCGAAATATATTAAGGAAGTAATATTTATTATATTTTAACAAATAATAAACAAATTGAAATGGATTTAATAGTAAATTCAAATTATTAAAATTTATAAACTATTTTCTACTACTAATGAAAATATTTCCAATACGACTTTTTACGAATTTTACAATTAGTACAATAAGAAGTCCTTTGTACAATTAGTAGTCCTTTGGAATTTTATATTACTTACCTTTTATGTATCTTATAACCCTGGCTTATACCATTTAAACTGCAGTGAGGTTTTTCTAATTTGCTCTTATTTTTTCATATAATATATTACAAACTAAATTGAAAGCTTATTATGTCATATATTTTGCAAACTAAAATGAAAACTTATTATGTTATATAATATCTTACAAACTAAAATGAAAACTTATTATGTAATATAATATTTATGAAGTAATTGAAATCTTATTATATAATATAATAACTATAACTATGAAATGGGCAAGCACTTTGAACAAATTAAAACTAACAAAGCTATTCCTAATACTAATAAAAATATACTTACAACTTAAAACTAGTTAACCTAAAAAATATTTACAACTTAAAAGTACGTAACCTAACCTCATCTACAAAGTTATTGTTTTTAAATTGTATTTATTGCAATTTTTATTAAGAATTTAAATCTATACAATATTTACACACAAAAAAATTTAATATTACGTTTATCATTTATTGATTATCTAATATATTTGCAATAGTATCTACAATATTTACATTATTATATTAACTGCGTAAGAAAAAGGTATGCAAAATATAATATTAACAAGATTCTTTTTTGCATATGTATTTAATATACATTATATGCATTAATATTATTAATTATTTATTTTACAATATTTACAATACTATACTAATTTTGTAATGGAAAATATATACAAAATATAATTAGGGTATTCACAAGGTGTGCTATCATGTCATATTGTCATTTTGTCCTAAAATTTTACAACTAAAATTTACAAGATAAATAAATGCAAATAAGAAACAGTAGTTTGATAACGACACTTCAATAAACATAGCTTGCAGAGTTGTAATATATTAGTACTTTTTTTATATGGAAGGCAACAATAAAATGTTTAAACTAGTGTAAAATCTTAGGACAATATGACATTATGACATGATAGCACACCTTGTGAATACCCTAAATATTTCGAATATTATACTACTTTGTATAAATCATTTATTATATATTATTTACAAAACTATTATGTTTCATTTAATTTGTATTTACAATATTAACATAAAGCTTTTGTTGATCCAAAAAAATTGAAGAAATAAAATTTGCCGTTAAAAAAGTTAAAAACCAAAAAAAAGATAGGAAATTTTGAAGGGTATAAATAAGTCTAACAAACCCAAAGTTGAAAACGGTCGCTAGGGTTTTCGTTTATCTGTTGGGAGCAGAGCGCTCTTCAGAGAAAGAGTACATAGAGAATGTTTCAAAAAAGTATACTCTGAGTATGCTCGGAGAACTCTAAATTAATAAAATATCAAAACAGAACACCAATTGTCAAGGCTGCAAGTCAATGAATTTTGTAAAAATGTGCTTGACGTGCACAATCATTTGATTGAGAGCATTTGGTAACAAAATGGAAAAATTGAGCATGGTGTTTGACAGTTCTTGCTCTGCTCCCAACAAATAAAAGAAAACCCCAGTGACCGTGGGCGGTAAAAGGGGGTGTGGAAACCCTACAAATCAATGAAAATGCAGCACAAATATTTAAATAGGGTTTTCACATAAGATAAATCTTTCAGCACTTTCTGTTTGGATCTATCTTTAACACCAGAGAGCACTGTGGTACAAATATGAACTTAATACAAATCTTAACGGCAAGATGGATTTTGCTCAAATTGGGTACACATATTTTATCCATCCAAGATAAGATTTAAACATACTTTGTTTTGACCACGCCCCTTTCGCCCTCTATTTACTAACGTAAATTTAGTTATTCAAATACGTTTTACTATAGAAAAATTGTCCAATTTAATTTTAACAAATTTCTATTTCGACACCAAAAACATTCACATATTTTCAAAATTGTTTTATGTTAATATTGTAAATACAAAATAAATTAATCATAATAGTTTTGTAAATAATATACAATAAATAGATTTATACAAAATAGTATAATATTCGAAATATTATATTTTGTATATATTTTCCATAACAAAATTAGTATAATATTGTAGATACATTATAAATAAATAATATTATTGCATATAATATATATTAAATACATATACAAAAAAAATCATAATATTATATTTTGGATACATTTTTTTGTGAAGCTTTGATTTTAGTTTGAAATATATTATATGAAATAATAAGAACAAATTAAAAAAACATCACTGCACTTTAAATGGTATACGCCAGGATTATAAAATACCTAAAAGGTACGTAATATACAATTCCAAAGGACAACTAATTGTACAAAGGATCACTTCACTAAAAGAGGAATGTTTGTAATAGACTTGCTGCAAGTATAATATTTTACTCATGTTTTGCTCCAAGTATGCTATTCTTTGTTTAGCATTATTTTACTTGCAGCACAAATTATAAAAAACCTTTAAATATAATAATAAAATATTATGTGTGATAACAAGTTTTGAGTTTAATTTGTAATATATTATATAAAAAAACATCACTGCAGTTTAAAAGTCATATTGAAATTATTTTCAATGCTAGTAGAAAATAATTTAAATTAATATAGGTAATAATTTATAAAACTTAATAATTTCAATTTAATATTAAATTAATTTCAATTTGTTAAAATATAATAAATAATACGACCTAAATATACTTTATATATAATTCGACGCCTGGTAAATTAAAAATTTTATTACCTTAATGCAATCACCAATGAATGCTTACTTACTTACTTAGTTGGCGCTACAACCGTATGTCGGTCTTGGCCTCATCTAAGAATTTGCGCCAGCCATTTCTGTCTTTCGCTTGCTGGCGCCAGTTGGAAATTCCAAGCTTCGTCAGGGTGTCCTCTACCTCAGGGATGATTCCACCGTATTCGGTACTCGCCATTGACGCAGATTGGTCCGTAGATCTTACGAAGTCTTTTCATCTAAACTGCTCAGCGTCCAGGTTTGTAATGCGTAAAGTAGGACGGGCATGATGAGCGATTTATAGAGCGTGATTTTTGTTCGTCGAGAGAGGGCTCTGCTTCTCAATTGCCTACTGAGCCCAAAGTAACACCTGTTGGCAAGAGCTATTCTTCGTTTGATCTCAATGCTGATGTCGTTAGTTGAATTAATGCTGGATCCCAGATAAACGAAGTTCTTCACAACCTGGAAGGAGGTATTGTCAACGGTAACGTGGGTTCCAAGACACTGGGACTGTTTGTTTGTTGACACTAAGTATTTCGTCTTATCTGCATTCACTGACAGACCCATTCGACTTGACTCTTTCTAATCTGGAAAATGCTGCACTGACTTCGCGCGTATTATGGCCAATGATATCTATGTCATCAGCATACGCAAGCAGCATAACACTCTTGTAGAATATTGTGCCACTACGTCTCAGATCAGCAGCTCGGATGATCTTTTCCATCATTAGGTTGAAAAAGTCGCACGATATGGAATCAGCTTGTCTGAAACCTCGTTTGGTAATAAATGGTGGGGAGAGGTCCTTCCCGATTTTAACTGCGCTGCTGGTGTTGCTCAGTGTCATCCTGCAAAGTCTTATTAGTTTTGCAGGAATACCAAATTCAGACATGGTGGAGTACAGGTGCTTCCTTATTGGGCTGTCGAAGGCGGCTTTGTAGTCGACAAAAAGATGGTGGGTGTCGACTTGTTTTTCTTGAGTCTTCTCCAAGATTTGTCGTTGCGTGAAAATCTGGTCGATGGTGGACTTTCCAGGTCTGAAGCCACACTGATAAGGTCCGATCAGTTCGTTTACAATGGGCTTCAATCTTTCACATAAAACGCTCGACAGGACCTTATATGCGATATTAAGAAGGCTTATCCCACGGTAATTGGCACAGATAGTGGGATCGCCTTTCTTGTGGATTGGGCAGAGCACACTGAGATTCCAATCATTCGGAATGCATTCTTCCGACCATATTCTGCATAGAAGCTCGTGAATGCATTTAAGTAGAGCTTCGCCTCCATTCTTAAACAGCTCAGCAGGTAAGTCATCAGCTCCCGCGGCTTTGTTATTTTTAAGCCGAGCTATAGCTGTCAGAACTTCATCATAGTCGGGCAGCGGAACCTCAACGCTGTCATCCGAAATTGGGGTTTCCGAAATATCATCTCTATTGGCGGGATTGTTGTCAGCGTCGCCATTTAGAAGCTTAGAGAAGTGTTCCCTCCATAACGTCAGTGTGCTCTGGACATCTGTCACTAGATTCTCGTTTTCATCCTTGCAGGAAGAGGCCCCGGTTTTAAAACCATCGGCAAGGCTTCTTTTTTTTCGAAAAATTTTCGGGCCTCATTCCTGTCACCATACATCTCAATCTTCTCCTGCTCGCGCTTTTCTGCCTCTCTTTTTTTCCGCCTGAAAATATGTCTCTCTTCCCTCCTCTTTTCTTTGTATGGCTCCTTAGCAGCGCGCGTTACAACCGACTGCAGGGTGGCTTTTTAGGCGGCGTCTTTCTCTGCAGTGGCGTCGCGACACTCCTGGTCGTACCACTGGTTTCGGCGAGGGCGTTGGTAGCCAATCACCTCTTCGGCAGCCGCACGCATGGAGTTGGAAATGTGTGTCCACTGCGCGCATATATCATCGATTGGAGGAGTGCTTTGAAGCAGGAGTGAGAGTCGAGTGGCGAAAGCAACGGCCGTCTGTTTCGATTGCAGCTTGTCGACGTCTAGCTTTTTCTGTGTAGGGTTGCGTGTCAGTTAAATTTAAATTTATTTATTTATTTATTTATTTATTTATTGCTTGTCAAACAGAGATGACATCTCTTACAGACTATACAAAATAATTGATTACATAAAAATTACAAATAACTTAAAAAAATAATAACAAATAACATAAATTAAAAACGTTCGAGTACCCCTATTTGGTTAAGGACTAGAAAGAGATTGCTTTTAAAAGAATGTCTAGAACAATTAGTGTCACCAATGAATGCATGCATAATTAAAAATGAATATTCAGAAAACCTTTAATTTTATTTTAATATTTTTAATATTCACAACTTTGAATAGCCACTTTGAGGATTTTTAAAAATAAAGTCAAGTTCAATAGATATTACTTTTTTATCCAAATTTTGGTTTTTGTAATTTTTTGTCCAAAATAGCTTAAGACTATGCTTTAGCCATTTATTTCGATTTGTTTATTATTTGTTAAAATATAATAAATAATACTTCCTTAATATATTTCGACGCGTGGTAAATAAAAAATTTTATCAAATGCAATCACCAATGAATGCATGCAGAATTAAAAAATTATATTCAGAAAACCTAAAAATTTGTTTTTAATATTTTTAATAAAGACATGTTAAAATAAAGTCAACTTTAAACAGGTAAAACTTTTTTATAAAAATTTTGGTTTTTGTAATTTTTTTTCCAAAATAGCTTAAGACTGTGCTTTAGCCACCTGTGATTCTGTTTTTTTAAATATAGCATTTTTTGAATTTTTTCTTAAAAATACCCAAACTCTACATATACAAAATATTACTCTTCTAGTAAACAATGTCATATTTACCTAAATAAATGGAATTAAAATTATCCTAAACAATAAATTGATTTTTTCCAAAATAGCTTTAGCCACCTGGAATTTTTTTTTAAAATTTTTTTCGTAAAAATACCCAAACTCTACAAATTAAATAGTACCCTTCTAGTACAAAATTTCATAAATACCTAAATAAATGCAGTTAAATTTATCCTAAACAATAAGCCATTAACAAAGAAAAATACTAATTAGAAAACTATCTGCAAGTTAAACATTTTGCCAATGTGAAATATTGACCTTGATGCATTGAAAGAGTTTGCTTTGTTTTGCTTCATTTCATTCATATTTCTTCGAGCGGCAAAATCTAGCAGAACAATATGTAAACATTGAGATCCCTTTAAAGGTCTTATAAGAAAAAAAAAAACAACTCAAACAAAAGAAAGCTATTCCTAGCTCACTTTGTGTCACATGCAATTTTCTTTTCATTCTCCTTCACTACAAGACAACAAGAGAAGATCTAACCAAGAAAAGATCTAACCTATTTCTACCTCCCTTCATCACACGCTTACTGTAACGTATTCCTCTTTCATACGCTCCTATGGCTAAATGTCAGTACTGCCACGGCAGCAACGTCGGCAGAGGAAGATTTCATTTCCAAAAGTTCCACCGGACGCACGGGAACTGTTATTTAAGTTCCTGAGAGTGGCTGAGTGTCCTAAGTGTCTGAGTGTTTTGAGACCTCTATGTGTATACATACTCTCTGTACTTATGCTCTCGTTGACATGTTGATACCGCTCAGTAGTTTTCGGCAACATACGCATCGTGTTGCTGGGTCGCCCTGGTCACCCATCGAAGTACTCGCGGTCCCGTTGGAGCTTAATCAAATGTTGCTAATTGTTGGTGGCTTCTCTGTTTCACTGTTAGCCATTCGTACTCATGTTTTCGGTAACATGTTGACATTGCTCAGTAGTGTTGCCCCGCTCTGCTACTTATGCTCTCGTTGACATGTTGATACTGCTCAGTGGTTTTCGGAAACATACACATCGTGTTGCTGGGTCGCCCTGGTCTCCCATCGAAGTAATCGCGTTCCCGTTGGCGCTTAATCTAATGTTGCTAATTGTTGGTACTCATGTTGCTCTTGGTCTTTAGCTTTGTGTATGCTATTCTTGTTGTTGCTTAATTTTGTCGCATTGACCGTTGCTCACACCACCTATATATAAATGATGGTTAACTATTTATGTTGGCACAGGGTGTTTTACTCCCTGTTAGTTATTAAAGTTATTTTAAATTCTAAATAATTTCCATATGTAGTAAATGTGTTGTTCTTGCGTCTTCTTATGTGTTTAGGAATGGTGTCGTGTTGTTGTGGTTAGCATGTGCGGCAAAACTGGGGACATGTTTTACCTCCCTCGTCACAACTATTATTTTTTTTATATTGCACCTTTATTTTATATAGCCATATATATTTATATAGTCAGTAATACTAGTGAACATTCTGAGGGCTATTGTGTAAAATAATATAGTATGTTTAAATCAATTAATTTTTTATTTCAGCGAGTACTTTTCACCCCCTATGTCTAAATTAACTTTTAAGAAAAATCTTTCCAAGTCCCTATTTCCGCCATAATACCTCCCTTCAAGCAACTAGGTTTGAAATCTTAATCTATAATTAAGCATGCCCTCTCCAAATCTTTTTTCCCTACTAAAAGCCCAATAATCCTGCGCTCTTCATTTATTGTCCTTTTATTCATTAAGAATTAAATGCTAAGATAATAAATAGCCAGTTTGTTAAGCGTATTTTTTCCAATTCCCTTCTCAGATCTCTCCTATTCTTATCAAATAAAATTCTTAGCTATACTACTATGTATAAAATATGTTAATATGTAAGTTTCTTTTCTTTTTGACGTGTTGTTGAATTCATGTCGATCGGGTGGGCGGATTACGCCCACATCGATTTGCATATCTTCGAACACCAAAACAAGGAAATGGGAGAAAAATAAACAAACCTGTTAGAATAACAATCAATTATTTAAAACTCCCGAATGGTATTGCTTTTTATTCCCTTAGAAGAAAAAAGGTGAACTGAAGTGTTTTGTTATTTAAAACAAAATTCATCACCAAGAAGTAAAGATAGCAAATAACTTTGTTTTCGCTCAAAAGAAAACTGTCTTAAATATCTTCTAGAAGTATCGCTTTCGCCTCACCTAAGCAATTTAATCACTTTGTTAGAAACAGCTATTATAAATAGTACGTGCGAACCGTAAACTGTGTGTTCTGAAAATATATTTAAATGTGTCTTTATTATTTTTTTTTTGCAATATGATTTTTTCTACTTAATACTGACTAAAAATTTACAAACTGAATAAATGTATTTATTTTTACAGATGCATCGCCTAACTTTGACACTCACGCGCACTTCTTTGCAAAGAGAGATTGCTTTTCGTTACTTTGCAAAAGATGTCAAATTCGGTGCAGAAGTCCGAGCATTAATGTTGCAAGGTGTTGATGTTTTAGCAGATGCTGTAGCAGTAACAATGGGTCCAAAAGGAAGAAATGTGATAATTGAACAGTCTTGGGGATCTCCCAAAATTACCAAAGATGGAGTAACTGTTGCTAAATCAATAGAATTAAAGGATAAGTTTCAAAATATTGGAGCTAAATTGGTACAAGATGTCGCAAATAACACTAACGAAGAAGCCGGTGATGGGACAACAACTGCAACTGTCTTGGCAAGAGCAATTGCAAAAGAAGGATTCGAAAAAATTTCGAAGGGAGCAAATCCTGTCGAAATTCGCCGTGGAGTGATGTTGGCTGTTGATACTGTAAAGGATAACTTGAAAGCAATGTCACGTCCAGTGAGTACACCCGAAGAAATAGCTCAAGTAGCTACTATTTCTGCAAATGGAGATAAAGCCATAGGTGATTTAATTAGCCAAGCTATGAAAAAGGTCGGACGAGATGGTGTCATTACGGTTAAAGACGGTAAAACACTGACAGATGAGTTAGAAATTATAGAGGGAATGAAATTTGATAGAGGGTATATATCACCTTATTTTATCAATTCCTCAAAGGGTGCTAAAGTCGAATTTCAAGATGCTCTACTTTTGCTGTCAGAAAAAAAAATTTCATCGGTTCAAAGCATTATCCCTGCCTTAGAGTTGGCAAATACGCAGCGAAAACCGTTGGTTATAATCGCTGAAGATATCGATGGAGAAGCATTAAGCACTTTGGTTGTAAACCGTTTGAAAATTGGGCTACAGGTTGCTGCCGTAAAAGCACCCGGTTTTGGGGATAATCGAAAGTCTACTTTAACTGATATGGCAATTGCATCAGGTGGCATAGTGTTTGGAGATGATGCCAATTTAGTTAAGTTAGAAGATGTACAAATTAACGATTTAGGTAAAATAGGTGAGGTTGTTATTACAAAGGATGACACCCTGTTACTGAAGGGAAAGGGGAATAAAGAAGATATACAAAAAAGGACTGAACAAATTAAAGATCAAATTGAAGAAACTTCGTCTGAATATGAAAAAGAAAAACTTCAAGAACGTTTAGCTCGTTTAGCATCAGGTGTTGCCTTATTACGTGTTGGCGGATCCAGTGAAGTTGAAGTCAATGAAAAAAAAGATCGAGTACATGACGCTCTTAACGCAACGCGAGCTGCCGTTGAAGAAGGAATTGTTCCTGGTGGTGGAACTGCATTGTTAAGATGCATACCAAAGCTTGAAGGACTAAAAGGAGCAAACAATGATCAGGTAATTTTTAATTAACATTTATTATCATAATATGATTGTATACTTTTCACAATAGGACGCTACACTATTACAATGTGACGTAATCGCTACACTGCGGTTACGCACAATGAACTAAAAAACTCAACCTAGTGTATGCTAAGCTACTGAGGTGTAGATTGAGAGACCAGAGGCTGTATTCTGAAAATCGCCTAGCTTACGCTAAATCTCTATTGCTAAAATGTTACATAAATGCTTCGTTCAGTTCTTTAGCGATTTCGATAAAATGCGATTCTGAGTTTCAAATCGCCTAGCTTAAAATGGTGCTTCTACTTTTCGCCACAGGAATTTTCGCCACAGGAAGCGTTTTTTAAGCGATTCTTATGTAAAAAAATTTATTTGGTTATGGCTGTGTGCCATTTGTGGAAACTTCACTATTGGTTCTGTAGGATAGAAAATGTTGAGTTGAAGAAAATTTCTATCAGTATTAATTGAATTGCCATTTTTTGCTGTGCCAAATCAAACATGAAAATGTTAACCAGAAATTTTGACGTCGTCTTAGCGAATGATGAACCCTCAGTTGCCTAAATATCATACTTTTTTATAATACGAGTTTTTCTAAGACGCGTCTGACTGGCACGTTTTCTACTACTAATTTTTTTATTAAAAATTATATAATGAGCTGTAAGGAAATTAACTTTTTTAAATAAATAAATAAGTAAGTTTCAGTTGATGTCATTTTTGTCTCGGAAACTTGATTTCATGAGGACATAAATGACTCCTATCTAAATCTGAAAAATTTCAAACTTTTTCGAAAAGACAGACGAGACAAGAGAGGTGGTGGGGTTGCTATCTATTGTAAGGAATATCTCAATGCTAATTTTCTAGGTAGCTCAAGCGAATCTGATATAGAATTCTTAAACATTGAAATTCTAGGCAATGGTATAAAAGTATTTATTTCATGCGTTTATAATCCTAGCTGCAACTGCAATTTGGTCCCGTTTTTCACCTCATTGTCGAATTGTGCTATTAATTATGAACACTTTATTATATCTGGAGACTTTAACATTAATCTACTTCAACACGACAATCTTTCCAACAGCTTTCTCGACCGCATTTCTGAAGTTGGACTTACTGTTGTAAATTCTTTTATGCCCACTAGGTTTTCAAACAACTCTCTGCCGAGCCTACTAGACATCTTTATGGTATCTGATGCTTCGTCTATTTTGCTTTTTGATCAAATCTCGTTTGTATCTGATCACGACCTCCTCTTCTGTGCGCTTAATATCTGCCTTGCACCTGTTGTACCGGTCAGTTACTTTTCATACCGTGATTTTAGATCCATTGACAGCAGCTCTTTATACAATGATTTGTCATTAATAAACTGGTCAGATTGCTGGTTTTTAAATTCAGTCGATGACAAGCTTAACTTTTTTTTATTGAGAAAATTAATACTCTTTTTGACACTCATGTTCCCTTACGTAGGCGCCGAGTAATAAATAAAGGTTGCCCTTGGTTTACGCAGACGGTTAAAGTGGCATTAAAATATCGGTCAAAGACATATCGTAAATGGAAGCGTAACCCAACTGTGCTCAATTGGGATGAGCACAGAAGAGCCAGGAACGAAGCTTCATCTGCTGTTAGACTTTCCAAGTCAAACTTTTTCAAGTCCAGACTGAACCCTGCTCTACCTTCAAAACAGCTATGGAGAAACTTAAAAGGTATTGGAGTTTGCAACAAAGACAGCGAAGCCTGTAATATAGATCCTAACCATTTGAACGATTATTTTGTTGCTACCTCTACATCGAATGGTTCGCATGCCATCGTTGATGATGGTAGTGATAGTTATGATTTGGAATCTCCAAACGAATTTCAATTTAAGGCAGTAGGTGAATTGGATGTAGCTCGATGCACTAGCAAAATAAAATCAAATGCTGCAGGGGAGGATGGAATTTCAATAAGATTTGTTAAGCTTATTTTACCATACGTCCTTAGCCCGCTTGCCCACATAATAAACCATTGCTTTACTACATCGTATTATCCCCAGGCTTGGAAGGTGGCGACTATTATTCCTGTTGCAAAAAAACCAAACCCTTGCGGCCCATGTGATTTCCGCCCAATAAGTCTTCTGTCCTCGATATCCAAAGTGTGTGAGGCGCTCATGGCCGAGCAGATATCCCGCCACTTGAACCTTTACAATCTCATGTCGCACTTACAGTCTGGTTTTCGTCCTGGGCACAGCTGCTCTACTGCTGTGGTCAAAGTACTTGATGACATAAGAGTACCCTATGATTCGGGCGATTTGACACTGCTGTGCTTACTAGATTTCTCTAAAGCTTTCGACACCGTCAGCCACTCTATCCTCTGCAGAAAACTTTCCCAACATTTTAGGTTCTCTAAATCCGCAGTCCACCTCTTAAAAAGCTATTTGATAGGTAGGTCTCAGAGAGTTAGGTTGGGAAATAATTTATCTCTTTTAAAGGGCACATCTAGTGGAGTACCTCAAGGCTCAGTACTTGGTCCGTTGTTATTCACCATGTTCATAAATGACATATTTAGGAAGTGTCACCACGTCACAATGCATGCATACGCTGATGACCTCAAACTACTTGTCGAGGCCAATAGGTCTAGTTAAAGATTTATGCGCTAGAGTCAATGAGGACTTAGCCGTGATATCAAATTGGGCGCTGTTGATAACATGCTCATGCTGAACCCCTCGAAATCTTATGTATTGCCAATTTCAAAAAAAAACGTTCAGCAATGAAGACCTGTCTCCAATTTTGCTTAACAACGTGAAGCTTAAACTAGTTTGTAAGGTCACCAATCTTGGATTTAAAATAAACTCTTCTCTATCCTGTGGTGATCAAATCAATTCTTGCATAAAAAAAATTTACTATGTCCTTCGAAATCTGGGGATGACATCAAGCTTTGTGCCTCAAGAAACTAGGAAAAAACTAGTTTTGCAGCTGTTGATGCCAGTAATAACTTACTCGGAAGTCGTATACTGTAAACTCGATTCTCGGTCGTTGCACAAGCTTTTAGTTGCCTTCAATAATGCAGCCCGGTATGTATATGGCTTAAGAAGGTTTGATCATATATCTGCCCACAGTAAAAAATTGCTTGGTCGTGACCTACAAAGCTACCTTGAAGCTAGACACACTATATTTCTACACCGAATCATTTACACACAAAAACCATCGTACCTTTTTGAAAAAATAGAGTTCTGTAGGTCAAGCAGAAACATGAACCTTATGATCCCTAGATATAACTTCGTTAACTCCAGTAGATTGTTTTTCGTCAGTGGTATAAGATCGTGGAATTCTTTGCCATTCAATATTAAAAGTGTTTCCAATCATAAGAAATTTAAGCATTTAATCTTTGAATAATACTTCTCTTAACTTTTTCTTGTTTCTTCCTTTCTCGCCTGTACTTTATCTACCTTTAATTATACTTCTATATAATATTTCTAAGTCTACATTATTATTTTTGTTTTTGTTTTGTTCTTACTATTTTTAATTAATTGCTTCAAAATCAATTTTTAGGTTTTAATTTAATTTGATGTTATTTTATTATGTATCTTTATGTTGTTATCTCTTATGTTCATAGCGGCATGCAAAAGATTTTATCTTATATGTCAACAACTTTTGTTAAATAAATATCGTAAAATATCGTAAAAAAAAATATCGTAAAATAACTCATAAAAACAAAATTTGTGTAAACATTAAAAATTTGTAAAAAAGTAACAATTTTTATTCATGATTGTTTTTATTGTATGTATTTTACCAAATTATCTTAGAGATGAAATAAATTTAAAACATGTTCTGAAGTAAAATAGGTATCAGTGTTAAAGTTTTCTTGTACACTGGACCTAAAAATACTAAACCTAAACCATGCGCGAAGATAAAAATCACACTATTCCTAAAGGTTGCAATACCCGAAATACACTTATTGCCAAATTTTGAGCTCAATCGATTTTAAGGGTGGTTCAATTTTAAGGGCCGATGTTGATTTTGAATAAAACACAAATTATTTAGGAAATTATTGTCATTTCTAAATAACCCCAAAGAAAGAAGTCCAACGGTGTGAAACCACATGATCTTGGTGGCCAATTGACATCGCCACCACGTGAGATAACACGGCCATTGAATTTGTCGGGCAAAAGAGCCATTGTTTTGTTAGCTGTGTGGCAAGTGGCACCGTCCTGTTGAAACCACATATCGTCTACATCCATATCTTCCAATTCGGGTCATAAAAAGTTCGTTATCATCTCATGATAGCGAACACTATTCACAGTAACTGCCTGACCGACCTCATTTTGGAAAAAATACGGCCCGATGATGCCGCCAGCCCATAAACCGCACCAAGCAGTCACTCTTTGTGGGTGCATTGGTTCTTCGACAATCACTCTTGGATTATCATTCGCCCAAATTCGGCGAAAATGTGCCTCATCACTGAAGATGATTTTCTTCGAAAATTGATCATCCACTGTTGCCATTTCTCGCCACCATTCTGACCATTGACGACGCTTGAAATGGTCAAGAGGCTTTAGTTCTTGAGTCAGTTGCACCTTGTAAGTGTGTAAATGCAAGTCTTGATGCATAATGCACATCAACGATGAGCGTGAGAGGTTCAATTGTTGGGCACGACGACGAGTTGAGGTGGACGGCTCTTCAGCCACACTATCGCGAACAGCAGCAATATTTTCTGCAGTACGAGCTATACAAGCATGCACTGGTGTTTTCACATCTCCTACAGACCCGGTTTGCTCAAATTTTTGCACGATTTTTCCGATTGTACGCACATTTGGGCGATTGAATTGACCGAAAAAAATCACGAAATGCACGATATGCATTTTGATTTGAAATAATAATTTTCATAATAAGCCTGAATAACTTTTTCGCGTTGCTCTATTGTGTATCTTTCCATGGTTCAAATTGAATTACTCTGAAATTGAGAAATGTCAAATGAAATGCAGAAAAAGCGACGTTTAGGTGTGGTTCACATTCACGTCGGCGCTTAAAATTGAACCACCCTTTACGAGAGAAAATATTGACTTATACTCAGTCGATCAATCAGCTAACCATATCTGATCGGCCATATTTTCGTTGACACTAAAATTAAAGACGATTGAAGTGACTCCATGCTTTTTATTTGCTCCTCAGTCCTTGCATTTTTAGCCTTAAAAATTAATATGTTTTAAATATTAAAAGCAAAGCACAATTTTTTTTTATACGGAAGCATATAGAAATCTACTTTTTCCAGAAAAAATACAGCAAAACACTGATACTAACAATTTTGTAAAGGTAAAGCACAACCCTTTTGCTTCACTCAAAAATTCTCTTGCCGGTTGTCAAAATTTCTTCTACATGCATTTTTGACAATCATACTCATTTCACTGGTGTCATAAATTCTTTTTCCGATTGTCAAAAATGCATCATCCGAGTGAAAAGTTTCCGAAAACTTTTTAATGTTTCTTCCGAAGCTTTATTAAATTAATATAATAATTATAATAATCTTGTTTCTTATTTTTAAGATGTTTAACTTACTGCAGCGATATCTGTGCAAAATAAAAACTTTTAATCATTTGAAAAAATTTTAAATTAACCTTAGTTAATATACTTAAAAATTTGTAATTAATTATTGAAGTATATTCACACTAGTACTTTGTTATATTTCATTAAATATGCTCGTGTTTTCTTAGAATAAAACCATGTCAAAACTATTAAAGATTTACTTTGACTGGTTCAACTTTAAATACCAAAACAGTCGTGGCTTTTAAGTGCAATAAAATAAATTTTTAATTATTTATGTATAAGATTTGAAGAAATTACTTAAACTTTTGCAAAAATAGTAAATTTGTTCGTTTTTAACCACCTTGTTTTTAGAAGTTAGTTTTTCAAAATTCACTATTTTTTTATAAATTCTTATTTAAGTTCTCTTTGATTAAATAACGTAAAAAATTTATAAACACATTTACTGGTTTGCAGATATTTTGCTTTTAAAATATGAATTTACGAAGAATATGTAAGCTATCGGGCCCTGTATCTCCAAAGACACACTTTTTGAAAATCTAGGTTAGGGTAAGGTTAGTGTTGCTGTCTCAAACGAGGCGCACTTAGGCCAATGAGGCCCATTGTGATACCAAGGGTTAATTCTTCCTATCTCTATACACTTAAAAATTTGTATAGAATTTTTACACCGATCGGTGTTCCAGGGAGTCTTACACCGTTCGGTGTTAAAAAAACACCGTGTCAAAGTGCCAGAATTTTATATCCGAAAGAGCATATTTTTTTCACACCGATCGGTGTAAAAAAGTAAACATCAGATAGGATGTTTGTTTTGTACCCTGTTAGGTGTTTATTGATAATACGCAAAATTATAATTTAATTTAACACCGAACGGTGTAATTTTTAACTATTCGAAAGGATGTTTTTTTTACAATTTTTATTAAATTGTCATTAAATTTATTAATTGTCAAACGAAATAAGCCGCAAAAAACTTTGGGGCTTATTTCATTGAGCTTTATTTCATTATGGAATAAGAACCAAACATAAAAATTAAATAATTCCCAAAAATAATGAAATTGTCCCCAAAAAATTGGGAGTTATTTCATATGAAGAACACCCAAAAATGTATGGAAATTTTTTGGGGCTTATTTAATTTTTTTTGGGCTCTATTTCATGGTGTCAAAAATAAAGTTTAAATGTTTAATCAAGATTTATAAAATTAAAATGAACAAATAAAATTGGAAAAATTCAATTTTTAATTTGTTTATCAATGAGAATGTGATTTCAATATTGCTCTTCTTCTTTGCCTTTCTAATTTCACACCGCTGGGCAAGTGCAGAGGAAATGTACTGTATATTCTTCCTCCTTATCTCTACAGCTTCTGCAAAAGTCGTTATGCGGGGTATGTTTAATCTTTGAGCGTGTCTGCCAATAAGGCAGTGCCCTGTAAGGATCCCTACCATGATGCTAATGTGGTCTCTACTGAGAGAAATTAGTTCTTTTGAACGCTTAAGATTGAGTTTCTGGGGGGAGTAGAGGGAATCTGGGGGCGAACCTTTACAATGTAACATGTCTGACTGTCTCAACCTGGCGAGGCCAGCATAATCTTTGTGAAATCGCCTAAAGTGGACTCAAACCTCCACGTAGTGTTTCCTGGGCAACGTCAAAACTGACAACCGTTAGTTTGGCGGCTAATCTGAGCGGCAGGCCCTCTAGGCTTAAAATAGGTTGTGCGTCGGGTTTCAAAACCCACCCGTTAGAACCCATTTCAATAAAAGCACAAAAGAATAGACGAAAACTGATCCCCAACTCTGACTACGACTACCGCAAACGAAAAGCTGATAACGATTTACGGATATGCACCTGGAACGTCTGAAGCCTTAATTGGGAAGGTGCCTCTATCCAACTGACTGATATATTTTAAAGATACAAAGCTGATATCACTGCTATCCAAGAAATGCGACGGAAGGGACAGGGTTGCATTCGGCATGCACCCTGTGATATCTACTACAGCGGCCATGCGGAGAAGCACGAGTTTGGATGCGGATTTGTAATTGGCAAGAGACTACGGCCCCACGTCCTGCGATTCACACCTGTGAACGAACGATTTGCCATAATCCGCATCAAGTTCAAATTCTTTAATATAAACCTAATATGTGCTTCAACGCTAAGGTGGGCAAGGAAAATATTTTTGGTCCAACAGTCGGAAAATTAAGCCTCCACTAGATTCAAGCATCTCAATATTCATAAAGCCACCTGGATGTCCCCTGATCAAAAAACCAAGAATCAAATTGATCACGTTTTGATCGACGGAAGGCACTCTTCCAGTGTATTGGATGTACGCACGATCCGTGGTGCAAACATTGACTCGGATCACTATCTTGCCGCAGCCAAGATCCGTTCACGTCTGTACGCAGGTAAGAATACACGCAACCCTTCACAGAGAAAGCTAGACGTCGACAAGCTGCAATCGAAACAGACAGCCGATGCTTTCGCCACTCGACTCTCACTCCTGCTTCAAAGCACTCCTCCAATCGATGATATATGCGCGCGCAGTGGACACACATTTCCAACTCCATGCGTGCGGCTGCTGAATAGGTGATTGGCTACCACCGCCCTCCCGAAACCAGTGGCACGACCAGGAGTGTCTCGACGCCACTGCAGAGAAAGACGCCGCCTACAAAGCTACCCTGCGGTCGGTTGTAACGCGCGCTGCTAAGGAGCGATACAAAGAAAAGAGGAGGGAAGAGAGAAATATTTTCAGGCGGAAAAAAAGAGGCAGAAAAGTGCGAGCAGGTGAAGATTGAGATGTATGGTGACAGGAATGAGCTCCGAAAATTTTTGGAAAAAATAAGACGCCTTGCCGATGGTTTTAAAACCGGGGCCTCTTCCTGCAAGGACTATGATGAAGTTCTGACAGCTATAGCTTGGCTTAAAAATAACAAAGCCACAGGAGCTGATGGCTTACCTGCCGAGCTGTTTAAAAACGGAGGCGAAGCTCTATTTAAATGCATTCACGAGCTTCTGTGCAGAATATGGTCGAAAGAATGCATTCCGAACGATTGGAATCTCAGTGTGCTCTGCCCAATCCACAAGAAAGGCGATCCCACTATCTGTGCCAATTACCGTGGGATAAGCCTTCTTAATATCGCATATAAGGTCCTGTCGAGCGTTTTATGTGAAAGATTTAAGCCCATTGTAAACGAACTGATCGGACCTTATCAGTGTGGCTTCAGACCTGGAAAGTCCACCATCGACCAGATTTTCACGCTACGACAAATCTTGGAGAAGACTCAAGAAAAACAAGTCGACACCCACCATCTTTTTGTCGACTACAAAGCCGCCTTCGACAATCCAATAAGGAAGCACCTGTACTCCACCATGTCTGAATTTGGTATTCCTGCAAAACTAATACGACTTTGCAAGATGACACTGAGCAACCTCTGAGGACCTCTCCCCACCACTTGTTACCAAACGAGGTTTCAGAGAAGTTGATTCCTTATCGTGCGACTTTTTCAGCCTAATGATGGAAAAGGTCATCCGAGCTGCTGATCTGAGACGTACTGGTACAATATTCTACAAGAGTGTTATGCTGCTTGCGTATGCTGATGACATCGATATCATTGGCCATAATACGCGCGAAGTCAGTGCAGAATTTTCCAGATTAGAAAGAGAGTCAAGTCGAATGGGTCTGTCAGTGAATGCAGATAAGACGAAATACTTAGTGTCAACAAACAAACAGTCCCAGCGTCTTGGAACCCACGTTACCGTTGACAATACCTCCTTCGAGGTTGTGAAGAACTTCGTTTATCTGGGATCCAGCATTAATTCAACCAACGACATCAGCATTGAGATCAAACGAAGAATAACTTGCCAACAGGTGTTACTTTGGGCTCAGTAAGCAATTGAGAAGCAGAGCCATCTCTCGACGAACGAAAATCACGCTCTATAAATCGCTCATCATGCCCGTCCTACTTTACGCATCACAAACCTGGACTCTGAGCAGTTTAGATGAAAAGACTTTAGGAGCATTCGAGAGAAAGATTCTTCGTAAGATCTACGGACCAATCTGCGTCAATGGCGAGTACCGAATACGGTGGAATGATGAACTGTATGAGCTGTACGCTGACATCGACATAGTCAAGCGCATTAAAATCGAGCGGCTTCGCTGGCTTGGTCATGTTCAGCGCATGAAAGACGATGCTCCAGTGAAGAAAACATTCGATTCGGTACCCAGCGGCGGTCAACGCAGAAGAGGACGACCGCATCTTCGTTGGAAAGACCAAGTAGAGGACAACCTGATGAAGCTTGGAATTTCTAACTGGCGCCAGCAAGCGAGAGACAGAAATGGCTGGCGCAAATTCTTAGATGAGGCCAAGACTGACATACGGTTGTAGCTCCAATTAAGTAAGTAAGATTGAGTTTAGGCCTTGAGTTAGGATTGAGTGTTTTCTACTGACCATCTGTTGTGGTTTTTGATGCAGGATAACTCATGCTTAAGGAGTTTACATGTGGTGAGAGGAATACCAAGGCTTGCCTTGTCTAAAGATAGTTGTTTGGTAGTACCCGTACGAGCGAGTTCATCTGCTTTGCAGTTGCCTAGAAAATTCTTATGTCCAGGAATCCAGCATAGAAGGATTTTAAGCTGCTCTGCCATCTCGTTTAGAGATCTGCGGCAGTTGAGAACTGCTTCAGATGTTATTTCAACAGTTCCTAGGGCTTTTAAAGCGGCTTGACTGTGAGAAAGTATGCAAATATCCATGGAAGATATTTCATTTACCTGAAGCCAAAGTAACGTTTCATGTATATCAGCGATTTCAGCTTGAAATACACTGCAATGTTCAGGGAGCCTGAAGGCTAAATTAATGGTTAATGCTTCTGAGTAGACTCTTCCACCATCCAGTTTTTATCCATCAGTAAAGATCTCAACGACATTGTGAGGTGAACGGTTACCTAGTTCCCACTCTTCTCGAGAAGGAATGGATACATCGAACTTCCTTTCAAAGATAGTTTTTGTGTGATGTAGTCAAAGGACCTAGGTATAGGAGGGAGACATTTTCTAATGCAAGAATGTCCTAGTGTATCTTCTTTCCACTGAGAGGTGACTTCTAGGCGGATGGCTGTATTTGCGGTCATCTGCTTAGCTAGGATGTCAAGTGGTGTAAGATGGAGCATTGTGTCTAATGCGTCTGTCGGAGTGGTTCTTAGGGCTCCACTGATGCACAGTTCCGCTGATCTTTTAACTTTACAGAGAAGGTTTACGTAAGTCTGTTTTTCGAGTGCTTGCCACCAGACAATAGCACCATATAGAAAGATTGGCATTACAACTGCTGTATATAGCCAGTGTACTCACTAATTAGAGGTAAATTGTGTTTTCTGCTGAAAACCACTAGCTCAGTTTTGTTTGGGTTAACGCTAAGCCCACAGCTGATAGCCGAGTTGACTAGATTATTTAGGCAATTTTGCATAATATCTTGAAGAGTAGATATGTATTTTTCAATGGTAACAATAGCAACGTCATCGGCATAAGCTATCACCCTGCACCCCTGTAGTTCCAGTCTTAGAGAGGTTAATCTTGGTACAGATCTTAACGTGGATGCCGCACTAAATTTTGTACGTATAGCATTTGATTTATCAGTGCTATCAGCACGGCATTCACCCCAAGCTGCGTTAGTGCATTAGTGATAGTTTTTGCTTTGACGTTATTAAAGGCTCCATCTATATCAATAAAAGCTATCATCGTATATTCCTTCTGATGGAGGGATTTTTCAATAATAGAAACTATGGAGTGGACAGCTGTTTCCACGGATAAGCCTTTGGTGTAAGCATGTTGCACTATTGACTGTGGCTTTTTTTCTATTTTAAATCTCGAGTGAATGGCGATTAATCTCTCGAGGATTTTTTGAAGAAAAGATGAGAGACATTGGTCGAAGGTCTTTTAGGTTTACGTGTGAGCTTTTGATTGCCTTAGGTATAAAAATAACCTTCACATTACGCCAACGTTTGGGAATGTGATTTAGGTCAAGGCAGCTTTGGTAGATCAACAAAAGCCGCTCTTTAATGATGCTGTACGACTTCTGAATTTCAATAGGAGATATACCATCAGGTCCTGGTGACTTAAATGGTTTGAAGATATTGATTGCCCATTCGAGCTTTGTTTGTGTGAGTATTTTTAGGGATCTGTTAACAGATGTTATCTGATCTTTAGTAGAAAGTGAGTCTCTACTAAAATATTCACGGTCTCCGCATTATTGGCGGTCCAAGTACTTTCTTTCTTTTTCATGAAGCTGGGATTAGGGGGAACCGTAGCTAGAATTTTTTCTAAGCCTTGACGCCTCTAAGGTTTGTGTTATTTGTTCACAAAAGATCCTCCAGGCTTGTCTTTGTGCTTTTCTCAATTCATTCTTGTATACATTTAGAGCCAGTTTATAGTTCGTCCACGAAACTGAGGATCTAGTGGCCTTTGCCTTATTGAAGAGTTTTAATGGTGTTATTACGGAGCTCCTCCATTTCCTTGTTCCACCAGGTGGCTTTTGCTTCTCCCTTGGTGTTTTTATCGGACAAGCGGTATCGAGAGCTTTGTCAATCGAATTTGTTAGACTATCAACTAGGTAGTCCAGCGATTGTTTACAAGAGGCACGACTGAATGGTCCAGTTGAGAGATCTATTTTTAACGTGTCTAAGTAAAGATACCAGTCTGTGATCCCAGTGAAAATTTTAATTTTGTGATATTTTTTTAGTATCACTAATTTTCAATAAACTGATAAAATGTTGAGAGTGTGTTATGCCTTGTTTTCGAAAAGATGCGTTTTTAAAAATGTATTAAAAACGAATTTAATACAAAAAGTAAACACTAAAGTTTTCTTACAATTTTATCTCTGATTCAGAGCAGAAGCATATTAAAAGGATCAGAACTGTGAAATTTTTAGTTCAATATCTCTTAAACCGAGTGCGCTCAAGGCAAAAAATCATTTTTACTGTATCTTTTTATAGAATCTCTTAAATTTATTTTTTAAGGTATTATATTTCCGTAAAAAATAACTAGATATACCGATTCCAACATAAAATTTATCGCTTAATCAAATGCCATTATCAGTGCTTGCAATAAATTAGTTATTTTACAACGTACAATCTGTATGATAATTTGTATGAAACAGATACAACAAAAAAGGTTTTCTGCTTTGAGCGCACTCGGTTTAAGAGATATCGAACTCAAAATTTTTTATTCTTGATCCTCTTAATATGCTTCTTAATTTTAACCCCCTAGTGCATAAATCAAAAATAAAATTGTTAGAAATACTCATATAATATAGAATCGTTTTTAAATTCGTTTTTAATACATTTTAAAAAAGCACTTTTTCGAAAACAAGGCAGAACCCACTTTCAAAATTTAATCAGTGTGATTAACAATCAATTTTTCTTCTTTTCTTATTTGCTTTCATTGAAATGGGTTTTTACGGGTGGGCTTCAAACCCGACGCACAACCTATTTTAAGCCTGGGGGCCTGCCGCTCAGATTAGCCGTCAAACTAACGGTTGTCAGTTTTACGTTGACCAGGAAACACCACGTGGAGGTTTGAGTCGACTTGAGGCGATTTCACAAAGATTATGCTGGCCTTGCCAGGTTGAGACACTCAGACATGTTACATTGTAAAGGTTCGCACCCAGTTCCCCAGTTGAGATCAAACGAAGAATAACTCTTGCCAACAGGTGTTACTTCAGGCTCAGTAGGCAATTGAGAAGCAGAGCCCTCTCCCGGCGAACGAAAATCACGCTCTATAAATCGCTCATCATGCCCGTCCTACTTTATGCATCACAAATCTGGACGCTAAGCAGTTCAGATGAAAAGACTTTAGGAGCATTCGAAAGAAAAATTCTTCGTAAGATCTACGGACCAATCTGCGTCAATGGCGAGCACCGAATACGGTGGAATGATGAACTGTACAAGCTGTACGCTGACATCGACATAGTCAAGCGCATTAAAATCGAGCGGCTTCGCTGGCTTGGTCATGTTCAGCGCATGAAAGACGATGCTCCAGTGAAGAAAACAAACAGAAAATTCTAAGATGAGGTCAAGACCGACATCGGTTGAAGCGCCAACTAAGTAAGTAAGTATGTTAACAATCAAAATGAGTGACTCTAAAAAAAATATCAAAAAATTTAGATTTTTAATGTGGGTTTTCGGAGATGCAGGGTTCGATAGTTTACACATTTGTCGTCTATTCATATTTTAAAAGCATGATATCTGAAAACCAGTAATTGTTTTTATGCATTTTTTTACGTATTATAATCAAAGAGTATTTAAATCAAAATTAAGAAAAAATATTTAAATTTGAAAAACTATATCTTCAAAAAACAGGGTGGTTAAAATCGAAAAATTTAATTTTTTGGCAAAAGTTTAAATAATTTGTTCATACCTTACACATAATTAAATAAAGTTTACTTTTATTGTACTTAAAAGTACAGTTAATTTTCTGTAAAATTGTTTTTAAATAAAGTCAAAACCTATTTTAGAAGTAAAGATATATAGGAAACTGTATACACCTAAAACATGTTTTTTTGGGGCGACTCCAAAGCCTTTCGAGTGGCACCACGGGCTAACGGTAAAAAAACTAACAAAAGTTTTTTGTTGTCTCCAATAATGGAGCATTCACATATACTCTTGCCAACTTTTTTCTAGATGGTTAGGAGACTTTTTTTTTTTTGGATAATTAAATTTTAATAAAACGTATAAAAAATATATTATTGAAAATTGTTCATTACTATTTCTCATTTTTGGAAATTGAGTAAAAAAATAAACTATTAACAGTCTTGGGAGCAGTACGATTTATTTTTACAACAATAATATCGTAGCTGAATCTCGTAACAGTCAGAATTTTCAATATATTCGCTATGCTTGTTCGTTGACTCGCACAAATTTCAGCTGAATCGCGAAGCAGGTAAAATGATCACTATATTTGTTCGTTTATTCGCCCAACTCTCAACGATCAAAGCAAGCGTATATTATAGAGCAGAGAGTGAGAGCATAGTTCGCACTCAATATTGAAAAAAGCGAGCGAGTCAATGCGAAGCAAACATTTTTTGAGGAGAGAATGTGTGTAAAAAAAAAATTTAGTGAGGAAGAAGAGTCCGTTATGAAGCGAAGAGCTTGTTGCAGATCTCTGCTATATACACTGCTCGTCATCAGGTTAGCACACCTTCCATCAGCTTAATACGATTGCTCTTGTTTTTGTTGTTGTTAATATGAATACTTTTTATTATCCTATTCTTCTGATCTTTGTAAGCACTCTTGTTTGAAAAGAGAACATGCGAAAAAAATATCCCGTTATTTGGTTATTGCTGTTTTCTTTATTTTCAATGAAAAAACGCTTTATTTTTGCGTCATCAGATTAGCACATGCATATTCTTTTCAGTTTTTCTTCAATATTTGAAAGCGTATGACTACGAAATTTTTTTGCTGCTTAAGTGCTCTATTAATATCAATATGGGTAAAGGAAAATCCCTTTCTGTAGAAGAAAAATCGAAAATTGAAGCTTATGAGGAGTTAAAGTTATCCACAAGTGAAATTTCGAAAAAAATCGGTAGAAGTCGTAAAGTCATAACCTCATTCCTGAGCAATAAGTCGGGATATGGTAAAAATTATCAAGGAGGTACTAATAAAGTGATTTCGAACGCTGATAAGAGAGCATTTTTGAGAGAAGCATCGAATTCTCATGACTCAGCCGCAAAGATCAGGGCAAGTGTTGGCGTTAAAGCTAGCTTATCAACAATTCAAAGAGTGATAAAGAATGCTCCACATTTAAAAAGACAGAAGTTGAAGAAAAAACCCCCACTCAATGGAGCTCGCAAGCAAACTCGCCTGAATTTCGCACGTGAGCACATGGCATGGACTTCAGATTGGCACTACGTTGTCTTTTCCGATGAAAAGAAATTTAATTTGGAAGGTCCAGACGGCTACAATTATTACTTCCATGATCTTCACAAGGAGGAACATCAGTTGGATCGCATTCATAGTCGGGTGGGGGGTGTAATGGTGTGGGGAGCCATCTCTTACTTTGGTACGTGCGAGTTACAGTTTTTGACACCAAATATGAATGCCAACACATACAAAAACGTACTCGAAACTGCTTTTCCTCATTTTCAAAATTTGTTTGGTAATTTACCATGGCATTTTCAACATGACAATGCCCCTATCCATACTACCCGGGTGGAAAAGTTATGGATTGAGGGCCAAAATGTAAGCTTAATGCAGTGGCCGCCTTATTCACCTGACATAAATATTATAGAAAATGCATGGGGATGGCTCGCTCGTAAAGTTTACGAATCAGGAAAACAATATTTCAATAAATCGGAATTAATTGACGGCATCAAGCAAGCCTGGTCAGGGATTTCTCTGAATTATATAGAAAAATTATATGAGTCGCTTCCAAATCGAATGTAAGAGGTCATTCTCAACAATGAAGGATCAACCCGTTATAAAAAATATTTAAATTAATTAATATACATATAAGTTTAGAAATAAGTTAATGTCTTAAAAGTTAAAAAAAGAGAAAACAACTCGTGCCTGCTAACCTGGTGACCAAAATTGAATTGGTATTATTTTTGTTACTTTTCGAAAAAAATCATAAAAATATATTTTGCAATAATAAATCAATACTTTTTTTTACTGAGAATTGAATAAGATATAAGCAAAAAATATATTTTAATTCTAGTGATTTTAATTTAGTTGGAATTAACCCAAATTCACTTACGTTAGGAGAGGTGCTAACCTGATGATGCGCACTGTATGTAGGTCCTCCTTTGTACTTATTTTCAAAGTCCCTGCGTGTGCTTCTTTTTGCTCTAAAAAAGGTTTGTCACATTATGCATGCAATGCACACACAACAAACTATTGTCTTGAAAGGGTTAAATTTTATTAAAATATTAAAGAGTTTGAATGCAATCATGTAATATTATATTTATTTTATTTTAGAACATGGGCATTGAAATTGTTCGTCGCGCTTTGCGCATGCCTTGTATGACTATAGCTAAAAATGCTGGCATTGATGGAGCAATGGTTGTTGCCAAAATTGAAACGAAGGAAGGTGATTATGGTTACGATGCCTTGAAAGGCGAATACGGAAACTTAATTGAAAAGGGAATAATTGATCCAACAAAGGTAAATTAATTTAATATATTAAATTCAAACATTTAATAACACGTACAACACAATTGATCAATAGAAGCTAGGTCAAAGTCCTTCCAAGGGCTGAAATGGCCAGTTTATTTTATTTTTATTTTACTTGAGCCGTGTTCTATTCAATGTATATTTGGTGCATTAACCAATTATACTGTGATCTGGAGTAAATAATAACACAACTTGAATTTGCAATCTTTGATAATTGTACTCAAAAACTTAATTGATTTTGCGAACTATTTATAGCTAAAATTGAATATTTGGAAAATACAAATATAAACAACATAAATGCAAAATGCTGACAACATACCCAGCAAACCAAAGAGTCCGAATTTGTCTGGATTCCGATTAGCTTGTAACTATTTCGAACAATCTTAACGAATTCGTAACTATTTCGAAACAGTAATTTCGGAACATTTTCGAATAATTCGAAAGAGTTCTGAAATCACATTTTCAAATTTATATTGGGAGGTGTTTTAAATATTTCGAGTTGAAAAAAATGGTAGGCCATGATCCTAGCGACATTTTAAATAATTTGCCATTTGTAAAATAATTCAGTTTTAAGCAACTTTTCTTTAAAACAAATGATACTAGAGATGGTTCTAATTTAAATTTTTACAGATGCAAATACAAACGACACGTCAAATTCACATTTATATATGTTCCATAATAGTAGTTGCAAAGGATCTGTAATTTTTGGCAGTCATTTGTACGAAACATATGTAGGCTTATTACGGTTCACAGCAATAAACTGCTTCTTACTAGTTCTTACCGCTTTCCCCTTTCTTTGGCCGGGAACACGGACCCTTTTTATAGTAGCAACAAACAATTCGTTTTTTAATTTGGCTATAATTCTTACATTATTATACGGATATCAATATTATTGACACAATAAAGAATTTTTTATATCCTTTCTAATGATATATGATAATATCGGTCCAACTTGCTCTAAAAGCTAAAAATTTTTTAAAAATTTTGTTTTATTTTAATTTGCTTGAAAAAAATAAAATCTGCAATATCAGAAAATCTTAAAAATTGGATATGTAGTTTGGATTTTGTGTCGAAAAACAAAAAAAAAATGACCCCAAAAGGGTCATAAAAAAATTTCAGTTACGATTATTTAACATTTTGGTCATAAATAGTCTTTGTATGATGTATGGTTTGGGAGTTATGTCGAAAAAATTATATAACTATAAAAAACTTCAAATATTTTTTGCTAGTTAACTAGGTAACTAGTTAATAAGCTTAATTCCGATAAAAAAATTTTCGTCGAAAACAAGGCTAGATATCGATAAAATAAGCTTAATTTATTACCAAAATAAAGTTTTAAGCTTTGTGCGATGCTAATAATATAGTTTAACTTTTTCTAGCTCCAAAAATTCAAACGAATTTTTAAACGATGTAATGGCGAGCATTTTAGTACATTTAATATTCAAAAAGTTAAAAAGATGTCATTAATGGAATATATTGACATTGCGAAAATTTGCTTTCCAAAATAAAAATATTCGGCAATTATTCCGCTACTTTGGTCCGAAGAATAAAAAATCAGCCAACTATGCCGAATACCAAAGCCGAATATTCGGTCGGACACTAGATATTTTACAAAATATGCTATTAGTCTTAAAAAATACAATTTTATAACTCCAATAGCATAACTATAATTTAAGAATTATGGCAAATTTAAAATACATCTTGTTTTTAGCTTAACAGCCCTATTCTGGTTGTTAGCTTAACAAGAAATAGTTAAGGAGCTCTTGTTAAGCTGATTGTTTTGTTATGTAAATGTTGGTATTCTTAAAAATCATTAACAACATAAACGCTTAAAAAGCTTTTTAAGTTCACCATGCATGGTGAAAATTGATATGCCTATTGAAAGAAGAGATGCGCTATATAAACATATGCTTCGAGTGCTGCTTGTGACTTTGCTAGCGCTTGAAAAATTTGCCACGGCTACTGAAAGATTTCATTATCAACACTTAAAATAAGTAAAAAATTCTTCCATTTTTTCAGTTTAATGTATTTAAACTCAATATTATATTATAATTTGTATTCTTTTATTATTTTCACAACAATTTTCTATCTAAGCACATACATTTCATTCGTTGTTAAGACTTTTTCTGTTATTAACAAAATTGTAAGGAAAAGAGCTTTTAAATTTGCAGCAGAATACGAAACCTTAACAAATTGTTAATATTAACTATTTTGTTAATGTGGTGAGCTTAGTTAAGCTGCCAGAATAGGGCTGTAAAACCCCTCTCCCGGCATTTCTTAACTTATAAAATAAAATAGCACTTCTTTCTATCATAAAGATTCCAAAATAATAAAAAGGTAGCATCGCAGAAATTTTCGTACTCTAAAAATAAAAACGTAATCTAATTAGTACGTTTTGATGCAACTGTGAACTGGTCACCGTAAAAAAAAAAGTAAACAAACAATTTCGAATTCAATTGCTAAATTCAATATAATTCTGTTCACAAGGAGACGTATTATCAATTTTCTGTTAAATTTTCCTAATTAACAAAGACAAACGCATTTTTAAATAAAATTTTCAACACAACACCAAATTAACTGTCTTCAAAATTTGACAGATAACAAAACAATAAAGCACCACTGCTGTGTTGGATAGTAAGTGCATTGAAGACACAGCATTGTTGACAGGCAACAGTGGAATGTATTCAGTTGCTTTGTTGTCTACCGTAATAGAAATTTACACATTGAAGACAGCAATTATTGCTGTGTTGTGAACCGTAATAGGGCTCATAATCTGGGGCATCTTATCTTAAGCGGATTGATTAACTAAACTTTGATTCGAAATTGTTATTTAATTTTGTATTACATACGGTACAAATTCATGAAGAGATGTGCGAATTTGATGCTTCATTTCGTTACGAATTCTATAATTACGAAAACTATAATTAAATTGTTTACAAATTTGTTACGAATTCGATACGTAAATTCTTTAAGAATTTGTTGCGAATTCGTTACGAATACGATACTCTAATTCTTTATGAATTTGTTACGAATTCGTTACTAAAATTTCTTCCGAATTCGTGTCGATCCCTCCATACGATTTTCGTTACGAAATCGGAACGAGTTCGGATGCCGAACTCGGAATGATTTCGAAAAATTCGTAACGAATTCGTTACGAATGCGGAAGCTTTGGTTTGCTGGGTAAGTTCAATGGATTGCTAAGCCTTGAATGCTAGTAAGCTCATTGTCGCAATATTATGCAGTGTATGCAGTGTTGCCATGAAAAAAAATTTTACAGCGTACCTTTTGCACTCTGCTCATCGGATTTCTCATCGGATTTGTGAAACTCTGCAAACAAGAACTAAGAAATTTTCAGTCGCGTTTTACAACATAAAAAACAAATAAAATATTGCATTTTATTAGACGTATGACGAATATTTAAGGCTTATAAATAATATAAATAAATAAATAAATAACTTTTTTTCAAAAGTCATTTCAATCATCATTATAAATATATAAAATATTTTATAATAAATTACATTTTGAAAATATTTTTGAACACACAAACAAAGAGTAAAAATCAAATTAAAAATACATTTGCAACACAGTTTGGTTTAATGTAGATCTCTTAAATCGGTAAAAATGAAATACATAAAGCTATAATACATAATTTTTCAATTTTAACTCTATAAATGTAAAGTTTTTGCTCCAAGTAAATTAATGAAAAAATGTTGTTGTTTTAGCCAGCAAAAACTACAAAAAAATTAGATTTTAGTAAAAAAAAATATGTTTAAAAAAATATTAATTTTTCGAAGACATTGCTTTATTAAATTTGTTTATCAATTCTTTATCAATTTCAAGACTAAAACAGTTAAAAGATTTCAAACGCACATAATCTCTTGTAAGCAGAGTTCCTTCCATTGTTTTTAACTCTAATGTATTGCGAACTTTAGTTTTATTAATATGTATTTAACTAAAAGTTCAACGTTAGCAGGGGAATTCGGTAAGCTCAACAATTCAAAAATAAATTTTCCCATTATTGGAAATGCAGGAGTACCATCGCATCTTTTTATTTTAAAGTTGCCATCAATTTTATTATAGTAATTTTTTTCTTTTTATGTATATATGTATATAAAAATATATGCGAAATCGGACGTCGGATCTACTTTTTCTGAAATCGTAACATTTTGAAGAATTTTGGTCAAATGTCGGAACGTCGGATTCAAGTATTAAAATCGTAACATATCCGATATATCGGACCATATGGCAACGCTGAGTGTATGCGTTTTTAGGCACATTAAACTGGCCTTGGATTTAGCCTAAAGTTTGTTCTGCTAACCATGCAGTTTTGAATGCATTGCTTTAGTGTTTGTTATGTTTGTATTTTCCTTTGTTTGTATTGCAAATACTTGTACAATTTAAGAAGCCAGGAGGCAACCAGTTTGAATTAACTTTATTTCGAGAATGAAAAAATATATTTTCACAAAATGACAAATAAGAAAATTATAAAAACGATTGTTAAAATAAAAACATGAAGAAAAATGGTACAGTATATAAGAAACAAGTTTATATATTTTAACACTCCTCATTTGCTCTTCATGCCGGACATATTTCTTAGATACTCAAGCTTAGTTGTAGGTAGTGGCTTTGTCAACATGTCTGCCAACATTTCGGTAGTGGGGCAATACTCGCATTTGATAAAATTTTTGTCCACGTAGTCTTTCACAAAATAGTGCTTAGTATCGATGTGTTTAGATCTGTTGTTGAGTTTTTCTCCTTTTATTAGACTGAGGCAGCTTTGGTTGTCTTCTTTTAAAATAGTTGGCGAGTTCTGTTTGCAGTGTAAATCCGCCAAAACATTTCTAATCCAAACTGTTTCCTTTGCATCCTCAGATAATGATCTGAATTCTGCTTCAGTCGTAGAGAGTGAAACACATGTTTGCTTTCTACATGCCCAGCTAATAGCGCCACCGTTAAGCAAGAAAATATAACCCGAGTTTGACTTCCGGTCTGATCTATTTTCTACCCTATTTGTATCAACATAACCAACAAGCGTATTCTTGTCAGCTTCTGGATTATTTAATTGAAGATACATCTTAGATGATCCTTTTAAATACTTAACGACTCTTTTGAGTTCGTTCCAATCTTCTTGGTTTGGTGCATTCGTTTTTTGTGCTAAAATAGCAACACTTGCTGAGATATCTGGTCGAGTGTTTACAGCTATATACAATAGCGAGCCCAGCAAACTTTGATAGTCGTCATTTTTGAGTAAAAGTTCTGATTTTGATATTCCATATGACGGATCAAGAGGATACTTCGATACCTTAGCATCTTGAAGTCCAAACTTTTGTACTGTTTTGTCAATAAATTGTTTTTGTCGCAACATGAAAGTATTATCCATATTTCGATGAACTTCGAAACCTAAATAATAGCAAATCTCACCAAGGTTCCTGACTTCAAATTTAGAATTTAAAAGCTTTTCAATTCCTCGAATATTTATCTTATCGTGTGCAGCAACGACTAAATCATCAACGTAAATCAACACGTACACTCCTTCCCCATTGATAATTTTACAATAAAGGCAAGGACCGGCCTTACTTTGTGTGAACCCAACATTCACCAAAACGTCGTTCAAAGCTTTATTCCAAACGTTTTCCGCTTGCTTTAAACCGTATAGACTTTTTCTCATCTTGCACACAAGCCTTTCATCAACTTTGATAAAACCAGGAGGCTGCTTCGTGAATATTGTCTCTTTCAGATATCCGCCCAGTAGTACCAGTCTTGAAGAAATCTCAAATGAATCATGTACACTTTTTCTTGATCCTTGACGAAACATGCTGATTTGGCCATACATATCATTGACGAAAATTTCATATAAATGTTCCAATTTCGTGCAAGACGCAATGCAGAAACGTCGGGATTTATCAAGGAATTAAAATCGAAACTTAAGATCGAAAAATAAAATTCGTGGAGGAATGTTATACCGAAACGTTGAAGAAGTGAAAACGCTGTATTGTTGCAGTTTAGCCTCTGAACGATTCGGCGAATTACAACAATCATTAATATCTTCAAGTTGTTGTAATAGAGTGGAAAAAGTTAGGCGCTGACAATCGCTGCTTTGCATTATATATTGTATGAATTTTTTTTAAGTCCAGCAGCTCATGCAGAAACTTCCTTCAAGAAATCATCACGAAAAGTTCGTCAATGATGCCGCGAACTACTGGGCGTTTAAAAAGGCATTTTTGATATCCATGTGTTCGACACACATTCCGCGTTGACCAGACAGATAGTAAGATTCGAAATGATGATTGTCGCACGACAGGTGCAAAAACCTCGTCGAAATCACAGCCATATTTTTGGCTGTAACCTTGTGCGACCAGACGAGCCTTAAAACGTTCAACATTACCTTTTACTCCTCGCTTAACTTTGTATGTCCATTTGCAACCACATATATTTGCGTCCGGGGGAGCTTCAACCAAATCCCACGTTTGATTTTCCATTAAAGATGAGAACTCCTCCTCCATTGCAGTACGCCATTCATGTTGTTGTTTCGAAGTGACGGCTTCTTTAAATGTCTTCGGCTCGATGATTTCATCTGTCTTTACCAAACAGACTTCAGCAGAAAAACGCTTAGGAATAATTCCTTTGTTAGACCTTGATGACCTTCATAAGTTTGAATCGGGAACTGGACTCACATCGACAGGATTAGCTTCAACGATGTCATCGTCATTAGAAATGCCGAATGAACCATCCGAATCAATAGTCTCTAAACTACCAGGCAACACCTTAGTATCGTTATGTTTTGGAGCTAAAACGATTTCGAATTCGTTGGTTGACTTTTCATCGGCATTACAGTTGACGTTTACAGCAGGCATATATGCAAATTTAAAATCTCTGCTTATCGATAATTTATTTGATTTTAAGTTAACAAAGCGTAATCCTTTTGACCGATCGTCGTAACCAACAAATGTCATCAACTCTGATTTGTCATCGAGTTTCCTGCGCGTTTCTTTAATGATAAGTACATACGCCTTTGAACTGAAGAGTTGAAGATGACTTATGTCTGGTTTTTCGCCTTCCCATCTTTCATGTGGAGTACAGGGTATTGCATTTGTAATTAAACGATTTTGTACATAATTTGCAGTGACGATAGCTTCACCCCAGTACACATGCGACATATCAGCCTCTGCAAGCATACAGCGGGTCATTTCTACTAGGGAACGATTTTTCCTCTCAGCTACTCCGTTTTGTTGTGGGCAGTATGGTATGGTAAACTGCGATTTAATACCATGTCGACGCAAATATTCGGTCAAATTATGCCATTCGTTTATGCCAAGACACATGTGACTTTCAATGCAGACTGATTTTCTTTTAGTCTCAGTTGGTACAGGTTATTGACTAGATCAGCAATTCCGATTTCCTTGTTCTCCTTTGTCAATATTCTGCAGCTTGATCCACTAAATACGATTTTGAATACTTTTAAAGAAATTAACTTGACTGACAGGAGGCTACCCTTGAATGATGGAATATATAGGACGTTTTCTACATTTATTTCTTCTTCGTGTCCCTTCTGATTTAAAAGTTTTAGAATGCACGTTCCTGTGCCCGAAGACTGTACCACTTGTCCATTGCCGATAGTAACTTTGTCTGTACAAGATGAATCAAAACTCACGAACTCGTCCTTGTTGCTACTTATGTGGTGTTGTGACTCTGTTGTGACTCACAACGCGGCTTCCCCAAAATGCTATCTGTTTATAAATGGTTAAGTGCCTGCAATGAGAACTGACCTTCCACAATTTTGGCGATCAGCTTTCATTGCATTGCAGCGCTTTAATTTAATTCAATGCCAAGGCCGGCACCTTCAAAACAGAAGCAATTAAAGTAAACACTGACGCCAGTTGGGCGATCAGCTTACATAGCAAGCGCTATATTAAAGACAATAAAATAAAGCCAACAACTTACTTATGTGCGGCTAGTGCCAAAAATGCTGACAATGCATTTTCGGCAAGTCAACCAACGTAGAGGTAATATAATTTAAATTGTATTTTATTGTTGTAATAAGCATGCATACTTTTTGTCGTCATGCAATTAAAAACAGAGGTAGAATATTTTAAATAATATTTTATTGTTGGATTCAGTGCTTTGGGAAATATGACCCAATTTTCCCACAATGAACATGTTTGTACGTTTGTTTGTCTACACTTCACATTATTAAATAAGTATGTAGGAATGTAAGAATGAATAATAATGTTTACTTTATGAATGTCTGTATATTTTAAAGAAGAATTAATTGTATGGAATTAGAGAAAAATCTTGAGCCAGATATAACCTAGGCCAAGAATCAGGAAATACAAGAGTAACATTTCCTTTTGTTAAGAAATTACGTATAAGGAAATAATTGTAAACTAGATCAATAAAAACTAAGACTAATTATTGTGCAAGATTGTCTTCCGCATCTTGCACAAATGCTGAGTACACCTAATTATCGTAAAAACCGAGGTGTTAAACATAAGTAGTTTTAAGAGAAGAAGTAGTTAATCTTTAACTGTGAAAATAAACGTATACGGTTACTAGTTTGACCGAGAATAAAAATACAAAACGTTATTTCTTCTAACTAATTGAAAGACCTGGAGGAGGACCAGAGGACTGTTCAACCTATATCGACATGAGTAAGTATAATAAAGGTAACATTCCGGCAACCTCACGGCTGCCTACTGACCGGCATAACTCACCATGCCTAGCATAATAAGGTGAGCAAGTATAACCAGGATTTGGGACGAGTTCCCAGTCTGACAAGTAGGGCCACGATTAAGACCTATGCGCATCCTCACGGGAGGACGCAACAGTGGCATGTTGCGCCAGAGTCTATAATCCAGCCGCAATTCTTCAAGCAGAATAGTTCTCAACCTTTTTAACTTTTTGTTGATCTTTTTGCTTTCCATTTTTTAGCTTCCAACAGTTCTTGCGAATATGTCTTACTCCCTTGCAGTAATGACACACGATATTCTTTTTTGTGTTCGTGTTTGTAGTTTTTAACACAGAATCTTCCTCTGCAACTTGTCGCCCTTGCTTCTCGTATTCTTCCTGCAGTTTATTTTCTACCAGTAGCATTGTGAGATCCTTCTCGTCACGTACTTCCAACGCAGTAATCAGAGCGTCGTATGAGTTGGGCAAACTACTCAGAAGCATCGATATGACCCACGATTCCGACATCTTCTCGCCCAAAGATTCAAGTCTTGAAAACAGTAGTTTCATCTGAGTGATGTGCTTGTCCATGTACCCACCAGGCTGTAGTTTCAAGCCACATATTGTACGCATCAGTTTAACTTTGTTGCTTAAAGTTGATTTTTCGTGATACGCTTTAAGAACTATAGTTGTCCTCATAGTTGTCCTTGGTGAGCTTTGTTATTAAAATCTTTAAATCAGCCATGTTGATTAGTTCCGCGACGATTTTTAAAAACGGAAAAAATTTACAAATTCGTAGAAACGTAAGTTAAGAAAAAAAAAACTAGCGATTCAGCGAAATTCTTTCTGGTACAATGCGCTCCAATTTGCAGCAAAAGGCCCATAACCTATTGCAAATACTTGTACAATTTAAGAAGCCAGGAGCCAACCAGTTTGAATTAATTTTATTTCGAGAATGAAAAAATATATTTTCACAAAATGACAAATAACAAAATAATAAAAACGATTGTTAAAATAAAAACATGAAAAAAAATGGTACAGTATATAGGAAACAAGTTTATATATTTTAACAGTTTGGACTAATGATAAACATGGTTAATGTATTAAGGTATTCAAATATAAATAAGTGCTTATATTACTGTATAATGTGTGTACTATTAATTTACTTAACTAAACAATAAATGAACAACAAACATATAATATATATATCCAAACATATTCCCCGGCGTTTAGCGAATGTCGTTCAACCTTATCTCTCATATGTAGTAACTTCAGGTTCATGTTCTTGGACGGTATCAAGTGCGTTGACGTTGTGTTTTGGTGCTGGTTGTGGTGAAAATCTATTCTTGTTGTGAAGTGTTTTGATTCGTTTCCACACGTACTACATTACGATGCAAATTATGATGACGACACATGAATAGCTTATGATGTATTGATGAATATCATGTGGTCGAACATTGCTGAGATCGTCGATGCGTAGATTTGCGATTTCATGCTGAAGTGCTGTCAATTGGCTGAGCTGATCTTCCGCTGCTACTTTTTTGGTATTCAAGAGGAATGGTTCCATGTTGTTAGGAGCGTCCAGCTGTCATAATGCCTAATTTTGTGTATGACGAATGAGTGGAAGTGGTGACGATGAAAGTGTCCTTGTATAGTTATATAGTCATTTTTCAATGTGCAGTCTGGTTGAAAGCTGAGCCGACCAAATCCAGTCAAATATTAAATAATCGGCTGAGACGCCTCCTTTTACTGGTAACTCCTTTTACTGGTTGCGACTCCTTTTACAGGTAACTGAAATTGGGATGGAAGGTGATTCTTGATGCGCATTATTTCCTGTCGACATTGTTGGGGGCTTATTAGCATTGGATGAATTCTCCCATGATGAGAGTCAATTAAAATATCGAACAATGATGATTGAATTCGTTGTAGATTTGATAGGTATTTTATCTTGAACTAAATGTTTTATCTTGAACTGCTTCTTCTGATGTAATATTGATTCGAATGGCGATTTATTTAATTTGATGCTCGATCATTCCTAATCTGATCTTAGTCCCGTTTTGATGCTGCTTCATTATGTTGATCGTTGAATTCATTATCGACGTTTGTGTCTTCAGCGAACTCCGTACATGTTCCTCGTAAGAATGTAATTTGTCAATGGTATGAGACATCTTTGTTGCATACTCAGAATCTAGAATTCCAAACAGAGAATGACCAATATTGGCAATTAAATCTGCCGCGTGTCTTTTATTGTCTTGCTTAAGCTCTTGTGCTCGCATGATTTGGTCGACCAGGGTCGTGCAGGTAGATCTTTGAACTTGATCGATCTTGAACTTGATCGCATAATTGACTTAGAAAACTTGTTCCGTTTGTCAGACTCTCTAATTTAGCTCGAAATGGTGCCATATCATAGAAAGCAATTAAATTACACTCCTTTGTTACTAATTTTATGTTTCCTATGGCTTCGAAATGTATACCGGATTTTTTATTAAATTGTGTCCTCAATCGGACTACCTAGTATTAATGGCAGTATTAAAAAGCCTATTAGTACTATATTGCTGACCGCCAATTGTGACAGTCGCATCCTTTTTGATGGTACTTCAGGTTTGTTGTGAGGCATAGCAATTGTGGTGGAGTGCTGCGTTGTTCTCGAAGAGGTCGATGCATCCTCGTTGACGTCCATAGTTTCTTCATCGACTGGAAGTGGTGTTAGCTTGTGTATTGCTCTTCGTGATACTCCGGTTGCTGTGAGCACGTCGGCGACTTGAACAAGTCCGTCGTGACCTCGTATTACCTTCGTGATTCGACCAAGGGGCCATTTCAAGGAGGGTAGGTTGTCATCCTTGATTATGGCCATTATGCCTGGTTTGATGTGTCTAGATTCATGGTGCCATTTGTATCGATGTTGTAGGCTGTGAAGATACTCATTAGACCATCTCCTCCAAAACTCTGTCTTGAGTTGCATGACCAGCTTCCATCTGGTGGGATTTTTGACGTTGTTTGGTTGAGCATTAGGATCGATTGTCGAGGTCAACGGCTCTGCTATGAGAAAGTGCCCCGGGGTGAGTGCTTGGAAGTCATTCGGAATTGATGACATTGGTGTGATTGGTCTTGAATTTATTATGGCCTCTGCTTCAGCCAAAACGGTTCCCATTTCTTCATAGGTTAGTGACGCGGATGCCAATGTTTTTTGTAGTAAGCCTTTATCTGATTTAACTGCCGCTTCCCAAAGACCACCGAAGTGTGGTGCACGTGGTGGGATGAATGAGAAATTGATTCCTTTCGTATTGCATTCACTTGATATTTGTTGTTGCGAATTGCCATCGTGAATTATCGATCGTAATTCTTGCAATTGGTTCCTAGCTCTAACGAAGTTTGAGCGTTGTCGCAGTATAGTGTCTTGCAGTGTCCACGACGAGCCATTAAACGTCTGAGCGCTCCAATGAAGGCCTCAGTTGTTAGGTCACTAACCAACTCCAAATGAACTCCAAATGAACCGCCTCTGTAGCGAAACAACAAAATACGGCTACATATGCTTTTAGCGGTGGTTTACCTCGAATTTTGAAGTGAGTCCTAATTGGACCAAAAAAATCTATTTCGAGGTGACGAATGGTCTTGCAGGTTGTACTTTGTCGGCGGGTAGATTAACCATCAATTGTACTAATTTTGGTTTGTCTCTAGTGCATTGAACACAGTTTTTAGTGACGGAGCGAGCTAAGGTTTTTAGTTTTAGAGGCCAAAATCTTTGTCTTGTGATAGACATAAGTTTTTGGGGACCAGCATAAAGGTGTTCCTTATGCATATTGTTTAGTAAAAGTTTTGTAATTATGTTGTTGTATGGTAATAGCATCGGGTGTCTAGCATCATAACTTAAGTCCGAATTTTTGTCTGATATTTGCGTGCTATTATAGACGTCTTCAGTTGACGATGAAACCTTTCTACAATCCCGTTAGCGTGTGGATGATAAGCAGAAGTGGTAATGTGTTTGCTTCCTAGATTCTTAACGAAGTTTCTAAAAGTTGTGGACGTGAATTGAGGTCCTCGATCAGTGGTAATTTCCAAAGGAACTCCGAAACGTGAGATGTATTCTTTTTGGAGTGTATCTACGACAGTGTTAGCGTTAGTATCTTTAATTGGATACGCTTCGGGCCAACGTGTGTTTCTGTCAACTAGGGTAAGCAAATATCTGTAACCTTGTGATATTGGTAAGGGACCAACTATATCGGCGTGAACGTGTTCAAAACGTCCGTGTGGAATGTCTATCTTTTGTGGGATTGTCTTCGTATGTTTGTGTATCTTTGCTCGTTGGCATCTAACGCATTCTTGTGACCATTTGTTGATTTGTGTGTTCATTTTGGGCCAAAAATATCATTGTGTTATGAGTCATCGAGAAGCTCGTGTACCTGGGTGTGAAATGTTATGTAATTGTTAAAAAATTTGTTTACGTAATGTTTGTGGAATGTATGGACGTGTTTCTGAATTAGTTTGTTCGCACCAAATTTTAATGTTAAGTATTGGTATGTGTACTTGTTCTAGTTTGTAAATATGTTTGTTTAGTATTTCTTGTAGTTCTGAATCTATATTTTGTTCTTTGTGTAGAGTTTTGAGATTAATCTCTGAGGTTGTGAAAGCCTCTATCTCAGCTCTTGGAAGTGCGTCTGCTACGGTGTTATCTGTACCTTTAATGTGTCTGATGTCGTTGGAAAACTGTGCAATGAATTCTAGGTGTCGTATTTGTCTTGGGCTTTTCTCTGTTTTTGAATGTAATGCTGAAGTAAGTGGTTTGTGATCTGTGTGTATAGTTAATGTTCGTCCCTCTAAATAGCGTCTAAAGTGTTTAATTGTAAGGTATATTGCTAAAAGTTCTCTATCAAATGAACTGTATTCTGTCTCTAATGGTGATAATTTTTTAGAAAAGAAAGCTAGTGGTTCTGTTGCCTGATTGTGTTCTTGTTACAAAACTGCACCGATAGCAGTGTTAGATGCATCCACAGCGATAAAGTTTTGCTTTGCTATTAGAATGATTAAGTAGCACTTCCTTAGTAAAACTTTTTTTATCGTTGCGAATGCTTCTGTTGTGTTTTCTGTCCATGTTAAGTGTTTGTCCTTTGTTTTTATTGCTAAAGCTATCATATCATAAATGTGTGTGAGTGTGTATGCTAATTTTGGAATGCATCTGTGGTAGTAATTAATCATCCCGATGAATTTCTGTATTTGTTTAACTGTTTCTGGTTTTGGATAGTTAACAATGCATTGAATTCTATCGGGAGAATTTACGTATGCATGCATTATCAGCTGAAAAACTATTGACAAACTACTGACCTAGTTGATAAATTTTATTTTTTAAATTTAAAAATATTGCATTCGCTGTTTCGTCAGAGTCTTCAAAAAAATCTAAAACTCAGTTAACAATACCTTCAGTTTTAGAATAATATCGAACTATTAAAGGAAATAGTTTTATATTCCCATGATTCGATGCATCGATGCATCGATGATATGCTAAAAAATGTTCCCATTTTTAATTGTTTTAAAGCGCTTTCTGTTGAAGTTGGACCAAGGACGCTATGTGCAATTGAACTGCATTTTGTTCGGCCCAACTTTAGTTTCGTAGCAATTTTTGAATCATGAAAAATTGTACAACACACTTGCTTATCGTAATCCATGGAATTATAAGATAACGAATGTTTCACTGCATGATATGTTTGTATATTCCTGCATGTTTGAACTTGTGGAAAACATTGACGTTGAGGTGTTATTGTGCTTTGTAGCAATATCATTCCGCCGGTGCTATATTCCCTCTGCGTGCCTTTTTATATCATCAATCCCTCCGTGGCTTATAGAAAATTGCTTCTTGCAGAGTATGCTGAATACTTTCGAAGAAGAAAAGTTTGAAATATTCGCTTCTTTCGAATCCATGCAAATTCTTTCTCACACTTTTCGTTGAAGCTGCAAATACGCTTTGTGCGTTTTATGACCTTTTGTGGAGTTCCTCCGGAGATTGAATCATCTTCACTGGAGCTTGACGTCATTGCATTCTGCATTTTAAATCGAAATTCGGTTTTTAAAAGTGTATTTTATAATAAATTCTTACCAAAATACAGTAATAAGTTTGCCAGAAGGAACATAAATAAAGAAGGAACATAGAGAACAAGTTTTGTCTCTTTTGCTCGTGCAAGCTGCTGGCAACTTCGGACATATTTCAATCTTAACGAAAATGTGCACACTCTTCATAGTTGTTGAATAAATTATGTCTCTTTTACACGTTCAATCAGCTGGTAACTTAATGGTTCAACAAGTGCCAGACTTAAAAAATTAAACAGTTTTAGTAAACTTGGTTTCATGTAGAATTAGAAATGTATATACAAACAATCTTAAGTTCTCAAATGCGGGACAAAAGGCGTCCCGCAAGGGGTCGTCGCGGGACGCTAAAAAATTAGCTGAAATGCGGGACGTCCCGCGAAATCCGGGACAGTTGGGAACCCTATGTAAGAATGACGTGATTAAAAATTATTTAAAAAATTTTAGTTTTTGGTGATTTAGGTTTTAATATTTGTGCAGTAATGCGCGAAAATTAGAGGAAACACAAAAAAAAGTAAAAATTTTGAAGTACGGTACTTAAAAAACAGCTATTTGGGTCGGTTCCTCAAAATAATCCTTGGTTTATGTTATGATGATTCCCAAAATATTTGGATTATGGTATGGTTTGATATAACATCTAAAAATGGTCTGTTTTAACAAATATTGGCTGGTGTAATAGTTGTAAAACTGTCAGAAATTATAGTCAGGAAAAAATCTTAATCTGCATCAAAAAATTGTAAATGTTTTCAATTGGAGTAAAGATAATGCTGTTTTTCTTGCATATTTTTGAAATTTTTTATTTTGGTTCTGCACAAAAACTTTTAAAATTCAAATAACTGCATAATTGTTTTTTTTTAGTTTCTTGCAATATTTTTTCAGTAGGTGTTTATTTTATAATTAAAATTTAATTTCAATATATATCAGTTTAAGCAATACTGACTAGGAATCAATGCCAAAACCTTTCCAACGACATCTTGAAAGTGATGATTACATTAGAAATAATGACGGTTTCCTTGAATTTTAGTGAGAATAATTTAAAAAAATTCAACAAAATGCACGAAAAACATCATTATCTTAAATCCGAATGCAAAAAAAATAAAAAATTTTTGGTGCAGGTCGGAACAAATTTTTCATTACTATTATTTCTGACGAATTTAATAAAAGATTACAAAATAGTTGATTGAGATACAAAATAGTTTTGTTTCTCTACTAAAACCAAATAAAATTCTAGAAATAAAGTGCCACAAAATCAAAAGAACTTTAAACAAGTACAAAAAACCTTTGATTTGTTGTACAACAACCCACATAGATTTTTATTCTCTCCTAGAACATAAAATAAAATGGTAGCAAAGATCAACAACATCAAAAGAACTTCAGATTAGTACAAAACCGGTTTTGATTTGTTGCCCAACAACCAGCAGTAAGCTAGTTATCATAACAAAAATTCTATAAATAGAACTGCGCTACTTCTTGCATTTTAGAAAATGCTTGTGTATGCGTTGCAATCGAACTTTTAAAATAAATCTTTTTTTCAAGCTTCAAGAAATTGCTGCCGGTTTTTGGTGCCAAGATGAACATTTATATGATAAGTTATCTGTGCTATCACTATATAAATTGGTAAATGTCGACAAAAATAACAAGTGTATTTTACGTTAGCAACGAAGCATATTTAGGTTTAAAATGTTTAGAAAACCTGTACGATTAGAAATACTGAAAGTCTTTGGATAAGCTGAGCATGCAGTTATTAATTACTTGGCTTGATAATGAATTTATTTAGATATTCATATAATTTGAAAACTTTGTCGCAAATTTTTTTTAATGTTTTATATATTCTTACTTTGAACCGCGCGTTATCGGGACTAAAAGAAAATATTTTTTATAAAAAAAATTTAATCTAAACTTTACTTAATTATCTCTATTATGAAATAAAGCACATAATTTTATCCGAACGAAAACCATAATGGCAACCATTTTTGCAAAAAAGTGCTCAACAAATTTAAAAATCTTGTCTTTAAACGTTGATTTTACCACAAATAATACAAGTTGGTCAAAAGTTTATACACTGATGTTATTGGCTAGGTTATTCTTTAATTTAAAATCCCAATGACCAACTACTTTAAACACTTTTTAAAAGAGTTACAGATCAAAAGATTTTTAACTTTTTTAAAGTGTATTTTTGAGGCTTTAAATCAAATGCGACTGGCATTTTACCACTAGACGCACCCGGTTTTTTTTGCAGGTCTTATTTTTTAGTCTAGTTCTCTACGAAAATACGCGGGGAGCGAAGAAAATAACACTTTTGCACATTCTATATATTTCATGGGTGCTCTAATATATAGTATGTTTTAAATTTCTAATTGAACAATATTTTTTATTAATAAATGAGGGCTGTATAAAAAATTGGCGCAAACTTTAATAAACAACATTAGCAAATAAAGTTATATATTACCATTTTAATTCATTAGTATTCATTCTACACGTATTTACTTACTAATTTTTACATTTTTTTTTTTTAATACAAAGAATTGATTTACCTTCCAACTCTTGGAAGTGAGATTGGAATCATTCAATGATATTTTAAAGTTCCGTTAATCATTATAGCTTTTTAGCGTCAGAAATCACAGTTTTTTTTCTCAGTAACTCATTAACTACCGGTATTTTCATTGCATGTAATTTTCTTGCATTAACTTTTCTCAATTTTAGTATTTTTTCTTGAATGTTTTGTTAAATTGAAAGGATTGAAAGAAACATCATTACGAATACTTTTGCCTTGTGATCTTTTCGACTAATTTACAGGCATGGTTTTATGTTTTTTGTCGGCGTGGTACTGATGGTGAGATTGGTGGCATGGATTGGTGAGAGACAGGGCACAACTACTGCAAAAGCTGAAGTAAAGAATAGATGGATTTATTAATAAATAATATTATCTAATTAAATATTAATTAAATTATACCTACATTATACATAATTTTTACACACTAATAAGGTTTCCAATCCGGGATCTCGAACTTTTTCCTGTCTCGACAATTCCGGGATTATAAGGCCTAAAATCATGGAATTTTCGGGATCCCGGGATTGCCTAAAAATTGCAAAGATGCAACATTTTAATTTGACACTCGAGTAAAAACTTTTAAAAAATTTAAATTTACCGCAAATGTTCAAAAATGAAATAAAAATATATTTAAATGGTGCACTCGCGGTAATCTGCTTCAAAAGGCACACGATGTGATAGATAAAAATTCCACCTACTAGTGTTGAGTTCGAGAGATGTTTCTCTTGGGCTGGAAATTTTGCTACCAAAGAATTCACCTATCAAAGACTTCAGTGATCTCAAAAAATGTACCTGTTTTTTATGTTAGTATTACTTATTATGCCACAAAATATGAATTATACTATAGATATATATAATAAATTATATATATTTTCGTCCTTTATTTTATATATATAAAGAAATAAAATAAATGAACTTTTTATAAAAAAATTTAACAATTTTTTTTTAATTCCTGGACAGTTTTTTATTAAAAAAATATCCTAACTTTCATACCTTGCACACGATTTATTTTTTTGTTAAATTAATTACTTTTTATCTGTTTTTCAAATCCTGGGATCTCCGGATTTTCTTAATTAGTAATTCCAAAATTCCGAAATTGCTTTTGAGTCCCGAAATTGCTGCTGAGTCCCGAAATTGTCCTAGACACTAAATAATTTATATTATACTATAATGCAGATAACAACGGTATGAGGCGAGAATATGAGGTGTACTTTGCAACTGGCGCTCCGACGTCAGGTGCAGCGCGAGTTTATTTAATTTTTTTCCAATAGTAATAATCATTTCTCCATCGATAAAAAACATTTTCTATGTAACATTTGACGTTAAAACACGCTAAGTGGTGGGTAAAGTTGTCTCTAGCTTAAAACAACCGAAGCTATGAACTTTTGAAAATTAGTCTGCAAGACAAATATCACGAAAATCGCAAATTTTTAACGATTTTTTTTTAAAAAAAATCCTTGAACACCACGTATCTCTTTTTTTTCGATATAGAACCCGTAAAAATAATTTCATGCAAATCAAAAATGGGTCGGTAATTTTTTGCTCAAATCTGTACGGTTTGTAAAAGAATGACCTGCATATAAAATTTTGGGGTAAAATGCGATTAATTGAATAATTGAACATTGAAGGTTAGCTTAAAGCTGTACTTCATTTGCAATTGCTTAGAATTAAATGGAGAGCGAGCATGTGATATGGCGCACGTTATGAAATTAAAAGTATATTTTTGGTTTTGTCATACTTTTTAAGAATAATTAATAATTTAAATAAGGAATTTCATTCTGAAAAAGTGCGCTTACCTTATCTTTATTCGCAGTTAAAACCTAAATTTTTTTAAAAATGTTAGTTGTTTATCTAAAAAAGATCGATAATGTAGAAGTAACCATTTACCTCTAAAAGATGTTTTTATTTGAAACAAAGCCAAAATTTATTTTAACTCCTGTACTTTTACAGAAATGGAAGAAAAAATAATATCTAATATTCTTTCTTCTTAAATCGAACTATTTAATCAAATAAAAATAAAATTAGAATTTTGATAAGGCATGCTCGGGCTCCATTTAATTCTAAACAATTGGAAATGAAGTACAATTTTCTTAAATAATTTCATAAATAAAATTTAATAATTTTGCACGCGGAATCGAAAAAAAGGTGTTTTCATTTTTAAAACTCAAGAAAATTTGGAAAATTTTTAATGCAAATTTGTTCATCAAGGATTTATCAACAAATTCGCATTAAATCTTCAAAATGTTCTTAAGCTTTATCTTAAAAATTAAAACTATCTTTTTCGATTCTGCTCGAAAAATTTCCGATATGGCGTATGGTTTCGAGTGTCTAATGGTTTGTTTCTATTTCGAGTTTTTTGTCATACACGTATTCGTGAAATTTCTTGCAACCAAACGAAATAGCCATAGCTTCTTTTTGTATTTGTGGATAATTTTGTCACGCCTTCGTTAAAGCTCTTGTGGCATATGCAGTAGGAAGGTTAGTTTGCATAAGGCATGCCCCTATCGCGTTTTGGTTCGCATCTACTGATAATTTTACACTTTTATTAGAGTCGTAATATTTTTAGTACAGGGGGTTTTGATAGTGTCTGCTTTATGTTATGTACATGTGTTTATTGTTTTGTTGCGTAGCAGTTCGGTTAGCTGTGACAAATTAGGGATAAATTTTCCCAAATAGGTAACCGTCGCTTAATCGCTTCGATTTTTTCGTTGTCAGGTTCATAGCCATTTTGGGTGAAAATATGTTCCAGAAATTTTACACTTTTTTCTTATATTCACTTTTTTTGAGTTTAATGTGAAACTCGTTTCGGTCAGTCTTTGTATGACCTGTATTGAGTTTTACGTCCTTGCTTTCCGCAAGGAGAAGAGAGAATACAGAACCGGGAGCCAATTAAAACGTTATGCTAGATTTATTTATTAAACAATATTTTTCTTGTGCTGTATATTCGCCACATATGTTACAAAAATAGTTGGGATTGATTTTACACGTATTTCTTGACGTAGCCATTGCACAATTTTGATGTATAAATCAAAGTAACAGTTTTCAATAAATAATAACTGCACAGAAAAATTAAATGTTCAGGGTTAAAATTATTTATATATTTTGTGGATTTTCACTTTTACTTTTTTGTCGTTATTCACTTTGAAAAAACTTGAGAAAAATCACTTTTACTGTTCGCGTTCCTCGCCACTTGTTAAATGACAAAAATCGATCATAAGCGTTTATTACTTTGCTACCGCAATTGTAAAACCTTCGGTTTATTCTTGAATTTTTTAATTCTAAGAATCATAAAATAGATATGAACGTTTTTTCCTTCACTTCAAAATTAGGTACCTTCACTTAATTGTGAATAAATGCCTTCATCGATTTGTATTATCTATGTCTCACTTTGTTCATAGGTTATATGACTTTACGTGAAAGAAATAAGACTTTACACTTTTTGCCGTTTTTTATTTTTCATGATTTTTAAAAATGCAAAATTTTAATTTTCTTAGGCATAATCAAAAAAAAAAAAAAGGCGAAAAATCTGTTATCACCGAACGAAATAACTCATTCAATTTCCAATCGATTTTTTGTACATACATGTTTTAGAGAGCTACTTTAATATGATATGCAATATAGCTAATAAAAAGCACAGTTTTCTCCCAACCGATCAACTTTGAGCGGGAAGAAAATTAAAATGTCTAATTTTTTTTTTAATAAAACAGCCATTACTCAGTAATTTTTTTTTGGTGGAATTAAAAAATTTAATTTTTTTCAAATGTAACAACTACACCTTTAAAAAAACACAATTTTAAAAATCGGCTTATGAAAAGAAAAGTTATGATTTTTTTAACTATAAATTTTTGGAAAAAAGTCGAAAATTCGATTAGTACTTGTAACTTGAAAATTCGAGCTGATGGAGAAAAATGGAGATTAGATTTAAAATCAGCGACCTCAAATTAGTAAAACATTGCTATAGAATTCCTAACAACACACAAAAAGTTCCATTTTGTTCCCTTGTGTTATTGAAGATTATTATTTTTACCATATTTATTTATTACCATACGCTTCTGGTCGGAAAAACGTCCACCACTTTTTTCGTAACGGAAAATAAGCATAAGGAAAAACTTAATAACCAATCTTGGCATTCGTGACTTATTTTTAGACCTCGATTGATGATATTCAGAAGTTTGACACTTTTTCTCAATTAGAAAATGGGTTAATACAGATTAACCAAGCCTGGTAGAAAATGGGTTAATACAGATATAAGAGAAAATGATTTGCCCTTGTACGAAACAGCATCAACAAGGTCAGATCAATTTTTTAATGGTTTTTTTACAATAAAATAATTTGCCCTTGTAGACAGCGAAGCCGGTGCTGAACTTACTGAGAATTGTAATCCCTAAGCCCGAATTCCGCCTATTAAAAAGAGAAAACTAAGTACATCTAGTTAAAGTTTTAAGGATGTGTGCAAATTGATCTAAATACGACCTTAACTAAATTGTGTTGGTAAAGCCGTTCTTCCCAATTTATTTATTTATTTATTTATTTATTTATTCTTTTTATTTATTTATTCTTTTTATTTATTCTTTAAAACAGTTTTCGGTGATTTTAATTTTTTGGCGATTTTTCATTTAATTTTTTGGGCCATTTTTCATTTGGTCGATTTTTAATTTTTTTGGGCGATTTTTCATAGCGCCTACGCTTTCTTCTCCCATCCTTTAAATAAATTAGTAAATAGTCATTTGAAAAAATTAATTAGTTATCACCATTCCGTGCAAGGGAAAATTCGTTTTGGGAATATGTACTCCGTTTTTTGGGACTATGACCGCTTAATAAGCGATCATAATTACAAATTAAATTTTTGGGATTATGTCCCCTATTTTTGAGGGGAAATTTTAAATTTTAAAATGTTCCTTGTGGCTGTGTCCCGACACCTCCTACAACGATTTGGTCCATTGCAAATTCTTTGTAACTTCTGTAAAAAAATCTTCAAACTCCTCCACTGGTTGCTGTTTAATTCTGTGAAATTAGCAATGCTCGTAGGTTCTATTATTATATTTTTTCTTTTATCGTCGCTAGAACTTTTTTTCGTCGGCTGTTAGTCCTAAATTGTTTATCGCCCTCATTGTATCGCGACCGATTACCGTTATGAAATTTGCAGCCTGTATCACAGCAGATTTTTTTCTCCATCTTTGTTGCTACAAAGTCATTTTCATACATTTCCAACCACTGAGCTCATTCTTGCGACATGTCGATGTCGCTATTTACTAGCAATGGCAACCACAAAGGTTTTAGGTTACTTCTTGCACTTTTCTGTTCAATTGTGTAGACACGCAAGATATACATTTATTTCACTTGTTGACTTGTCACTGTATTTCGCAATGTTCTTGATCACGTGTTAATTTTGTTGCTTCTGCAAACCTTTCTTCGAGACTTATAAATTGTTGTCTCTTATATATTTTTTAACAAATAGGCCGCGATGCTTTACAAAAATATTGATATTTATGTACAGAAAAAACCGCTTCTAAAACCATGTAATAGCACGAGCGGTTAATGATAAGACGACGGACTGTTATGCTGTCTAAATTACTACTGGTCATTTATTAGCATGTTGAATTTTTTTTTTAAGACTGAACCAACGCTCAGGGGATGCCCCCTATAAATGTGTAAGCATTGTGTTGATTCGGAAGATGGGTGATAGTTAGTTAGAGAGGGTGGATAGATGAAGTAGTGTCGGTGAAGATTTGTTTTAAATTTGCACAGCTCAAAACTGGCGGGAAACACACTCGCAGGGAGACTATTCCACAACTTAACCGTGCGACCAAAGAACGAATTATCACGGTAATGCGAGGTTCTATTAGGCATCGACGCAATGGTAAAGGTGTGGGCTTGGACAGCTGCCCGAGTGGACCCGGGAAACACACGAGCTGGTGGCGTCAGGCCATGTATCTCCCTTGAACACTTCCCATGGTAATACCTATACAGAAGACTTAGGCAACCTACATTACGTTGATGCCCAAGAGAGTTGAGAGAGGATGAAATACTTTCATCCCCTATCAAATATATCGCACGACGTTGAATTCGGTCCAGAAGCTCCAAATAAGATCTTGAAGCCCATGCCCAAATGTGCGAATTGTATTGGGGTTTATTTGCTATTGTTATATCTTGCCGCAAATCAAAATGCATCGGTTTCGGTAGTCAAAGACAAACTGATTTTTATTGTTGCTTCTAGCTTATCTATTCTAATTAAAGGTAAGTATTCAGAGAGAGAGAGAGAGAGAGTAATGATTAATTCCGCATACGCTGAGAGCCACACGCGCATACATAAAAGTGCGCTGTAAGCATAAACTGTGGGAATAACTATGAATGCCTTGTTAGCAGAAAGTGTGGGAACGTATGTGGATATCACTACATCTCCCTTTCTGAAAAAGAATAATCTTACAACATGTGTGATCATTCTTATGAATTGGTATTAAAACTAACGTTCGAACGTAATTAAATAAAAATTAAATAGCAATAAGTAAAGTACTTAAACCACTCTTAAAACTATTACATTAATTTTTATTATTAATTTTTCTTATAATTTAATTTAATTTAATTTTTATTTTTTTATATTTTTTTTTTTGTAATTAAGTTAAATTCAGTTTAGGCAGAACAAAATTACATTATAAGTACAGTTTGGTCTGTCAACAATTAGGCCAGTCTCAATCTATTTTTGTGAATTTTAACTATCTTATTTGGTCCAATTCTTATTGCACAATTATTACTATTGTCAATTTCTACAATTAAATAGGGACCCTTAAACAAGTTTTCCAACCTATGTCCTGCTGGATTATTTATGTAAACGGAATCATTTATTTTGAATTCTCGTTTTGAACTTTTTTGATCATACCGTTGTTTTTGTGTGTTTTTATTAGCAACTAGCGTGTTGTGCGCACGTTTGTGTGCTACTTGAAGCCTATATTTGATTTATTTCGCATATGCGTCTATATTATAGAGGGGATCGATCAGATGAGGCATTGTGGGCTAATAGGTATTTTGCCATAAACAGTTCGTATGGGCAGTATCCATGAACTGTACTAGGCGTAGTATTGTAGCAATAAGCAAAATACTGAATCCTGTTTATATAAGTGGTGATGCAAAATTGCTTGGAAAAGTCTGGGTATTGAAGAATTTAGGATTTAAAAGTGAGTTCTTTAAATACTGAAAAGCTGTTTCACACTCTGATGACCATTTAAATGAAGTATTTTTGCGTGTTAAACGCGAAAGATGTACCGAGTGGTGAGTAAATTTGGGAATAAATTTTCTGTAGTAATTACAGAAGGCAACAAACCGTCTTGTTTCATCTGGATTAGTTGGTCTCGGGTAGTTTTCTATTACTTCAAATTTGGAAGGATGAGGCAGTATGCCAACTGCAGCGCAATTTATGACCTAAATAGATAACCTCTGGGCTGAAACAGGTGCACTTGTCCGGGTGAAGTTTAAGGTTTGTCTCTCTGCATGAGTTAAAGACTTTAGTTAAATTTTTGAACACATGTTGTTCAGAACATCCTAATACAATCAAATCATCCATATAGATAAACGCTTGAGAGGGTTCTAGGCCTGAGAAAGCTAAATTCATCATTCACTGGAAACTATTAAGTGCAATTTTTAAACCATACGGAAGTCTAGCGAAAATGAAGTAATATCCCTTGAGTTTTCTTCCAGCTCTATTTGGTGAAAGCCTGACATTAGATCTAAACAGCAAAAGTATTTTGCTCGGCCTAACTGATCTAAAATGTCTTCCATCCGCGAAAGTGGAAATTTGTCCGCTACCAGTTTTTTGTTTACTTGTCTATAGTCGACCACAAGACGCCATCGTTTTTGACTATTGCTCGGTAAAGATTTTTTCGGTACTAATAAAATTGGGCTATTATAACTTGAGCATGATTTTTCAATAATGTTATCTTCTAACTTTCCTACTTGTTTAGTTATTTCATTTTTCTGGTAATGAGGTGTTCTGTAGTTTTTTACATATACGGGCTTTTTGTCTGTTAGTGTCAGTTATTGCCTATAAAAGTAATTTGCTGATATTGTTTCGGTGTCTAGTGCAAATATATCTATATATTTTTTACATAATTGTATTAATTTATCTTTAACAAAAGAAGGAAAATTTTTGGATAATTTGTCTCATATTTCTGTTTCTCGTTTATTATTTGTTTTGTTTGTTTTGACTATACTATAGTTGGATAAATTTTTCGTAATAATATTTATATTTGACAAATTTATTGTCTAATGTGGTGTTTATTACCCGAATAAATGGGCTGTTGTGAGAAATAATCGCGTTGGATATAAAAACTCCATCCGCTATGACTTGATTTGGAAAAAGAACATCCTCTTTATTTGTTAATTTAATCCTTCTAATTACCTCGGAACGCGCTGGTATGGATAGTATATTTGACGAAACGTTGTCTAACAATGTTATTGAAATTTCGTGGGCGAAGTTGTCGGGTCTGATAGTTAATAAATCTTCAGTTTTTGTATTTTGGTAACTCTGCGCCAGTGTCTACAAGAAAAACACGCACACCGTTACTTATTAATGTTTTAAGTTTTACGTAACTATTTAAATTAAGATTTAAATTAAAAATTTTATTGTAAAGTTGCTTCATATCGGTTTTTTTCTAATTTTATTTTGGCTTATTGATACATTATTCATGCATTTATGACCACAATTATTATTTTGACTCCCAGTAGCCTCTTTTTACTGGGAGGTTGTATCGTTTCTCTGATTGACTCTCACAATTCTAATATTTCTGTTAGAAATATTGTTATTATTTCGCGCCTTGTTAGTGTTCCAATTATAATTGCTATTATAGCTTTCTCTGTTACGAGAATTAAAGTTATTATTGTTAGTGTAATTTTGGCGATAATTATATCGTCCTCTATTACCGAAATTTTGGAAACCACGTCCTCTATTTCTTATTTTTTCCTTTATAATTGTTTCTACCTCGGGAATTTAGATTTGGGTAGTGCCAATTTGAGTTTCCTATATTTAAGTTAATTAAGCTGGCGTCACCAGAGTTAATGGTCATGTTAATAAATTTAGCTATTGCTTCATTTGTGTCATTAAAATTTCCGCTTTCTATTATGAGCTTTACGCGCTCATTGGAAGCGTTTAACGTTAAGTTTTTGACAGTTGCCTTAGTAGCAAATTTAGCAGCTAAATCTGCTGAAGAATCCTCGCGTATGTGGGCGTTTTCTAATTGTTTCCCTAACTCATCCCTTTCTTTTGTAAATGCCGCTGCATTTTTTCCCATTTTGTTTTAAATTACGCATTTTTGCTTCAATAACTTCGCTTGATCCACCTTTAATAATTTTTGTTTTCAATAAGTTTACTATCTCTACAATGGTTGTTTCAGTCGTAACTTTGTTACGAATTGGGCCTTTCAATTTAGTTTTAATCAGATTGATCGCTACAGCCTCATGGACTTCTTTAATTGAGTCAACTAATTCATGGGCATCTATAAAACTACTGAGATTTTCTGATCTTCCCTCGAATTCTGGTACAATTTGCGACGCTGTGCGCACAAATTCTTTTACTGTTTGTGGCATTATTGTTGAATTTATTTTAGGTCGTTCGGGGGAGTCTGAAGAATTTGAGGTCGTTAGTCCTATATAATCTTTCTGTTCTTCATCTGTGTCAGAGCTATCTCAGAGCTACTACAGTATAATCTGACTTAACCTCCTTATCTAACGTAGTAGGTATTTTGAATTCTATTTGTCGTTTTGAGCTTATTTTATTAGATTGTCCCTAAATTTCCAAAATATTTTATTAGCTTCAGTCTTATGACCTAGTGTTAGTTTATTGTAATTAACATTAAGAACGCTCCTAATTCCATTGAAATTATCTATTAAAGTTTGTATATATCTGTCTAATGTGTCTCTTTGTAATTTCCTGTTGTTATTAAGGCATTTATAAGATTTATTAAATTCTGTTTTGTATGCATTTATTTTCTCTATTTTTCTTTCCACTTCATAATTCCTAATTACTATCGTCATTTTATATATTTTTTTTGTGTTTTTAAATTTTATCAATATTTGCTTGGGAATATATATGTTCGAATAGTTTTTTTCTTTAAACACTTGTTATTGCATCGTGTAAAGCTTAATTATTAAAAAGGCTACTAAAATAGTTGCTATAATCCAAATTGGGATCTGGAGTGATTCAGTTCCCTTGGTTGTATTTACATCTACTTAATTCACAACGTTTGCTTGTGGATGATCGATATTTTTCGGACGATTATTTTAATATAAATGAATAAGGTAAATAATCAATGTTGTGAATAAGAAAATATTTTAGTATTATTAAATAATATACATTGTAATAAATTTAATTAATTAAATATGCCTAAAACTTACGTTATTTTATTGCTGTATTTGTTGTTATGGTTTTTTATGCTGATGTTGTGAGATTGGTTATTTTCCAGTTGCAATAAATTTGCTGTAGTTGGATGTTTTCATGTTGATTTTTGTATGATGTTGTTGGTTAAATTTCTGTTGCTCTTAGTTCATGTTTAATTTCTTCATAGGTAATTTATAAACATAGTTCTGTTTATTTATTTCACTTTTGTTATATTTATTTTGTCCTTGCATTTTTGTTCAGACACTCACGTACAATGGAATGATTTGTGTAAATGTTTTTTTTTCGTTTTGTTTTTGTTTAAATCTTGGTGATGTTGTTTGCTATTGAAAATTCTCTTATTGTTTTCTTTTTCAGGCCCATGGTTGTTTTAAACTGTTTATGCTTGTAGTTACTGTTGATTTTAAATTGCTTGCAAATTTCTGCAATGACTTTTCGTGTGTAAAAATATTATTTTTAGTATCATAAATTTAATTGTTTAATTTCATATTTTCTGTACTTTCTGTTCATTTAACATAACTTTTTTTTCTTTTTTTCACTTCACATTGTTTCGTCACTACGGACTAGTATTATTCACTTCGACTTTGATGTATTTTATTTTGTTTTGCTTGATTCAGTTTTTCGTCACGGTCACCATGTTATATCTTGCCGCAAATCAAAATGCATCGGTTTCGGTAGCCAAAGACAAACTGATTTTTATTGTTGCTTCTAGCTTATATAACTAAACTAATTAAAGGTAAGTATTTAGAGAGAGAGCGAGTAATGATTAATTCCGCATACGCTGAGAGCCACACGCGCATACATAAAAGTGCGCTGTAAGAATAAACTGTGGGAATAACTATGAATGCCTTGTAAGCAGAAAATGTGGGAATAGCTGTAAATGCCTTGTTAGCAGAAAGTGTAAGGGCGCATTTATAGTGGCGACTTGTTGCTGGACCTGACCGAACCGAGAAGGAAAGCTGGAAAACGCTGCACATACAATCGTATGAAACAAGCTCAAAATGCGTATAGTGCCAGCCGAGCTTGCAACTTCAAGTGACTTGTGCGCTGGTTTCCATCTTCCCGATTGTTGCTTTCTCGCTCGCACGGTTTGCTTGTGTTTTGATTCATTTTACACGTTGCTTGCTTATTACTTTCGTTAAATAACATGAAATTTAAAAAGAAACAAGGAAAACAATTCTGTTGTTGTTTTTGCTTTTGCTCCTTTTCTTCGTCTTTTTTTTTTTTGTGCACAAAAGCAAGTGTGTAAAATGAACAAACGAATGAAAAGGGATTTTTCCCACAAAGTTGGCAACGCTGGCGGTAGCAAACTAAATTCCTCGGAAAAATATTGATACACGAAAAAACCACAAATTGCAGCACACTTGACTGCCAGCGTCGCGATCGATTCTGTATTTCCTTGAATTCACTCATTCAAAAAAACAAAGAACCACACGATAGCAACAAAGAAGACCAACAAGAAAAGTAATAAGCATACAAGAACACGAAATTTCGCTGTTGTTATGCTGTATTTTCTTGCCCGCAAAAAATACACACAGAAACAGCACTATAAAGAAGCAACAAAGATAAATTTCTATCAACTGTTGCACACAGAAAACAAAAAGAGAAATAGTGAAAAAAGCTAAACCAGCCGGTGAAGCAATTCGTCGATTAGCGGCTGCAAGTGCGTTTCATCTAAAACAGACAATCGAAGATTATCAAATTTTTTTATGTGCGCTCTTCCTTTCCATTTGATTTTAAGCACAAAAGTAAACAAACAAAAATAGCAGCAACAAGATATAACAACTTTGTTTAGATTAGTTTTGTATTGCTTTGTTGCAATATCAAAAATAATACAACAAAAACAAAATCTAAAGAAAATTGTTAAAAAAGTTAAAACCAGTTGGATGATCAAGTGGCTTCATGCGGCTTGAAGTGCGTTTTCGCTGAGTCATAGAATCAAAAAATCTTGGGCCAGCAGCTGATGTACGTTTTTTTAATGAGCGTTCTTTCTACGATCTTCTTTTTGTCAAAAAAAATTTGAAATAAAAACAACAAGAAGGCAACAAAAACCAGCAGAAAACGCTTGCGAAAAAAGTCGAAGCAAGCTGGTACCTCAAGTGACTTGAAACGACTTGCAGTTGCAGCAAGCGCGTTTCAGCAGCGTTTTTCGCATTTTCGTCTCTGCGCTTGTTGGTTTGAGGAAAGCAAAATGAATGAACGAAATCAAGTTTCTTTTTTGATGCTTCGGTTGCAAACTAATATATACAAACAAACCCAAAATAGTCAAAAACGAGCTGAAACAAGTCACCAGCGACAAGCGCGCACTATACGCACTTCCAGCTACTTTTGGCAGGACGTGTTTCCAGCTCGGTCCGGCCCAGCAATAAGTCGCCACTATAAACGCGCCCTTAGAACGTATGTGGATATCACTACACTATACATACTTGTAAACATATAATAATTATACATACTTAAGCCGTTCGGAGTCGTCGCTAAACTCGTAGGTCCAGTTCTCAATCATCTGTGTTCAAACATTTAATAACACGTACAACACAATTGATCAATAGAAGCTCGGCCAAAGTCCTTTCTAGGGCTGTAATGGCCAATTTTTTTTATATACCAACTCACTTCAAAATGATATCAGTTATTTATTTTAGAAACTAAAAAAAAACAAACCTTAAAGTTAAGTAAGCATTACCAAAAAAAAAACAAGAAATTATGCTTCAAACATTTTTTTAAGTGTATAAGTAAATTCTCACTGCGCATCGAAAAATTAAACTAAAAAAAGTTCTTTTGTTTTGAAACAGTCTAATAATGTTTTTTGCGACTACTTCTCAATTAAGGGAATGTTGCACATTCATATTAATCATAAAACTCTCTCCCGCTTTTTCTAAATACACACTGCTACTATGTTTTGTAATGATCTACCGCGTGTTTTTCTTTAAATTAAAATTTTTTTTTTGTTTTGACGTAGAATTACGTCTTACAGCGCGGTTTGTATGGGGGTCATTTTCACGAATTTTTTAAAGTGATATTTGACACTTTGGGGTATACCTACAGCCTTTAATATTCATCGTACAAAGAAAAAATATCAGTTTTAGTGGGAATAAAACGAATATCTAATAAAATAGCAAAAGAATATGAAAAATTCATATATTCGTATGAGAAATGCACAAGCTGCTTAGCTGCAGTAGCTGTTTTTAAGGTTGTTGTTGTTGTTGTGTTTGCTTGTTTGATTCGTAATCACGTCGTTCGCTGTTGTGCTGCTTATGTTGTTGTTGTTGTTTTTATTAATATGTATGTAAAACATACATATATAAATACTCATCAGTTGCTTTAATTTTTTTTTGTTACCCAGATGGCCAATCGGCTCGGTTGAAAACGGTGTGCACTTTTAAAAGCACTGAAGCGGACCGTTTCGTTGTCAGCAAACTATGCAATGTGTGTTTCATATAAGCGTACCATATATTAAGTTGTATATTAATGTTGATTTTCTATGATTTAATACAAATTCTAAATGTTAAATAGTTTAAATCATTCTTGATTTTAGATACAAATGCTAGTTGTTTAATACTTTAAAATCGTTGAAATTGCAAATAAAATTTAGCTTTAGGTCAGGGTAGAACAATTAATTGCTCTAACGAATTTTTTCCAAAGAAACAACAACAACAACATTTTCAATATGAAAAGGAAAACATCACTAGCTGATTAATTAGGAGCAATAAATTGTTCTTACCTGACCTAAAGCTCAATAAACGATTTTAAACTATCAAACAACTGGAATTTGTATTTAAAATCAAGAATGATTTAAACTATCAAACATTTAGAAATTGTATTTAAATCAAAGAAAATCAACATAATAAATAACAAGGTCATATAGAAAACTTCAAGTTGTATATTAATTTTATTTGTTGTTAAACAATTGTAACCTGTTCTTAAAATAGTTTTTATTAAGTTGCAACAATAAACTAAACAATAAACGGCAACTCATCTGATTCAATGCATATTTCAGAGTTTTTTGGCGAACGGGTAAAAAAGAGAGGGAAAAAAGACAAGAACAAACGACGCATCAAGCGAATATGGCATAAATTTAAATTCGAATCTTGATAAATATAAAAAAGAACTTAACAATTAAATTAAAAACGGTTTAAAGATATAAAAACATGTCGTTTTCATACCACTAAATCAGACGCTGCCGTTTTAAGTACCATTTAGCTGGCACAGTAACACTCATGGATTGTTGGGTTGTAATGCAATAGAGAATACAGATGCATGTAGCTAGAGAGCCAGTATGTGGCTACAAAAAAATGTATTACTACAAGCGATGGTTGCCAGTTAAAATTTGAAACAATTCCGACAAAATGTTACTTTTTCACATTAACATAAATTCAATACAACAAAAATTACCATGGTAAAGATAAACAAAAAAGTTTCAACTGCAATAAAAAAATATAAAAAAGCACAGTTTCGATAGTATCGTAAGTATAGACGAAGAATTCCTTTTTATATTGTAATAGAGAAAAAAATCTGTTTTTTCATTTATATTTTTCACAACTATTTAAAAACGTTTCATCTTCTAAATAAAAATTATTCAAAAACAAATTTGTTGTTGCTGTTGCCTTCTTTAAACTTACTTGATCTAAAAAGCTCACAATAGAATTCATGTAATGTTAATGTTAATGTTGTGTGGTGGAGATGCGTACTGCGACCTAAATGAGATCTATTGTACCTCCTTCTCAAAGCTCCGCTGGGTTTGCGGATTACAGAATTTCATCCATCCCTATTTCTCTAATGAATTTGAGAATATTCTTAGGTTCAAGGGATGAAACCTGCTCTAGACTCAGCTCATAATTCCCCAGTGCTAGTTTACGTCTGCGAGCCACGGCGTCGCAGTTTGTAAGTAGGTGTATTGGAGTCTCCTCTGCTTCTTCACAGAAACGGCAGTTACTATCGGTCTCTATGCCCAATTTCATCAGGTGGTATTTGAGTTTACAGTGTCCTGTAAGGAACCCCGTTAGAATCCTAAGATTCGGTTTGCCTAAGCTTATGCACAATTTTGCTCTCCGAGTGTTAAAATCTCTGAGGAGCAATTTGGATTGTCTTAGCTTTGGGAGGCTTTTCCAAAGGTTTGATCGTTTATGCCTCTCCTCCCTTCTTAGTTCTTCTTTTATAGAATGTGTGGATCCTGGGACCCAAAGTATAGTAACAGTGTTATTCTTGCCTAGTTCGTTGAGTTTTGTTAGGCATTCCCATGTTATTCTCGATGATATCTCACAGGAAACTAATGCTTTGATTGCTGCTTGGCTGTCTGACATCACAACTATATCCTGACCTTTGTATTTACGGTCCAGATTGAATTGTGCACACAGCTGTATTGCTAGGATCTCCGCTTGGAAGATACTGGGTGTTGTCCCCATAGGTTCAAAGTGCTTGGTTCTTGGCCCGTACACCCCTGCGCCTATACCTTCCAATGTCTTGGACCCATCTGTATACCATGCTATACTGTGTGGTTTCTTGACCTGCGATATCATCTCGCTGTCCCACTCTTTCTTGGTACTAAGCTTAATTCCGAAGTGTTTTTCGAAGTTATACCTTTTTAACTATATCGTCTCTTGGTAGATCGATGTAGGGAGTGTGCTTTGCAATATCCTCCTTCTCTCTACTGCTGATAGTTTTACCTGAACCTGTCCCCTCTTTTGCAATGCACAACAGAGTTCGCTTGGCTACTCCCTCTATGACAAGGTGTAAGGGTGTTAGGTCCAGAATTACTTCTAGTGCTGCTGTAGGGCATGTTCTCATGGCCCCTGTGATGCATACACAGGCCAGTCTCTGCACCCTTGTTAGCATATTCCTCATTGTGGTTAGCTTGGTTCTCTCAGCCCATGCTATTGCACCATAGGTGAGGATGGGTCTCACCATCATGGTATACATCCAGCGGAGAATTGTTGGGTTACAACCCCAGCTTTTCCCCGCCAGGCTCCTACATACCATGAGTGCTCGCGTTGCTTTGTTTATAGTTACCTCTGCATGTCTTCTCCAGAGAAGCTTTGAATCTAGTGTAAGTCCCAGATACTTTACTTCTCCTTTGAAGGGAATTTCAGTGCCATCCATTCTCATTGTTCGGAGGTTTGGCAGGCTTCTTTTGTTAGTGAAAGGTACTATGGTGGTTTTCGCTGGGTTGATACTTAATCCCACTGTGTTGCACCACTCCTTTGTTACTGACAGTCCTCTCTGTATCAGGTTACAGAGTGTATCCTCGAACTTCCCTCTCGCTATTAAGGCGATGTCGTCTGCGTAACCCTGACATTTTATGCCATTCTCGGTTAGCATCGTTAATAATTCGTCCACAACAAGACTCCACAGCAGTGGAGAAAGGACTCCGCCTTGTGGGCAGCCTTTTGTTGTTTTGATTCTTATAGTGGTGTTGCCCACTTTTGTTTCTGCAGTTCTAGTGCTAAGCATTTGGCATATCCATCTGCTGAGCGTATCATTTACTCCTTTTTTGTGTAAAGACTTCTTCACAGCCTCGTGAGAAGTATTATCAAAGGCTCCCTCTATGTCTAGAAAGGCACAGAGTACGGTTTCTTTGTTTTTGAAAGCTGACTGGATGTTGCTAGCCAACTGGTATAGAGCAGATTCTGTAGACCTGCCCGCCCTATACGCGTGTTGACAGGGGTGCATTGGTGCCTTCTCCAGAATCTCAGTTCTTATATAGTTATCTATTACCTTTTCCATTGTTTTAAGTACAAATGAGGTAAGGCTAATGGGTCTAAACGACTTTGGTAGCGTGTAGTCTATTTTCCCTACTTTTGGTATGAAGGTGACTATCGCCCTTCTCCATTTCCTTGGGATATAGCCCAGCGCAAGGCTGCTTCTAGTTATTTTGACTAGGTGAGGCAATATAGTTTCTGCACCTTTTTGTAGAAGTGCAGGAAAGATGCCGTCTACACCTGCTGATTTGAATGGTTGAAAGGTTCTGAGTGCCCAATCTAGACGAGCCTTAGTACAAATGCTCGTTGCAAGTTTCCATTCTTCTTGATTTGGAGTGATCTGCCTGTCTGCTGTCTCATACTCAGTTACCGGTGTACTGCCCGGGAAATGAGTTTCTAGAAGGTGACTGGCTCGTTGCTCTTCTCTAAGCGTATAGCTTCCGTCTGGCAATAGAAGTGACATTTTTGTCTCCACTCTGCCTTTAGCCATTGCTTTGTGTATCCTGGCTGCTGCTGGCGTGGAAGAAATGTCTTCACAGAAGGTTCTAAAGCTCTGTCTTTTGGCTTTCCTGATTTCTTTATTATACTCCGTCAGAGTCGCCGTGTAGTTGTGCCATTCTCCGTTGCGCTTTGCGGCATTAAAGCTGCATCGCACCTTCTTCCGGAGTCTGGTCAGCTCAGCGCTCCACCAAGGAGTATGTTTTGTTCTTGCCTTGTGCCCTGTTGGACAGCTAGATTCGTAGGCATTATATACTGCATTGTTTACTTGCTCTACATAGCATTCAAGTTCTAGGATGTTACTAATTCTACTCCTAGCTTTTACGTTCTGTAGGTTTTCTTTCAGGTTGTTGGTGTATGTGTCCCAACTGGTATTTCTTGGGTTTCTTTTGGGTTCTGTCTCTTGACATTTCGCCCCAAATCTAAACTCTATTATTCTATGGTCAGACATTGAAGGTTCCATTGATACCCTCCATTCCCTAATTATATCCCCCACATCTGGGCTTCCTATGGTGAGATCTAAGACCTCTTCTCTAGCCCTAGTTACAAAGGTAGGTGTTACCCCCACATTGAAGAAGTCTAGATTACTACTTAAAAGAAATTCTAAAAGGTACTCACCTCTGGTGTTGACGTTGGTGCTTCCCCAAATTGTGTGGTGCGCGTTGGCGTCACAGCCGATAATTAGTGGAAGGTGCTCTTTCCTGCAATGCTCCACGAGTCTTTTTATCTCCGCTGGGGGAATGTTGACATCGTCCCCAGGAAAGTAAGCGGATGCGATCACTATGGCGCGGTGCTTGCCATCAGTTTCGATGTGAGTCTCGATAACTGAAAGGTCCCGCCTCATAAATTCTGAAAGACAAATATAATTAATATTTTTCTGCATTAGAATACATGCTCTGGGATTGATTATTCTCTGGTCCCAAGTTACCTGACCCTCTTTGCAGTAGAGGCCACTTACTTTTCCCCTGTAGCACCAGGGTTCTTGGATCAGCACGAAGCCCAGTTGTTCTGTGGTAAACCTCCGAGCAATAACTGCCGAAGCAGCTTTTGCATGGTGGAGGTTTACTTGGGCAAATTTCGTGCTGGTTACTGTGCCGATCGTCATAGCACTGGACTGCTGCCCCGGTCTTCTTCAGGCAGCGTTGCTACTACCTCAGTCGGAGGTTCGCTTTTACAACCATCAATCGTGAGAGCGGCGAGGTTCATGCCCTCTGCTTGATCTTCGATTGAAGGTGTTGCGGTGATGACCGAGACGGAAGCGAACTTCTCCGTAACAACTTCACCAGTTGGTTGTATTGGTGGCGTTGCGTCTTTTCCTTCATTTGGAGTCGCAGATGTGGCTTCTGTGGACGATACCACTGTTGACGTTACAGCTGTGGGCGCTGCAGCTGTGGATGTTGCTGCTTTGACCGGTTTGGTTGGTGGCGATTTTGTGCCCAACACCGGAATGGTTCCAAAGCGGAAGCTGATAGTGGAGCCCCTTGACTTGATAGTCTCAAGTGACTCCCTATCTATCGAGAACGTGAGCATATGCCCACTTCCCTCATCCTTGGAGCTCAATATCTTCCAATACTTAGTATTGAGACCATCGTTCTGGGCGGCAATTAGTCCCATCGATCTATTGATCTCCGTGCTTGAACTTCTTGGCAAGAACATTCTAACGGTATGCCCTTTTGGGACCTCCTCCCCTAGGCAAGCCATAAGTTCTAGCCCTTTCCATTGCTCGAGCTTTGGTGCTGCTGCTCGCAGCCATTCTGCTGTTGAGGGATTCGAACAGTCGACCAGTAACATGCCCGGACGAAAGTGAATTCCCTCAAACTGTAGCTTGGTGGACCAGCCCTTCACTACTTCGCTCAATATGGCTTCTTCTAGCTCCGAGAGCTCATCCGGACTTAGCATTTGCCGGGGGTATTCTTTAGGCAGAACCGCTATTTGGATGCCCTTAGTTATGCTTGCATAGCTTTTTCTATTTTTCTGAGGTTCTGGCTCGGGTACCTTAGCCCCTGGCACTGACCTACTGTTGCTTCCAGGAGCTATTCTGGCCTTCTTGCTCTCTGGACGTTGAGGAGGCGTTATCTCGCTGCAGCTCCTCTTCGTTGCCTCTGGTACCGGTGCTTTACCCCGATGCTCTACCGCTCTTTCATGAGCTACTTCGGGTGCCATGCCCTGTTCCAGATAGCGCAGATACCATCTTACGCCTGCTCCACTAAGGCCGACTCTTAGTGGGTCGTCTAGCCCTCCTGGCTCCCCGCGCTGAGGGAGGTGGACACGGCGACGTCTACTGTGGAAGGGCTTGTGTTTTTGCCCTTCTTCTGATTCCCTTTTCTGTGCCGCATCCTTGGATGTTGACGCAGTTTCCGAGATTGGGATACTTTTTGGAGCCGACGTCGTATCATCCCGGTGTTCTTCCGGGGGAATTTTTACAGGATGTGATCTCCTGGGGCTCGCAGTTTTTCTTTGGTGGCTGGTACTAGGCCTTTGACCGCTGTGGATGGTATGCTCCACTCGATCTTTGCCGTACGGGTGCCTCCTCATCTGTGTGCTGCAGTGTCTGTGATCATTATGGATTCTATGCTCCACCTGATCATTGCTGCGTACAGTCCTATTGACTTGTGTTCTGGCTGGCGGAGGAGGATTTCTCCTAGGTTTGGTGCCTTGCCGTTGACCTTCCTCTTGGAATCTCTGTTCCATGAGGTCTGCTGCTCTGCTTGCGGTGACTCCCCGCAAGTCTTCCTGTTTGTTGTGTTTTGTTTTTTTGTTTGTGCTCATATTTAAGATTCGACCGGTAGCTCGTGTCCGAGGACAAAAGCGTCGCAGTCTATGTTTTATGGCTGGGAAAGGGTGGTCAACCATGCCAGAGCCCGCATACCATGGTAAGGCCACAGTTACTTCATGAGGCGGCCTGTTATCATGAAGGCTCCGTTCCAATACAGTCGGTATACCCCCTGACTGCAAACCATCCAATGGGCACGGTGCGCATGACACCCTGGATTAGGGGGGAGTAACTTTTAGTTGTCGCTTCACAAAAGATGCAGGCTCTGCTGAGCTGTAGGGTTATGCCCTACAGGGAGGAACTACTCCAACCGGCAGTATTGTGTCATTGCAACTTAAGCCCCTACATTGCGTCAAGATTGTTACTCGGAGTAGGGGTAGAGATTCATGTAAAAATTTGTTTTGTTTTATAAAAAGTTTTCGTTTGATATTTTTAGTGATGAATTTGATGTTAATTTTTTATGTTGGTTACAACAAAATGTAATTCAAAGTTACTTCAAATAAATGGAAATAAATATCGAAAAAATTTGAACTATTTATTTTTCCTGTAGTAAAGAGCATTAACATATACAATATACAGGGTGTTCCGTATTAAAAGGACAAACCTACGGCAGTTGATTCCTTGGGTCAAGAAAAAGAAAAAATTGTATGGCAGGGGGGTATCCATCTTCCCCCTGTTCAGAGTTATAAGGGAAAGTTTACTTTAAATAACTTAAAAAAATTTAATCAGCTCTACGCTTATAACTTTAAAATTAGTGAACCTAGAAAAAAGTTAAGGACCATTTTGGAAACGTAAATAAAAAATAAACTAAGATTTGTTGCACTTTGTAAATTTTATTATGTCAAAACACTTTAAATAATTTTTTTTTATAAAAAAATTGATATTAAGAATGTTTTTTTTCGTCTAAGAGTTTATTTTTTCTAATGATGCAGTTTGAACCTCCTTAGTGTTGTTTTTAAAGCTCTTGTTATAAGTTCTAACGTTTATTCAATAAATAACCAGGAATTTATAATTTTTTGATAGCATTTATTAAAAAAATAAAACGATTAAAAAATTTTTAAATTCATAATAATTGCTAAAATGCCCTCCAAGAGCACAAATGCATGCTTGAGCTCTCTTTTTAGTATTTTCTTGCTGGGGCGATGTTTCCGTAATATGAGTTGCCGTAACATTACTTTGTTCCATCAGCTCTTCACTGGTTCTTATTTCCTTGGAATAAACAAAATCCTTCATTGCACCCCAGAAATAAAAGTTCAACGGTTTTAGATCTGGAGATCTCGCTGGCCAAGCAATCGGGGCATTCCGGAAAATCCATCGACCGTTCAAAAAAGCAACTATTTGCCGACCTTGGTGACAAGGAGCCCCATTTTGCCGGAGGAACATTATTTATATTTGGAGCAAAATTATCTAGGATTTTATTTTTTCTAATGATGCAGTTTAAACCTCCTAAGTGTTGTTTTCAAAGCTCTTGTTAAAAGTTCTTACGTTTAGTCAATTATTACCAAGAAATTTATAATTTTTTGACAGCCTTAATAAAAAAATCTTTAAAAAACTTGTTAAGCTAAGTTATTTAAAGTAGGCAATGAACGAAAAGTTAGTTTTATCAAAACCTTTTTATCACATTTGTGTGTGATAATTTAATTGTGCAATTTAACAAAAAAATAAACATAAGCCTTGGTTTTATTTGTTATTAAATGTAGACACTTGGAGGGCATTTTGAGCAATTATTATGAATTAAAAAATTTTTTAATAGATTTTTTTAATAAATGCTATCAAATAATTATAAATTCCTGGTTAGTTATTGACTAAATCTAAGAACTTATAAGGAGAGCTTTAAACACAACACTTAGGAGGTTCAAACTGCATCATTAGAAAAAATAAAATCTTAGACGAATTTTCGTGCAAATCGAATTTGAAAGAAAAAAAACATTCTTAATATCAATTTTTTTATAAAAAAAATTACTTAAAGTGTTTTGACATGATAAAATTTACAAAGTGCAACAAATGTTAGTTTATTCTTTTTTTACGTTTCCAAAATGGTCCTTAACTTTTTTCTAGGTCCACTAATTTTAAAGTTATAAGCGTAGAGCTGATTTAATCTTTTTAAGTGATTTAAAGTAAACTTTCCCTTATAACTCTGAACAGGGGGAAGATGGATACCCCCTGCCATACAATTTTTTTCTTTTTCTTGACTCAAGGAATCAACTGCCGCAGGTTTGTCCTTTTAATACGGAACACCCTGTATATATATATCAAACGAAAAGTTTTTATAAAACAAAACAAATTTTAACGTAAATTTAATTGTGAGCTTTTTAGATCAAGTAAGTTTGAAGAAGGCAACAACAACAAAAAATTCGTTTTTGAATAATTTTTATTTAGAAGATGAAATGTTTTAAAATAGTTTTGAAATATACAAATAAAAAAACCAGAATTTTTCTCTATTACTGTATAAAAAGGAATTCTACGTCTGTACTTACGATACTATCGAAACTGTGTCTTTTTTTTCATAAACAATAATTGAAGCTCTTTCCAAGCTTTTATTTGATTTAAAAACATTTGAGGCTTTCCAAGCCGCAACATGAATGGGGTTGACTCCCCTTTTAACAATAGGTTCAGCCTTTTGGATCCCGACTTAACAATAAGCTCTGCGAACAATAAAAAGAGGCGTATCAAGCCTGATAATTTCGTACCACTTCCAAAAATTATTCAGAATGATGATCACATAGCACGCTACTTGGTGATATCTGCTCTTGGTAAAGCAAATGAAGAAACCGTCCGCGTCCTCTTGCCACATATAATGTATTCCAAGTTGAGAAAGGCATCAAGTTCATATCACGGGACTATACTGAAGTGACAGAACTACGTTCAGGTGATCTACTTTAGAAAACTAAAGATCTAAAAACTGCCTACAAATTCTTGAAGCCAATACTAATTGATAGTATTTATGTTAAAATTACAAATCACGTTAACCTCAACTCAACAAAAGGGCGTATTTTTTCGCGAAAGATAATTGATATCTCTGAGCAGGAACTTGTTGAGTCTCTATCTGATCAAAAAGTTATCAGCGTTAGAAAAATTATGAAGAAAGAAAATTATGTACTAGTTGCTACAGGAGCTGCTATAATAGTTTTTGATTTAATTCGTCGTCCAGAGTCTCTTAAACTTGGCTGGGAAAAAGTGGAAGTTGCCAAAAATGCGTAAATTGCCAGAAGCAAGGCCACACCAAAAATAAATGCCGGAATATCGAACTCGCAAAGAATGTGCATTACAGCTTCCCACGAAAATTGCACAAGAAAATTCTCCGTAAACTTCGAAATTGAAGACCACACTCCTTATGATGCTTCTTGTCCCATTTTCTTGAAGCACAAAGCAGTGAACAAAGTAAAAACTGACTACAGATGCAGTGCACGTGATGCAAGGAAAATTTTCAATACTAACCCTGATGCTCACAAGCTTGAACCTTTCAAAAAAGAAGCACCCCGACCATGGCAGAGGTCATAAAAAACCTTGCTAAACCAACAAACATACCACGCGCTCCATCACACCTATAGGAACACAAAAAATAAAAGCACAAACATCTACAAAAAAAAAAAAAAAAAAAAAAAATAATGAAACCCTTCCTTTTAAAGAAAGGAAAATCCATTTAACACTTCTACAGTTACTTCTCCATCACCCAAAGCACAAAAAAAAAATACTCAAATCAAAGCCCTCACTAATATAACAATGCTAAATAGCAAAACAGAATATAAGAAAAATAATCAGAAATCTCCATCAAAAAACAGCAACAAAAAACAAATAACAACAAATAGTACCCCCACAAGAAATACAGCTGGTGAAGAAGAAATGGATATATCTGAAACCATCTACTCACCTTTAAGACTTTCGTCTGATTCCACAGATATCGAACTCACACCAAGCTCACAACTTTACAAAAAATTTCCTGACTTAAATGTAATTAAGCCATCGCACCGAAGCAACAATAATTGAAGCGTTCTCGCGAATAACGTTGTAAACGATAAAACTTTAATTGTTCACTTTTATTAACTTTACAAGCACTTTTGTTCATTTTATTAATTTTTTTGGGTATGCGATAAAATTATCCCAAGCTCAACTGCTTACTCAGTTCTGTTTGTATATAATAAGAGGGTAATTCTAACAGGTATTCGCAAAAAAACACTAAAAAATTTCGTTTACAACGTTATTCGCGATTTTGCTTCAATTAACAACAATAGCATATACGTAATAAAAATACATAATAATTTAACTGAAAAAATTTAAAGATGAATTAAGGAATAGATATTAAAATTCTCCAATGGAATATGCAAGGGTTCATCAATAATAAGTTTGCACTAGAAAATCTAGTAAGCAAACACCGACCTGATGTAAAGAGACTCACATACATCATTGGAAAGAATTCGCATCTTCTTTATTTTAAAGATTAATTTAGGAATAGATATTAAAATTCTTCAATGGAATATGCAAGGGTTCATCAATAATAAGTTTGCACTAGAAACTCTAGTAAGCAAACACCGACCTGATGCAATAGCCATTTAGGAGACTCACATCATTGGAAAGAATTCGCATCTTCTACACCTTCCCTACTACAATATTTTTAGTCATAATAAAGATTATTAATATGCCAAGTCTGGTATAGTATTGCTTGTAAAAAATAATATTAATGTATTGCAGCATATTGTATCGCAAGAAAACTGTTTGTTTCAATCTATTGCAATAAAAGCCAACACTGAATTGCATATAACAAATATTTACAAAGAATGTGACCTTTATTTAACACCTGAGCATTTAAATGATATCCATACATTCACTTCTGGTCATTTTAGACTTTTATTAGGGGACCTGAACTCACATAATGTACTATGGGGATCGGGAAAAACCTCACGAAGTGGTGCACTTTGGGAAAATTTCGCTGATGATAGATTTTTGACTATTTTAAATGATCTCCCACATTATTGAGCACTAGAAATAATACACTTACTGTCGTTGATGTTTCTATGGTCACTGTAGACTTAGCACCAACTCTAACGTGGGCAAAACTTCCGCAACCTGAGGCAAGAGATCACTTTCTAATTTTAATGTTTAATAACATTTCTAAAACACTAAAAAAGCACGTACCAAGGTTTTTAGACAAAAAAGCAGACTGGACACATAACTCTTACAACACTTCGAGTTTCTGCGATGTTTACACTGTCACTCAAAATATAAATAAGGAATCGGCCCAAATAAAAAAAAAAAATAAATAAAATTAGGACCACAAGAGTAGAAAACTTTCCTGCTATATTTGATCTAAGTGCAGTAACTACTCATCCAAAAGAGAGCCGATAAATTTGTGAATTTTTGGTGCTCGATTGGTTCTAATAGTACGTTCGATTTCAATATTATCAATGAAAAATTTGTTTTTAATATTGATAATCTTTCAGAAGTAACACTTGTTTCAAATAACACTATTCAGAAAATTTCGGTATCTGAATTGGATCTTACTCTTCAAAATACTATATGTGCATCCCCTAGTAATGACAAAATAACGTATACCATGCTGAAAAATGCTTCAATTAAGCTTAAAGAAAGACTTGTTAACCTTTACAATAACATTTTAGTAACTGGAGTATCTCCTCATGACTGGAAGCATAGTATCCATAGTATATCACCGATCCCAAAACCAGGAAAAGTCCAAACCAACTCGATGGTTATCGCCTTATTTCTTTGCTTCCCTTTTTATCAAAAACCTTTGAAAAAATATTAGCTAGTAGGTTGTTGGAGTCCTCCACAGACAAGCTACACAAAAGGCAACATGCGTTCCTGCCCAATCACGGGGTTCATACTTTGTGTCATCAATTAGAAACAAAACTTAGAGAGAATATGCGATATAAGAAACAGCATTGTCTTGTCGGAAGATCTGGAGAAAGCTTTTGATATCACTCTTGGTGATACAGATGGACCAGTAAAGCAAACAGGAAAATTAATGCTGCCATTAACAAGTGTTTCAGGACAGCGACGGGTATACTTGTATCTACACCTTTAGATGCTTTGAGAATGCTAAACACTCGTGGTATTAAGCTTGCTGCAAAATTTCTAATATCAACAGTTACTTGCCTGCATGGAACTTTTTGGATTAGCTACTATGAATCCAAAACACATGGCTCTATCAAAAGAGATTTGTGTAGCATAAAAAATCAACCTTATGGTTGCAAATAAATTGCCAATACTTAAACAACCTTTTATATGTAGCGAAAACATCGATGATCATTACCTAAGCATAGATATATCACTGACTCAATATGCTAAGAATAATACAAATCCGTCAGTTTACAAGCAAACTTTCAATGAAGCTTTGCAAATTTTTGGTCCTGAACTGACCCTTTACACCAACGGATCCTTTTTTGAATGTGCGACGTCATGCGTAGCTTGTAGACAGTTCACAAATACCTTCGTTAAAATTCGTCAAGCGCTTTTGCCAATGTATTCAGGGGTTTTTGCTGCAGAACTCGCAGCGATTCAGTTTGCCGTTAAATATGCGGCCCAGAAAAAACAGAAAACGTTAATTGCTCTGACAGCCTCAGTGTTCTTAACCCTGGAAGGACTATGCATGGTCACATTTTATCGTTTTTCTTTCTTGTTTTTGTTTGTTTTGTTCTCATTTGTCGTGTAGCGTAAATCGTAGTCTAGCTGTTGGTGTGCGCAAACAAACGTACAACCAAATAAATAGTGTGTAGGTATGAGATTTAAGAATTGGCGTCGTCGAAACGACGAAGCATGTCTTTTGTGTGACTTTTGCATTTTTTATGTTATTCTTTTTATATGAAATTTTTTCATATTTGTCATATTTTCTCTAATAATATCAAATTTTTAAAGTTAAAATGGAAATTGTGCAGCAAAAAAATAATAAAAGTTTAGGAAATAGAAAAATTTCTGTCGATTTGTGACGACAGCAACGAATTCGACGATGAATTGGATTGCAACAACGGTAGATTAGTTACAGAGGACTCTCAAAATAATCTGGACAACGACTTGGACGATGAGCTCTAGAATAACAATGAGGAGACTGACCAAGAGGACCTTTTCAATGGAAGCTTTGAAGAATAAAGCTCTTCAGAGCATTTAAATATCTTGGACGAAGACGATGTACCGCTTGCTTAAGGAGGCGTCGATACATTTGATCACATGTGTAGCGTTATGTGCTGTTCACTAACAGATAGCCAATATGTCAATTCTATGGTTTTCTGAATATGGCTTTCATTAATGCTTTATTATCTATACGAACAACATGTACCAAGCAAATCAAAAGACCTTCAATCGTGCCGGCTTAATGAAAATTAACACTTTTCACTTATTAAAGTTTAATTACATAATAGGATACGGATTCCAACTTTGCCGACAGCGGTGCGAAACAGCATTAATAGTCTATATGGCTGAAGAATGATCGAAACCCTCCAGAATTAAATTCTGAGAAGAAGAGGAAAATATGTGCTCTTTGTTCCCACTACAACCGTCGCATGAACAAATCATAGTGCTCAAAATTCCATATGGGTATTTCCACAGGAAAGTCTACCGTGACCAAAAAATTAAAACTTATTAAAAACTTATTATTTTATGATATTATCTAAGAGAAACATTTTAATTTTATTAATTTAAGCAATTTGTACATAAAATTATTAACCATGATGATCACATCGTCTGCACTGTTTCACAAATGTAGTTTTTCTTTTTCGTAAGTGTTTAGTAAATGTTTCATAAACATTTTTGTTTTATTAAAAATGGAAGGCATTGGCTAAAGATAATGAAAAAATGGTTGATGCAATTAAAGGAAAATATATTGAATTTGTTTTTAATTACCTAATTACATAATTACTTAACTACCTAATTACTTAATTACCCAATTAAATTGCAATGGAAAAAACTGTCCCGTGCGATCTGTCCCGTGCGACCGAGCTTAATATTAAATTAAAAAATAAGTGTTAAATATTATTGGGTAAAATAAAAACAATTTAAAAGAAACACCAATGCACAATATCCATAAAATAAACTCTTTGAAATATTCCTTCAGACTTCGCTGAATTCGGCGCTTGAGTTGTTGTCCTCGAAAAAAACTTCCGTTTTTGTCCCGTGCGAACCCCGTTGTTTTTGGCAATTATTTTGAAAAGGAAAAATTACCGATAATCAACCTTAGCACCATTTATAGAGCTTGCTATGAGTTATAAGTTAAGACCATTATCAAAATATAAATCCGTGTTATTACTACTTTTTTTTCAATTTAACTGCGTACGACTGTCCCGTGCGACACCATGGAAATGCCCATATGAGCTTGTATAGGGAGCCTAAAATAGAGCTTTGTGCCTTTGGCCTATAATATATTCTCAACCCTATAAAAATATGATCTCATTAAAATTTAGTACATTATTTCTTAAATAACAACAAATTCCATGTTAAATATGTGCCTTTAATTATAATTATTTTGGTTTTTTAAGCATGACTTTTATGTATAAAAAATAAGCATGTTTTTCTAGGGTTAAAGCTCTCATGGACAGAAAATGTAGTGCTTTTAAATTTATCTTTAATAATTTCACTCTTGAATGTCCCATCAAAATTCTATGAATTCCTGGACACACTTATGCTTCCTTCCATCATGGAAGTCCCCTGTTTATAACCAATTATTGTGAACTCCTACTTATGCATCCAAAAACTGAAGATTCAACAGGACTTGACTTGGCCTCTTCTAACTCATTTTTAAGAAGACACAACCATTCTAATTTTCCACGCACAATTAACTCGCGAGGAATGTATCACACTTGCAAGAATGCGCCTTGGAAAAACCCTATTTTCTACTAAGCACTTATATACAATAACTCTTCCTATGCAATGTGAACTTTGCAATACATTGATGTCTGTTCGACATATTCTAACAGAATGTTCGTCATCTAAATGTCATCAAACACTTGGAACCATCTTGGATTGCAGCAAGAAAGAATCTTTCGATACCATAAAAAGTGCTTGAGTGAAGCACAACCTGCTTTATAAAGTTTAAATCCCCATCGGTGCAATATGGCCCTTGCTGCCCTGCATCAAATAATATTTTATAAATTTATTTATAAGATATTACACAATAAATAAATAAAATAAATATTAATCTAAACGAAACAAATAATAATAATACTAAAATAAGACATATCTTCATGAAACTTCAAACATATGTTTTATTGATTTCATAGTATACAAAAATATTTTTTTTAATTTTTTAACCCCACGTCGTCAGCTACAATTTCTTAAAAAAAACGCCAAAAAATCACGGCGTGCAAGATTATTGTTCTTAAAAAGTCTGAAAAAAACAACGTGGTTTTAATCAGCATCAAAGAGCCATGGAATGACTTAAAATAAAAAATGTGGTTGCAAAATGAATATACGACGTTTTTTAAAAAATTGCCATTTTTTTAAAAAAAAATTTCGTTAGAGCTAACCTGACCTAAAGCTCAATAAACAATTTTAAACTATCGAACAACTAGAACTTGTATTTAAATCATAGAAAAATCAACATTGTTATTAATTTTTTTAATATGGCCAAAATAAATTCTAAACAAGACCATGTCTTGTAAGTCCCAACTAGAAGTGAAGCATTCATATATAATTTGGCTTGAGGCCTAAAAATTTGCAATTAAAAGTGTTCTATACAATGCCTTATTAATTTGTTTTTTTTTTAATTTAAGTCATTCTTACTGATATATGAATACTTACATTTATTTAATATATTTTCAGGTTGTACGCACAGCTATAACAGACGCATCCGGTGTGGCATCATTACTTACTACAGCTGAAGCTGTAGTAACAGAAATTCCAAAAGAAGACTCAAGTGCTGTGATGCCTGGTATGGGTGGTATGGGTGGTATGGGTGGTATGGGAGGTATGGGAGGTATGATGTAATTTAGTAAACTTTCTGATTATTTTATATTCAAAATAGTTTTTAATTTGTAAAAATAAAAATATACCTTGATAAACTAGAAAAGGTTTTTATAAATGTCTTTATACGCAGTTTTATTCTTTAAAAATGTATGGGCATTTGTAAACTTGTTAAATTTCACTTTCTAATATGCTTGCGTCATGAAGGGCGCTCAAGTTGGCATATAGTTGTTAAACTGTATAGCTTTGAACTAGCAACCGCAAAGACGATCTGGTTTTCGTTTGTGTATAGAATATCTAGCAAGGTAACTCGAACCAAATCACTTATAATAAGAAGACTAAACACGGCATGAATTCAACATTAGTACTACAATAAACTAGGCTTGCCACAGTTAAGGCAACCAAAACTTGAAGATTTTATATAAAATTAAAAAACCAAATTAAACACAGTTTCAGGAATCAATCGTCCTTTTATTTGCATTGACAATTTTTAAAACATTTCACTTAATTTTTAATAAAAAAATGTTGTACTTGTTATTTTCTCAATTAACATCCCACTAACAGATCGATTATGTGCGTTACCGGTTGTTTTGTTCCAGCGGCGCAAACACAAGCACTTAAACTTGGATTGCTCTGGATTGAACACTTAACAAACACAGGCACTTCAACCTGGATTGTTTACGTAGAGAGTTAAAATAAAAGCACTATAATGATTAGTGTAAAATAAATAACTGACTTTATTATTTCCTTTAACCTGATTAAATATAAAACATATTGCTTAGTTAAACAAATTAAATATTGATTAATTAACATTAACTTCAATAAATGACAAAACCTAAATTCATGATAAATATTGCTTAGTTAGCATTGATAATGTAAACAATTAAAACATAAAAAGTGCAAAGAATTCACAATATATAAAAACAACAATAAACATAATAATACACAAAAGTAGGTCAGCAAGCGTGCATTACCCTGTGCTGTAGCTGCAATTTGTTTTGCCTATCTCATCTCATTGAAATAAAGTACTTGCAGTTCTATGTGATAGTGTGTTGAAACAAAAAAATGAAGAAAGAGAATTTAGTACAAAGAATAAAGTAATTGAATTTCGTTAACTTAAAAATAATATTTGCTTTTCTTAGCAGGAAATAAGAACGCGCTACGCCGGCGCGCCACCGTTTTCTGTTAATTTCGTTCGCAGCCACCCAGAGCTGCTGCAAGCTATACAAATGTCAGCTGATTTGCTTGTTACCACCTACAGAGATGGTAACAATATTCACTTGTAACTCTCTGCTGAAGAATACCAAAAGGGTGTAAAAGTTACCGTAAGATTTATTATACCGTAAAAGTGAAAATTTGTATAGTTCATGATTTTCAGAATGAGATATACGGTAGGAAGCACAACTAATGCTTTGTAGCCAATCGAAATTTTTTTACTTATTTATAAAATTGCAATTCAATTGACAACTTCGCGCTGAAACTTTGTAAAATCAGTCACTTATTTTAAATTTTTGATAAGTATTTCGTCATTGGCGGTGAAATCCGTTTGGATTCAGCATAAAACTCGTAGGACCAAAGGCAGGATTCTGAAAATCGCCTAGCTAAAGCTAAATCTCTATCGCTAAAATTTCGCTAAAAAGATTTCGCAATGAATATTCAAATAAATAAAGAAGCACTAGAACAGATGGCAACCTTGGTAGAGTTGATGGCGGTGATCTATAAATAGCCTACTGCTTTGAAATGTCATATGATTAGCAGCCATACAATTCAAAAGAATGAATTCCAAAATCTGCGCAGTCATATACTAATTTAAACAGTTATACTAATTTATACTAATTATAATTGTATACTAATTTAAACAGGTCACAACTTAATCACTCAAAAACTACTGAAGAGAAAAATGTAGCGATTTCCGAAACAGACTGTCTAGTCAGCTAAGTGATTGACTCTATACAGAGTTGTTGTTGTTGTTGTTGTTGTTGTTGTTGTTGTTGTTGTTGTTGTTGTTGATGTTGATGTTGTTGTTGCCTTCTTAAAAACTTACTTGAACTAAGCTCGCAATTAATTTCATGTTATAATTTAATATATCATTAAAACTAATTTACTAACTATGGCGGAGCACGGCCAAATAAGTTTAATTAATGTCAAATTAATTAAATAATCTAATAATTGTTCGATTTCGGTCAAAGTCATGTGTAATTGAACATTTGGTTGTGAAAATAGCCACCTTTTAGTTAGAACACTAGCTTCTGGCGAAGCAATAAACTCGTTTCATTTCTATGGTGCATTTCAACAAACTGTCGTTTAAACAGTGAGTTGATCACAGCTTAATCACTCAAAGACTACTGAAGAGGAAAATGTAGCGATTTCCGAAACAGACTGTCTAGTCAGCTAAGTGAATGACTATACAGAGTTGTTGTTTTTGTTGTTGTTGCCTTCTTAAAACTTACTTGATCTAAAGCTCGCAATTTAATTCATGTTGTTTTATTCCACTTATAAAATATACTAAAGTGAAATCAGTTTCTTTGTTAAGTTTTCTTGTCATCCGGACCTACAAATCCTAAACCTAAATCATGCGAGCGGATAAAAATCGGATTATACTTAAACGTTATGAAATACACTTGTTGCCAAATTTTGAGCTCAATCGATTGTAATGCGAAAGAAAAAAATATTGACTCATACTTAGTTGATCAATAAGCCAACCATAAACATCCTTCAACACGAATTAAACCTTAACTGGCTGTATTTATAAATTTTAAAAAAGTTAAAATTAATTCCATACGTACGTTAAAAGTTATTTATTTATTTAGAGAAACGTGTTGGTACAATAAGAACCAGGTTCTTTTATAGTACGATATAAGCATAAGCTTGAAAAAACAAAAAAAAACTAATACTAAACTATACAGTCATAACAACAAGTATATACTTAAGGTTACGTTAAATTTTTAAAAGAAAGAAAGAAAGCTATTATAAATATTAAGTATATTAAATGCTAATTTGAATCACAGTGCAATTATTTTTTAAGAATTAATAACATAGAGTAAAGAATACAGGAAATAGATTAAAATATAGTCATGAAACTATGAAGTAGAGAAGAAAGATAGGATAGAGCGCCTAAAATTACCTCTCCCACTAATCTCTCTTAACCAACGAGGCAAAGCATTCCACAATTTAATGGCGTTAATGAAAAAAGATGAGACGAATGTAACGAATAATGCCTAGGGACTATTAAAACATGACTTCTTCTTGAAAGACAAAACTGGAGTTTTCCAAAAAAGTAGCGAGGTGTTTTTTCATGTATGATTTTATGGAGATACATACAGTTACGAGCACTAAGATATGTAGTTAGGTCACATCCAAGTATAGCGTTTCTGAACGTGGAAAGGTTGTCAAATTTTCGCAAACCATATACGTAGCGTGTTGCATAATTAAAAGCAATCTGTAGTTTTAATTGGGAGGAAGAGTCGAGTTTACTGTACACTGTTTCTGAATATGAAATTAAAGGTAAGATCAATTGTTTTACCAATCTACGTTTTAAATCAACAGGAGTAACACTAGCAGACATTCTTTAATTACGAAGGACATAATAAACTTTTTGTACAACACTATTAACGTGGTCAACACAAGACAAAGATGAATTTATGACAAAACCAAAGCTTACTGCTTTTGATACCACATTTAGCTTGCTAGTTCCTATAAACAGGTCAGGGACATCATCAACACAAGTTTTACTCTTACAGATGGGAAGGACATACGATTTGGCAGCATTGAGTTGAAGCCCATTACATTTAGCCCATTCATCAATGCTACTGAGATCTTCATTCAACCTGACGCACAGATCATCAAGAAGCCCAGTTCGCCGAGACAGAGCTGGATATCATCAGCGTACGCATGAACAAAAGCGTGCTTACATACATTAAAAATGTCATTGATGAACAAAGAGAATAGCAGCGGGCCTAGAATGGAACCTTGTGGGACGCCACTTTGTACATTTTATACGATGAAAACATTTGACCGACATTGACTCCTTGAATTCTGTTACATAAATAATTAGACAAAAGATTGACAGCACTGTTACAAAACCCAAAGAGAAATTTAAGCTTTTGACACAAGTAATTATGGTTTACTTTATCAAAGGCCTTGGAAAAGTCAAGTAAGCAGAGTAAGGTCATAGAGCCAGCGTCATATTCAGGCCGAATATCATCAAGCACTTTCAAAACTGCAGAAGAACACCCATGTCCTGCCCTAAAACCCGACTGGTATGGGGATAATAGTTTTTTCTGAGATAAGTATTTGCTTATTTGTTGCGACATAATTTTTTCACATATTTTAGACAATGGCGACAGAATGCTTATTGGACTAAAATCATTTACACCAGAGGGATTTCGCTTTTTAGCCACAGGTAGAACGGTAGCAATTTTCCACATGTCCGGAAAGGAAGAAGTTATGAAGCAACTATTTATAATGTGCGTAAGGGGACTAATAATGTAAGGCAGTATAAGTTTAATGAATTTGATGGGAATACCATCTTCCGCGACTGCATTGGATTTTATCTGCGAAACACAATTCCCAACGTCGAGTTCGTTAACTGTTTCGAACTCGAAAGATTGTTGCATAGTCAGGTTAAAAGTAAGATTAGGATTATCAGTGCAGGTAACGGAAGTATCGACAAAGAAATTATTTAGGAATTCAGGATCTTCATTACATTCAGAGCGGTTATTATTGCACAAACCAAGTCTTCTTATGTTGTTCCACAACGTTTTGGTTTGAAGAGACAAATTTAGTTTATTAGAAAAGTAACGTGTTTTAGCCTGTCTAATAACACGAACAGATTCATTTCTGGCCAGTCTAAAGGATTCCCAGTTTTCTGACGATGATCTAATTCGCCATACTTTCTGCAATTTATTTCTTTTTTTAATACTTGTAACAACATTCTGAGTGAACCAGGGACAAGAAACATTATTTACAGTTAACACACGAAGAGGAACATGCGCATCAAACAGATATTTTATTGGGACTAAGAGGGAACTGAGTTTATCATTAACATTATGGTGAAGCCAACAGTCATTAAAACAACGTAGACGCATCAAGATAAAGGAAAGAATAATTAATATGATTAAAATCACGGTACGAAAAAGTATTATTAGTTCTATGATGGGATAAATTGACATTTAACGTGCAGAAAATTAAATCGTGATCCGGGACAAAAAACAATTGATCAAATAAAGACACAGCAGAAGGATCCGAGACAATAAAATAATCAAGTAAACTAGCAGTAGAATTATTGCAGCAGCGAGTGGGCACAGTGTCGTTTACTACTGAAAGTCCTAGTGTCGATATTTTATCGAACAGTACTTGTTTTACGGAATCATTGGATAGAATATTGACATTGAAATCACCACACAACAACATTAAGTCATAGTCAAGAATACTGCTCTTTAAAACAGAAAACAAAGGATCAACAGAAAAACATTTGTTGGGATTATACACACATGACAAACAAATTTTAGTATTATTATCCCATATGCATACATTTAAAAATTCTATACCAGGTCCACTAGACTTACATATTACTTTTGAATTCAGAGAAGTTTTACAATAAACTGCAACTCCTCCACCTTTTCTCCCAGACCGATCATTACGATACAGAGTATAATTGTTAATGTTACAAATAGTATCACTTATATCATTGCATAGCCACGTTTCAGATACACAAATAACGTCTACTAAAGAATTTTCGAAAACATGTTTTATATAATCAAGTTTAAGCATATTCAAACTTCGTGCATTGAAATGTACAACATTTAGGCCACTGTACTGCTTACACAGTACCTGCATCAAGATTTTTACATTTTCATTAGCGCCAATAGGCGAATAACTAGAACCTGACATAGGCAGAGAAAACAGCAGGAGAGCTAAATTTATAGAAATAAGAAAGTAGTAAGAGATAGAAGAAGAACATTACAGCTAAAGAGTGAATTAGGAGAAAAAAAAATAACAATTATAATAAACATAAAATACATATAAGACTAAATTAAAAAACTGGTTCGCCATCAGGTACATCATCGAGAATCGCACAGCGAAGTTCTTCCACACTCGCAATGAATCGAGCATCCGCATTTCTTTTCTTTCTGATATACACCGAGCCACGAAAGGAGAAAGCGTTAAAGATGTCTTTATTACGTTTGCAGATAATCGCAGCTTGGAGTAATTTGCGGCTTTCAGGATTGAGGCTTTCATGAACAAACACATTACAATCGCTGTCGAATCCAGCATCTCTTAAGTTGACGGCTGCTTTAGTACGTCTTCGATAAGCCCCAAAAGCTTTGAGGACACGATTCCGGTCAAAAGCCGAAAAATATTTTATAATAATTAAAGAATTCGGATTGTTGGGATTTTTTTTAATGCGAAATATATCTTTAATTTGGGGTGGTTGAAGGTCAACAAAGAGACATAAGCTATTAAACATTGCTTTTAAATTGCCAATATGGACAATTTAAAATTATGTAACATTTCAATTAAAATCGGTTATGTTTAATAGTAAATACAGTAAAACTGAAAATAAAATTAGTTTTAAGTATTAGTAAAAAGACTTTGCTTAACCCTTTATTACTAACCTATGAAAACACCCGTAAATGAAACTCACAATTATAAGGACTCAAGTGTATAAATCTTAAAGGTTTTTAAATTCGAAATTAGTTAAACCTTTTTTATTAGTTATAAATAGTTTTTTTATTAATTTCATTCACTAATTCTATGCTTAGAATAATTTTGAATGTAGTGCTACTAGGTGTAATCCACCTTACTTGTGAAATCACACGTATACGTTCGTTTAGTCAGATTTTTCACATCACCATCCTAAAACTAATGGAAACTTTATTCTGCAAACATACTTAAGTTTCTTACAGCAATACGTGTTTAGTAATGTTTTCTTTTTAAGGCTTTTTTTCTTTATTTTTTATGTAATTTTTTGAGTTTTTTTTTGTCACTTACGTCAGTTTTTAGGTCATCAAACTACGAGCCCTGGTTATTAATGTATTTATTATATTTTTTCTATGATATGCAACTGTTTTATTGTTTCTATAATAAAAATATTTTTTTATACATAGAAAGAAATAATAAAATAACATTTTAGATATAATATAAATATCTTGTAAAAAAAAATATATTAAACATTTTATAAGAATATTTAATAAAATATTCGTTTCATTCACCACGTAAATCATATTTTATTATATATTTTTCTTTGTGCGATGCTATTAAAGGCTGAAGGTTAAGTTGTTTGTGTCAGTTCCTCAAAAAAATCCTTGGTTGCAATAGCATTTATGAAGATTCCTCAAATATTTCGATTCTAGTGATAGCCATTCGTGTCATGGAATGGTTTGAAATAGTCTCTAAAAATAAAGTTTTTTGTCAAAATATTGGTTGGTGTAATAGTTCTAAAAAATACACTGCCAGAAACTAACTAATGCCCCTATCACCGTCTGCGAATCGAATGCTTCACTCGAATCGAATCATTTGGCGAATTTTTCTTTTTGTGGTATCACGGTTGGCGAACCTACTTATTCGCCTCAGATACGGTGCTGCTAAAGCAGAAAACATTCGCTGCTAAAGCAGAAAACATTCGCTGCTAAAGCAGAAAACATTCGCTGCTAAAGCAGAAAACATTCGCAAAGAAAATTCGCTTAGAAACGTCAAAACTCGAACCTCAAATTTCAATAAAGCCGCGATAAATTCAAATAAATAATAAAATATACCAAAATGTTAAGCAGCACGGAGCTATTCTTTGGAGTAACTGAGGAAACACAAACTTTTTGCAGATTACGACGCAGTATTCGGGATAAATCCAATCCGCTAGAGATTCCTGACGACCTGCGAGTATTTTTATATGCCCGGTTAATCTTTATTGAAATATTTAAAATCTCTTAAAGGTTTCAATCATATTTTAGGCTTAACAAGGAAGCCTTTGTCTTTGTGTTGCAGAATATTGAAGACTCCATGCAGTCAATTCGAAGTTGTGCGATTCCTCCTATTTTGAAGCTAGCTAGTACTCTACGATTTTTTGCTGAGGGTAGTTACCAAAAGAGCGTTGGAAACGATTTTGAATTGGGTCTTGCGCAATCAACGGTGTCCACAGTTTTAAGCGAAGTTGTCTGGATTATTGAGCGTTATCTTTGCCCTGTATGGATAAGAGCCATTTTATGGACCATTTTATGGAACTGCCGGCTGTTGGTTTTTTCATACTAAAAATAAATAACAAATTGCTTAAAATTAAAAACAAACCACAAAAAATACACACAATGCAATTTACTGACCTTTTTCTATTATTTTCTATTTTTATGTGCAAAATAAAAAGAAATAAAACGCATTCGCTGGCTTGTCACCAAATATTTTTATTCGTCTGTTTTTGACGCTTAAGTCGAATGACATCTGCGGAATTCGCGAACGGTGATACCACAAAGTTTTTCATTCGCCTGTTTTTGACGTTTGAGTCGAATTAAATTTAAACATTCGCCGACGGTGATAACAACTTGGCGAATTCGACTTAATTTTTGTTCGATTCGCAGACGGTGATAGGGGCATAAACTGCGAAAAACTCTTTCTATCTGCATCAACAATTGAAATGTATGCAATCGGATAAAAGATAATGCTTTTTTTATACATATTTTTGACATATTTTATTTTAAAATATTAATACAAAACTTTCTTGATCTAAAGCTCAAAATCTAATTAATGTGATTTATACAAAACTTTTAAAATTAAAATATCTTTATAAGTTGTATTTTGTTTTTTAATTTCTTACAATATTTTTCAGTATGTGATTATTTTAGAATTTATATTTTAGTTTGAATATATATCAATACACGGAATTCTGACCAGGAATCAATCAATCAATTGCAGCCACTCAAAACCTTCCCAACGATATCTTGAAAGTGAAAATAGCATTTGAAATAATTATATTTTTTTTATGTAATTAAAAATAATTAATAAGTAATTAAATAATTAATACATGCACGGAAAACAACATTTTCATTAATCCGAATGCAAAAATAGAATGTTTGTTGATGCTGATTGGAAGAAATTTTTCATAACTATTATTTCTGACCGTTTATATTTTTTAAACTACCACACCAGCCAATATTATTACAAAAAACTTAATTTTTAGAGGTGATTGTAAATCATTCCAGCTCAGGTATGGCTATCGCTACAGCCGAAATATTTGGGGAATCATCTGTACTATTATATAAAATTCCTGACTACCTTTTATATGACATAGCATTCTTTTGCAAAAAATCGTCCAGTTTTGGCAAAAATTGTTAAACTGTTTTTGTCTTTTTTTTTTGCCCTATGATTTTTTAAGCAAAATTTATTTATACCAAAATGTTGTTTTTATATTTAATGTCTCAAAAATAATTTACATGAAAAAATAACCCCAATATCTCTTTCCAATCAAAGGTTATGGCTTCAAACAAACATTTTTTTTATTCTATTGGCTATATTAATAAAAGTAATTTTCACATTAATCGTTTTCAATTCCTGCTATCCACCTCGCAGTCGAATTAGCATAGAAGTTGATTGTTGACATATTTTTTCGGCATCTTGTGCGATAATATAACTCTAATTAAAATCTTATTTTATAATATTGCAATTTTAGTGTCTGGTAACAACATTCGCAGAATAAAAAATGCAACACTGCAACTAATATTTTTCCTTTGTGCGAATGAGCATAAAAGCATGGATTTTCCTTGCTTTTGGCGATTGTTCCTCATGTCTTGCCTTGTTTGACATTTTTGTGTCGCAGACGTTCGTAATCGCTAGCGCTTACACTCTTAGCATTCGTATCAACAGCGATTGGTACATGCATTTGCGCATTAATTTAAATGCAGGAAGCACATTCGGTGCTCGTTTATTGACGAGTCAATCGAAACGCCATTTGAATGCACTCAAGCTGTTCTCTGATCCGTACAATTGAAAGGAAGTATACAAAAATTATAAATCAAATAAAATAATTCAACATTTTTTTCTTTTCAGAAGACTAAATAGGATTCCAGAAAAACATTTCGATTGCCTGGATTGACTACAATTGTAACTCAAACAACTTTGCTGTCGTTGGAGCTATATTGCTGTTGTGAAGAAATGCATGCAAAACCCATGGATTTCATATGAATTGTGTTTGGATTTGTGTTCATTTGTAAAGCCGTAATGTTGTAACCCGTAACATCAAGGTAATTAATGCATTGCAAAAAATAAATAAAAATAGATTCAAAAATTGTCTTTGTAATTTAAAATGAACGTCAGAGTTCTAATCTCTGGGCTAGGGGATGGTCATGATATAGCTGCAGGGGGGAAGATTGCAAAGCAGATTTTATTATTGGTGTGAGCAGTTCAGCTAAACTTTTTTTATGGCTTAAACATGTGTGGCAGACAGATATGCCAGATCACACAGATGAGCGTCTTTCCATGTATATACCATGATACTAAGAACCAGAGATAAAGAGATGGGAAACTCCGTTGCAGAGGGATAGCACTATGTTCGATTTTACGTTAAATTTACTCTAATACAATCACAAAACATATGTGGCAGTAAAATCAACGGAAAACTACCCTGGTTTATGGTAGATTGAAGAATTTCACCAGTTACGTTTGAGGTCCGATAACTGTAAAACTGCATAATATTGGAACAAAATGGGTAACTGTACTGACTTAATTACTTTACTTGTTATAAATACTTGTTCTTATTTGTTATAAAATATTTCCTTGTTACTTGTTTATACAAGCGCGTCGGAAGCGAATTTCATCTGGGTGGGCAGTACAAATGGTGGTGCAAAAAAAGTTCACCAAAATTTCTTCAAAGAAACATGAATGTGAATAAACAAATTTTTTATTTTAGTTTAAAATAAAAAAAAAATATAAAAATATATAAAAAATATTAAAATTTCATTATTTCTAAAAGATCTTCCAATTTCAATATTAGAGATCATTCTTTAAAGGATCTTTCATATGGTAATATGAAAATATAAGAAAAAATGGTTGCTTTTATAAAGCAAGACTAGGTATATCTTTACATTGTTTAAATGCAATAAGGTACAAAAAGTTATATCAATTTAAATTATTCCAAAATGTTTCTTTCTGTCCTTGCGAGAAACAAACTCTTTCACCACCTCCATCGAATTCAATTCTTCGGTTTTATCTTTGTGAATGTGTATAAGTGCCGCATGAGTGAATCGTTTCTGTGTCATAGTTGCTCGAAGATACGTTTTAAGTCGTCTTAATGCACTAAAAAAACGCTCAAATGAAAATGCTGATGCAGGCACAGTTAAAAGCAAAGCAATAAGTTTTTCAACTTCATTTAATAGTTTTTTTACAGTATCCGAATTTTTCGCAAATTGGGATACAATGCCACTACAATTTCAAGGTGTTTAGGCAGGCAATTGCTTCAGCAATTTCATCTGCAAAAAGTCATCTGCATAAAGATCTAGTTTTGTTTTTAGATTTTGTTCAGAAGGCACTTTTCCGTTGAAGGATTCGATTACAATATTACAGTATTAAGCTACATACTTAAGGGTGCTTTTAAACTGAAGTGGTGGGTTTGCAGTAGAAACTCTACATTTTGTTCTATCTTTTTGCAAACACAGAGAAAGAAAATGGTTATCCGCAAGCATGCTTATGAAGAAGAAAGAAAGAAGAGGAAAATATATAATACAAAAATATCGTTGTAAAAAAAACTGATATTTTGAATAACTTTTGAAGTTTTCTTTTTAAATTGTTTATCTAGCTAAAAAAGTGGGGGCAACTGCTCCCTTTTCCCCCCGCTTCCGACACCAATGTGTTTATATAAATTATGAGAATCTTTAGATTCTATTTGAAAATTATTTTTAAGATTTTTGAATTATCATTCATTTGAATATTTTTGATTGAAATTAAAATCTCTAAAATAAATACTTTCAATGGTATAAAATACAATATTAGTTTTCAATAAAAAGAACTAAAGAGACAAACACCACATTGGCGATCCTGTAAACCAAACCTGAAACTGCTGATATTTAATACTGCATCTTCAAGCAAATACTGCAATCAAACATAAATACACGCTTACTGAAGAATTCTTATTAAAAATTGGAACTAAAAACCTTTTCTGGAATCCTTCTATATCGTTCCTGAATATCAAGATAAGTTCTTCATTACAACGTTCCAATGAACATTTAAATTTAAAAACCACACAGCACGCGTTCATATTACTGTTTATATTTCCACTTCAATCCATTAGAGTTTGTAATATATTTCTCTTTAAACTTACTGAAAACAATATTTATATAATTTTACTTCAACTGTTCATATTTTACAATTTAATTACTCTTTATCTTGAAAATTACTACAAACCACTCTTCTATAACAACTATTTATTTTATTCACAAATAATTATCTTATTCAAAAATTCAACTGTGAACCTTCCACCAGTTAATATATTACTTAAACATGCCACTAACTCGTTATTTTACAAATAGAATTCCGCTGCCTGTTCAAATTGACGTTTTAAATGATCCTATAGATCACACAACAAATCCTATATCAACACCAAATTCTCCAATTATGATTAATGCACAAAACACAATACATAACCAAATTACATCGATTAAGCAACCATCATTTTAGCAACCATGTCCAATTTCATGATCAATTTGGGGTCACAATAATGCTCCAAAAGAGTCAACTGTACAGAGATTAATGGATAAATTTGCCGAAACTGGGTCTGTTAGTGATGTAAAGACAACAACGCGCTTTCGACCAGGTCGATCGACCGAAAATGTACAGCTGCGACGTGATGATGTCGCTCAAACTCCATCCACCTCAATTCGACACCGAGCTCAGTAAATTGGTGTCTCCAAATCCACTATGCAGCGAATTTTGACGAAAGATTTGCATCTTCATGCATACAAAGTTCAATTGACTCAGGAACTGAGGACAGCGAAGGGAGTTCGTTAATTGGGTATTGGAGAGACAACATGAAAAAGCTGATTTTGCCGCTAAAATCATCTTCAGTGACGAGGCCCATTTCTATCTTGATGGCTTCGTCAATAGGCAGAATTGTCGCATTTGGGGTGAGGAAAATCCTCGAGTGATTCACGAGAAGCAAATGCATCCTCAACGTGTCACTGTGTGGTATGGTTTTTGGGCTGGAGGAATCATTGGACCTTTTTTTTATGAAAATGAGGCAGGTCAAGCGCAAACAGTCAATGGTGTTCGATATCGTGAAATGATAACCAGTTTTTTCTTGCCTAGAATTGAAGAAATGAATGTGGAGGGCATGTGGTTCCAACAAGACGGCGCCACATGTCATACAGCCAGAGAAACAATTCAATTGCTGCATCAGTCATTTCCCGGTCGTGTTATTTCGCGTTTTGGAGATCAGAATTGGCCGCCTAGATCGTGCGATTTAACACCATTAGATTTTTTTCTTTGGGGTTTTTTGAAGTCGATGGTTTACGCGAATAAGCCGACGACGACTCAAGCCTTAAAAGAGGAAATTGGACGCTGCATTATTGAAATACCGCAGCATTTATGCAAAACGGTCATTGAAAATTTCATTAAAAGATCGCGTGTATGCCAGCAAAGCCGCGGCGGCCATCTGCACGATATATTGTTCCATACATAACCTCATTCTGTCTACTTTACGATATAATAAAGTTTCACGATTTTTTTTTAAAATAACTGTGTTTTATTTAAAATTTAAAAATTGCGCTCTTGTTGGGACACCCTTTAGATGTGATTCAATATACACCTTTTACTAATAAATATAATCACATTAAAAAGACTATTCTTGATCGATTTTCTCTCAGTGAGGAGAGTCGCTTAGAAAAAATTTTGAATGACAATTAGATGACCGAAAACCGTCTGAGTTCTTTCGCGATTTGTGTACACTAGCAGGTCAATTTTCGTTAATTAACCGTGACTTAATGTTCAAATTATGGGTGAGGAAATTACCACAACAACTCCAAATTCAACTTGCTTCAAACACTTATTCATCTATCGATCACAAACTATCATTGGCAGATAAAATTTTTGAGATTTCAAACCGATCTCACATTTCATCTTTGTCATCAAACACTACTATTAGCAACGTTGAAATCTTGCTTCAAAATTTTACTGAAATGACAACAACCATTTGTGAAAACATAAACAAACTATCTTCCGAAGTAATGGAGTTTAAAAAATTACTACCAAAAAAGAATTCAACAAGGGGATGGTACCAAAATCCAATAGAAAAAGTAAATGCAGAAAATTTATATTGTTGGTATCATTCGAAGTTTGGTTTAAATGTAACAAAATGTATATCACCCTGTAATTTTATTAAAGACAAAAACCAAAACTCTAGTTCTAAGACTTTAAACTAAAAAATCCCACTTTATTGACGACTCAGGGTGGGATAAACACTCAAGTTTCTATGAAAGAGAATAACAATATAATTTCATCTGAGGCATCTTGTCTATTTGTTTATGATTCTAATAACAAAATAAAGTTTCTTATTGACACAGGCGCAACAGTTTCCACTATACCTGTTTCTAAATTCAAACCTTATAATTCTTCTCTTTTCTATTAGCTGCAAATGGATCAAATATCCAAATTTTTGGTAATCTAATTCTTTCACTTAATATCGGACTTAAACGAGACTTTGAATTTAGTTTTGTTTTAGCAGACGTATTATATGCCATCATAGGTGCCAATTTTCTCGCAAAATTCGGCATTATTATCGACATGAAAAACAAACAAATCATAGACCCTGATGATACTAATTTGTCAGTTCATGTTTCTTCTAATTTATGTGAAATTTCCACAGTTAAAAATTCAATAAAAGAAAATCAATTTTCTAATCTTTTACAACAATTTCCATCGATTGTCTCTGAACCCGATTATACAAAAGAGGTTAAACATTCAACTGTTCATAGAATTGATACAACTGGTGTCTTTCCATTTTCAAAACCTAGACGTCTGGATAACGTAAAACAAAAATAGCGAAGGCTGAATTCGAATACCTTGTAAAAGTAGGTATTTGTAGACCATCTAGATCTCCAATTGCATCACCATTACATTTAGTACCTAAAAAGGGACAAAATGATTGGAGACCATGTGGGGATTATAGAAGATTGAATTTTATTACAATTCCCGGTAGATATCCATGATCTCAGTATCGATTTAATCAACAAAACTATTTTTTCAAAAATTGACCTCATTAGAGCGTACCACCAAATTCCCATGGCAGACGAAGATATTTATAAAACGGCTATTACAACACCATTCGGAATGTTTGAGTTCACTAGAATGCCTTTCGGTCTCCGAAACAGTGCTCAAACTTTCCAGAGGTTCAAAAATTAAGTATTTTGCGAATTAAATTTTGTATTTGCTTATGTAGATGATATGTACGTTTTGTAGCGAAAACGAAAATGAACATATTGAACATTTAAAAATTGTATTTTCACGTCTCGATAAATATGGCCTTAATATCAAGCCTTTGAAATGTCTCTTTGGAGTTCCAGCTATAGATTTTCTTGGCTACAAAATTTCAAAAAATGGTATCCAACCCTCTTTAGATCGAGTTGAAATAATTTCTTCTTTCGAAAAACCAAATTCAATAAATAAATTACAAAAATTCATAGGCATGGTAAACTATTACCACAGGTACATACCTATGGTTGCTTTATTTCTTAGTCCACTTCATGAAATGTTATCAAAAGCAAATAAAACTAAAACAAAAGATCTTATATGGACCATAGAAGGTGAAACAGCATTTAATAATCTTAAAATTGAAGTTGCACACAAAACACTTCTGACACATTTTGACGATAATGCCACTCTCTCAATAGCAGTTGATGCTTCAAACACCGCAATTGGAGCTGTACTGCAACAAAATAAAAATGAAATATTAGAACCAATAGCATATTATTAAAAAAAACTTACTTGTGAAATTAAATATTACACATTCGATAGAGAACTTCTGGCAGTGTATTCAACAATCAAACATTTCAAACATTTTCTTGAAGGACGAACATTTACCATTTTCACAGACCACAAACCACTTACATTTATACTAAATTCAAAAAATGATAGATCATTTTAGACACGACATTTGGAATACATAGCACAATTTACAAACTATATACAATATATTTCCGGAAAAGATAATGTAGTAGCAGATACGTTATCACGAATACCCGAAATCAATGAAATATCTTCATCCGACCTAAACTTACAATTTATATATAATGAGCAACAAACAGACATAGAACTTCAAAATCTAATAGGTAATCAAAATTCAAAATTTAATCTTAAATTAATTAATGTACCTCTTCTTAAATTTAAAATTTGGTGTGAAACATCTGGTAAAAATTTTTGACCATATATTCCGCAATCAATGAGGCAAATAACTTATCTAAAGCTTCATTCATTATCTCATCCTGGTGTTCGTGCTTCTCGAAAATTAATTCAAAATAAATATTTTTGGCCAACGATGCGAAAAGATATAAATGAGTGGGCAATAAAATGTATAAACTGCCAAAAATCTAAAGTACAAATTCATACAAAATCACCAGTTATCAAAATTGACATACCTTCTGGAAGATTTGAGCATATACATATGGATTTGGTGGGACCTCTACCAGTTTCAAACGGATACAAGTATATTTTAACTGTGGTTGATAGATACACAAGATGGCCAGAAGCGTATCCCTTAGAAGACATAACTATTCAAACAATAGCTAAACATTTTTTTGAAGAATATATATGTCGTTTTGGTGTTCCATTGAAAATAACAGTTGATCGCGGAACTCAGTTCACTTCCAATTTATTTACGCAATTAACAAAACTACTTGGATCTCATACTATACATACATCTCCCTATCATCCACAATCTAACGGTATGGTTGAACGATTCCACCGTCAATTAAAAGCATCAATAGTAGCTTCTCGTAATATAGATAATTGGTCAGAACAACTGCCTATGATTCTTCTTGGTTTTCGTTCAGCTGTTAAGAAAGATCTTAAGTGTAGTCCGTCAGAACTTGTATATGGACAAACATTGAGACTTCCTGGTGAGATTGTCGTTAAAAAGACAGAAGTTTTTTCATCAAACGACACTTTAAATAAACAGAGAATATTTCGATCAGGTTAGGAGTAACATTGTGCATCACGGCAGTTCGACTAAAAGTTATGTTTCAAAAGATTTGTTTGATACTGGTTATGTTTTTGTTAAAGTCGTTCGTCCTTCGGGCCTTCAAGCACCATATGACGGACCATTCAAAGTAGCAAGCAAAAATAATAAAACTTTTCAAATACAATATGGATCCAAGATTAAAACTGTTTCAATCGACTTATTAAAACCCGCAAACATAGAAAACACTTTTTCAAAAGAAATATCAACATCTGATCCGTCAATTCAAAAACAAGTAACGTTTTGTTTAAATTAACCACATTAATTGTAATAATATTTTTTTCGTTACACTGGTGGGGGAGTGATGTAGTGACTTAATTACTTTACTTGTTATAAATACTTGTTCTTATTTGTTATAAAATATTTCCTTGTTACTTGTTTATATAAATTATGAGAATCTTGTTAGATTTTAGCTAACCAGGAGTTAGCTAACCAGGAGTTAGCTAACCATATGATAGCTAAAAAATAATTTTGATTTCACCAAGAGCTGGTTAAGCAATCGTCGGTTTTTGTAATCTTGTCAGTTGTTCCTTCGATTAGCAGCAAACCAAAACCACTTAACTTAATCAGAACTTAACTGACAGTTAAGCCTTAACCGAACATTGATAAAGAGCTTTTTTGCTAACTGCTGGTTAAAGTTCTAAATAGTGCTTAACCGGACATTGAGAAAGCGGTCCTCAGTCTGCCTCATAGCACAGCTGCTGAATGATTTTTTCTAATTTAAAGCTTACTATAACTTACTTGTGGTGGCCGTAGCCTAGTGGGTAGAGTGCTTGGACCCTATACAAAAGAACTGCGGTAGCCCGGGTTCAATTTCAGTCTAAAATACTAAAAATTTTGTTAAATTTTATTGATAAACAAACATAGATATGTTTAATTATAAAACAAAGATTGTCAAAAAACAAGAACGAGAAAAATGCATTACAACATTTGCTCTGTTAATTTTGTCAAGCACTTTGTTTCTTCTTTCTTGTTTTTTGAAAATCTTTTTAATGATTATATGCATATCTATGTTTATTTATGAATAACATGGCGAGACATATACAAGCACTAAAAATTTACTTTACTTTCATATATACAATAGCCCGTCCCTAGTGTAAAAGGAAAATATAGATAAACATTTTGATAAATTACATAAAATGCACATTTAACGTTCACATATAGAATTAAAAAAATACAGAAACACTAAAAAAATAAAATATTAAATCATTAATATTATAGTCACGATAATCACTAATAAAATTCATCTGTTAAATCCAATTGCAGCGGCTAGGCAGAAATATATTGTACAGTTCGCTTCAACTCTTTAAGGGTGCCGTCTAGTATTTTTCTTTTTATAAATAAATGCTACACAAGCCAGGTATAGCATTAGTGGCGGTTACAAAAAAGGAACCATGAACACAAAGTTCATACTGTAGCTCCCAACACTTTTGTTAATTAAGCTTCTTAAGTTTTCGTATAACTGTGTTAACTGAAAAAGCCGTATCAGCGTATGGGCGATTTCAGTTAAAAATGACTGGTTGCACCTCACAACCTCACCGTTGAAACGATGCGAGTCGACCTCAAACAGAATCAAAAATAATTTCTAAAACTAGTCAGATAATTTTTTCTTGATAACTTTTGATTCGTTCCGATTATTTTCGTAATTCCAAGTACTCGCAACTAGTTTTTGATTTTAAAATATTTAGCAGCTATGTTTTTATCTTATTTTTCTTGTTAATCTTTTTTTATATTTCAAAAGTATAGTTTCTTGAGAATATACTGTTAAATTTTTGTAAGGATACTGAAGTTATCTCTGCTTCCGTTTTAGCAGGTTCGATACCTGCACCGCATAGCACAAATACCATACTCACTCTAATTACGCTCATTTATCTTAAAACTACTTTTTTCGGCAATGTGTTGTAGCGAAAATAAAAACTATTCAGCCGAATCATCTGAAATATTAATACATTACTCACATCAGTGGCTTTCGCTATCAAAACTTCAAAAAATCGTATATTTTACACTGAATAACCGGCAAAAAACCTTGTTTTTAAAACTTAAATTTCAAAAGCGCGTCATTCTGCCAATTTTCAGTATTTTATTCTAGTCCCGGCCATAGCTGAGCTCATAGTAAATAATTATATCCTTGGTTTTAATTTTTAAGATTAATAGAGGAGTAAATATCAACAACAGCGCCAAAGCTCTTTTTGAACGTAAACAAAACTGTTTTATGAGTGTTACAATACACTTTTAAAGTTTAAATATCGTTATTCATTATTTAATAGGCCTATTACGGTTCACAGCAATACACTGTTGTGTCTTATTTTAAGTATTAGGAATGTACACAATAAAAACAGAAATTACTGTTGTGTTGTGAACCGTAATAGGCCTATAAACTTTTAAAAAAATAAACCCCAACAATATTTAAAATATTCAAGCACTAGGTCTTAATATTATTATTTTATGTATGCACATGCTTTGTTTCTTCCTTTTACATTTTAACAAAGCTATTTGTTAGTCTTCAAATTAAATAAATAGAATTGTTATTAAAGCTTGCAAAATTAGGTTTCAATATTGTAATATATGGATACTTTTTTTCTGAAGTGGATACATTTGTGACCTTTTCATGGATACTTTTCTTAAAATCGTCACGGCAACACTGATCTGAGGTGAACTCACGTATACAAGAAATGAGTCTCACCAAAGTACATAAAAATGGAAAAAACATATGTTTTGACGTCACAAAATATAAGTTTCCTATCTCTTTATCTCTGCAAAGAACTACAGATAAAGTATTGCGCATGTCCGCCATCTTTGTTGTGACGTAGTTCGAGTTTGTCAAATTGGCTAAATAAAAACGTAGTCGCAATATATTTAAAGGGGATAATTTATTTATAGCGATGTAGAAACATCGACATTTTCTTATTCAGCCTATTCCAGAATCCGTCGTAGCGTAAATTTTCTTTCGGATTCGTAATGAAGTATTCTAAAATCTGAATCGAATTCGAACATTCTTACATTCGTAGCATTGCAACTACACATTCCGAACGTATCAACTTTTGACAGCTGTTTTTCGGATTTTTTCACGAAAGCCTTGCCTCGACGGATTTGTTAACGACAAAACAAAACAATTAAATTTTTATAGAATTAGGTCGTAAAATAAAACTTATAATTAATTTTTGGTTAATAAAGTTAAATTATTTTTAATTAAACCTGTGAATATGTTAGTTGAAATTTATTTAGTGCTTTTCCTACGTTTCGTAATCCATTTCCAAAGGGTTTATGGAATCTCGCAGTATTCTTCGACGAATTTTCATAGATTCTCTATGTAGTAAATCTTCCTTTTATTGTGCGAAAATTGCAATTGCAATGAAATCCCTTAAAAATCACACCTAAAAAATACAATTTTGATCAAACACACTTCAGTTTTTCAATTTTTCTTTTTATTTATTAGTCTGCTGTTGTAACCAGTTGTTTTCGAACTCCCGAAAGTAAGTTCGAAAAGGGGAAGTTTCGTTCGGATTTTGGATTAGCAAATTTGTCGTATTCGTAGCGTAGCTTTAGGCCTTTTCCACACTGGGTCAACGCAATTCCAACACAACTTCAACGCAACAGCGAAAAAGTTGTAAAGCAATGCAACTATAAACCGAATGCTTTCAGACTTGCTTCAAAAGTCATGCAACATATAATAATTGTTATTATATAATAACTCATGTTTTTCGACTTCTTGCACTGATTTAATATTTAACACTTGCTCATTCATCTTGCAAACTATTTCTTCTTCTTTTAGATTCTATTCGGAACTAATTAATTAGCTTATTCACCTTGATTAATATAAAGCCTACTGCACTACAAATACTTGAATTCACAAAACAAATAAACTGATGCAACACGTCGCCGATGAAAATTGCGGAAAGCCGCGTTGCGTTGAACAGGTTGATAACGTGTCGAGAACTTGTTGCGTGCAAGTTGCTTAATCTGAAGGTTCCGGTATAAATACTCAGGCTAGCAACTTGAGTTGGAGTTGCGTTGACCAAGTGTGGAAAAGGCCTTACGTTCGGAAATTCATTACGACGGATTCTGGAATAGGGCTGATTGAAACTTGGTTTATTGAAATTCAATAAATTAAATTATAAATATATTTATAAATAAATTTAGGTAAATTTATTTTTCAGTACTATTATTGAAAAGAAATGCATATATAATAGTTTTCTCGCATTTGTTCTCCTACACAAAAAAAATAGCTAGCTACGTTACTTGATGTGTTTGACAGCACTTGATTGCTTCTTTGTTTTAATTTTCTTGTTCTTCTCGTTTGTTAGAAAAAATGGTAAATTCATTTTATGGCCCGAATTAAAATCGTTATTCTCATCAAAAACACCTAAAACTTTAGTGCTAATTTTAATTACATAAAATATAATTGAAAAGTACTTTTGTTTCCTTTTAATTACAAAAATATTTGTAAAAACTTAAATTTTCATATTAATTAATAACCAGTTTCGGTTTCGGCCACATATTATGAAATGGCCGAATATTCGGTTTCGGCCCAAGTTCCAGTTTCGGTCGGGCACTAGCAAGCGCGTCGGAAGCTAATTTCATCTGGGGGGGGCAGTACAAATGGGGGGCAGTACAAATGGTGGTGCAAAAAAAAGTTCACCAAAATTTCTTTAAAGAAACATGAATGTGAATAAACAAATTTTTTATTTTAGTTTAAACTATATAAAAAATATAATATATATAAATATAAAAAACTATATAAAAAATAAAATATATAATATATAAAAAATATTAAAATTTCATTATTTTTAAAAGTTCTTCCAATTTTAATATTAGAGATCATTCTTTAAAGGATCTTTCATATGGTAATATGAAAATATAAGAAATAATGGTTGCTTTTATAAAGCAAGACTTATATATATCTTTACATGGTTTAAAAGTTATATCAATTTAAATTATTCCAAAATGTTTCTTTCTGTCCTTGCGAGAAACAAACTCTTTCACCACCTCCATCGAATTCAATTCTTCGGTTTTATCTTTGTGAATGTGTATAAGTGCCGCATGAGTGAGTCGTTTCTGTATCATAGTTGCTCGAAGATACCTTTTAAGTCGTCTTAGTGCACTAAAAGAACGCTCAGATGAAGCTGCTGATGCAGGCACAGTCAAAAGCAAAGCAATAAGTTTTTCAACTTCATTTAATAGTTTTTTTACAGTATCCGAATTTTTCGCAAATTGGGATACAATGCCACTACAATTTCAAGGTGTTTAGGCAGGCAATTGCTTCAGCAATTTCATCTGCAAAAAGTCATCTGCATAAAGATCTAGTTTTGTTTTTAGATTTTGTTCAGAAGGCACTTTTCCGTTGAAGGCTTCGATTACAATATTTTCCAACGATTCCAGAGTGTCAAGATCTGTTTAAATGTACAATAAGATTTACAAAGTGCCAGTTGACACTAGCTTCACTCAACCGACTCACCGAATGTTAAATCAAAGTGAGTCGGTTGAGTGAAGATGGTGTAAACTTGCAAAAATAAAAAAAAAGTAAAATATCAACCTGTTTGATCGAATCTAGCCGTTATCTCATTTGAGGGAAGATCTAAAATTTCGAAATAATCTTTTCGTAGCCTATCATATAATGGCAACTGTACTGAAGGAACCGGATTTGATGTTTCTTCAAAGCGTCGAGGTGGATTTTCATCAGCTAATTCACAGTAGGGGCTTTCGCATGGTCCAAAACATTGGACCAACATGGCAGATTGTACAACATGTAGTACCATGCGTAAGCTAAAACGATAGTCGAAATTTTTGGTTTTTTTCTGCCGATTGTACAATATTGTACAACTATAAGGCTATTCACAGTTTAAGCGTACTTTTAACTAATCGTATTTATAGCATTTGTTATTGTTCAAACTGTGAGCACCTCGCCATGTGACTGTCGCATTAAAAAATTATGCAACCCTGTGATGTATGTGATTATGCGGCTGTAGACAGAGCATAAAAATACGAGGTACAAAAAACACGTCCAAGGGCTACTTTTATTTACGCGTGCCTGCGTATTTGCGTTTGTGTGCAAAACAACAACAAAGCAAAATACGCTTTCGTAAATTGGCGTACAAATAGCAAATCGTACAAATAGCAGACCAGCGTATTCAAACTGTGAATAGTCTTTATGTAAAATTACTGCTCAATTGTTAGGGCATCTAAAAGTTGCTTAGCTATTAGCCGGATGTGTTCTGCTTGAGAGCTTGCAATTAATGATGTTGCTTTACAAGTTGGATCGTTTGAACGCTCAATCAAATAGTCCCATTAGTTTTCCATCTAACTTATCGTACAACATGTCGTACAATATGGAAAGTCCCTAAGAACATGTCAAATTTTTTCTTACCAGAGTTGCAAAATTAACAAGCATTAAGCTACATACTTAAGGGTGCTTTTAAACTGAAGTGGTGGGTTTGCAGTAGAAACTCTACATTTTGTTCTATCTTTTTGCAAAAACAGAGAAAGAAAATGGTTATCCGCAAGCATGCTTATGAAGAAGAGAGAAAGAAGAGGAAAATATATAATACAAAAATATTATCGTTGTAAAAAAAATTGATATTTTGAATAACTTTTGAAGTTTTCTTTTTAAATTGTTTATCTAGCTATAAAAATGGGGGGCAACTGCCCCCCTTTCCCTCCGCTTCCGACGCCAATGGGCACTAGTAATTACTAATGGTCCAGTTAGCCTCGCATAGCACAGCAGCGCATGCAACGCAGATAAGCAGCTAGCACACAGCTAAATAAATGGTGATTATGCAAAGCATAGTCACATGGTCAAAATAAAACAATAAAAAAAAGAATACAACGATTTTATTTTAATAAATTAACCGCACTTGATCAAACAATTTTACAACTTCACATCTGTTTTGCCAAAACGTCAAATACATAGAAGAATACACAAATATTAAAATGAAATTGATCTTCCATGTTTATCTATGTAGTCAGAGATGCATTTCTGTTTTTATCTGAGCATTGCCATGCGTTGCCATGTTGTGCATAATCAGATACACACAAATCCTATTAAACAGATTTCGATGTGACGCTTGTTAAGCCATGCACTGCTATGCCATGCGAGGCTAACTGGACCATAAGAGTGCATTTGTTTTGCACAACTTCTTTAATGAGCACAATTATGGAATAAACAAGCATTGGATGCAAGAATTGAGATCTGTCGAGGAATCCATATCGAGGCCTCAACCTGAACACAATTCCACATTGACTGACAACAAAAATTCAGCGGAAAATATAAGATTTGCTATTAGCAGATATTTAAGTAATTCTTTATAGCCTCATTTACTTTTAGCTTTTGCTTCTTTGTTAACCCTTTGTTTTGCCATGTATCAAAACTATGACAAACCGAATAAGTTTCTTGTTAAACACTTGACAGTCCATTTTTGCATAACCATCACAAATTGAAAACTATGATTCTAGAAGATAGGGAAAATAGCTGGAGTATTTTTAATTATTCATTTAAAGTTCGTATTCATAAAAATGAAAAGTAAACAACATAACGGACCTGCGCAATACATAATCCGTTTATCTGTTATTCTTGGTATAAACTGAATTTAAAGATTTTCTTTCAACTGCCAAATATATATATATTATTAATTTAGAAACAACTTTAAAATTTTCGTCACAAACGACAGCTAAAAATATGTATGTTGACCAGGGTTCAGAAATTTTCACTCATGTAAAAGAAATCTCCAACATAAATGCAAATAAACACTTTTTGAAGCACACAACACACAATTTTTTCATTTGCTTTTTGCGTGTAACGGAGTTGGCGTCTTGTTGATCATCCAAAATGAATTCTTCGTTTTAATATTTGCGTGTGCGTCACAAACTCAAACAAAGATCGATCTCAACAATTCTCTGTGTTTCAGTTTTACACTTATGTTTGCGTCAAAATGTTTATGTTGAGGAATTCAGGCCTTTGTCAAAACCAAAACAAAGACAATTTTTCCAACATGAACAAGTAGTGTTAGCAAAATTGTCTTTGTTTGAAGAAACAAAAAACTTTAGTTGTCCCGTTAAAACTTGCAGAAAAGAACTAGCTAGCTAAGTGCAAAGTGTATTTTGAATTTTTGAAACGCATCTCGAGAATGTAAAGAAAAAAGCCGCAGTTATTAAATTAAATACAATCTTAAACAGAGCAGATTTTATAAGATGTTGTATAGGATTAGTATAAAAAAAATTTTGCCGCTTCGTCTTTTTGGTGATAAAGAATTTTTTAAAGAAATAATAAAGCCCTATTAAGAAAAGTTTGACACTACAATGAACTGAAAAAGTATATCGGCTATGCTTGGCGATTCCAGCCAACAGATAAAAAGAGCTATAGCGGAAATTACAAAAAACAAAATGATTTCTTTAAAAATTGACGTTGCCAGTCGGCAAGACAAGCATATTCTGGGAGTCAACATACAGTACATAAAAGATTAGAAAATTTGCATAAACACCATAGGTATGAGACCAAATTATTTTTTTTATTTCGTTATTTAATAAAAATATATATACAGTAGATATTGTCAAATCCTACTTTGCTGCTGAATCTCCGTTCCCCCCCCACTGGTACGAAAGGTACTTGCATAAAAATAGTTAAACTAAAAAAACCAAACCACACTTTATATAAACTGGATGAGTTCCAATTTATGAATTTTCATACTGGCATTAAAACTACCCGAAAATTACAACATAGTTTTATCCTCATATAAAATTGGTCGCTGAATCTGAGTTCGTACTCAGATTTAAAATCAACTTCAGTTTGCGGTTGCCAGAAGCAAATCAACACGACTAAAGCTAGTTTTTTTTACTCAATTTTTCGATCAATATTGTGAACAATGGCAAAATTTTTTAATGTCTGTGTTGCTTCAACCGCTATATCTGGGATTGTTCTATTCCAATTTAGTTTTTTTTACCTGTTGGATAGATAATTTTTTGTTGTTTTATTATGCAGTGAATTTGTTTACGATTTAAAATAAATGTCTAAAAATTCAATGAAAACGCTTTTTTATGCCCGTGATCAAGGCAAATGACATTTATGTGTGTTTTTGCACCTTTATAAATTATTTAAGCCCTTGACCCGTATAAAAAATCAATAAAGTTATTTTGTACAGTCTAATACACACATAAAATGCGCTGTTGACAAAAATTTATATAAAACCTATAAAAAATCGCTCCATTCTTTTGAGAATTTAGTCTTTTGTAAAAATTTATGCCGCGTTCATTTGGGCTGTCAAAGAAGTTAATTAAATTTTTATACATTTATTTTATATCATACAAAATTACATTTAACATCAAAGCGATTTTAATTGGAAATTGAAAAATATATGCACATTATTTTGACTTTTTACATATTACTCGATTGTTTGCACATAAAACCTTACTGTGTGCCTAAAACTGGTATTATTGTTTTACATCAAAAGGAACGATTTTTCAGCCATCCATCTTACGAAAAGTATTTTAGAAAAATAAGGTCACCCTTAATATGCATATGTATTTAAATCGCTATATCTGGGTTTGTGCTATTCCGATTAAAATCGTTTTGAGCCTGGTAGATATATAATTAGTTGTTTTATAATTATACTGTAAAATGTATTTTTGTATGTTTAAAATAAATGTATGAAAATGTAATTTACTTTTTTGACAGCCCAAATGAACACCACGGCATAAATTTTTTACAAAATACTAAATTCTCAAAGAATGGAGCGATTTTTTATAGGTTTTATATAAATTTTTGTTCACCGCGTATTTTATGTGTGTATTAGACTGTAAAATATAACTTTATTAATTTTTTGTTCGGGTCAAGGGCTTATATAATTTATAAAGGTGCAAAAACACACCTTAATGTCATTTACCTTGATCACGGACATAAAAAACAGTTTTCATTGAATTTTTCGACATTTATTTTAAATCGTAAGAAAATTTACTGTGCAATTAAAGAACAAAAAATTATCTATCTAACAAGTAAAAAAAACTAAATTGGAATAGAAAAACCCCAGATATAGCGGTTGAAGCAACACAGACATTGAAAAAATTTTGCCATTGTTCACAATTTTGACCGAAAAATTGAGTGAAAAAATTAACAATATTCGCGTTGATTTGCTCCTTTCAACCGCAAACTTAAGCTGATTTCAAATCTGAGTACGGACTCAGATTCAGCGTCCAATTTTACATGAGGATAGAACTATTTTGTAATTTTCGGGTAGTTTTAATGCCAGTATGAAAATTCATAAATTGGAAATCATCCAGTTTATATAAAGTGTGGTTTGGTTTTTTAGTGTTAATATTTTTATGCAAGTATCTATCATACCAGTGGCGGGCACGGAGATTCAGCAGCAAAGTAGGATTTGACTATATCCACTGCATATTTATTTTTATTCTATAACGAAATAAAAAAAAAATTGGGCCCATACTTAATGCTTGTTAATTTTGCAACTCTGGTAAGAAAAAATTTGACATGTTCTTAGGGGCTTTCCATATTGGACGACATGTTGTACGATAAGTTAGATGGAAACCTAATGGGACTATTTGATTGAGCGTTCAAACGATCCAACTTGTAAAGCAACATCATTAATTGCAAGCTCTCAAGCAGAACACATCCGGCTAATAGCTAAGCAACTTTTAGATGCCCTAACAATTGAGCAGTAATTTTACATAGTTGTACAATATTGTACAATCGGCAGAAAAAAACCAAAAATTTCGACTATCGTTTTAGCTTACGCATGGTACTACATGTTGTACAATCTGCCATGTTGGTCCAATGTTTTGGACCATGCGAAAGCCCCTACTGTGAATTAGCTGATGAAAATCCACCTCGACGCTTTGAAGAAACATCGAATCCGGTTCCTTCAGTACAGTTGCCATTATATGATAGGCTACGAAAAGATTATTTCGAACTTTTAGATCTTCCCTCAAATGAGATAACGGCTAGATTCGATCAAACAGGTTGATATTTTACTTTTTTTTTATTTTTGCAAGTTTACACCAGCTTCACTCAATTGACTCACTTTGATTTAACATTCGGTAAGTCGGTTGAGTGAAGCTAGTGTAAACTAGCACTTTGCAAATCTTATTGTACATTTAAACAGATCTTGACACTCTGGAATCGTTGGAAAATATTGTAATCGAAGCCTTCAACGGAAATGTGCCTTCTGAACAAAATCTAAAAACAAAACTTGATCTTTATGCAGATGACTTTTTTGCAGATGAAATTGCTGAAGCAATTGCCTGGCCAAACACCTTGAAATTGTTGTGGAATTTTATCCCAATTTGCGAAAAATTCGGTTACTGTAAAAAAACTGTGAATTAGCTGATGAAAATCCACCTCGACGCTTTGAAGAAACATCAAATCCGGTTCCTTCAGTACAGTTGCCATTATATGATCGGCTACGAAAAGATTATTTCGAAATTTTAATGAAGTTGAATAATGAAGTTGAAAAACTTATTGCTTTGCTTTTGACTGTGCCTGCATCAGCAGCTTCATCTGAGCGTTCTTTTAGTGCACTAAGACGACTTAAAAGGTATCTTCGAGCAACTATGATACAGAAACGACTCACTCATGCGGCACTTATACACATTCACAAAGATAAAACCGAAGAATTGAATTCGATGGAGGTGGTGAAAGAGTTTGTTTCTCGCAAGGATAGAAAGAAACATTTTGGAATAATTTGAATTGATATAACTTTTTGTACCTTATTGCATTTAAACAATGTAAAGATATACCTAGTCTTGCTTTATAAAAGCAACCATTATTTCTTATATTTTCATATTACCATATGAAAGATCCTTTAAAGAATGATCTCTAATATTGAAATTGGAAGAACTTTTAAAAATAATGAAATTTTAATATTTTTTATATATTTTTTTTTATTTTAAACTAAAATAAAAAATTTGTTTATTCACATTCATGTTTCTTTGAAGAAATTTTGTTGAACTTTTTTTTGCACCACCATTTGTACTGCCCCCGCAGATGAACAGCTTCCGACGCGCTTGATTGCTTTTCATTGAAATATTTGCAACTGACACTATTTCAGCGCAAAATATTTTCTAATTGACGCCGAAATTTGCTACATTTGGCCAATAACCAGTTCAATACACTGCACAGCAACCAGAACAGCATTTGTTTTTTACGTCACACGACGGCAGTGATCGATCTTAACGACCGACACAAACAAAGACAATTTTGCTAACACTACTTGTTCATGTTGGAAAAATTGTCTTTGTTTTGGTTTTGACAAAGGCCTGAATTCTTCAACATAAACATTTTGACGCAAACATAAGTGTAAAACTGAAACACAGAATTGTTGAGATCGATCTATGTTTGAGTTTGTGACGCACACAAAAAGGAAATGAAAATAAAATTGTGTGTTGTGTGCTTCAACCAAATGCTTGTGAGTGAAGGTGTGAAAATTGAGCTAATCAATCAATTTGACAATACACAGCACAATCGAATTGAAAGACTTGCCAGGAAACTTGAAAAAATCAAAATCTTGATTTTCATCAACCAACTCGACAACTACCAAACTAATCAATTGACAAAGCCATGCATGCTTTGATTTAAGCAACAACCGACTCAGCTGACGATTGAATTGTATTGTGTATATCTCGCATTACAAATTTTTTGAAGCTCAGGAAATGTTTTTAATGATCGTACAAAAATTTAATATTATTTGTTTTTTTCGTTTATTATTGTTGTTGTTTTTCCAGCAAATATTAAAAATTTGATTTTGATTTCATAATGAAAATAAACACAAAGCAAGTACAAAGCTCTTAAAAAAACAGAGTAAAAAAGATACAAGCTTATAAATTAAAGTGGCACAATAAAAGAAAAAAGAAAATACGGAAAGAACAGACAGTTTTCGATAGTATCATTTGTATTGTCGTAGAGTTCTTTTTTATATTGTACATTAAGGCTGTGTGTCCAAGGGAAACTTTTCAGTCGTGGTTGGATAGAAAATTTAAAGTGGAATAAAATTAGTGTGTGTTGAAATAAATTTGTCTTTTTTCGTCAAATGAACGATGAAATTTTGACGTTTCGAATTTCGGTCGTGTTTTAGCGCAAATATTTTATTTAATTTGCATTTTATTCAATTTGCGACATATTTAATTCGAGTGCTTGTACTTGCAACTTATTTCCTAAACTTGTAATATTGTAAACTTAAAAAATAAAATAATAAAAATAAAAATTGCTAGAGTTTGTGTGTGCTTGTGTGTGAGCCAACTTACTTGTTTAACAACTTACAACTAAACAAAATGGCCATATCGCAGATGAACAATTCTCAAAGCGTGCTTGAGAAGATAGCTAATTTGTAAGCCGAGTAGCTGATGTCCAACATCATACTCGTTGTGGGCAATCAACAGTATCCAGCACATCGTGTGATACTCTGTGCTAGCAGTCTTTCAGGTGATGCTTATGAATACCGTTTGGAATGAGTGTCGCAAGCGTGTGATACAGATGTAGAGGAACCTTTTCGTACATCGGTGTTTCCACAGCTTCTAAGTACCTGTATGTGGGACAAATCAAAATACCTTTGCAGTCAGCTATGCCCATGTTGGCTAGCGTCACCAAATTAAGGTACACAAAAATGACATCAAGCGATGTGTAATAAACGCTGCAATTTCTCGCGTTAGGCCAATATTGCTTACCGTCGCAACCACAGTTCTTGGTTTAATGCCGATGATTACCAGGTTAAATATAAATTTTTTTTAAGCTACAAATCACATATGATGCTCCATCAAGCCAGTGGTGTGTTGACATTTCAACAACCATAGCAAGTGGAATATTGGCTGCAACGGTTTTAACTTTATTTTTTACTCCTGCGTTGCTTGTCATACAGACATGAAAAAACTTGACTTAAATTAGCAATCATTCAACATTTAAGATAGCGTTCTTTGTCCGTTGAAGCTATAATTGTAACTAATTACATTGGATTTATTTATTATTCTAGCTAGCGCCAACATGGGCATAGCTGACTGCAAAGATATTTTGATTTGTCCCACATACAGGTACTTTAGAAGCTAGCTGATAAATACTATGTCAAGGTGAGTAAGAAAGTTACATAAAATTAACAAAAGAACACGCTGTACAGTAACCTCTTTATAGGATTTGGTAGAACTTTGTGTGGACAACATAATTAGACATATTGCCAAGGCGGCTATTAGCTTCTATTGGCTTCAATATACCATAGCCTTTTCGCCATATCATCAGGATCTCACCGAAGCGCTTTCTCAAATAGAATCTATAAATTGTTAGCGCATCGAAAGATTTCGTTGAGTTAGATGCACAGATTGTGATATTGTTGCTGCAGCAACATGACATTGTCATTAGCAATGAATATCAATTATTTAGCAGATACCGAAGAACAGTTGACGGTGGAGGAGAAAGAAGCATGGCGCACTCCGAAAATGAGCGCGCTCAAATTGTGAGCTCGCTCAACTTAACATGAATGAGTGCGCTCACTTTTGATGAAATTCTTATTAAACCAAATAAAACATAATACTTTAATAGAGGTAATGAAAACAAAAGTTTCCAGTCTTTGTTATTTACAAAATTTTTACCTTTTTATTTATTATTTTTACATAATAACTGCATCTCAAAATTTTGGTCGTCATCGAGTTAGTTTTTCTGAAAATCGTAACTTTTGGCATAAAAATGAAAAATCATCAAATCATAATTAGTGCCAAAAATAGTCAAAATGACGATAAATCGTCAATGCTCACAACACTGTTTACTTTCAAAAATGAGCGCGCTCAAAAAGTGAGCTGCTCAAAATGTAAGCGCGCTCACAAAAAATTAACCATTTACAGCCTTGCTTTAAACAATTGATCGAGACACATCTGTTGCTCTTTCCCTTGCTCACCTATTAGAGTTTATTTCCCAGCGAAAGGCCATTGGTATGAGCTATCATTCGGGTCAAAAGGAGCGTTTGCAGGAAGTGCGAATATCTGAACTTGGTATGTTGCAGTTTACACCCAGACTTTACTCCAACGACACCTGGAGTGTAAACATATGCACATAGCCCATAAAGTCTGCGTTCACCTGATTAATTTGTTTAAGTATATAAAAACACAATGTGAATATGTTATTCGTCTAAATTTTTTATTCATGTATTTCTTAACATTCTTAAGTTTAAAAAACATAAACAAAAATATAGATTTTTCTCTTCATATATTCAAATAATTCGTCTCAAAATATTTTTTTATATATGAAATATCGCTTGTAAGAATTTGCGGTTTCAACGAACATTTGCATTGTATGGCTGATGAAAGGAAAGGGAAGTCAGCAAAACTATAAATTCTTACAAGCGATATCTCAAATTTAAAATAAGATTTTGAGACGCCGCGCGACGTCCTACCTAATGTTTGCTGCCGGCGCTTAAGAGCACCACTAGCATCTTCTCAAAAAAAATATCTCCTTCGCCGTCACCCTTAGGTGCATTCAGGAGTTGAGATTTGTTATACCTACTGGTACTTTTATGCTCCAAGTTATCCCCGGTCTGGTCTTGCCTAGGCTTAGTTAATAGACGGTAACTTCTTGAATCAAAACTGATAACTCTCTTTATTTTAGCGGGGACCAGATATTTATAACATATCTGGCCGCGCTTCTTCTTCATTTTTACATACATATAACATTCTTAAATCTACTTATTGATAAATCAGCGGTTGCGTAATTTTGCCTTCCAAAACAAAAATTTTGCCTTCCATATTTCCTCTTGCACAATAATTTGACTTAAATTAACTACATTATTAAGTTCTTAATCTAGTTTTGTACTGTTTGCTTACAATTAATTCTTATTTTAAAACATACTCATACATACTTATTTAATGCTGCCACCTTACGCCGAACAAACATACTAACATGTATAACATGTGTAATTGGGTCATATTGCCCAACCTCTGGTTTACCTCTGGTCATTAATTTACCTCTGGTTTTTGCTTTGTCAGCATTTGACGCTGGCCGCACAGAAGTAAATTGTTGGCTTTATTTTATTGTCTTTAAATAAAATGAAAACTGATCGCCCAGTTGTTGTTGCGGTAGATCAGTGTTCATTGTATTGTCTTATTTTTGTTTTAATTGACTGGCCTTGGTATTGAATTCATATAAAAGTGCCGCTATGCAATGAATGTTGATCGCTCGCTTAGTTGTTGCGTTGGATCAACTTTCATTGCCAGCACTTGGCCACTTGTAGAAAGACAATATTTTGGGGAATGCCTCGTTGTGAGTCACAACATTCCTCCCCCTTACACAAAGAAAATTTTATCCTTGAAGAGGTTAAAATTTTCGTCAATTAATTCTTTATTAATTTTGTTTGTATACTTGTTTTGCTTTTCTTACGATATACTATTCTTTCTATTAGTATATAGTAGTTTCTTTTAAGTAGCTTCTTTGTTTTACTAGCTCTTTTCATAAGGTTTTTTCATGAGCAAATTTTTCTTTTATTTCTATAGTTTCTATATATAATATTGTTCAACAACTTATTACATGATTTTGCATTTAGATATTAACAGTTCAAAATTTTTAATTCATTTATTTATATTCTTTTAATGAGCTTAATGTCTTGCATCCATTTGGCGTAATCGTTTCCTCTGTGTTTAGCTACCCGCTTTGATGCTACAGTTTTCTTGTTCTCTTTTTTCTGCTTCAGTTTAATTTTTCTCACGCGTAGTCTATCGGCGGATTTGAACACTGTCCCGGCGTTAATTTTCTTTATGTACTGGTTGTCGTTGGTTTGTTGTAAAAGTTGTAGTGCACCCTTGCTATTTCTGCTTGTCCAAATTTATTGTGTTAAGGCATTATATCGAATTATTGTTGTATTCAGCCAAATGTTATAATGTTACGCCAAGAGCTTTACTCAGGTACTAAACGACCAAGTGTGGCAACTACAAGGTACAAAATATCAACTTTATCTCCTTTTATATATATTTTGATACGCTATTTGCACTGCCAGCAAAACTGCCAGCATATATGTGAAAAATGTTAAAACTTCATTATAATTGTTTGTTGTACCAATTTTCCATAAATGTTGTATTTCTTCCAAGACTCCTGTTGTTTCTTTGCGCTGTCTTAACTCTGTTCGTTGCGCTCCTGTTATGGTGATGGACACAAGACCATTGGTAACCCTCACATAAATTTTTGTTTTTATCTTACATTTTGTATTTATTTATTGAATTTAAAAGTATTCTGTGGCACTTTATTGATTTCAATTTCTTAATTCAAATTTAATTCTAATTTCAATTTTTGTATATTGTCGTTTGTACAATGATAACGTTCAAATACATATATAATTTGTTTCTTGTGGTATACATTAACTTTTAATACATAAATTGAATTCCATTTAAATTAGTATTTCAATTGATTACTTATTTTATTTCCTTTAAGCAAGAAACGAAATGCTGCGCGAAAATGTTGCTTACTTTCTTAAATAATGTTTGAAATACTATTTCTAAAATTTCAATTTATTTACGTTATAATGGCCTTTATTATGGATCTTCTTTTACTATAAAACTTGCTTCATATTAAGACAATTTTATTTAATAGTTAAGTTTGTGATTTCTCTGAAATATATTTGTTACTTCAAATTTTATTTATTATCCGAACCTTTTTTCTTCTTCATTGCTTATTAGTTTCACATATTTACTTCGAAGTATTCAAATCTCTTAATTCATTTAATTTCTTAAATTCTTAAGTTTTCCTGACCCATCACTTTAAATTGATTTTTACTTTTCTTTCCATTTGCACAATTGTTGAACATACATGCTTTTAATGAATCTATTGTATTTAACATTTTCATAACATTTAAATATTTCAATATTTCTAGATTATTTCTTCAATATTTTTATGCGAACTCGCATTCTATTTTATATTGTTCTTTTATGTGACACTTTTAAAAATTTTTTTTTATATAAGTACGTTAATTTTAATATATAGGTTTTTCGTTTGCTTGGTTCGTTAAAACATTCATTTTTTACTTTTATCCAATTTCTCATTTTCAAAATTTTTTATTTAAAACTTTACTTAATTTTCGTTTTTTTTTAAGTATCTATTATTTATTTATTTTATTCTTGTTATTCAATATATATACTGCTTCAATTTTCAATTTCTTCGTAAAGTCCTATTTTTTCAATTTGTAAAATAATATTTTCCTTTATCATTTTTCCTTTATGTAAAAATTATGTCTTTTTCATTATTTTTCCCTTAACTTTCTGTATCATTTTACTTATTATATTTTACTGCGTCTTCATTGGACGTTTTCAAATTTCTTTATTTTCCAATTAATTTTTTTTTTTTAAATACTTCAACGACTAATTTAAATGCAAAACCAAATTTATAGAATTATTGTAAATAAAGTGGCACTATTTTGGGATCTACAAGTAGAATGCGTTGTACTAGAATTTATTCCTTGCGAGGTCTTTCTGTAACAACATCATTTATTTGAAGATGCCAACACAATTGCTTGTTACTTTAGATTTTCTCTATTTCTTATTTTTCCATTCTTTTCTTTTTTTTCTCTATAATCATTTCCAATATATCTTCTTTAAAAAAAATGTTCTCTAACATCTTCCATTTGCTGGCATTTATAACCATTTCTACTGTCTTTTGGTTTCACCTCTTTCTCTTAACTGCTACTTCCGTAAGTACTTCTTTTACTTTTTTTTATATACACCTTTTTCTTTATAACTTTACTAACACTTTTATCATATAATATTTATTTTATTCTCATAATTTTAGTACTCTTAGTATGTATTTTATTCTATTTTTCCCTCACCCGTAAATTTTTATATTTTTAGTTTTTGCCCTCATAATTTTTTTTTCTTTTCGTATTATATATCTTGTAGCTATCTCTGATGTCTACCAAAGGTTCCTGCAAATAACCACCTGGTGCAATCTCTTGCTTATGAATCACTACTGTGGAAATTTCTGTTTCATTTACCTTCACTTTTTCACTGAAACAGAGGCCGCTTCGGAATCTACAAGTAGAATGAGTTTTCCGTTTTTTGTTTCTTCGCAAGAAACTCCTACGAACCCATCATTCACTTTGCAAATATCCGAACGAGCCTTCGGTTTTATCCCATCTCTGTACGCTAAATTCGCACATCGTAACCAATCTTGCTCACTTCTGGTTCTAGCATGTGCGCATAGTAATTTAGCTGTTGCCAATGTCGTCTCTAAATGAAGCACTACTGATCTAAAAAAAATTTTGGCATTCGTTGCGAAGGATGTTTTACCCAAAACTTTTGCTAACCTACTGCCTGCACCTCTAACCATAAAACAAAAAATTTCGAAAGCATAGAATGTATAGCTTGCTTTATCAAATTTTCTGGGTCCCCAACCCATTGGTCCATTTTCATTAAAACTTTCTACTACTACCTTGAGTTTTTCCTTTATAACTCCGAGCGTTCTCATAATATTTTCCAATTGTATTTTTCTTTCTTTTGTTAATTTTTTTATATTCCTCTGAGCTCTTCTCATGCTACTCATGGCCATATTAACCGCATATATAATTATTTGTATTATTATTAAACTGCTATTAAAAAAATTTTTTGATCTTGCCCGTAACAACCTTATTATTTCTTCTGAATTCGGGCCTACATTCACTACATTTTCTTCTGATTGGGATGTACAGACATTCACAATCTTTTCAGATGTCGAATGATCTGTTACTGAACTCACTCCTGGCTTGGATGTATAGATATTCACAATCTTTTCGAATGTCGAATGATCTGTTACTGAACTCTCTCCTGGCTTGGGATATTCACAATCTTTTCAGATGTCGAATGATCTGTTACTATCTTCGTCTAAGTGTTCTTTTATTTCGGGGTTCCCAGCTTATTGGCCTTTGCGGGGTCCCTGAAAGTTACCCTGCCTATTTTCCCAATTTCTCTTGGAGTAATAGTCTTTCTCCACGTGGCCTAACTTGTTACACCATCTACATTCAATCGCTTTGTTCGGTCCCTGTTTTTGTCTCTTGTCCTCACTATTTCTGAATGGATTTTTTGAGTTAAAATTGCCCTCATAGCCCTTTCCAGCCATTTTGTCATTTTTGGGGCTAAATTCTTGGGCACACCTCCACCCATTTTCGTGCCCATATTCCTGGCATTTTTCGCAATATGGTGTGTTCCTCCTTATTATACACACGTCCCTGGTGTGACCTCTCTCCTGGCAAAAAGAGCACCTTATAGCTAATCTGCTATTCGTCAACTGTTTTTATCCTCCTTCTGTATGTTATATTGCCCTCTTTGTTCTTGACCTCTTTCTCTGGGAAACCCCCTTCCCTGTTTACCCTGGTACTCTTGCCCATAGTTATTATTGCCTTGCGTAGTTCTCCCCAGCTCGCCTCCTTTTAACATGACCTCCATTTCTAATGCCCTTTTCTATAACGCTGCGAGGCCCAAACCGGTTGTCGTTAATAAAATAGTTCTGAGGTTAGGGTCGGAAACTCCCACCTTAAACGCACTAACGACCGAACTACTGAGCTGTTCCCACATAATACCGTCATCACCTACTAGATCTCCACCCCGAGACTCTATGTCGCTTATTCTGTTAGCGAACGAACTTAACCTCTCCCCCGGCCTTTGGACGCAATGCGATAGTTCCATTATCAACGTATTATACGTTGTCTCCTTAAGATACTTCGCTTTGATTGTCCCATAGAGATCCTCAACCTTACCGAATCTCTTACTCCTGCAAAACTCAAACGCCTCCCCATGTAGCCTTAGTTTCACACAATCTGTGAAGTCTTGTGCATCTACTGGTTTCACTGCCTTAAATGCCAACTCGCATCCTTGTATAAATCTATAAACTTCAGCCGGTGACTCAGTACCTGAAAATAGCGATACTAAGTTACTCACCGTTTTGGCTATCTCACTTATATTAATTTTTACAGTTGCTGGTACTACTATTGTTTCCCGGTCTCTCCTGACCAACTTTAAACTTTCTATTTTTCGTTGTGCTTCCTGCAATCTCTTTTCACACTCTGTGTGCTCGTTCCCAACTAATTGCTTTACTAACTCCTCGGAGATATTCTTATTTCCCACTATTTCCCTCAACTCAATTTCCTTTATCCCTTCTTCTGTCTCTTCAAGTTGTACCCTTATTGCATGATATTTCTTTTCAATATCCCTAAATCGTTCGTTCAGATCCTCCTTTTCCCCAACAGATGCCCTCGACTCACTATGCACCAGCTGCGTAAAAATTTGCAGGACAACCTCTGCCTCCTCTGCTTTACCTAATTCTTTTGAATCATAAACCCCCCTTTTTCACTGCTTCAAAATCTTTTCTCGATTTGCAAAAATGTTCTTTTTCACTCCACAATTGTTCTATAAAACTGTCAAATTCTGCTTGCGCCATGTGAAAATATCGATTCCAATAAAAGACATGCTATTTTGTTTGTTTTATTAATATATATCTTTATTCTCTTTCTTTTCAGTAATTAGCTTTCATATAAACATATTGAAGCAACGATTGATGCATAGGCTATAAAAGCTTGTTTAAAATTCATGTATAAATAAATATTTTGTTTGTAAAAAAAAAATCATGTAATGTAACTTTTAGTGTTTGTAATTTCGAATTTTTTTTTAAAAAAAATCAAGTTTAAAGAAACAACTACTGAAAATTTCGCCAAATAAGTGACGAAAAATACTGACAAAATTTAATTTTTATTTTATGTTCAAAAATACCATGATATCTCTTGCCGTTGACTAGTTCTCTTTATAGTTGTGTCCTCTTCCTCGGTGATTTAGTTCTTAAACAAATTTTTTTTTCTCATAAAAAAAATTTTCCCCACTGTTGACCATCTGCATCTGCTTCCAAAATTCCAGCATCGCCTTGAAGTGAATCCTAAAAATTTTGTTGATAATCCGTGCTCCTAAGAAGCTTATTGTTCCCAAAAAATTTAATTTCTGAATCAAACGAAAAAAATAAGGTTTTAAATGAAACTTAAACCCTAGGTTAGGCTAGGTTAGACCGGATGCCTTCGTGAGGCTCACATAGACCAATTCAGGTCCTTAGTGGTACCGGTAGCGAACAAGAGGAACCTTTGTGTTTGTTTTAAAAGTCTTTAAAGATTTGCGTTGAGTTCGCAAACCTTAGGAGGGATTCTAGAGACACCCTGGCTACATCTTTAAGTGACGGGAACGTCGATGAGCCTAGGTATTTTAGTCTCGATCTAAGTAGGGCGGGGCATGTGTGTAGTATACCTATACGTATTATTTAAATTACATCAATGTATTTCATTATAAAACAAGCTATAAATACTTTTCTTAAAATAAGTAATAATATAAAAACCTCTACTGTAATAATTTTCGAGAACATGCATTCAAACAATAAGAACATATGTTCATTCTAAGCACTACTATCTATCTCATTCACACACATGTACCCATATAGCTGAATACAAAACATATGATATTATATTATACTTTTTACTCCTACACAAATATGTTAACATATGATTTTGTTTACGTTTTCTATTAATATAAGTCTACTCACTCACACATATTAAACTATTAATACTTAATTACAAATATGTATTACGATATTCTACTATTACTCTTACACTAATTAAAGAACATATGATTCTATTTACATTCTAAACTACACAAACAATTGTTAACTAGTTTTAAGACAAAATACCGTTATGCTTATTATAAAAGGATGAACATATTTGAAAATAAATCAATTAGTTTTTGAGCTTCTCAGCTGCCAGCTAATTCCTTGTTTTATTTTCAAAAGTCTCTGAGCTTTTCAAAAGCTGCCAACTTAAGAAAATTTTAAACTAAAAGCCTTTGCACTCTAAGTGAACGGCTAAAAATAAAAATACTTTAGAAGCCCGTGGCGAAGTTTTCGCTGGCTAATATTCATAGGCAGGTCCTTCAAATTAACTTTTTTTTTAAATAAAACCGTACTTACTACATGGCGATCCTGCCAAACCGGTCGCAAACAAAATTGCCGACAGCAGAAATCTGTGTACCGGAATACGTTCCTATGGGCAAGACGTCAGAGGCACCAATATATATGCCGACAAAAATCCCAGAACAGCAAGGGCCAAAACGTTTAAGCATCGAAGAATATTTGCGACGACAAGAACGCGCCAAAGAAGCCATCAGGACGGCCATTCCTACAGTCGCTAAACTCAAACCAAGACGCGGAGGGCAACAAGTTCAGCTAAGACGAAGACTGGCTACTTTACGTCGAATGATTAACAGCAGCCCACCACCATCATGGCAAACGGCCACAGAATTATGGTCCAAAATTAACGAGTTGGAAGTTGAACTCGACCGCATCAGACAAATTAAAAACTGATTTGTCTCTTTTTTTTAAAAATATTTACATTTTTATTAATTATTTACATTTTTTTAAAAATTATTTATATTTTAGAAAAACACAAAATTACACTATGAATTGATATAAATGAATTTGAAAAAACACAATTATAATCACTTTTCTATACATCCTTTTTTCAATTATTTTTTTCACTTACGCGCACAATTTTCTAAGTACTCTGCTATAATATTTGAATAATATTAAGTGTTGCAAATTTTTGAAACAATAGAATTTGCAGTATTTGATTTTTTTTCCCTGTTGCACGTACATGAACACCATACACTATTTATAGCATTGATTCATTTTAACACACAAACACACATACGTACAAATCGATACACATCAAAACAAAAACTTTTCGCGAAAAATAAAATAACCTCGACTCGACACGGAACGTAGCTTTTAGTATAATATAATATACAATACAAATCACTTATTAATTGATATTCACTTTAAAATATGACCATACCTTTATATAACACTTATAAATTATAAAAAAAATCTTTTTTTAATCACACACGACATCAAAGCGAACGTAAACAAACGAATCCGACATTTTTTTAGTTCTCTTACATTTGCTTTCATGCTTATTCGCTTTCAGCGAAGCACTTGTTGCGCCACCTGCACGTTCAACTTGTAACAAAAAGCTGAATGTAGCACAGGGTGTTCAGAAATATAAAAAACTTTAAGTATAAAGTACTAAACAATAAGGGTATTCAGGATTAGATGGAAAACCTCCAAGAAAGCATTAAATTCTTAGAAAAACTAAAACTAAATATAAACAAAAGTAAAAATAGAGAATATACTGAACAGTATATTGAAGAAAAATTAAAAACTTTAGACTGTCTAAAAAACAAAGTAAATCTTGAACAGTCGATTGATGAAAATCATGAGATTTTAAAAGAAACATTTAATAACCTCTATCAAGATTTAAATACAATTTTGAAAAATTTACCAATTAAACAAAAACCAGATATAAAAGAAGAAAACAATATGGCTAGTTTTGATATCAATGTTGTGGGAAAAAACCTACAAATTTTCAAAGGACAGTTTATCAATTTGGAAGATTTTATATCGCAAGCAGAATTGCTTCACGATATTTTAAAAGATGAAGATAAAGCTCTTTTCATTAAATATGTATATAATTTCAAACTTACTGCTCAAGTGCGTAGTATAATAGGTAGAACATTAAACATTTACTGATTTAAAAATTCATTGGAAAATGCTTACCCCAATCCGAAAACGTTACAACAAGTTTTAAGTGAAATCGGTACAATTAAACAAAACAATAAAAGTATTTCTGAATTCAGAGAAAAAATTTCAGAACTTTCTGAACAGTTAATAACTTTCGAAATTAAATCTTTAACTAATCCGACGCAAGACGCAAAAGATGCAATTTACAAGGTTAATGAAAGCATGGCATTGAATGTTTTCATGAAAGGTGTTAATTTGGAATACTAAACTATTTTGTTAGCAAATGCACCTAAAACATACAATGAAGCGGTAGAACGATGCATCACTGCAGAACAAAGTTTAAAGACAAATAAATCTAATATTTTCCAAGTTAGAAACAGAAATACTTACAGAGAAAATTACAATAGATTCAATGACGTTAGAAATAGCTACATTCCACAAAACAATAATAGAAATAATAACAATTTTATGAATACAAGATACAATACAAACTATACAAATAATACAAATAGAAACTTTAACAGAAAAAACAATTTTGCAAACAGTAATAATAATAGAAATTTATATGGAAATCATAACTTCGTAAATAACAATAGTAATCCCAACCGAAATTTTAATAGAAATTCCAATTATAACAATAGAACTTTTAATAATAATAATTTCAGAAGCAACAACTTGCAGGGAAACCGCTATGGCCGGGTAGCAGAGATTGTTACCCACAGGGGCCAAAATTAATTTGCAAACTTAATAAAAATCTTTCTTTTTACATCACATTAGAATGCGAAAATACAAGCGACGATTTGAAATTTCTCATTGACACTGGAGCGGATATCTCCATATGTAAAATTATAAATATAGATCACATAAACACACAGAATATTTCGACAATAACGGGTATTACAAATGAAGAAATTGAATGCATTGGTACACAAAATTTAAATTTAATAGTGGACGATGAAGATATCCAACATAAATTTTATATCGTAGAAAACAATTTTCCAATTGCCACGGATGGCATTATAGGACGTGATTTTTTAGAGAAGTATATGGCAAAAATCGACTTTGAAACAAATACTTTAACATTAATCATAAATGATAAAGAAATAATTTTACCAATAATTTTAAATAATTGTAGTAGAACAAATATCGTGATTTCTGCTCGTTCAGAATCTATAGTTCCAATAAATATTAAAGTAAATGAAGATAGTATTATTTTAAGTAAAGAGATAGAAAACGGAGTATTTTTAGGTAATAGCTTGATACCAGCAAATGGCAATGCTCACGTTAAAATTCTAAATACGAATATTAACAATGTTGTATTAAAAAATACTGATTTTGAAACTCAACCACTAAAAAACTATAATATATTTGCCTGTAAAATCAATAATAAGACTGACAAAAATAGACTAGATACGTTACTAAAAACTTTAGACATTGGTTGTAACGACCCAGATGCCAAGACATCAATAATAAACATTATACAAAAATACAGTGACATTTTTCATCTCCCTGGAGAACACTTAAGTACAAATAATTTTTACACGCAGACAATACAAACAACAGATTCGACCCCGGTATACATTAAAAATTATAGACTTCCACAAACACAATTAACAGAGATAAATGAACAGGTTGACCAACTTTTATCAGACAACATAATCGAACATTCAGTAAGCCCCTACAACTCACCATTACTAGTAGTTCCCAAAAAGTCAACAGATGACAGCAAAAAATGGCGACTTGTAGTAGACTTTCGCAAATTAAATGAAAAAATTGTAAACGATAAATTCCCACTTACAAAAATAGAAGACGTTCTCGACCGACTGGGAAGAGCTAAATACTTTTCGACTTTGGACATGACCAGCTCTTTCCACCAAATTAACTTAGACAAAGACTCAAGACCGTTAACATCTTTTTCAACTGGAAATGGACATTTCCAATTTAAGCGTTTACCATTTGGATTGAAGATATCATCCTTCCAAAGAATGCTGACTATCGCATTAAGTGGTTTAGATACAGAAGCTTTTATTTATGTAGACGATATAATTGTTTTCGGTTGTAGTTTAGGACATCATAACGACAATTTAATAAAAGTGTTTGACAGATTAAGAAAATATAATATAAAATTGAATTCACATAAATGTTGTTTTTTAAAGCCAGAAGTTATTTACCTTGGGCATCTTATAACGGCCAATGGTATAAAAACTGACCCATCTAAAAATAATATTATAAAAGAATATCCAATACCAAAAAACGCGGACGAAGTACGAAGATTTGTTGCTTTCTGCAACTACTACCGTCGATTTATTCCAAGATTTGCAGATATTGCTAAAAATTTAAACTCATTGTTAAAGAAGAACACAAAATTTGACTGGAATGAAAATTGCCAGAACTCTTTTGAAGAGCTAAAAACAAAACTTTTAAACCCACCGATACTGCAATATCCCGACTTCAATAAACCCTTTATACTCACCACAGATGCTTCTAATTACGCTCTCGGTGCAGTCCTATCGCAAGGCGAAGTAGGCTCAGACTTACCAATTTCGTACGCAAGCAAATCTCTTGCAAAACATGACCTGAACAAGCCAATTATTGAGAAAGAGCTCTTAGCTATACATTGGGCAATCAATTTTTTCAGACCCTACCTCTACGGTAGAAAATTTTCGGTTCTAACAGACCACCGCCCGCTAGTGTCTCTTTTCTCTCATAAAAATCCTTTTTCTAAAATGACACGCATAAGATTAGATCTTAGCGATTATGATTTCAATATTATTTATAAAAAGGGTAAAATGAATACCAATGCAGACGCATTGTCAAGAATAATTTTAAAAAGTGATTCCCTAAAAGCTATGATTCCAACCGGAATGGAAGATAGCAAACAAAATATACTAGCAATTACATGAAGTATGAACACAGATAAACATACAAAAAACACTGATTTAAACAAAAAAGAATGTCCTGCCAGCGAAAAGCCCGCAAAACTTTTTGTTTGGGATTGTACATCCATAACAGATATAAAAAGAATAAAAAAATTAAGGTTCATTACAGAAAGAAAGTTTAAGGATACCAAAATTGAAATACATGATGAGGAAGTAATTATACGATGTAGTGATAATCCACTGTTCACACCGCTGACTTTGGAGAAGCTTTCATCAAAAATGTATAATGCAAGAATAGAAGAATTAGCGCTAAAGAGAAATGATGAAATATTTAAAACCATTGAAATGGATAAGTTCAAAGATATTTTTAATAACATAAAAAGAACAAACGAAAACTTAAAAATTTTAATTTATAATGAACCACAAAGAATAGTCGACAAAATAAAACAAAACAAATTAATCGAAGAATACCACAATTCGACACATGGAGGTCATCTCGGTATAAGAAAAACAATAATGAAACTAAAACAAAAATATATATGGAAAAATATGAGGAAAATGATAAAAAAGTTCATTCTCAATTGTAACAATTGCAAAATTAATAAACAAACTAAACATACAAAAGAACATTTAACAATGACAGACACACCAAGTACCAGCTTTGAAGTAGTTTCTATCGACACAGTAGGTCCCCTACGCTTATCCAACAATTACAGATATATATTAACGATGCAGTGCGACTTAACAAAGTATGTAATAGCATGTCCAATGGAGACAAAAGACGCGAAAACTGTTGCTAAAACACTTGTTGAAAACGTAATTTTAATATACGGTCACTTTAAAATTTTAAAATCGGATAGAGGTACAGAATTCCTCAATGAATTAATGTCAGAAATATGCAATTTATTAGATATTAAACAAATTTTTAGCACTCCATATCACCATGAGACTCTAGGCTCGATTGAAAGAAACCATCGAGTATTAAATGAATATTTGTTAAACTTTTGTAAAAATGAAGAATGGGACCAATGGATCCCATACTTCACTTTTTCATATAACACAACACCTCATGTTGATACAAATTATACACCATTTGAGCTAATTTTTGGAAAACTTGCAAATCTTCCAAATGATAATCGTTTCGAATCAATAGTATATAATACAGACAATTACGCACAAGAACTGAAACATAGATTAAAATATTCTTTAAAAAAAGCAAATGAATTAATAAATATTGCAAAAATGAATAGAATAAAAAAAGATAAATATATAAATAAGTTAAATTTAAATATTGGAGATAACGTTTTGATAAAAAGGATGAATAGAAGAAAAAATCAATCTCCTTATATTGGTCCATTCATAATTGTAAATAAAAAAGGAGTAAATTCAATAGTAAATTTAAATGGAACACTTAAAGAATATCATAACAATATGTTAAAGAAATATTTGTAAAAATTATATCTTTTTATTTAAAAATTTAAATCTTGTAAATATATGAATTATATTTAAATATTGTATGAGTTAAAACACAAAAAATTTTAATTTTTCATAAATTTCAAAATAAAAATTTTTTTTCTTAAGGGTAAGGGTGTAGTATACCTATACGTATTATTTAAATTACATCAATGTATTTCATTATAAAACAAGCTATAAATACTTTTCTTAAAATAAGTAATAATATAAAAACCTCTACTGTAATAATTTTCGAGAACATGCATTCAAACAATAAGAACATATGTTCATTCTAAGCACTACTATCTATCTCATTCACACACATGTACCCATATGGCTGAATACAAAACATATGATATTATATTATACTTTTTACTCCTACACAAATATGTTAACATATGATTTTGTTTACGTTTTCTATTAATATAAGTCTACTCACTCACACATATTAAACTATTAATACTTAATTACAAATATGTATTACGATATTCTACTATTACTCTTACACTAATTAAAGAACATATGATTCTATTTACATTCTAAACTACACAAACAATTGTTAACTAGTTTTAAGACAAAATACCGTTATGCTTATTATAAAAGGATGAACATATTTGAAAATAAATCAATTAGTTTTTGAGCTTCTCAGCTGCCAGCTAATTCCTTGTTTTATTTTCAAAAGTCTCTGAGCTTTTCAAAAGCTGCCAACTTAAGAAAATTTTAAACTAAAAGCCTTTGCACTCTAAGTGAACGGCTAAAAATAAAAATACTTTAGAAGCCCGTGGCGAAGTTTTCGCTGGCTAATATTCATAGGCAGGTCCTTCAAATTAACTTTTTTTTTTTAAATAAAACCGTACTTACTACATGGCGATCCTGCCAAACCGGTCGCAAACAAAATTGCCGACAGCAGAAATCTGTGTACCGGAATACGTTCCTATGGGCAAGACGTCAGAGGCACCAATATATATGCCGACAAAAATCCCAGAACAGCAAGGGCCAAAACGTTTAAGCATCGAAGAATATTTGCGACGACAAGAACGCGCCAAAGAAGCCATCAGGACGGCCATTCCTACAGTCGCTAAACTCAAACCAAGACGCGGAGGGCAACAAGTTCAGCTAAGACGAAGACTGGCTACTTTACGTCGAATGATTAACAGCAGCCCACCACCATCATGGCAAACGGCCACAGAATTATGGTCCAAAATTAACGAGTTGGAAGTTGAACTCGACCGCATCAGACAAATTAAAAACTGATTTGTCTCTTTTTTTTAAAAATATTTACATTTTTATTAATTATTTACATTTTTTTAAAAATTATTTATATTTTAGAAAAACACAAAATTACACTATGAATTGATATAAATGAATTTGAAAAAACACAATTATAATCACTTTTCTATACATCCTTTTTTCAATTATTTTTTTCACTTACGCGCACAATTTTCTAAGTACTCTGCTATAATATTTGAATAATATTAATTGTTGCAAATTTTTGAAACAATAGAATTTGCAGTATTTGATTTTTTTTCCCTGTTGCACGTACATGAACACCATACACTATTTATAGCATTGATTCATTTTAACACACAAACACACATACGTACAAATCGATACGCATCAAAACAAAAACTTTTCGCGAAAAATAAAATAACCTCGACTCGACACGGAACGTAGCTTTTAGTATAATATAATATACAATACAAATCACTTATTAATTGATATTCACTTTAAAATATGACCATACCTTTATATAACACTTATAAATTATAAAAAAAATCTTTTTTTAATCACACACGACATCAAAGCGAACGTAAACAAACGAATCCGACATTTTTTTAGTTCTCTTACATTTGCTTTCATGCTTATTCGCTTTCAGCGAAGCACTTGTTGCGCCACCTGCACGTTCAACTTGTAACAAAAAGCTGAATGTAGCACAGGGTGTTCAGAAATATAAAAAACTTTAAGTATAAAGTACTAAACAATAAGGGTATTCAGGATTAGATGGAAAACCTCCAAGAAAGCATTAAATTCTTAGAAAAACTAAAACTAAATATAAACAAAAGTAAAAATAGAGAATATACTGAACAGTATATTGAAGAAAAATTAAAAACTTTAGACTGTCTAAAAAACAAAGTAAATCTTGAACAGTCGATTGATGAAAATCATGAGATTTTAAAAGAAACATTTAATAACCTCTATCAAGATTTAAATACAATTTTGAAAAATTTACCAATTAAACAAAAACCAGATATAAAAGAAGAAAACAATATGGCTAGTTTTGATATCAATGTTGTGGGAAAAAACCTACAAATTTTCAAAGGACAGTTTATCAATTTGGAAGATTTTATATCGCAAGCAGAATTGCTTCACGATATTTTAAAAGATGAAGATAAAGCTCTTTTCATTAAATATGTATATAATTTCAAACTTACTGCTCAAGTGCGTAGTATAATAGGTAGAACATTAAACATTTACTGATTTAAAAAATTCATTGGAAAATGCTTACCCCAATCCGAAAACGTTACAACAAGTTTTAAGTGAAATCGGTACAATTAAACAAAACAATAAAAGTATTTCTGAATTCAGAGAAAAAATTTCAGAACTTTCTGAACAGTTAATAACTTTCGAAATTAAATCTTTAACTAATCCGACGCAAGACGCAAAAGATGCAATTTACAAGGTTAATGAAAGCATGGCATTGAATGTTTTCATGAAAGGTGTTAATTTGGAATACCAAACTATTTTGTTAGCAAATGCACCTAAAACATACAATGAAGCGGTAGAACGATGCATCACTGCAGAACAAAGTTTAAAGACAAATAAATCTAATATTTTCCAAGTTAGAAACAGAAATACTTACAGAGAAAATTACAATAGATTCAATGACGTTAGAAATAGCTACATTCCACAAAACAATAATAGAAATAATAACAATTTTATGAATACAAGATACAATACAAACTATACAAATAATACAAATAGAAACTTTAACAGAAAAAACAATTTTGCAAACAGTAATAATAATAGAAATTTATATGGAAATCATAACTTCGTAAATAACAATAGTAATCCCAACCGAAATTTTAATAGAAATTCCAATTATAACAATAGAACTTTTAATAATAATAATTTCAGAAGCAACAACTTGCAGGGAAACCGCTATGGCCGGGTAGCAGAGATTGTTACCCACAGGGGCCAAAATTAATTTGCAAACTTAATAAAAATCTTTCTTTTTACATCACATTAGAATGCGAAAATACAAGCGACGATTTGAAATTTCTCATTGACACTGGAGCGGATATCTCCATATGTAAAATTATAAATATAGATCACATAAACACACAGAATATTTCGACAATAACGGGTATTACAAATGAAGAAATTGAATGCATTGGTACACAAAATTTAAATTTAATAGTGGACGATGAAGATATCCAACATAAATTTTATATCGTAGAAAACAATTTTCCAATTGCCACGGATGGCATTATAGGACGTGATTTTTTAGAGAAGTATATGGCAAAAATCGACTTTGAAACAAATACTTTAACATTAATCATAAATGATAAAGAAATAATTTTACCAATAATTTTAAATAATTGTAGTAGAACAAATATCGTGATTCCTGCTCGTTCAGAATCTATAGTTCCAATAAATATTAAAGTAAATGAAGATAGTATTATTTTAAGTAAAGAGATAGAAAACGGAGTATTTTTAGGTAATAGCTTGATACCAGCAAATGGCAATGCTCACGTTAAAATTCTAAATACGAATATTAACAATGTTGTATTAAAAAATACTGATTTTGAAACTCAACCACTAAAAAACTATAATATATTTGCCTGTAAAATCAATAATAAGACTGACAAAAATAGACTAGATACGTTACTAAAAACTTTAGACATTGGTTGTAACGACCCAGATGCCAAGACATCAATAATAAACATTATACAAAAATACAGTGACATTTTTCATCTCCCTGGAGAACACTTAAGTACAAATAATTTTTACACGCAGACAATACAAACAACAGATTCGACCCCGGTATACATTAAAAATTATAGACTTCCACAAACACAATTAACAGAGATAAATGAACAGGTTGACCAACTTTTATCAGACAACATAATCGAACATTCAGTAAGCCCCTACAACTCACCATTACTAGTAGTTCCCAAAAAGTCAACAGATGACAGCAAAAAATGGCGACTTGTAGTAGACTTTCGCAAATTAAATGAAAAAATTGTAAACGATAAATTCCCACTTACAAAAATAGAAGACGTTCTCGACCGACTGGGAAGAGCTAAATACTTTTCGACTTTGGACATGACCAGCTCTTTCCACCAAATTAACTTAGACAAAGACTCAAGACCGTTAACATCTTTTTCAACTGGAAATGGACATTTCCAATTTAAGCGTTTACCATTTGGATTGAAGATATCATCCAACAGCTTCCAAAGAATGCTGACTATCGCATTAAGTGGTTTAGATACAGAAGCTTTTATTTATGTAGACGATATAATTGTTTTCGGTTGTAGTTTAGGACATCATAACGACAATTTAATAAAAGTGTTTGACAGATTAAGAAAATATAATATAAAATTGAATTCACATAAATGTTGTTTTTTAAAGCCAGAAGTTATTTACCTTGGGCATCTTATAACGGCCAATGGTATAAAAACTGACCCATCTAAAAATAATATTATAAAAGAATATCCAATACCAAAAAACGCGGACGAAGTACGAAGATTTGTTGCTTTCTGCAACTACTACCGTCGATTTATTCCAAGATTTGCAGATATTGCTAAAAATTTAAACTCATTGTTAAAGAAGAACACAAAATTTGACTGGAATGAAAATTGCCAGAACTCTTTTGAAGAGCTAAAAACAAAACTTTTAAACCCACCGATACTGCAATATCCCGACTTCAATAAACCCTTTATACTCACCACAGATGCTTCTAATTACGCTCTCGGTGCAGTCCTATCGCAAGGCGAAGTAGGCTCAGACTTACCAATTTCGTACGCAAGCAAATCTCTTGCAAAACATGACCTGAACAAGCCAATTATTGAGAAAGAGCTCTTAGCTATACATTGGGCAGTCAATTTTTTCAGACCCTACCTCTACGGTAGAAAATTTTCGGTTCTAACAGACCACCGCCCGCTAGTGTCTCTTTTCTCTCATAAAAATCCTTCTTCTAAAATGACACGCATAAGATTAGATCTTAGCGATTATGATTTCAATATTATTTATAAAAAGGGTAAAATGAATACCAATGCAGACGCATTGTCAAGAATAATTTTAAATAGTGATTCCCTAAAAGCTATGATTCCAACCGGAATGGAAGATAGCAAACAAAATATACTAGCAATTACATGAAGTATGAACACAGATAAACATACAAAAAACACTGATTTAAACAAAAAAGAATGTCCTGCCAGCGAAAAGCCCGCAAAACTTTTTGTTTGGGATTGTACATCCATAACAGATATAAAAAGAATAAAAAAATTAAGGTTCATTACAGAAAGAAAGTTTAAGGATACCAAAATTGAAATACATGATGAGGAAGTAATTATACGATGTAGTGATAATCCACTGTTCACACCGCTGACTTTGGAGAAGCTTTCATCAAAAATGTATAATGCAAGAATAGAAGAATTAGCGCTAAAGAGAAATGATGAAATATTTAAAACCATTGAAATGGATAAGTTCAAAGATATTTTTAATAACATAAAAAGAACAAACGAAAACTTAAAAATTTTAATTTATAATGAACCACAAAGAATAGTCGACAAAATAAAACAAAACAAATTAATCGAAGAATACCACAATTCGACACATGGAGGTCATCTCGGTATAAGAAAAACAATAATGAAACTAAAACAAAAATATATATGGAAAAATATGAGGAAAATGATAAAAAAGTTCATTCTCAATTGTAACAATTGCAAAATTAATAAACAAACTAAACATACAAAAGAACATTTAACAATGACAGACACACCAAGTACCAGCTTTGAAGTAGTTTCTATCGACACAGTAGGTCCCCTACGCTTATCCAACAATTACAGATATATATTAACGATGCAGTGCGACTTAACAAAGTATGTAATAGCATGTCCAATGGAGACAAAAGACGCGAAAACTGTTGCTAAAACACTTGTTGAAAACGTAATTTTAATATACGGTCACTTTAAAATTTTAAAATCGGATAGAGGTACAGAATTCCTCAATGAATTAATGTCAGAAATATGCAATTTATTAGATATTAAACAAATTTTTAGCACTCCATATCACCATGAGACTCTAGGCTCGATTGAAAGAAACCATCGAGTATTAAATGAATATTTGTTAAACTTTTGTAAAAATGAAGAATGGGCCAATGGATCCCATACTTCACTTTTTCATATAACACAACACCTCATGTTGATACAAATTATACACCATTTGAGCTAATTTTTGGAAAACTTGCAAATCTTCCAAATGATAATCGTTTCGAATCAATAGTATATAATACAAACAATTACGCACAAGAACTGAAACATAGATTAAAATATTCTTTAAAAAAAGCAAATGAATTAATAAATATTGCAAAAATGAATAGAATAAAAAAAGATAAATATATAAATAAGTTAAATTTAAATATTGGAGATAACGTTTTGATAAAAAGGATGAATAGAAGAAAAAATCAATCTCCTTATATTGGTCCATTCATAATTGTAAATAAAAAAGGAGTAAATTCAATAGTAAATTTAAATGGAACACTTAAAGAATATCATAACAATATGTTAAAGAAATATTTGTAAAAATTATATCTTTTTATTTAAAAATTTAAATCTTGTAAATATATGAATTATATTTAAATATTGTATGAGTTAAAACACAAAAAATTTTAATTTTTCATAAATTTCAAAATAAAAATTTTTTTTCTTAAGGGTAAGGGTGTAGTATACCTATACGTATTATTTAAATTACATCAATGTATTTCATTATAAAACAAGCTATAAATACTTTTCTTAAAATAAGTAATAATATAAAAACCTCTACTGTAATAATTTTCGAGAACATGCATTCAAACAATAAGAACATATGTTCATTCTAAGCACTACTATCTATCTCATTCACACACATGTACCCATATGGCTGAATACAAAACATATGATATTATATTATACTTTTTACTCCTACACAAATATGTTAACATATGATTTTGTTTACGTTTTCTATTAATATAAGTCTACTCACTCACACATATTAAACTATTAATACTTAATTACAAATATGTATTACGATATTCTACTATTACTCTTACACTAATTAAAGAACATATGATTCTATTTACATTCTAAACTACACAAACAATTGTTAACTAGTTTTAAGACAAAATACCGTTATGCTTATTATAAAAGGATGAACATATTCGAAAATAAATCAATTAGTTTTTGAGCTTCTCAGCTGCCAGCTAATTCCTTGTTTTATTTTCAAAAGTCTCTGAGCTTTTCAAAAGCTGCCAACTTAAGAAAATTTTAAACTAAAAGCCTTTGCACTCTAAGTGAACGGCTAAAAATAAAAATACTTTAGAAGCCCGTGGCGAAGTTTTCGCTGGCTAATATTCATAGGCAGGTCCTTCAAATTAACTTTTTTTTTAAATAAAACCGTACTTACTACATGGCGATCCTGCCAAACCGGTCGCAAACAAAATTGCCGACAGCAGAAATCTGTGTACCGGAATACGTTCCTATGGGCAAGACGTCAGAGGCACCAATATATATGCCGACAAAAATCCCAGAACAGCAAGGGCCAAAACGTTTAAGCATCGAAGAATATTTGCGACGACAAGAACGCGCCAAAGAAGCCATCAGGACGGCCATTCCTACAGTCGCTAAACTCAAACCAAGACGCGGAGGGCAACAAGTTCAGCTAAGACGAAGACTGGCTACTTTACGTCGAATGATTAACAGCAGCCCACCACCATCATGGCAAACGGCCACAGAATTATGGTCCAAAATTAACGAGTTGGAAGTTGAACTCGACCGCATCAGACAAATTAAAAACTGATTTGTCTCTTTTTTTTAAAAATATTTACATTTTTATTAATTATTTACATTTTTTTTAAAAATTATTTATATTTTAGAAAAACACAAAATTACACTATGAATTGATATAAATGAATTTGAAAAAACACAATTATAATCACTTTTCTATACATCCTTTTTTCAATTATTTTTTTCACTTACGCGCACAATTTTCTAAGTACTCTGCTATAATATTTGAATAATATTAATTGTTGCAAATTTTTGAAACAATAGAATTTGCAGTATTTGATTTTTTTTCCCTGTTGCACGTACATGAACACCATACACTATTTATAGCATTGATTCATTTTAACACACAAACACACATACGTACAAATCGATACGCATCAAAACAAAAACTTTTCGCGAAAAATAAAATAACCTCGACTCGACACGGAACGTAGCTTTTAGTATTATATAATATACAATACAAATCACTTATTAATTGATATTCACTTTAAAATATGACCATACCTTTATATAACACTTATAAATTATAAAAAAAATCTTTTTTTAATCACACACGACATCAAAGCGAACGTAAACAAACGAATCCGACATTTTTTTAGTTCTCTTACATTTGCTTTCATGCTTATTCGCTTTCAGCGAAGCACTTGTTGCGCCACCTGCACGTTCAACTTGTAACAAAAAGCTGAATGTAGCACAGGGTGTTCAGAAATATAAAAAACTTTAAGTATAAAGTACTAAACAATAAGGGTATTCAGGATTAGATGGAAAACCTCCAAGAAAGCATTAAATTCTTAGAAAAACTAAAACTAAATATAAACAAAAGTAAAAATAGAGAATATACTGAACAGTATATTGAAGAAAAATTAAAAACTTTAGACTGTCTAAAAAACAAAGTAAATCTTGAACAGTCGATTGATGAAAATCATGAGATTTTAAAAGAAACATTTAATAACCTCTATCAAGATTTAAATACAATTTTGAAAAATTTACCAATTAAACAAAAACCAGATATAAAAGAAGAAAACAATATGGCTAGTTTTGATATCAATGTTGTGGGAAAAAACCTACAAATTTTCAAAGGACAGTTTATCAATTTGGAAGATTTTATATCGCAAGCAGAATTGCTTCACGATATTTTAAAAGATGAAGATAAAGCTCTTTTCATTAAATATGTATATAATTTCAAACTTACTGCTCAAGTGCGTAGTATAATAGGTAGAACATTAAACATTTACTGATTTAAAAAATTCATTGGAAAATGCTTACCCCAATCCGAAAACGTTACAACAAGTTTTAAGTGAAATCGGTACAATTAAACAAAACAATAAAAGTATTTCTGAATTCAGAGAAAAAATTTCAGAACTTTCTGAACAGTTAATAACTTTCGAAATTAAATCTTTAACTAATCCGACGCAAGACGCAAAAGATGCAATTTACAAGGTTAATGAAAGCATGGCATTGAATGTTTTCATGAAAGGTGTTAATTTGGAATACCAAACTATTTTGTTAGCAAATGCACCTAAAACATACAATGAAGCGGTAGAACGATGCATCACTGCAGAACAAAGTTTAAAGACAAATAAATCTAATATTTTCCAAGTTAGAAACAGAAATACTTACAGAGAAAATTACAATAGATTCAATGACGTTAGAAATAGCTACATTCCACAAAACAATAATAGAAATAATAACAATTTTATGAATACAAGATACAATACAAACTATACAAATAATACAAATAGAAACTTTAACAGAAAAAACAATTTTGCAAACAGTAATAATAATAGAAATTTATATGGAAATCATAACTTCGTAAATAACAATAGTAATCCCAACCGAAATTTTAATAGAAATTCCAATTATAACAATAGAACTTTTAATAATAATAATTTCAGAAGCAACAACTTGCAGGGAAACCGCTATGGCCGGGTAGCAGAGATTGTTACCCACAGGGGCCAAAATTAATTTGCAAACTTAATAAAAATCTTTCTTTTTACATCACATTAGAATGCGAAAATACAAGCGACGATTTGAAATTTCTCATTGACACTGGAGCGGATATCTCCATATGTAAAATTATAAATATAGATCACATAAACACACAGAATATTTCGACAATAACGGGTATTACAAATGAAGAAATTGAATGCATTGGTACACAAAATTTAAATTTAATAGTGGACGATGAAGATATCCAACATAAATTTTATATCGTAGAAAACAATTTTCCAATTGCCACGGATGGCATTATAGGACGTGATTTTTTAGAGAAGTATATGGCAAAAATCGACTTTGAAACAAATACTTTAACATTAATCATAAATGATAAAGAAATAATTTTACCAATAATTTTAAATAATTGTAGTAGAACAAATATCGTGATTTCTGCTCGTTCAGAATCTATAGTTCCAATAAATATTAAAGTAAATGAAGATAGTATTATTTTAAGTAAAGAGATAGAAAACGGAGTATTTTTAGGTAATAGCTTGATACCAGCAAATGGCAATGCTCACGTTAAAATTCTAAATACGAATATTAACAATGTTGTATTAAAAAATACTGATTTTGAAACTCAACCACTAAAAAACTATAATATATTTGCCTGTAAAATCAATAATAAGACTGACAAAAATAGACTAGATACGTTACTAAAAACTTTAGACATTGGTTGTAACGACCCAGATGCCAAGACATCAATAATAAACATTATACAAAAATACAGTGACATTTTTCATCTCCCTGGAGAACACTTAAGTACAAATAATTTTTACACGCAGACAATACAAACAACAGATTCGACCCCGGTATACATTAAAAATTATAGACTTCCACAAACACAATTAACAGAGATAAATGAACAGGTTGACCAACTTTTATCAGACAACATAATCGAACATTCAGTAAGCCCCTACAACTCACCATTACTAGTAGTTCCCAAAAAGTCAACAGATGACAGCAAAAAATGGCGACTTGTAGTAGACTTTCGCAAATTAAATGAAAAAATTGTAAACGATAAATTCCCACTTACAAAAATAGAAGACGTTCTCGACCGACTGGGAAGAGCTAAATACTTTTCGACTTTGGACATGACCAGCTCTTTCCACCAAATTAACTTAGACAAAGACTCAAGACCGTTAACATCTTTTTCAACTGGAAATGGACATTTCCAATTTAAGCGTTTACCATTTGGATTGAAGATATCATCCTTCCAAAGAATGCTGACTATCGCATTAAGTGGTTTAGATACAGAAGCTTTTATTTATGTAGACGATATAATTGTTTTCGGTTGTAGTTTAGGACATCATAACGACAATTTAATAAAAGTGTTTGACAGATTAAGAAAATATAATATAAAATTGAATTCACATAAATGTTGTTTTTTAAAGCCAGAAGTTATTTACCTTGGGCATCTTATAACGGCCAATGGTATAAAAACTGACCCATCTAAAAATAATATTATAAAAGAATATCCAATACCAAAAAACGCGGACGAAGTACGAAGATTTGTTGCTTTCTGCAACTACTACCGTCGATTTATTCCAAGATTTGCAGATATTGCTAAAAATTTAAACTCATTGTTAAAGAAGAACACAAAATTTGACTGGAATGAAAATTGCCAGAACTCTTTTGAAGAGCTAAAAACAAAACTTTTAAACCCACCGATACTGCAATATCCCGACTTCAATAAACCCTTTATACTCACCACAGATGCTTCTAATTACGCTCTCGGTGCAGTCCTATCGCAAGGCGAAGTAGGCTCAGACTTACCAATTTCGTACGCAAGCAAATCTCTTGCAAAACATGACCTGAACAAGCCAATTATTGAGAAAGAGCTCTTAGCTATACATTGGGCAGTCAATTTTTTCAGACCCTACCTCTACGGTAGAAAATTTTCGGTTCTAACAGACCACCGCCCGCTAGTGTCTCTTTTCTCTCATAAAAATCCTTCTTCTAAAATGACACGCATAAGATTAGATCTTAGCGATTATGATTTCAATATTATTTATAAAAAGGGTAAAATGAATACCAATGCAGACGCATTGTCAAGAATAATTTTAAATAGTGATTCCCTAAAAGCTATGATTCCAACCGGAATGGAAGATAGCAAACAAAATATACTAGCAATTACATGAAGTATGAACACAGATAAACATACAAAAAACACTGATTTAAACAAAAAAGAATGTTCTGCCAGCGAAAAGCCCGCAAAACTTTTTGTTTGGGATTGTACATCCATAACAGATATAAAAAGAATAAAAAAATTAAGGTTCATTACAGAAAGAAAGTTTAAGGATACCAAAATTGAAATACATGATGAGGAAGTAATTATACGATGTAGTGATAATCCACTGTTCACACCGCTGACTTTGGAGAAGCTTTCATCAAAAATGTATAATGCAAGAATAGAAGAATTAGCGCTAAAGAGAAATGATGAAATATTTAAAACCATTGAAATGGATAAGTTCAAAGATATTTTTAATAACATAAAAAGAACAAACGAAAACTTAAAAATTTTAATTTATAATGAACCACAAAGAATAGTCGACAAAATAAAACAAAACAAATTAATCGAAGAATACCACAATTCGACACATGGAGGTCATCTCGGTATAAGAAAAACAATAATGAAACTAAAACAAAAATATATATGGAAAAATATGAGGAAAATGATAAAAAAGTTCATTCTCAATTGTAACAATTGCAAAATTAATAAACAAACTAAACATACAAAAGAACATTTAACAATGACAGACACACCAAGTACCAGCTTTGAAGTAGTTTCTATCGACACAGTAGGTCCCCTACGCTTATCCAACAATTACAGATATATATTAACGATGCAGTGCGACTTAACAAAGTATGTAATAGCATGTCCAATGGAGACAAAAGACGCGAAAACTGTTGCTAAAACACTTGTTGAAAACGTAATTTTAATATACGGTCACTTTAAAATTTTAAAATCGGATAGAGGTACAGAATTCCTCAATGAATTAATGTCAGAAATATGCAATTTATTAGATATTAAACAAATTTTTAGCACTCCATATCACCATGAGACTCTAGGCTCGATTGAAAGAAACCATCGAGTATTAAATGAATATTTGTTAAACTTTTGTAAAAATGAAGAATGGGACCAATGGATCGAAGTTTTCCTGTGTCCTCGTATTAGAGCAGTATTTGAAGCTTCGGTACAGCCAGGAAAATGCGCCTTTAAAAGCACTTTGAGGGATTCCTGACTGCTCTCCGTCCACTGGTCATTGTCTTTGCGCCGCTGGCTCTGAATGGAGGGCTGCTTTGAGAGAAGCTTCCTGAGCCTTGCTGTGTCCGTAGTTTTTTCTATGCTTGAGCAGAAGTTCTTCCAAGAGTGTCTTTTTGCTCTGCGTACGTTTGTTTTAAAAAGTTTGAGCCTACATTTGTATTCCCCCCAAATTTCCTCTTGGTCAGCTATTTTAGCTAGTTTACAGAAATCTTTTAGGTCACGTCTTTGCTCTGTAAGATCCGGACTCCACCATGGTGGTCTGATCTTACGCTTTGTTCGCGTGGATTTACAGGAGGCATGATAGGCCTTGAGAAGATGGGAATAGAGAGAATCTTCAGGGACCTTTCAATGCCCTCTTCCGTATTAATTTGTTTGGGAGCTGGTAATTTGGTCTCAATGATGCTTCTGAAGCGGTTCCAGTTAGTGTTTCTGGGGCTTCTAAAGATCTTTTGAGCTGGAGTGTAATTAAAGCTTATACTGAAACTAATATAATTGTGGTCTGAGAAGGAGGGCTGTGCAAGCACCCTCCAATTTGTGACCAGAGTGTTGTTGTTGGAGGATATCGTTAGATCTAACACGTTCGACGAGGTGGGGTCTACATAAGTGGGTTCCTCGCCGATGTTAGCTACACTTAGTTTATGTTGTAAAATAAAGTTAAGTAGGAACTCACCTCGATCATTGATGTCTGGGCTGCCCTATACTGAGTGGTGTGCATTGGCATCTGCTCCGATGACAACTGCTTCTTCCCGCCGGCGATTGCTACCATTCTTTGTAGCTCGTCTGGTGGTTCGTTGTCATGTGCCATGTAGCATGAGGTGACCAGGATCGGCTCGTCCGCGTCGCCCTCTAGCGCCACGACAGTGAGATTGTCAGTGCTGTAATGAGACATTAGATGAGTATAAATGCCTTTCCTTATAAGGATGGCTGTTCTTGTTCTACTTACTGTTGTTGCGAAAAACGTGTTGAAGTTTTGTGACTTTAGGCCAGATACCGCGTTGCCCGAGGCAATCCACGGCTCCTGTACTAAAGCCACATCGTAGCCTCCTTCCTCCAATACGAGAAGGAGTTCTGCGCTGGCGGTTTTGCATTTATGCAGGTTTGTTTGAAGGACCTTCAACTCCATTAGGCTGAAGGTTCCTTTACGGGGTCAACTTTTGTTGGTGTGCCTCCGTCACCCGCATATACCAGACTGAGTCCTTGGGCAGCGTCGGTCACGGCTTCTAGGCCGAGGTCTTTTTCCACCTCTCCGGACTCTAGTGTGTTGCTGTTGTTGTCCTTGGGGTGGCGCTTTTTGAGGCGCAGATAAACACTACCAACGCCCCACGCCATCTTCCCGTAACGCGCGTAGAGGATATCCTATGCCTCCTTGTTGATTTGGAGGATGTAGTGCTGCCTCCCGCTACTATCAGCAACCTTCAACACCCTCCAATCAGCTGTTGCCACGTCCGGATTTTGATTCTGTAGAAGCTTCAGTGCGGACTCCTGCGGCACTACTCTTGGGAAGAGTACCTTCGCTTTTGGCAGGGACGGGATACTAGTCCTGTCCACTACTTCCAGATGGGCACCCTCCCATAGGCCTTGGAGTGTCGGGGTTACTGCTTTCACCCAGTGCAGAGTTGGATCGTCGTTGCACTTAAGGATCTTAACCCCATTGAGCCAGCCTGCTCCATCGAATGTGGGCATGGGAGCGTCAGGTTGGGCTTCCAACCTCGCGAACATCACCTCGAGAAGCTTCATCTCTACGGATTACCATCTCTCAAGGGTCATTTTGCCTTGGGGATCACTCCGCTCGATCAGTGCCACGATCAGGTGTCATTTAGTCACGTCACTGGCCTTGGTTCTTACCTCCTGTTTAGGCTGCAGGATTGTGTTTGTGGTCGGTTTCTGCTTCTGTCGTTTGCTTGCTGGAGCTCCGACTTTCGCACTTTCCACCGATCTTTGGCGTTTTTGAGCAGCCTGCTCTTCTACTTTGTTCGCGAACTGCGAAGTTGTAGGTGCAAAGCTTGGTCTGCTCGCGAAGATAAGCGACCCTCTTCCACCTTTAGCTAAGCCCAGGCGAGCGACTCCTTCTCTTTGGAAGAGAGATCAATCTTGCCTGACAGCTGGCTGCAGATTTTAAGGGCCGCTTTGTAGTTGGCCTTGGCCTTCAACCCCTCCTTTGATTTGGTCTTGGGCCCTTCCTTGCGAGAGGAGCTGGAACCCGCTGACTTGTCCTGAGAGAGGAGAAGCCTGTCCTCAACTGAGTTTGCGCTATCGTGGTCCGAGTCTGCATCGACTATGGCACCCCTGCGCAGTAGTGTGGATTTTTTGGCAGTAGTTGTCTTTATACCCAGGCCTGCTCCCGTCCCGGTGACATTTTTGGCAGTAGCTTTGCAACCGCTATGGCCTGCTCCAACCATAGGGGAGGTGTGACTGCTGGCGGCGCGCAGTGAGGATTGCTCCTCACTGTGTCCTCCGGCAGTCGCTGGTGCTTTTTGTTTGTTTTTGTTTGTTTGGTCTTCCATATAATTCGCACGAGTGTCGGACAAGGGAAGGTCCACCCCCATAGAGGTCCCTGTGCGCGGGTAAGGCTGGATAGTACCGGAGGGCGCCTGGTATCCGGTACGCTGCGTTTGGGACTGGACTATTTTTAATGGGCCTCCAGCCTAGCAAATCCTCGGCACGGGTCGCATAACACCTTGATTCGGCCCATCGGAGGGACTAGGTGTGGGATAGGAGAGGTTATATATGGGATGAATAGGGAGGGTATGTGGAGTGAAAAGGGGTAAAGGGTAGGAGTGAATAGCTACTAGTGCATCGCCAGGATGCAGCGACCTGCATGACCTAGGACCCCATTCAGAAGCTTGCGCTTCCGTCTTTCCAGCCCACTTTATCCTAGCGACCTAAGCCCCCACACCAACGTCAAGGTTGCTATTCCAGTGGGAGAAACTTAAACCCTAAGCAAAGAAACTTTTATTCCTGCCAGCCTCTTTCCGAGAGGTGGTGGAAGATTTCGAATTGCAAACTTAGAAAGGTTCAACCGAAACTTTAACCATTATTTAAAAAAAAAAAAACAATCCCACCATCCTTTTCCGAAGGGTGGGGGAATTTGTGTGGGATGTAAATCCGCCAACTGAAAAGTAAGTAGGACCTATTATCCTTAATGTTCCCTTGAACAAAAGGATCCTACCAAAAATTTTCCTTCCCTAAAACTTTATAAAATGAAACAAGCAAAATTGTCCTTATTGTTCCTGTAAAAATAAGGATCCCAACATCCTTGCTGTCCTTGCAAACAGAAGGATCCTACCGGCTGCGCCATTTGTTGTATCCTCCCTGTGAGGATACCCGTTGATACTACAGTCGCCGAGCGACGTCCTACCTAATGTTTGCTGCCGGCGCTTAAGAGCGCCACTGGCATCTACTCAAAAAATATCTCCTTCGCCGTCACCCTTAGGTGCATTCAGGCGTTGAAATTTGTTATACCTACTGGTACTTTTATGCTCCAAGTTATCTCCGGGCTGGTCTTGCCTAGGCTTAGTTAATAGACGGTAACTTCTTTTATCAAAACTGATAACTCTCTTTATTTTAGCGGGGACCAGATATTTATAACATATCTGGCCGCGCTTCTTCTTCATTTTAACACACATATAACATTCTTAAATCTACTTATTGATAAATCAGCGGTTGCGTAATTTTGCCTTCCGCCTCTTGCACATTAATTTGACTTAAATTAACTTAATTATTAAGTTCTTAATCTAGTTTTGTATATAGTACAATTGTCTATATAGTTTTGTAAATAGTGTATCTAGTACAATTAATTCTTATTTTAAAACATACTCATACATACTTATTTAATGCTGCCACCTTACGCCGAACAAACATACAAACATGTATAACATGTGTAATTGTGTCATATTGCCCAACGATAAATTATTATTTAAATTATTTTTGTTTTGCGTTATTCGCTTAGCCAAAATGTGTGTATGCTAAATACAACAATAAAATATTAAAATTAATTTGCCTCTGGTTTTTGCTTTGTCAGCATTTGACGCTGGCCGCACAGAAGTAAATTGTTGGCTTTATTTTATTGTCTTTAAATAAAATTAAAACTGATCGCCCAGTTGTTGTTGCGGTAGATCAGTGTTCATTTTATTGTCTTATTTTTGTTTTAATTGACTGGCCTTGGTATTGAATTCATATAAAAGTGCCGCAATGCAATGAATGTTGATCGCTCGCTTAGTTGTTGCGGTGGATCAACTTTCATTGCCAGCACTTGGCCACTTGTAGAAAGACAATATTTTGAGGAATGCCTCGTAGTGAGTCACAACATTCCTCCCCCTTACACAAAGAAAATTTTATCCTTGAAGAGGTTAAAATTTTCGTCAATTAATTATTTATTAATTTTTTTTGTATACTTGTTTTGCTTTTCTTACGATATACTATTCTTTCTATTAGTATATAGTAGTTTCTTTTAAGTAGCTTCTTTGTTTTACTAGCTCTTTTCATAAGGTTTTTTCATGAGCAAATTTTTCTTTTATTTCTATAGTTTCTATATATAATATTGTTCAACAACTTATTACATGCTTTTGCATTTAGATATTAACAGGTCAAAATTTTTAATTCATTTATTTATATTCTTTTAATGAGCTTAATGTCTTGCATCCATTTGGTGTAATCGTTTCCTCTGTGTTAAGCTACCCGCTTTGATGCTACAGTTTTCTTGTTCTCTTTTTTCTGCTTCAGTTTTATTTTTCTCACGCGTAGTCTATCGGCGGATTTGAACACTGTCCCGGCGTTAATTTTCTTTATGTACTGGTAGTCGTTGGTTTGTTGTAAAAGTTGTAGTGCACCCTTGCTATTTCTACTTGTCCAAATTTATTGTGTTAAGGCATTATATCGAATTATTGTTGTATTTAGCCAAATGTTATAATGTTACGCCAAGAGCTTTACTCAGGTACTAAACGACCAAGTGTGGCAACTACAAGGTACAAAATATCAACTTTATCTCCTTTTATATATATTTTGATACGCTATTTGCACTGCCAGCAAAACTGCCAGCATATATGTGAAAAATGTTAAAACTTCATTATAATTGTTTGTTGTACCAATTTTCCATAAATGTTGTATTTCTTCCAAGACTCCTGTTGTTTCTTTGCACTGTCTTAACTCTGTTCGTTGCCCTCCTGTAATGGTGATGGACACAAGACCATTGGTAACTCTCACATAAATTTTTGTTTTTATCTTACATTTTGTATTTATTTATTGAATTTAAAAGTATTCTGTGGCACTTTATTGATTTCAATTTCTTAATTCAAATTTAATTCTAATTTCAATTTTTGTATATTGTCGTTTGTACAATGATAACGTTCAAATACATATATAATTTGTTTCTTGTGGTATACATTAACTTTTAATACATAAATTGAATTCCATTCAAATTAGTATTTCAATTGATTACTTATTTTATTTCCTTTAAGCAAGAAACGAAATGCTGCGCGAAAATGTTGCTTACTTTCTTAAATAATGTTTGAAATACTATTTCTAAAATTTCAATTTATTTACGTTATAATGGCCTTTATTATGGATCTTCTTTTACTATAAAACTTGCTTCATATTAAGACAATTTTATTTAATAGTTAAGTTTGTGATTTCTCTGAAATATATTTGTTACTTCAAATTTTATTTATTATCCGAACCTTTTTTCTTCTTCATTGCTTATTAGTTTCACATATTTACTTCGAAGTATTCAAATCTCTTAATTCATTTAATTTCTTAAATTCTTAAGTTTTCCTGACCCATCACTTTAAATTGATTTTTACTTTTCTTTCCATTTGCACAATTGTTGAACATACATGCTTTAAATGAATCTATTGTATTTAACATTTTCATAACATTTAAATATTTCAATATTTCTAGACTATTTCTTCAATATTTTTATGCGAACTCGCATTCTATTTTATATTGTTCTTGTTTAGGCCGCAACCCTAAAGGTTAAAGAAAGTAATAGATTAACTTACTACTTTATCGACTCGTTCCAGTATCGATTCTCGATGCACGAACGAGTCGCTCGATCGGATTATCCGACGAGTGAGTTTTGCTTTTTTTACTTGTAGTAACAAATCGAATTCGCAAAGTAGTAAACTTCATTTTAAAACCGCGTTTAATTTAGTATTAAATTAAATATTGCCACTAATTGCAATTAAATAATCACTTATTGATTATCAGCAAGCAATCACTTATTGATTGCCCTCAACATAAATATAGTTTTCTTTAACGCTCCTGTGTATGCACTTCATGCAGTAAGAAGCAGCCATCTTTACGTAATTAATTGTGACATTCACGAATTGAAGATTTGCCTAATACATAACACGTAAGAAATAAATATTGTACATTTAATCTAAGCTAACTAATTTCTGGTGTTTTGTTCTTTTTTTGTTTTTCTCCGCATATAAACCGAGCACATATTGCCCGAAAGTTATATGCAAATAGCTCGGCTTACCAGGATTGGCAGCGAAAGGCCAGCGCTCTTGGGTGAATCATCACTTCACCGGAACAGACCCAAATGATCTGCTCATGATCCTTCGAGCCGGATGGTACTTCTGCATCAGTTCCTGGTAATTTTGAGTCTGGGAAGGAAAACGGAGCATTTTTAAACAAAGCACAATTGCATCAACTGCACCAGATAAGAAAGGTTAGTTGATTGGTTTTTTTTTCAAGTGGATCAAGTTATAAAAGTTTTATTGTGCAAATTAAAGATTACATTTTACAATTAAATCGCGAATATTTTTGCGAAACTATATAATTTTTTCATTATAAGGTTGTTTTTCATACAATAATCGCGGCACACACACACTCACGCACAAACAAACACTTCGTTTCGCGAATTTTTGAACTTTTTTTACTTTGTTTTGTGTCGTAAAAATAGTTTGTCCGTCCGGCGAAATTAGTTTTCTACTTATTAGAAAACTCGCGGATAAGTGAACGGAGTTTTTTGCTGTACACCAATTGGAAATTTATTTAGCACCAACTAATTATTGCAATAGTTTAATTTGCTTGTTAATTTTATGCAAATTAACTTGCAATAAAATAAATTGACGCAAAATAAAAACACACATTCACACACACACTGGTTTATTTGGCCGGCTTCGTTTTTATTATAACACAAGTTCTTATTACTTTTATTTTGTTTTTGATAACTTATTATATTATTTCTTTATGTTATATTAGTTATTATTTTCACAATTTATAAAAATTAATTGAAACCGATTAACAAAGAAAACACGAATGTAAACAAACACGAACAGTTCAGCAAACAAACAAGACGAAAAAATAAAACACAATCGAAACAGCTGGTCGATTTCGGAAAAGTGTTGCCAGTTCGTCAAAATTTATCGCACATATTGCGATTCTTATTTTTAGCACTTTTTCGGGAATTTTAACTATTTTAAGTTAAATTCCAATTCGTGTACACCAAGTCGGGTACAAAAATATTTTACCTAGTACACGGTTTTGTTTGGGGATTTTTTTTAATTTTCGTGGGATTTTTAAAAAATTGTTTTGTTATGATCAATTAACATAAATAAGACGGAAAATAAATAATTTTACATAATTTATTAGGTTTTTACAATTTTCCTATTTTCACATTTTTAAAACAAATCACTTTTTTTCGGTGTGTGTAAAGTTTCTACGTATTAGAAACTAGGTAAAAATACTTTCTACCAATTTAAGCTAAATTTCTGCCATCAGCTGAAAGTTTCTACGTATTAGAAACTAGGAAAACCCATTTCTTTTTAACTAATTCAAGCTTTTTTAATCTAATATTTGCAAGTTTCTACATATTAGAAACTACAGGGTTGCCCATATTCGACGGACCCATGTTTTTTTTTTAAAAATCAAAGAAAAAAATAAAAATTTGGCGGTTGGCAATCTTAATCATTTAATTTGTTCCAAGTAGATTCGTTTACATCAATTTTTGAATATGATATCTCTCAAATGGCCGCCTCTGGCGTTGATGGCGTATTGTGCCCTTTTTGCAGCATTTTCCATCGTTTTCGCCAACATTTCGGCCGGAATAGCGGCTATTTCTTCACGAATGTTGTCCTTGAGCTCTTCTACGGTCCTTGGCTTGTTAACGTAAACCTTTGACTTCAAATATCCCCACAAGAAGAAGTCAGGCGGAGTCAAATCGGGCGAACGCGGTGGCCAGTCCAAATCACCACTTTTCGACATCAAACGGCCCGGAAACAAATTCTTCAGAAAATCGATTGTTATGCGACTTGTGTGCGGTGGAGCGCCGTCTTGTTGAAACCAGAACTGCCTCATACGCTTTCGACGAATAATTGGCATCACAAAATTGGTCATCATGTCGCGATAACGCTCCTGGTTGATGGTAACAGCATGGCCATTTTCATTTTGGAAGAAAAACGGCCCAATGACCGTTTTCGCACTAACGCCGCACCAAACTGTGACTTTTTCGTCATGAAAAGGCACTTCTTGAATCTCCTGAGGATTTTCAGTGGCGTAAATACGGCAATTTTGCTTATTTACGGTCCCATTCAATGTGCACTTCTCACATTTTTTAATCTTTTAAAAGCACGTTGAGTTTTCACAATTGACTTCTTCTGTTGAATGTAAATTTCAACTATTTCAGAGCGCTCGCGTGGCGTGTATTGTTCCAAACGCGGTATGTCATTAAGCGATCTGACATCTCTGTCAAAAGTTATGGCGTTGCCAGATGGGTCCGTCGAATATGGGCAACCCTGTAGGTCAAAAATTTGTTTAAGCAATTTAAGCTTAATTTTTACCGGCAAATAAGGGTTTCTACTTATTAGAAACCAAGGTAAAAAAAATATTTGCAAGCAATTTAAGTTTAATTTTTCCTACAGCTGAACTAGGGCAAGAGAAAATTTTAAGCAATTGTAGCTTAATTTTACCTGCAACTGAAGGTTTCGAGCAGTTTTAGCTTGACTTTACCTAACTTTTCAAGTTTCTACCTTTTAGAAACAAAGGTAAAAGTATTTTAAGCAATCTTAAGCTGACACTTACTTAACATTTGCAAGTTTCTACGTATTAGAAACTGATTAAAAAAAATTTAAGCAAATTAAGCTTGATTTTTACCGACAAGTAAGGGTTTCTACTTATTAGAAACCAAGGTAAAAAATATTTTAAGCAGTCTTCAGCTGCAAAAATTACCTATTATTTGCAAGTTTCTACGTATTAGAAGCTGAGTAAAAAATTTTAAGCAAATTAAGCTTAATTTTTACCGACAAGTAATCTGAAAGTTTCTACGTATTAGAAACAAGCTAAAAAAAAATAAGTATTTTAAGCAGTTTTAGCTTAAATTTACCTAACATTTGAAAGTTTCTACTTATTAGAAACAAATTAAAAATATTTGGAGCAATTTAAGCTTCTAATCTGTTCATAAACAAAACTTATTTTTGTTTCTCAAATAAATAATGGCGAAGATGAACTCCTTTATGAGATCTACTGACACCATTTTTGAGCTGGAAGCAGATTTTAATGCTATTCCTCAAAATGAGCATAATATTTTCGCTCTTAAAATTCACGAAGAGGAATTAAAATCGCAGTGGACAAATGTTAAGGCATCATACGAGTCATGCCTGCAAAAGCTAGCGGCAACGAATGACGATGATGATAACATCAGCGTCGTGAAAATAAAATATCGCTCGTGTTTTCAGACATATGTTCGATGTCTTGCAAAATTTAACGAACTTAGCGATAAGTTAGCCACGATCAAAGAACACAGTAAAGTTGATGTTTCACAAGTTGAGTTGCCAATGTCTAGCCATAATATCAATTTGCCGCCGGGTGATACCGAATTATTTCACGGTGATTATTTAACATGGCCTTCCTTCAGAGATTTGTTTTCGGCCATTTATATCTCAAATAATCGGCTAACACCTGTTGAGAAACTTTTTCACCTCAACCAGAAAACCCGCGGAGAGGCAAAAGAGATTGTTCAGAAATCTCCTCTTACGCATGAAGGGTTTGCAACAGCATGGCAAAACTTGACAGACCGCTTTGAAAATAAGCGCATTCTGGTGAATAGCCAACTAAAAGTATTATTCAATCTCCAGGCGGTTTCAAATGAGTCGGGAAGTGAAATCAAAAAATTACAAAGAGACATCAATAACGTAATTTCAGCTCTAACGATGCACAAAGTCGACATCAGCAATTGGGATGCGATATTCACATATTTGTGTTCAACAAAGTTGCCTGAGACGACGCTCTCCTTATGGGAGCAATCAATAGAGAACAAGGCAGAAATCCCCAAATGGGCTGACTTGGATAAATTTCTAACAAGTCGATTTCAGACGTTAGAAACGGTGTCTGACTTTAGAGGCGCGATGCCAAAAGGGCAAATATCTTACGCACCTTCACCAAATGTGAACAAAGTCAACACCAATCAGGCAAAAGAGACAACAACCAATTGCAACTTGTGCGAAACCCAGCATCATGCATTGAAGTTCTGTCCGAAGTTTTTGGCAATGAACGTAAATGGCAGATCATCAGTTGCGAGGCGTTTTCATTACTGCCTCAACTGTCTGTCAGCTGGCCATACTTCAAAAAATTGTAAAAGCGGGTACAATTGCTCTTCGTGTGGACAACGACATCATTCGTTGTTGCACAGAGATTTTCGAAATGCAAATTATCATCCAACCGCGGGAGGTCCGGGCACATTCACTATACAGTCCACTCTTCAAGGAGCAGCGCAACCGCAGACATCTGCGAGCGCTAGCGAAAATTATCAGACGTGCTTTGCCTCTACCAGCAAAGGTATTTTGTTGGGCACCGCGATGATAAACGTTTGCTACCGAGGATCTAGTTTTACAGCCAGAGCACTTATTGACTCTGGCTCAGAGGGCTCTTTTATTTCTGAGAGGTTACAACGACTTATTCAACTACCTACTCATCGCGTTTCCGCTGAAGTCTCGGGGCTTAACAATGTCGTTTCTGCAAAGGTACAAAAAGCTAGCAATTTAGACATAGGATCACCTATTGATCCAACCATTCGGTTGACTACAAACGCGCTAATACTTTCAAAAATTACAAGAAATCTTCCTACCTGCTCAATAGATCCGATGTTGCAGCAAGCTTTTCCGGAGCTTGTATTAGCCGATAAGCGCTTTTACTGTAGCGATCAAGTCGATATTCTACTAGGTGGTGAATTATACCCACAAATTCTTCTCGATGGTATCCGTCGAAATGCTCTTGGGTCACTTCTTGCTCAAGAAACCATTTTTGGCTGGATATTAACAGGCTCCACTTCCACAACATCGCAAAATACTCCGTCCGCCTCTATCGTTTCGTGTTTTAGTAAAATTTCGCAGTTCACGTCTTTTTTGGATGTACCGCCACGGTATGGTACGGTAAAAGGAAACCATACTCGGCTGCATTTTGAACCGTATAAATGCATGGAAAAGTCGAAGCCTGATCCTGTGCACGTAGCCGGGCCTAGTTTGTCTGTGTCTTCACGTGAAGGAGGGACGGGTGCCGGGGTGAGTTTTGCCCGGCCTTTTTTGCCGCAGGTCAAATTGAGCGTTGAGGGGGACTCGATATCTGGAGAAGAAGGCGACGATAGATTTATAGATGGGCATCGCAATCGTGTTCAAGGATGGACACGAAAAACTCACCGCCGCTCGAATAGTGGCGCTCAGCGCCTGCCCTCGACATCACCGTTGCCATGACTGCAATAGGTGACTTCGCTCCTCCCCACGGCATCCCATGCCGACTTTTTCACTTCGCCATTGGTTATCCTTACATATATACATATTATATAAAGCACTGCACTACTTGTAACTTTTTTGAGACCCTTGAATCAATCAACACCTTTTTTACTAGTTTTACGATATTTTAAGTATATTCTAATTTATCTTACAGTAATACTGCAAGGGGGCCGGCATGTTTAGGCCGCAACCCTAAAGGTTAAAGAAAGTAATAGATTAACTTACTACTTTATCGACTCGTTCCAGTATCGATTCTCGATGCACGAACGAGTCGCTCGATCGGCTTATCCGACGAGTGAGTTTTGCTTTTTTTACTCGTAGTAACAAATCGAATTCGCAAAGTAGTAAACTTCATTTTAAACCGCGTTTAATTTAGTATTAAATTAAATATTGCCACTAATTGCAATTAAATAATCACTTATTGATTATCAGCAAGCAATCACTTATTGATTGCCCTCAACATAAATATAGTTTTCTTTAACGCTCCTGTGTATGCACTTCATGCAGTAAGAAGCAGCCATCTTTACGTAATTAATTGTGACATTCACGAATTGAAGATTTGCCTAATACATAACACGTAAGAAATAAATATTGTACATTTAATCTAAGCTAACTAATTACTGGTGTTTTGTTCTTTTTTTTGTTTTTCTCCGCATATAAACCGAGCACATATTGCCCGAAAGTTATATGCAAATAGCTCGGCTTACCAGGATTGGCAGCGAAAGGCCAGCGCTCTTGGGTGAATCATCACTTCACCGGAACAGACCCAAATGATCTGCTCAGTTCTTTTATGTGACACTTTTAAAATTTTTTTTTTAATTTTAATATAAAAATATTTAATTTTAATATATGGGTTTTTCGTTTAAAAGGTACGTTAAAAAATTCATTTTTTACTTTTATCCAATTTCTCCTTTTCAAAATTTTTTATTTATAACTTTACTTAATTTTCGTTTTTTTTTTTTAAGTATCTATTACTTATTTATTTTATTCTTGTTATTCAATATATATACTGCTTCAATTTTCAATTTCTTCGTAAAGTCCTATTTTTTCAATTTGTAAAATAATATTTTCCTTTATCATTTTTCCTTTATGTAAAAATGATGTCTTTTTCATTATTTTCCCCTTAACTTTCTGTGTCATTTTACTTATTATATTTTACTGCGTCTTCATTGGACGTTTTCAAATTTCTTTATTTTCCAATTAATTTTTTTTTTAAATACTTCAACGACTAATTTAAATGCAAAACCAAATTTATAGAATTATTGTAAATAAAGTGGCAATATTTTGGGATCTACAAGTAGAATGCGTTGTACTAGAATTTATTCCTTGCGAGGTCTTTCTGTAACAACATCATTTATTTGAAGATGCCAACACAATTGCCTGTTACTTTAGATTTTCTCTATTTCTTATTTTTCCATTCTTTTCTTTTTTTTTCTCTATAATCATTTCCAATATATCTTCTTTAAAAAAATGTTCTCTAACATCTTCCATTTGCTGGCATTTATAACCATTTCTAATGTCTTTTGGTTTCACCTCTTTCTCTTAACTGCTACTTCCGTAAGTACTTCTTTTACTTTTTTTTATATACACCTTTTTCTTTATAACTTTACTAACACTTTTATCATATAATATTTATTTTATTCTCATAATTTTAGTACTCTTAATATGTATTTTATTCTATTTTTCCCTCTCCCGTAAATTTTTATATTTTTAGTTTTTGCCTTCATAATTTTTTTTTCTTTTCGTATTATATATCTTGTAGCTATCTCTGATGTCTACCAAAGGTTCCTGCAAATAACCACCTGGTGCAATCTCTTGCTTATGAATCACTTCTGTGGAAATTTCTGTTTCATTTACCTTCACTTTTTCACTGAAACAGAGGCCGCTTCGGAATCTACAAGTAGAATGAGTTTTCCGTTTTTTGTTTCTTCGCAAGAAACTCCTACGAACCCATCATTCACTTTGCAAATATCCGAACGAGCCTTCGGTTTTATCCCATCTCTGTACGCTAAATTTGCACATCGTAACCAATCTTGCTCACTTCTGGTTCTAGCATGTGCGCATAGTAATTTAGCTGTTGCCAATGTCGTCTCTAAATGAAGCACTACTGATCTAAAAAAAATTTTGGCATCCGTTGCGAAGGATGTTTTACCCAAAACTTTTGCTAACCTACTGCCTGCACCTCTAACCATAAAACAAAAAATTTCGAAAGCATAGAATGTATAGCTTGCTTTATCAAATTTTCTGGGTCCCCAACCCATTGGTCCATTTTCATTAAAACTTTCTACTACTACCTTGAGTTTTTCCTTTATAACTCCGAGCGTTCTCATAATATTTTCCAATTGTATTTTTCTTTCTTTTGTTAATTTTTTTATATTCCTCTGAGCTCTTCTCATGCTACTCATGGCCATATTAACCGCATATATAATTATTTGTATTATTATTAAACTGCTATTAAAAAAATTTTTTGATCTTGCCCGTAACAACCTTATTATTTCTTCTGAATTCGGGCCTACATTCACTACATTTTCTTCTGATTGGGATGTACAGACATTCACAATCTTTTCAGATGTCGAATGATCTGTTACTGAACTCACTCCTGGCTTGGATGTATAGATATTCACAATCTTTTCGAATGTCGAATGATCTGTTACTGAACTCTCTCCTGGCTTGGGATATTCACAATCTTTTCAGATGTCGAATGATCTGTTACTATCTTCGTCGGCCTAAGTGTTCTTTTATTTCGGGGTTCCTAGCTTATTGGCCTTTGCGGGGTCCCTGAAAGTTTCCCTGCCTATTTTCCCAATTTCTCTTGGCGTAATAGTCTTTCTCCACTTGGCCTAACTTGTTACACCATCTACATTCAATCGCTTTGTTCGGTCCCTGTTTTTGTCTCTTGTCCTCACTATTTCTGAATGGATTTTTTGAGTTAAAATTGCCCTCATAGCCCTTTCCAGCCATTTTGTCATTTTTGGGGCTAAATTCTTGGGCACACCTCCACCCATTTTCGTGCCCATATTCCTGGCATTTTTCGCAATATGGTGTGTTCCTCCTTATTATACACACGTCCCTGGTGTGACCTCTCTCCTGGCAAAAAGAGCACCTTATAGCTAATCTGCTATTCGTCAACTGTTTTTATCCTCCTCCTGTATGTTATATTGCCCTCTTTGTTCTTGACCTCTTTCTCTGGGAAACCCCCTTCCCTGTTTACCCTGGTACTCTTGCCCATAGTTATTATTGCCTTGCGTAGTTCTCCCCAGCTCGCCTCCTTTTAACATGACCTCCATTTCTAATGCCCTTTTCTCTAACGCTGCGAGGCCCAAACCGGTTGTCGTTAATAAAATAGTTCTGAGGTTAGGGTCGGAAACTCCCACCTTAAACGCACTAACGACCGAACTACTGAGCTGTTCCCACATAATACCGTCATCACCTACTAGATCTCTACCCCGAGACTCTATGTCGCTTATTCTGTTAGCGAACGAACTTAACCTCTCCCCCGGCCTTTGGACGCAATGCGATAGTTCCATTATCAACGTATTATACGTTGTCTCCTTAAGATACTTCGCTTTGATTGTCCCATAGAGATCCTCAACCTTACCGAATCTCTTACTCCTGCAAAACTCAAACGCCTCCCCATGTAGCCTTAGTTTCACACAATCTGTGAAGTCTTGTGCATCTACTGGTTTCACTGTCTTAAATGCCAACTCGCATCCTTGTATAAATCTATAAACTTCAGCCGGTGACTCAGTACCTGAAAATAGCGATACTAAGTTACTCACCGTTTTGGCTATCTCACTTATATTCATTTTTACAGTTGCTGGTACTACTATTGTTTCCCGGTCTCTCCTGACCAACTTTAAACATTCTATTTTTCGTTGTGCTTCCTGCAATCTCTTTTCACACTCTGTGTGCTCGTTCCCAACTAATTGCTTTACTAACTCCTCGGAGATATTCTTATTTCCCACTATTTCCCTCTACTCAATTTCCTTTATCCCTTCTTCTGTCTCTTCAAGTTGTACCCTTATTGCATGATATTTCTTTTCAATATCCCTAAATCGTTCGTTCAGATCCTCCTTTTCCCCAACAGATGCCCTCGACTCACTATGCACCAGCTGCGTAAAAATTTGCAGGACAACCTCTGCCTCCTCTGCTTTACCTAATTCTTTTGAATCATAAATCCTCTTTTTCACTGCTTCAAAATCTTTTCTCAAATTGAAAAAATGTTCTATTTCACTCCACAATTGTTCTATAAAACTGTCAAATTCTGCTTGCGCCATGTGAAAATATCGATTCCAATAAAAGACATGCTATTTTGTTTGTTTTATTAATATATATCTTTATTCTCTTTCTTTTCAGTAATTAGCTTTCATATAAACATATTGAAGCAACGATTGATGCATAGGCTATAAAAGCTTGTTTTAAATTCATGTATAAATAAATATTTTGTTTGTAAAAAAAATCATGTAATGTAACTTTTAGTGTTTGTAATTTCGAATTTTTTTTTTTAAAAAAATCAAGTTTAAAGAAACAACTACTGAAAATTTCACCAAATAAGTGACGAAAAATACTGACAAAATTTAATTTTTATTTTATGTTCAAAAATACCATGATATCTCTTGCCGTTGACTGGTTCTCTTTATAGTTGTGTCCTCTTCCTCCGTGATTTAGTTCTTAAACAAATTTTTTTTTCTCATAAAAAAAAATTTTCCCCACTGTTGACCATCTGCATCTGCTTCGAAAATTCCAGCATCGCCTTGAAGTGAATCCTAAAAATTTTATTGATAATCCGTGCTCCTAAGAAGCTTATTATTCCCAAAAAATTTAATTTCTGAATCAAACGAAAAAATAAGGTTTTAAATGAAACTTAAACCCTAAGCAAAGAAACTTTTATTCCTGCCAGCCTCTTTCCGAGAGGTGGTGGAAGATTTCGAATTGCAAACTTAGAAAGGTTCAACCGAAACTTTAACCATTATTTTAAAAAAAAAACAATCCCACCATCCTTTTCCGAAGGGTGGGGGAATTTGTGTGGGATGTAAATCCGCCAACTGAAAAGTAAGTAGGACCTATTATCCTTAATGTTCCCTTGAACAAAAGGATCCTACCAAAAATTTTCCTTCCCTAAAACTTTATAAAATGAAACAAGCAAAATTGTCCTTATTGTTCCTGTAAAAATAAGGATCCCAACATCCTTGCTGTCCTTGCAAACAGAAGGATCCTACCGGCTGCGCCATTTGTTGTATCCTCCCTGTGAGGATACCCGTTGATACTACAGTCGCCCAGCGACGTCCTACCTAATGTTTGCTGCCGGCGCTTAAGAGCGCCACTGGCATCTACTCAAAAAAATATCTCCTTCGCCGTCACCCTTAGGTGCATTTAGGCGTTGAAATTTGTTATACCTACTGGTACTTTTATGCTCCAAGTTATCCCCGGACTGGTCTTGCCTAGGCTTAGTTAATAGACGGTAACTTCTTGAATCAAAACTGATAACTCTCTTTATTTTAGCGGGGACCAGATATTTATAACATATCTGGCCGCGCTTCTTCTTCATTTTTACACACATATAACATTCTTAAATCTACTTGTTCATAAATCAGCGGTTGCGTAATTTTGCCTTCCGCCTCTTGCACAATAATTTTACTTAAATTAACTTAATTATTAAGTTCTTAATCTAGTTTTGTATATAGTACAATTGTCTATATAGTTTTGTAAATAGTGTATCTAGTACAATTAATTCTTATTTTAAAACATACTCATACATACTTATTTAATGCTGCCACCTTACGCCGAACAAACATACAAACATGTATAACATGTGTAATTGTGTCATATTGCCCAACGATAAATTATTATTTAAATTATTTTTGTTTTGCGTTATTCGCTTAGCCAAAATGTGTGTATGCTAAATACAACAATAAAATATTAAAATTAATTTACCTCTGGTTTTTGCTTTGTCAGCATTTGACGCTGGCCGCACAGAAGTAAATTGTTGGCTTTATTTTATTGTCTTAACATAATATGAAAACTGATCGCCCAGTTGTTGTTGCGGTAGATCAGTGTTCATTTTATAGTCTTATTTTTGTTTTAATTGACTGGTCTTGGTATTGAATTCATATAAAAGTGCCGCAATGCAATGAATGTTGATCGCTCGCTTAGTTGTTGCGGTGGATCAACTTTCATTGCCAGCACTTGGCCACTTGTAGAAAGACAATATTTTGGGGAATGCCTCGTTGTGAGTCACAACATTCCTCCCCCTTACACAAAGAAAATTTTATCCTTGAAGAGGTTAAAATTTTCGTCAATTAATTCTTTATTAATTTTGTTTGTATACTTGTTTTGCTTTTCTTACGATATACTATTCTTTCTATTAGTATATAGTAGTTTCTTTTAAGTAGCTTCTTTGTTTTACTAGCTCTTTTCATAAGGTTTTTTCATGAGCAAATTTTTCTTTTATTTCTATAGTTTCTATATATAATATTGTTCAACAACTTATTACATGCTTTTGCATTTAGATATTAACAGGTCAAAATTTTTAATTCATTTATTTATATTCTTTTAATGAGCTTAATGTCTTGCATCCATTTGGTGTAATCGTTTCCTCTGTGTTAAGCTACCCGCTTTGATGCTACAGTTTTCTTGTTCTCTTTTTTCTGCTTCAGTTTTATTTTTCTCACGCGTAGTCTATCGGCGGATTTGAACACTGTCCCGGCGTTAATTTTCTTTATGTACTGGTAGTCGTTGGTTTGTTGTAAAAGTTGTAGTGCACCCTTGCTATTTCTGCTTGTCCAAATTTATTGTGTTAAGGCATTATATCGAATTATTGTTGTATTCAGCCAAATGTTATAATGTTACGCCAAGAGCTTTACTCAGGTACTAAACGACCAAGTGTGGCAACTACAAGGTACAAAATATCAACTTTATCTCCTTTTATATATATTTTGATACGCTATTTGCACTGCCAGCAAAACTGCCAGCATATATGTGAAAAATGTTAAAACTTCATTATAATTGTTTGTTGTACCAATTTTCCATAAATGTTGTATTTCTTCCAAGACTCCTGTTGTTTCTTTGCGCTGTCTTAACTCTGTTCGTTGCGCTCCTGTTATGGTGATGGACACAAGACCATTGGTAACCCTCACATAAATTTTTGTTTTTATCTTACATTTTGTATTTATTTATTGAATTTAAAAGTATTCTGTGGCACTTTATTGATTTCAATTTCTTAATTCAAATTTAATTCTAATTTCAATTTTTGTATATTGTCGTTTGTACAATGATAACGTTCAAATACATATATAATTTGTTTCTTGTGGTATACATTAACTTTTAATACATAAATTGAATTCCATTTAAATTAGTATTTCAATTGATTACTTATTTTATTTCCTTTAAGCAAGAAACGAAATGCTGCGCGAAAATGTTGCTTACTTTCTTAAATAATGTTTGAAATACTATTTCTAAAATTTCAATTTATTTACGTTATAATGGCCTTTATTATGGATCTTCTTTTACTATAAAACTTGCTTCATATTAAGACAATTTTATTTAATAGTTAAGTTTGTGATTTCTCTGAAATATATTTGTTACTTCAAATTTTATTTATTATCCGAACCTTTTTTCTTCTTCATTGCTTATTAGTTTCACATATTTACTTCGAAGTATTCAAATCTCTTAATTCATTTAATTTCTTAAATTCTTAAGTTTTCCTGACCCATCACTTTAAATTGATTTTTACTTTTCTTTCCATTTGCACAATTGTTGAACATACATGCTTTTAATGAATCTATTGTATTTAACATTTTCATAACATTTAAATATTTCAATATTTCTAGATTATTTCTTCAATATTTTTATGCGAACTCGCATTCTATTTTATATTGTTCTTTTATGTGACACTTTTAAAAATTTTTTTTTATATAAGTACGTTAATTTTAATATATAGGTTTTTCGTTTGCTTGGTTCGTTAAAACATTCATTTTTTACTTTTATCCAATTTCTCATTTTCAAAATTTTTTATTTAAAACTTTACTTAATTTTCGTTTTTTTTTAAGTATCTATTATTTATTTATTTTATTCTTGTTATTCAATATATATACTGCTTCAATTTTCAATTTCTTCGTAAAGTCCTATTTTTTCAATTTGTAAAATAATATTTTCCTTTATCATTTTTCCTTTATGTAAAAATGATGTCTTTTTCATTATTTTCCCCTTAACTTTCTGTATCATTTTACTTATTATATCTTACTGCGTCTTCATTGGACGTTTTCAAATTTCTTTATTTTTCAATTAATTTTTTTTTAAATACTTCAACGACTAATTTAAATGCAAAACCAAATTTATAGAATTATTGTAAATAAAGTGGCACTATTTTGGGATCTACAAGTAGAATGCGTTGTACTAGAATTTATTCCTTGCGAGGTCTTTCTGTAACAACATCATTTATTTGAAGATGCCAACACAATTGCCTGTTACTTTAGATTTTCTCTATTTCTTATTTTTCCATTCTTTTCTTTTTTTTCTCTATAATCATTTCCAATATATCTTCTTTAAAAAAAATGTTCTCTAACATCTTCCATTTGCTGGCATTTATAACCATTTCTAATGTCTTTTGGTTTCACCTCTTTCTCTTAACTGCTACTTCCGTAAGTACTTCTTTTACTTTTTTTTATATACACCTTTTTCTTTATAACTTTACTAACACTTTTATCATATAATATTTATTTTATTCTCATAATTTTAGTACTCTTAATATGTATTTTATTCTATTTTTCCCTCTCCCGTAAATTTTTATATTTTTAGTTTTTGCCTTCATAATTTTTTTTTCTTTTCGTATTATATATCTTGTAGCTATCTCTGATGTCTACCAAAGGTTCCTGCAAATAACCACCTGGTGCAATCTCTTGCTTATGAATCACTACTGTGGAAATTTCTGTTTCATTTACCTTCACTTTTTCACTGAAACAGAGGCCGCTTCGGAATCTACAAGTAGAATGAGTTTTCCGTTTTTTGTTTCTTCGCAAGAAACTCCTACGAACCCATCATTCACTTTGCAAATATCCGAACGAGCCTTCGGTTTTATCCCATCTCTGTACGCTAAATTTGCACATCGTAACCAATCTTGCTCACTTCTGGTTCTAGCATGTGCGCATAGTAATTTAGCTGTTGCCAATGTCGTCTCTAAATGAAGCACTACTGATCTAAAAAAAATTTTGGCATCCGTTGCGAAGGATGTTTTACCCAAAACTTTTGCTAACCTACTGCCTGCACCTCTAACCATAAAACAAAAAATTTCGAAAGCATAGAATGTATAGCTTGCTTTATCAAATTTTCTGGGTCCCCAACCCATTGGTCCATTTTCATTAAAACTTTCTACTACTACCTTGAGTTTTTCCTTTATAACTCCGAGCGTTCTCATAATATTTTCCAATTGTATTTTTCTTTCTTTTGTTAATTTTTTTATATTCCTCTGAGCTCTTCTCATGCTACTCATGGCCATATTAACCGCATATATAATTATTTGTATTATTATTAAACTGCTATTAAAAAAATTTTTTGATCTTGCCCGTAACAACCTTATTATTTCTTCTGAATTCGGGCCTACATTCACTACATTTTCTTCTGATTGGGATGTACAGACATTCACAATCTTTTCAGATGTCGAATGATCTGTTACTGAACTCACTCCTGGCTTGGATGTATAGATATTCACAATCTTTTCGAATGTCGAATGATCTGTTACTGAACTCTCTCCTGGCTTGGGATATTCACAATCTTTTCAGATGTCGAATGATCTGTTACTATCTTCGTCGGCCTAAGTGTTCTTTTATTTCGGGGTTCCCAGCTTATTGGCCTTTGCGGGGTCCCTGAAAGTTTCCCTGCCTATTTTCCCAATTTCTCTTGGCGTAATAGTCTTTCTCCACTTGGCCTAACTTGTTACACCATCTACATTCAATCGCTTTGTTCGGTCCCTGTTTTTGTCTCTTGTCCTCACTATTTCTGAATGGATTTTTTGAGTTAAAATTGCCCTCATAGCCCTTTCCAGCCATTTTGTCATTTTTGGGGCTAAATTCTTGGGCACACCTCCACCCATTTTCGTGCCCATATTCCTGGCATTTTTCGCAATATGGTGTGTTCCTCCTTATTATACACACGTCCCTGGTGTGACCTCTCTCCTGGCAAAAAGAGCACCTTATAGCTAATCTGCTATTCGTCAACTGTTTTTATCCTCCTCCTGTATGTTATATTGCCCTCTTTGTTCTTGACCTCTTTCTCTGGGAAACCCCCTTCCCTGTTTACCCTGGTACTCTTGCCCATAGTTATTATTGCCTTGCGTAGTTCTCCCCAGCTCGCCTCCTTTTAACATGACCTCCATTTCTAATGCCCTTTTCTCTAACGCTGCGAGGCCCAAACCGGTTGTCGTTAATAAAATAGTTCTGAGGTTAGGGTCGGAAACTCCCACCTTAAACGCACTAACGACCGAACTACTGAGCTGTTCCCACATAATACCGTCATCACCTACTAGATCTCTACCCCGAGACTCTATGTCGCTTATTCTGTTAGCGAACGAACTTAACCTCTCCCCCGGCCTTTGGACGCAATGCGATAGTTCCATTATCAACGTATTATACGTTGTCTCCTTAAGATACTTCGCTTTGATTGTCCCATAGAGATCCTCAACCTTACCGAATCTCTTACTCCTGCAAAACTCAAACGCCTCCCCATGTAGCCTTAGTTTCACACAATCTGTGAAGTCTTGTGCATCTACTGGTTTCACTGCCTTAAATGCCAACTCGCATCCTTGTATAAATCTATAAACTTCAGCCGGTGACTCAGTACCTGAAAATAGCGATACTAAGTAACTCACCGTTTTGGCTATCTCACTTATATTCATTTTTACAGTTGCTGGTACTACTATTGTTTCCCGGTCTCTCCTGACCAACTTTAAACATTCTATTTTTCGTTGTGCTTCCTGCAATCTCTTTTCACACTCTGTGTGCTCGTTCCCAACTAATTGCTTTACTAACTCCTCGGAGATATTCTTATTTCCCACTATTTCCCTCAACTCAATTTCCTTTATCCCTTCTTCTGTCTCTTCAAGTTGTACCCTTATTGCATGATATTTCTTTTCAATATCCCTAAATCGTTCGTTCAGATCCTCCTTTTCCCCAACAGATGCCCTCGACTCACTATGCACCAGCTGCGTAAAAATTTGCAGGACAACCTCTGCCTCCTCTGCTTTACCTAATTCTTTTGAATCATAAATCCTCTTTTTCACTGCTTCAAAATCTTTTCTCAAATTGAAAAAATGTTCTATTTCACTCCACAATTGTTCTATAAAACTGTCAAATTCTGCTTGCGCCATGTGAAAATATCGATTCCAATAAAAGACATGCTATTTTGTTTGTTTTATTAATATATATCTTTATTCTCTTTCTTTTCAGTAATTAGCTTTCATATAAACATATTGAAGCAACGATTGATGCATAGGCTATAAAAGCTTGTTTTAAATTCATGTATAAATAAATATTTTGTTTGTAAAAAAAATCATGTAATGTAACTTTTAGTGTTTGTAATTTCGAATTTTTTTTTTTAAAAAAATCAAGTTTAAAGAAACAACTACTGAAAATTTCGCCAAATAAGTGACGAAAAATACTGACAAAATTTAATTTTTATTTAATGTTCAAAAATACCATGATATCTCTTGCCGTTGACTGGTCCTCTTTATAGTTGTGTCCTTTTCCTCCGTGATTTAGTTCTTAAACAAATTTTTTTTTCTCATAAAAAAAATTTTCCCCACTGTTGACCATCTGCATCTGCTTCGAAAATTCCAGCATCGCCTTGAAGTGAATCCTAAAAATTTTATTGATAATCCGTGCTCCTAAGAAGCTTATTATTCCCAAAAAATTTAATTTCTGAATCAAACGAAAAAATAAGGTTTTAAATGAAACTAAAACCCTAAGCAAAGAAACTTTTATTCCTGCCAGCCTCTTTCCGAGAGGTGGTGGAAGATTTCGAATTGCAAACTTAGAAAGGTTCAACCGAAACTTTAACCATTATTAAAAAAAAAAAACAATCCCACCATCCTTTTCCGAAGGGTGGGGGAATTTGTGTGGGATGTAAATCCGCCAACTGAAAAGTAAGTAGGACCTATTATCCTTAATGTTCCCTTGAACAAAAGGATCCTACCAAAAATTTTCCTTCCCTAAAACTTTATAAAATGAAACAAGCAAAATTGTCCTTATTGTTCCTGTAAAAATAAGGATCCCAACATCTTTGCTGTCCTTGCGAACAGAAGGATCCTACCGGCTGCGCCATTTGTTGTATCCTCCCTGTGAGGATACCCGTTGATACTACAGTCGCCCAGCGACGTCCTACCTAATGTTTGCTGCCGGCGCTTAAGAGCGCCACTGGCATCTACTCAAAAAAATATCTCCTTCGCCGTCACCCTTAGGTGCATTCAGGCGTTGAAATTTGTTATACCTACTGGTACTTTTATGCTCCAAGTTATCCCCGGACTGGTCTTGCCTAGGCTTAGTTAATAGACGGTAACTTCTTGAATCAAAACTTATAACTCTCTTTATTTTAGCGGGGACCAGATATTTATAACATATCTGGCCGCGCTTCTTCTTCATTTTTACACACATATAACATTCTTAAATCTACTTGTTCATAAATCAGCGGTTGCGTAATTTTGCCTTCCGCCTCTTGCACAATAATTTTACTTAAATTAACTTAATTATTAAGTTCTTAATCTAGTTTTGTATATAGTACAATTGTCTATATAGTTTTGTAAATAGTGTATCTAGTACAATTAATTCTTATTTTAAAACATACTCATACATACTTATTTAATGCTGCCACCTTACGCCGAACAAACATACAAACATGTATAACATGTGTAATTGGGTCATATTGCCCAACGATAAATTATTATTTAAATTATTTTTGTTTTGCGTTATTCGCTTAGCCAAAATGTGTGTATGCTAAATACAACAATAAAATATTAAAATTAATTTACCTCTGGTTTTTGCTTTGTCAGCATTTGACGCTGGCCGCACAGAAGTAAATTGTTGGCTTTATTTTATTGTCTTAAAATAATATGAAAACTGATCGCCCAGTTGTTGTTGCGGTAGATCAGTGTTCATTTTATTGTCTTATTTTTGTTTTAATTGACTGGCCTTGGTATTGGATTCATATAAAAGTGCCGCAATGCAATGAATGTTGATCGCTCGCTTAGTTGTTGCGGTGGATCAACTTTCATTGCCAGCACTTGGCCACTTGTAGAAAGACAATATTTTGGGGAATGCCTCGTTGTGAGTCACAACATTCCTCCCCCTTACACAAAGAAAATTTTATCCTTGAAGAGGTTAAAATTTTCGTCAATTAATTCTTTATTAATTTTGTTTGTATACTTGTTTTGCTTTTCTTACGATATACTATTCTTTCTATTAGTATATAGTAGTTTCTTTTAAGTAGCTTCTTTGTTTTACTAGCTCTTTTCATAAGGTTTTTTCATGAGCAAATTTTTCTTTTATTTCTATAGTTTCTATATATAATATTGTTCAACAACTTATTACATGCTTTTGCATTTAGATATTAACAGTTCAAAATTTTTAATTCATTTATTTATATTCTTTTAATGAGCTTAATGTCTTGCATCCATTTGGTGTAATCGTTTCCTCTGTGTTTAGCTACCCGCTTTGATGCTACAGTTTTCTTGTTCTCTTTTTTCTGCTTCAGTTTAATTTTTCTCACGCGTAGTCTATCGGCGGATTTGAACACTGTCCCGGCGTTAATTTTCTTTATGTACTGGTAGTCGTTGGTTTGTTGTAAAAGTTGTAGTGCACCCTTGCTATTTCTGCTTGTCCAAATTTATTGTGTTAAGGCATTATATCGAATTATTGTTGTATTCAGCCAAATGTTATAATGTTACGCCAAGAGCTTTACTCAGGTACTAAACGACCAAGTGTGGCAACTACAAGGTACAAAATATCAACTTTATCTCCTTTTATATATATTTTGATACGCTATTTGCACTGCCAGCAAAACTGCCAGCATATATGTGAAAAATGTTAAAACTTCATTATAATTGTTTGTTGTACCAATTTTCCATAAATGTTGTATTTCTTCCAAGACTCCTGTTGTTTCTTTGCGCTGTCTTAACTCTGTTCGTTGCGCTCCTGTTATGGTGATGGACACAAGACCATTGGTAACCCTCACATAAATTTTTGTTTTTATCTTACATTTTGTATTTATTTATTGAATTCAAAAGTATTCAGTGGCACTTTATTGATTTCAATTTCTTAATCCAAATTGAATTCTAATTTCAATTTTTGTATATTGCCGTTTGTATAATGATAACGTTCAAATACATATATAATTTGTTTCTTGTGGTATACATTAACTTTTAATACATAAATTGAATTCCATTTAAATTAGTATTTCAATTGATTACTTATTTTATTTCCTTTAAGCAAGAAACGAAATGCTGCGCGAAAATGTTGCTTACTTTCTTAAATAATGTTTGAAATACTATTTCTAAAATTTCAATTTATTAACGTTATAATGGCCTTTATTATCGATCTTCTTTTACTATAAAACTTGCTTCATATTAAGACAATTTTATTTAATAGTTAAGTTTGTGATTTCTCTAAAATATATTTGTTACTTCAAATTTTATTTATTATCCGAACCTTTTTTCTTCTTCATTGCTTATTAGTTTCACATATTTACTTCGAAGTATTCAAATCTCTTAATTCATTTATGCCCCTATTACGGTTTACAACTAGACTCAGTTGAGTTGTAATTTCAGTTGAAATTTTACAATTTGGTATTATCGATAACAACTCAACCTGTCAAAAAATTTCAAGTTGTAATTTATCGTATTACAACTCTTTTGTGGTATTACCGTTTACAACCCTGTGCTAGTGCGGTTGACAAACTCACCAAAAAATTACAACTGATCAATGCCAGTTGTTTCAAAAAAATTAGCAGAAAAAAATGGAGATCGGGTAAGCACACATTTGTAATTAGTTTAATTAATTATTAATCTGCAATTTGAAATAAATTTATAGAAAAAATAAAGTTACAACAGCACGTCAGTTCGAAAAACTTGTTGAGCTTATGAGGAAGCATCCCGACACTGGACGAGGCAAGCCACAATTCGGATGCAGCAAAAACAAAACAAAAGAGTTGTGGGAGGAATTTGCCATGGAATTGAACAGTTTAGGACCGCCATCAAGAACTGCGCAGGAGTGGGGACGAGTAAGTAATAATTATGAAAAGAAACCAATATAACAAAAGTGGAATGATAATTTATGTCTCCTGTAGGTTTGGATCCACTATAAGGCAAATTTAAAAAGAAAGGTTGCCAACAACCGGATGAATTATACTGCAACTGGTGGTGGTCCCTCGCAAGAAGTTCCACTAAATCCACTGGAGGAAACTGTAGTGGAACTTATTCAAATAAGGGAGCAAGTTGCACCTAGTGGACATGGGTTGGGGTTGGAAAATATACCACCGGAGGTGGATGACGAACAGATGGAGTACGACAGTTTGGTTGCAGCCTCGTTTACGGCAGCTCAACCCCAGGTAGCAGATCGTGAAGACTGCCCAACTTCGTCAGCATCGCAAAGAAATTCGTCGGCTTCAAAAAATCGCAGCAAAAATAATAATTTGGAAGCTGAGCGTCTAGAGCTGTTAAAGATGCAAGCTGAAACACAAAAATTAATTATAAAAAAGCTTGACAAGATAGAGAAGAATGTATATAAAAATTATGAAATCAACAAAAAAACATTAGAATTAAAAAAACAAAAATTTTAACTGTACAAAAAAGGAGCAAGGGAAGCCCATGAACTCAATGCTTTGAAGATAGAAGTTCAAAAATTAAAAATAGCTAAAATGGGAGGCTGTGCAAATAATGTAGATAGTTAAATTTTTTTTTGGTTTAGTACAATCCCTGGAACACATGAAGTGATTTTTTTTCCGTTTGTTAATTTATAATAATTTTAAGTATAGTTCCTAGAACACAGGAAGTGATTTTTTTTTCTTTTGTACACAAGAAGTGATATATTTTTTTCTTTTGTTAATTCCAATATTGTTAAGTACAGCCCCTACAACACAAGAAGTGAAATTTTTTAATAAATAAAGACTGATTGATAAGAACATGATTGAAATAGAACTGTTTATTGAAATAATAAAAATATGTTAAAGGGATAACATAATATTATTGCGAATTCTTCTGGCAGTATTCTCGTCTTCCCTTTCAAAGTTTGGGTTTTCAGTGCTTAGCTCCGTAATTAAAGCGGGTGGTACTTCTTCAGGCAGTTCCGCTCGAAAGTGTTGGCAAATATTGTGCAAAACACAGCAAGCGTTCACAATTTGTGTAGCCTTTTTAGGTGAATAATGTAAGGCACGCGCAGATAAAAGGCAACGAAATCTGCTCTTCAATATTCCAATTGTTCGCTCTACAATATTTCGGGCCTTCGAGTGTATTGTATTGTAGTGAGCTTGTGGTGAAACAGCTTCTGCTATGCGGAAAGGAGTCATCAAAAAAGTTTGTAGAGGGTAGCCGGCGTCGCCTTTACAAAATATTTCTAATTATTTATTATTTACTATATATAAAGATTCGCATTACCTAATATCCACGAATTGGGCGGTAAGTTTCTTTGCAAATGTGATTTCAAAGCACTCATATTGAAGACAAAAGAATCGTGGTTTGCACCCGCATGTCTAGCATCCACATACCGGATAGCCATTTTGTAATCGCAAAGCTGAAAAGAAAAATAGACGTTATACTGTTGTAATTTCTTTTCTTTTTAACTTACAATCATAACGTTTAAACTGTAGTAGCCCTTTCTGTTAAGATATAGATGTTGCATTTCTTTTTTTGGTGAAATGATGCGTACGTGAGTCCCATCGATACATCCCAATATTCCCGGGAATCTATTTTTTGTATAAAATGCACGCATTGAAGTGTTCTGCTCCTCTGCCGTCATTTGGGTTTTAATCCATTTCGCAGACATATGCTGCTCGATTATATTTAACACTTCTTTCATAACTACAGATACTGTAGGTTGTGCCAATCCAACATTGAAGTCATTTCCACTGCACTTTTGGTAACTGCCGTCTGCAAGGAACCTGAGAGTTGCGCATAGCTTCAAAATAGGAGGTATAGCCGTACCTCGCACAGGTTTATTAAAAAGCTCCTTCGTTTCATTTAGCAGATAGCAAAATGCATCCTTATTTAAGCGAAAATAACTTGTAAAGCTGCAAGCAAAAAGTTTATAAAGGCCATTCAATTATAACCACAACCTTTTCTTACTTGCTGTTTGGAAGTTCCGATGGATTAGAGTGATCCCGGAGACTTCTTCGTATGCGTAGAACATCAATGTTATCATCAACACTTTCGTCGTTGTAAAATAAGTCTATACAAATGTCCATTTCACTATTTATTAACAAAAAGCACGATTTCACAAACAATAATAATTTTTTCACAAACAATAATTAATATTTTTGTGTTTACATTTCTTGTCGCAATACCATCAGCTGTTTAATCAGTTGTTAAATCATCACTTTTTTAGGTTGGCAACGTCAATACGATTTCAACTGAAACTAGTTGTAATTCGTAATACCAAAAAGGAGTTAAGTTGTATTATAGTTGAGTTGTTTCAATTTCAACTCAACTGAGTTTAGTTGTAAACCGTAATAGGGGCATTAATTTCTTAAATTCTTAAGTTTTCCTGACCCATCACTTTAAATTGATTTTTACTTTTCTTTCCATTTGCACAATTGTTGAACATACATGCTTTTAATGAATCTATTGTATTTAACATTTTCATAACATTTAAATATTTCAATATTTCTAGATTATTTCTTCAATATTTTTATGCGAACTCGCATTCTATTTTATATTGTTCTTTTATGTGACACTTTTAAAAATTTTTTTTTATATAAGTACGTTAATTTTAATATATAGGTTTTTCGTTTGCTTGGTTCGTTAAAAAATTCATTTTTTACTTTTATCCAATTTCTCCTTTTCAAAATTTTTTATTTAAAACTTTACTTAATTTTCGTTTTTTTTTTAAGTATCTATTATTTATTTATTTTATTCTTGTTATTCAATATATATACTGCTTCAATTTTCAATTTCTTCGTAAAGTCCTATTTTTTCAATTTGTAAAATAATATTTTCCTTTATCATTTTTCTTTTATGTAAAAATGATGTCTTTTTCATTATTTTCCCCTTAACTTTCTATATCATTTTACTTATTATATTTTACTGCGTCTTCATTGGACGTTTTCAAATTTCTTTATTTTCCAATTAATTTTTTTTTTAAATACTTCAACGACTAATTTAAATGCAAAACCAAATTTATAGAATTATTGTAAATAAAGTGGCACTATTTTGGGATCTACAAGTAGAATGCGTTGTACTAGAATTTATTCCTTACGAGGTCTTTCTGTAACAACATCATTTATTTGAAGATGCCAACACAATTGCCTGTTACTTTAGATTTCTCTATTTCTTATTTTTCCATTCTTTTCTTTTTTTTCTCTATAATCATTTCCAATATATCTTCTTTAAAAAAATGTTCTCTAACATCTTCCATTTGCTGGCATTTATAACCATTTCTAATGTCTTTTGGTTTCACCTCTTTCTCTTAACTGCTACTTCCGTAAGTACTTCTTTTACTTTTTTTTTATATACACCTTTTTCTTTATAACTTTACTAACACTTTTATCATATAATATTTATTTTATTCTCATAATTTTAGTACTCTTAATATGTATTTTATTCTATTTTTCCCTCTCCCGTAAATTTTTATATTTTTAGTTTTTGCCTTCATAATTTTTTTTTCTTTTCGTATTATATATCTTGTAGCTATCTCTGATGTCTACTAAAGGTTCCTGCAAATAACCACCTGGTGCAATCTCTTGCTTATGAATCACTACTGTGGAAATTTCTGTTTCATTTACCTTCACTTTTTCACTGAAACAGAGGCCGCTTCGGAATCTACAAGTAGAACGAGCCTTCGGTTTTATCCCATCTCTGTACGCTAAATTCGCACATCGTAACCAGTCTTGCTCACTTCTGGTTCTAGCATGTGCGCATAGTAATTTAGCTGTTGCCAGTGTAGTCTCTAAATGAAGCACTACTGATCTAAAAAAAATTTTGGCATCCGTTGTGAAGGATGTGTAGCATACAACGTTTTTAGAAAACGGATGTTATAGTTTGAGCAGATGCTGGGCAGCGGAAGCACGCATTGTTTCCGGCTCTGGCTCGACGGCAATTGGGGGTGAAGTTCCTGCGCCTACCATCTGCGAGTTGCTAATTGCTACGCGACTGTAAAAAAACTTTAAATTCTGCGTGCAGGGATAAGGAAAAGGGCTAGATAGAATTAGAAAAAATAGAAATAACAATAAAGTTCCTTCATCACGGTTGTTCAAATACTTTTATGCTTATTTAAATATTCTCTGGGCTCTGTTGTTCTAGCCTCAATGTTGCCCTCCCAACCATGATCATCGATAACCACCAAAATGACTTAAAAATATTCGATGATCCCATAACAAATTCACCACACTTTCACACAACTATCTCGACTAGAAATCATAACAAAATTTAATTATAGCCACATTTTTGAAACAAAAATTTATTCATTAATTCTTAAAAATTATTCAATATATAAAAATTCCAAATTTATATTTTAATAAAGTTTTCTTACATCTATCTTTTAAAATTTGAATTTGCATTATTTGCGTTAATTTTCTTTGAATCAATTTACTTAAATGTACAAAGCCTTTTTATTCTTTATTTCGTTATTACAAAAACTATAGGTAGATTTACTGAACTGATAGTAGTTTAAATTATTTTAACTTTTTACTCTAAAAGAACAAACAAAAAAAGTTTGAAAATCCTAATCAAAACTTTTCAAAGTGTGAGGTGAATTCGAAACTAAAATTTACACAAAAAAAAATTCAAACTTCTCTTAGCCAAAGAAAAATTCAGAAGATAAACATGAGAGAAAAAAAAAAAGTTTTTTTTTCAAAAACAGTTTAAATGTCTGCAAAATACAAAATTAAACAAATGAAAAATAACTTACTTTGATCGCCTTGTTGCTCCCACGATGAAAGATCTTTCATAGTTATGGAGAGTCGATATCTGGTTTGCTTAGCTATATCGAAAAGGTTTTAGTTAAAAATTATTATTATAATTGTGTTCGGCTTAAGTTTGCTTTCTATTGTTATTATTATTTTTTTTTCTTTGTTACCTAGCAACATTATAATTTTAGCAACATGTTGCAAACTATCACTTAAAAAGTGTCAAATATAAAGCATTGAGAGAGAGTGATTTTTTTTTATATTTATTTTACACACACACAAAAGCCTTGAATAGGTTTCATTTAATTAAACCGGTTTTCCGTCTAAGCTTGCATTTACTTGTAGAGCAGTTAATTCACTTGCTCTTAAATTTTCACTTTAATGAACAAAGAAATTAAAAACTAGTTTGATAATTCTTTTAAACTTCAGCTCTTAAAAGAATTGTTTAATTTTTAACACTAGACTTAAGCAATATTTATTTTTAGTTTTGTTTTTTTTTTTTTGGACTTTGTTTTGTTTTTGTTAGTGGCTTTTATTGGCTTTGCTTTTTGGATAGTAACTAACTCTATGTAAGAAGAATATATTAAACTAGTTAGCTTAAATTTGTTTTAAACACTTTTTTTTTTAGCTTTTAAGTTTTAGCATATTGTAAATAGTTTTTTTTTTCTTTTTTTTTTTCAATAAGCCAATATTTTGTTCTTATCGTGTTTTACTTTTGATTAACACTTATTATTTTTATTCACTCATCACCACATTTTTTTCCAAATTTAAACAAATTTACATCTATCGCGTGGCGCCGCATGGGAAGACTAAAGTACGATGGTCAGAGGTTCCCGTTGTCATGCTTGTTCTCACTGATGATTTTAGAAAGCTTCGGTACAGCCTTTGTTTTTGTAAATTTTAATTAAGGTATAGAAAAGATGCCAAATCCGTTTATGGAAATGGCACCAATAATTGAATGAATAATCCAATTTGCTTAACTTTATATCTTCTCTTTTAGGTGCAATTTAAGTGACAAAAACTTGGTCACATTCGAAATTTACAAAACTTTTAGCTACTTGCTAACGATTTAAATTATTAGTATTGAAATGTGCAAAAACCAATAATTATAATTATTTTGAGCCCTGTTGAACTCCTTCCGGTGACTTCTGGTATAGAAAAGAATGATTTCATCATTTTTTCTACCCAGCAACCGTATAGCGATAGCTTTTTAACGTAAAAAAAATGACCTTTCACAGTCAAATAACATTAAATTTCCAATACTTAAGTATTGAAACTATTTCAGAAGGATGACGGAAGAACTAAAAGCTCCTGTGGTGAATAATAAATTTTACAACTAGATGGAGCTAGGTGCCATTAAATGGATTATCAGATTTTAGAATAATTTTAATTCTTCTACAAGCGCCAGTACATTTCCCCCCCCCCACCCCGCCAAAATCAGATTTTGGGGGTAAAAAAACACAAAAGCTGATACCGCTTGTAGCTATTTTACAAAAAGAAATATTTTAAAATTTACTGCCTTATGTCCTTTGCATGGAACGTTCCCAAGACGCGTCCTTGTAAGTCTTCTAGCTCGTAGTAGCAAGAACCTAGCTTACGTTTGACAAAAGTTGGAGCTAACTTTGCGTTGAAACCTTTGACGAAATTACTCTGCTGAAAATTTCTGCGATAAACCTCCTGACCTTCATCAAAAGATACTATCCTAGACCTCAAGTTATACCTTCGCTCGTTTCGCTGTTGTTGTTTTCTCATCTGACTCACAGCATTGTTTCGAACTATTTCAAAGGAATCTTTTCTATTAAAACTAATTGACCAATCATCTAAACATTCAAGCTTACGCAGCAGAGTATACGTGGAACCATTAGTTATCATATGCTGTCCAAAAGCCATAAAATATGGTGAGGTACCAATGGATGTGTGCATGGCCGAGCGCAGAGCACAGCAAATGCTGCTGAGGTGTTCGTCCCAGTTCTTTTGATCAGGCTTAACATATGCTTTGATGGCCGAGATAACTGATCGATTTACACGCTCAGATGCATTTGACTGTGGTGAATACACAGCAGTGTAAATATGGTTAACGCCATATTGTTGGAGAAGCTTATTAAAAGAATTTGACTTGAACTGAGATCCATTGTCTGAAACAATTGTCTCCGCAATACCAAAAGCATGAAAGAGATCTTCCTCCATAAACTTTATCACTACGTCAGCTGAAAATTTTTTTACGGGCTTTAAAAACGGAAATTTCGAAAAATGGTCCAAAGTTATAAAAATTCCAATATGTCCAGATCGCGAACGAGGATATGGTCCTAGAAAGTCCACGTACAGTTTCTGAAAGAACCTGTGTGTTTCGGAAGTTTTACCCATGGGTGGTCGCATAATAAAATTTGGGGGTTTTGTACATTTACACACCTCGCAAGAATTTATATAATTTTTTACGTCAGAAACTAGTCCAGGCCAGAAGTAAAACCGACGAATTCGCTCAAGCGTTTTATTTATGCCACCATGTGCCGATAGGTGACTGTCATGAGCTTTTTCAAGAATTTCATTAATCATACTTTTTGGTATCCACAGTTTCCATGCTAGGTCGTCATGCAGCTGCTCCCCGATTGCATGCTCGGAACGTCTGTAAATGAAATTATCAATGACCTTTACATCAGGAGTTCTATTTTCGTTAGCTTTGACTTTTGATTTGAGGTCGTTATACTCAGTGGTTTGAAAATGTTCGGAATTTAAATCCACAAAAATTCCACTACCACTATCTATCGCTGAGAGGTCTTCGGTGTTTACTCGGGAAAGTGCATCAGGAACCACGTTCTGACTACCACGTCGATGCTGTATTTTAAAAGAGAAACCTTGAAGTTTCAAAGCCCATCTAGCCAACCGCGAGTTTAAGTCTGTTTGGGACATGAGCCACTTTAATGACGCGTGATCCGTTATCACAGTGAACTCATGTCCTTCCACATACGCTCTAAATTTTTTTATGCTCAATATGGCTGCTAAGCATTCCTGTTCGGTCACTGAGTAATTGCGTTGGGCATAATGTTTCTTGGACATAAATGCCACAGGAAATTCTTCACCCTTCTCATTTACCTGGACCAAGACACTTCCTATACCGGTTTTGCTGGCATCACAGTGTATAAAGAACGGCTGTGAGAATTCAGGACTATGCAAAACAGGAGCGGTGGTTAGAATGGTTTTTAATTCTTCAAAAGCTTTTTGGGCCTCATCGTTCCAGGCGAATTTTTTGTTATTTCTAAGCAAATCGGTGAGTGGCGTAGTGACAGAAGCGTAGTTTCTAATGAACTTCCGGTACCATCCAGACATTCCCAGAAAACGTCGCAGTTGTCGAACGGACCTTGGTGTCGGGAACTCAGCAATTGCTGATACCTTTTCTGGGTCTGTGCGGATGACACCATTGCCTACCAAGTGGCCTAAATACTTGACTTCTTCCAAACAAAACTTGCTTTTTTCGACGTTGATGGTTAGTCCTTAGGATCTGAGATGTTTGGTTACCTCTCGTAGAACAACCATATGTTTTTCGAAACTATCAGATACTACAAACAAATCATCTAAGTAAATGAAGACTTCAGCTCTAAGATGCGCGGGTATCACTTTGTCCATAAGACGTGACATACTCTGCGGGGCGTTGCACAATCCAAACGGCATTACTATAAAATGATACAATGGCCTACCAGGTACCGTAAATGCCGTTTTATCTTTAGATTCAGCGTCCAAAGGTATCTGCCAAAATGCGTCTTTCAGGTCTAAGCTTGTTATAAACTCAGCCTTGGGCAGCCTACTTAGAATGCCGTCTATATTGGGCAAAGGATACGCATCCTTAATCGTAACTTCATTTAATTTTCTGCTATCAAGGCACAGTCTTACTTTTCCTGGCTTACGCACAAGAACAATTGGTGACGACCAGGCACTCTCGGATTCCTCAATGACACCCAACTGCAACATCCTGTCCACTTCAGGATAAATTAGCTTTTCGATAGCCGGTGAGACAGGAAAATGTCTTTGTTTGATTGGCTTGCTATCACCGACATCTATATGATGAGTTATCATTGAGGTTTTTCCAAGGCCTTCCTTAGCAAAAGAAGGAAAAATCTTTATGACATTTTGAAGCTCATTTTGTTGATCAGTCTTTAACGAACGCAATGAAGAAATGTTTGGGGAATGGCTTGGAGTAATATTGCACATTAGACCCGATGGCAAGAGATTAAATGCTGTCCAAAAATCAATACCTAAATAAAGATCCTGCGACAGACTTGGTATTATAAATATTGTCATTTTTTTAGAACTTCCGCGAAATACAATTTCTGTTTCCACAAAACCTACAATATTCTGAGATCTTCCATCAGCTGTGCGTACAAACGATTTTATTGTTTTAAAGTCAGTTTTAGTCTTTAAGAAATCAATGGCTGTTTGCGCACCAATGCAACTTATAGACGCGCCTGTATCTAATAACCCGACAATTGGTTAGCTATACAAAGTAACTTCCGCATAAGGACGAATGTCCTGAGGCTTATCAAATACTGAACTTAAGAAATTTTTACGACTAGCTCGAACTTTCTGCCAAAATGTGCGTATTCTCAATTTAGACCGGAAATTCGATCTCACTGAAGAATAATCGGCAAAGATCCGATTTCGCGCTTCATTATATTCTGCTAAACGGACACGATAAGGTTTAATTGGTCTAGGTAGAGGTTCAAGCAAGGTAAAAGAATTTTTGTTTTCAAGAACTAGAGGTAATGTAGAGTTATCGAACTTTAATCCGTGTTTGTTGATTGGGATTTGCAAAGAATCGGTGCAGTTTGTTTGCGTGCACTTTTCTGTGCACTCGGTTGGAAGTTTTTTGAACCAGAACATTTAATACAATTCGGTTTGTACACGTTAGGGGCTCCACAGCCGTAGCAAAATACATTTCTATCCGACAAACAATCTTGGTACCGATGACCTGCTTTTCTACAGTTCAAACAACTTAAAGAAATCGCTGAAATTTCAAAATTGTCTTCATCAACCAGATCATCATCGCCCATAAAAATCGGCTCAACCTCAGAAACATGCCTACGTATTCCGTTTGGTTTTGCGTAGTGTTGCTTTCTAGAAATTTCTAGCATGAAAAATTCTCTTCTTCTGCAGATATTCCTCAAATGCGAAACAGAGTTAACTTGCAGATTTAATATTTCATGCTAAATTTCAAGAATCAAATTTCGTCTTAAAATTTCAACCAAAGAACTCTCGGGTAACGGCTGATCTAACCGATCAGTGAGGTGAAGTATTGACTCATAAAATGAGTCGAAATTTTCATTTGGTTTTTGTTTTCGGTCACAAATCATTTCTCTGACGTCAACATCGGTATCTAAGAGATACCGATGTTGATACAACAATCTTTATATTGGTATCTAAGAGATGTACACAAGTCGGGCCATCGAATTTCTCTTGCCGATTTGTGATATCTCCAGAACCAATCGTTAGCCTTACCATCGAAAAGAGTGCTAGCGTTACGACACAAAATCTCAAAATTACCGTATAGGGTTTGGTGGGTCAGCGCTTCTACGCGATAAATGAAATTATCAACAGATAAACTATCTGAACTTCCAGAGAATTTTAACTTCCAGTTTGAAATTATTTGTCCGGTCAAAATAAGTCACTGGAATCATGTGTAGAAGAATTAAATCCAATATTTTCTACACGTGGGTTGCTACTATGCTTACGGTTTTCCGCTTGAGGTATGCCTAATATCTCTTCGAGTGACTGGACAGCCACAGGTTGCCTCCTCGGATTTTGTGAAATAGGTTGTTGGTTATGGTTAAGCGGAGGTTTTAATTGATGCGAACTTTCAGCATTAAGCCGACTAAAGCCTGCCTCAATGGTGGTCTCTATTAAGCGGGTCAGCTGTTGACTTAGAGCGGACAACATTTCTGCTTGTTGAGCTCCAACAGCAGCAGTGACTATATTTTGAACGCTCATAGTTCTTTGGAAAGGAGACAAAACAGGAGCTGCTTCAGGAGGAACCTGTGCGCCTTCTGGAGGAGCAGTTTTATTTTCTTCCCGATTTTTGGTATTGACTGCAGAAGCAGTTTGTAGTCGTGTTTGAGGTTTTGTAGGTTGTTCCACCTTTTTAGTGGGAGTTTGCGTTTTAGTGTTTCGTGAAACGGAAGTGCATTTGGTACCACATACAGGGCAGTTTTCGCTCGTTAGGACATGTCGGGAAATGCAAGCTTGATGAAAGGTATGGTTACAAACTGTTTTTAGAAGATTAGCGCGCACACTAATAGGATTATTGCATATATTACAAGGCTGAGCAGTCATATCTACTGTAGATAAGTCCTCAGTACTTCTACGCACCGACATGGTTCCAGTAAAATTTTAAGAATGAATCAAATTAAAAAAAAATTAAATATATTAGACTAAAAGTGCAACAGGCTCTGGATTCTTGAAACTCAATAAATTAACCAAATATTTTGCAAGAAATTTTATGAAAATTTTACGAAAATCTGTATAGATTTCTAATAAAAATTAATTCGGTTTTGGACTATGTTAGATTTTTTTTCCAATATTTAACAAAATTAAACCCAAACCGAAATATTAAGTAATTGTGTGAACCAAAATAAAACGATAAGAATTTCAAATTCTTAAAAAGATAAAGTACAAAAGTGAATTTAAATAAAAATGTTGGTTTCAATAACCAGAAAAATTAACAAAAGAAAGCAATCAGAATACTGAACTAAAGTTTTAGTTAAAAAAGAAAAATCCAAATTTAAATCAAAAGAAAGCTGCTAAATTGTTAATGTAACAATCTTGGAAATTAAAACAATTTGTTTAGTTAAATCAATCGATTTTGTACCCATAAAAGAGAAAAAAAAATAATTTACGGAAACCTGGAAAATCAAAATATATAATAAAAAAAAATCGAAAAAGAAAATAACAAAAATCAAAGTACGTCGATAAACCTGAAATATTTTTAACATAAGTCTGACTTCTAGCGATTTAGTTGGTGCTTGTGGTGATAGTTTAGATAAAGGTACTTTAAAACAATGCAAATAAAGAATATTTTATACAAACAAAAGCAAGACGAAGGAAGCAGATAGCTCTGGCTAAAAAGTGTAAAAATAATTAAAGCTTTTTATTAGTTTCAAATGTTATCATTAAGAAGAGAGAACCTTTACAATTACTGCGGTCAGAACTAACTAAGTATATGCTAAGTCAAAAATCTGTATTTCCAGCAAGCATTGAAAAGGATTAAAAAAAAATTTGAGATAAGTATATGGCGTATAAGTAATTTAAATTACAATAGTTATAAGCAAAACAATTGTTGCTGACGCATACAATTTCCAACCATAAAAGAAAATCACTTAAATTCCGAAAATACTAAAAAGAAATATAAGAAGATAAGATATTAGTTGAATAAATGAAGAATTGATAAAAAGGAGATAAAAAGAGGGTTAAGAGAATAAACAGAAATAAAAATGAAAGAGACCAGAATAGTATTAGAGCCACACACGTTTTGGTTTTGCAATTGGGCAATTATTCACCAAAGCTAGAAAGTTCATAAAAACTTTTTTTTTTTTGAAAAAACGTGGGCCCCACGTTGGGCTCCAAAAATTATAATTACCTTATATCTGTAGCATACAACGTTTTAAGAAAACGGATGTTATAGTTTGAGCAGATGCTGGGCAGCGGAAGCACGCACTGTTTCCGGCTCTGGCTCGACGGCAGTTAGGGGTGAAGTTCCTGCGCCTACCATCTGCGAGTTGCTAATTGCTACGCGACTGTAAAAAAACTTTAAATTCTGCGTGCAGGGATAAGGAAAAGGGCTAGATAGAATTAGAAAAAATAGAAATAACAATAAAGTTCCTTCATCACGGTTGTTCAAATACCTTTATGCTTATTTAAATATTCTCTGGGCTCTGTTGTTCTAGCCTCAATGTTGCCCTCCCAACAATGATCATCGATAACCACCAAAATGACTTAAAAATATTCGATGATCCCATAACAAATTCACCACACTTTCACACAACTATCTCGACTAGAAATCAGAACAAAATTTAATTATAGCCACATTTTTGAAACAAAAATTTATTCATTAATTCTTAAAAATTATTCAATATATAAAAATTCCATATTTATATTTTAATAAAGTTTTCTTATATCTATCTCTTAAAATTTGAATTTGCATTATTTGCGTTAATTTGCTTTGAATCAATTTACTTAAATGTACAAAGCCTTTTTATTCTTTATTTCGTTATTACAAAAACTATAGGTAGATTTACTGAACTGATAGTAGTTTAAATTATTTTAACTTTTTACTCTAAAAGAACAAACAAAACAAGTTTGAAAATCCTAATCAAAACTTTTCAAAGTGTGAGGTGAATTCGAAACTAAAATTTACACAAAAAAAAATTCAAACTTCTCTTAGCCAAAGAAAAATTCAGAAGATAAACATGAGAGAAAAAAAAACAATTTTTTTTTCAAAAACAGTTTAAATGTTTGCAAAATACAAAATTAAACAAATGAAAAATAACTTACTTTGATCGCCTTGTTGCTCCCACGATGAAAGATCTTTCATAGTTATGGAGAGTCGATATCTGGTTTGCTTAGCTATATCGAAAAGGTTTTAGTTAAAATTATTATTATAATTGTGTTCGGCTTAAGTTTGCTTTCTATTGTTATTATTATTATTTTTTTTTTCTTTGTTACCTAGCAACATTATAATTTTAGCAACATATTGCAAACTATCACATAAGAAGTGTCAAATTTAAAGCATTGAGAGAGAGTGATTTTTTTTTATATTTATTTTACACACACACAAAAGCCTTGAATAGGTTTCATTTAATTAAACCGATTTTCCGTCTAAGCTTGCATTTACTTGTAGAGCAGTTAATTCACTTGCTCTTAAATTTTCACTTTAATGAACAAAGAAATTAAAAACTAGTTTGACAATTCTTTTAAACTTCAGCTTTTAAAGAATTGTTTAGTTTTTAACACTAGACTTAAGCAATATTTATTTTTAGTTTTGTTAAAACTAAACTGATAACTCTCTTTATTTTAGCGGGGACCAGATATTTATAACATATCTGGCCGCGCTTCTTCTTCATTTTTACACACATATAACATTCTTAAATCTACTTGTTCATAAATCAGCGGTTGCGTAATTTTGCCTTCCGCCTCTTGCACAATAATTTTACTTAAATTAACTTAATTATTAAGTTCTTAATCTAGTTTTGTATATAGTACAATTGTCTATATAGTTTTGTAAATAGTGTATCTAGTACAATTAATTCTTATTTTAAAACATACTCATACATACTTATTTAATGCTGCCACCTTACGCCGAACAAACATACAAACATGTATAATATGTGTAATTGTGTCATATTGCCCAACGATAAATTATTATTTAAATTATTTTTGTTTTGCGTTATTCGCTTAGCCAAAATGTGTGTATGCTAAATACAACAATAAAATATTAAAATTAATTTGCCTCTGGTTTTTGCTTTGTCAGCATTTGACGCTGGCCGCACAGAAGTAAATTGTTGGCTTTATTTTATTGTCTTTAAATAAAATTAAAACTGATCGCCCAGTTGTTGTTGCGGTAGATCAGTGTTCATTTTATTGTCTTATTTTTGTTTTAATTGACTGGCCTTGGTATTGAATTCATATAAAAGTGCCGCAATGCAATGAATGTTGATCGCTCGCTTAGTTGTTGCGGTGGATCAACTTTCATTGCCAGCACTTGGCCACTTGTAGAAAGACAATATTTTGGGGAATGCCTCGTAGTGAGTCACAACATTCCTCCCCCTTACACAAAGAAAATTTTATCCTTGAAGAGGTTAAAATTTTCGTCAATTAATTCTTTATTAATTTTGTTTGTATACTTGTTTTGCTTTTCTTACGATATACTATTCTTTCTATTAGTATATAGTAGTTTCTTTTAAGTAGCTTCTTTGTTTTACTAGCTCTTTTCATAAGGTTTTTTCATGAGCAAATTTTTCTTTTATTTCTATAGTTTCTATATATAATATTGTTCAACAACTTATAACATGCTTTTGCATTTAGATATTAACAGTTCAAAATTTTTAATTCATTTATTTATATTCTTTTAATGAGCTTAATGTCTTGCATCCATTTGGCGTAATCGTTTCCTCTGTGTTTAGCTACCCGCTTTGATGCTACAGTTTTCTTGTTCTCTTTTTTCTGCTTCAGTTTAATTTTTCTCACGCGTAGGCTATCGGCGGATTTGAACACTGTCCCGGCGTTAATTTTCTTTATGTACTGGTAGTCGTTGGTTTGTTGTAAAAGTTGTAGTGCACCCTTGCTATTTCTGCTTGTCCAAATTTATTGTGTTAAGGCATTATATCGAATTATTGTTGTATTCAGCCAAATGTTATAATGTTACGCCAAGAGCTTTACTCAGGTACTAAACGACCAAGTGTGGCAACTACAAGGTACAAAATATCAACTTTATCTCCTTTTATATATATTTTGATACGCTATTTGCACTGCCAGCAAAACTGCCAGCATATATGTGAAAAATGTTAAAACTTCATTATAATTGTTTGTTGTACCAATTTTCCATAAATGTTGTATTTCTTCCAAGACTCCTGTTGTTTCTTTGCGCTGTCTTAACTCTGTTCGTTGCGCTCCTGTTATGGTGATGGACACAAGACCATTGGTAACTCTCACATAAATTTTTGTTTTTATCTTACATTTTGTATTTATTTATTGAATTTAAAAGTATTCAGTGGCACTTTATTGATTTCAATTTCTTAATTCAAATTGAATTCTAATTTCAATTTTTGTATATTGCCGTTTGTACAATGATAACGTTCAAATACATATATAATTTGTTTCTTGTGGTATACATTAACTTTTAATACATAAATTGAATTCCATTTAAATTAGTATTTCAATTGATTACTTATTTTATTTCCTTTAAGCAAGAAACGAAATGCTGCGCGAAAATGTTGCTTACTTTCTTAAATAATGTTTGAAATACTATTTCTAAAATTTCAATTTATTTACGTTATAATGGCCTTTATTATCGATCTTATTTTACTATAAAACTTGCTTCATATTAAGACAATTTTATTTTATAGTTAAGTTTGTGATTTCTCTGAAATATATTTGTTACTTCAAATTTTATTTATTATCCGAACCTTTTTTCTTCTTCATTGCTTATTAGTTTCAGATATTTACTTCGAAGTATTCAAATCTCTTAATTCATTTAATTTCTTAAATTCTTAAGTTTTCCTGACCCATCACTTTAAATTGATTTTTACTTTTCTTTCCATTTGCACAATTGTTGAACATACATGCTTTAAATGAATCTATTGTATTTAACATTTTCATAACATTTAAATATTTCAATATTTCTAGACTATTTCTTCAATATTTTTATGCGAACTCGCATTCTATTTTATATTGTTCTTTTATGTGACACTTTTAAAAAATTTTTTTTTTAATTTTAATATAAAAATATTTAATTTTAATATATGGGTTTTTCGTTTAAAAGGTACGGTAAAACATTCATTTTTTACTTTTATCCAATTTCTCCTTTTCAAAATTTTTTATTTATAACTTTACTTAATTTTCGTTTTTTTTTAAGTATCTATTATTTATTTATTTTATTCTTGTTATTCAATATATATACTGCTTCAATTTTCAATTTCTTCGTAAAGTCCTATTTTTTCAATTTGTAAAATAATATTTTCCTTTATCATTTTTCCTTTATGTAAAAATGATGTCTTTTTCATTATTTTTCCCTTAACTTTCTGTATCATTTTACTTATTATATTTTACTGCGTCTTCATTGGACGTTTTCAAATATCTTTATTTTCCAATTAATTTTTTTTTAAAATACTTCAATGACTAATTTAAATCCAAAACAAAACTTACAGAATTATTTTAAATAAAGTGGCACTATTTTGGGATCTGCGAGGGATTTCTGTAACAACGTCATTCACTTTGAAGATGCCAACACATTTGCCTTTTATTTTAGATTTTCTCCATTTTTTTATTTTTTTTTTCTGCCCTTTGTTGGCTCCCTTATTGTTCCATTTAAATGCCTTTTATATATTTTTTTCTCTTCCATTTATATTCCTTTCTTTTATTTCTTGATTTCATAACCTTTTCTTAACTGTTCCTTCCGTAAGTAGTTTCCTCTACTCCATTTATTTTTCGTTGCCGTACTCTGGCTACAAATATGCTTTCACATTCACTACTTTCCTAATTTTCTTTCTATTTAACTTTTTTTTTTAATTCTGTTTTATAGTAACCTATAAACTTTACAACTTTACTAAATTTTTTTAATATAATATTTTTTTCTCATAATTTTAGTACTCCTCATATGAATCTTATACTATTTTTCCCTTTCCCGTACTTTCCTTATTTTATGTTAATAGATTTTTCCTAAAAATATTTTTTCTTTTAGTTTTATATACTCTGTAAATATCTGTGCCGTCTACCAAATTTTCATCTAAATAACCATCTTGGTGCAGTCTCTTGGTTATGAACCACTAACTTGAAGATTTTTTCAGCATTTATTTTCACTTCTGCACTATAATAACTTGAACTTAATTTATTTATTCGTTTCAAACTACTCCTTAACGTGTTTTGTTTAGCTAAACTTGTGTCCGCTCCGGAATCTACAAGTAGAATGAGTTTTCCGTTTTTTGTATCCTCGCAAGGAACTCCTACGAACACATCATTCACTTTGCGAATATCCGAACGAGCCTTGGGTTTGATCTCATCCCTGTACGCTAAATTCGCACATCGTAACCTATCCTGCCCACTTCTGGCTCTAGCATGTGCACATAGTAATTTAGCTGTTGCCAGTGTCGCCTCCAAATGAAGCACGACTGCTCTAAAATAATTTTTGGCATCCGTTGCGAAGGATGTTTTACCCAAAACTTTTGCTAACCTATTGGCTGCACCTCTAACCATAAAACAAAAAATTTCGAAAGCATAGAATGTGTAGCTTGCTTTATCAAATTTTCTGGGTTTCCAACCCATTGGTTCATTTTCATTAAAACTTTCTACTAGTACCTTGAGTTTTTCCTTTATAACTTCGACTGCTCTTATAATTTCAAATTTGATTCCTTTATTTTCGTCTCCTCCTTTTGCCTTCCTTACTCTTCCTTCGGAGTATAATTTCTCTACCCCTGTCTTAAAACTTGACAATATTGTCCTTGTCCCGTGGACTACCTTATCAATTGGCCATTTTTTCTTAACTATTTTCAAACTATTGGTAGCCCCCAATACTCACAAATTTATTACGCAAAGAACCATTATGAATAATTGCATAAATGAACTAACCACATTCCTGCATGCGGTTCTCAGTTCATTTCCTTGATCCTCTATATCATCCTTAAAAGCTTGTCCTAGCATATTTTGTGTCCTAAATCGATTTTTATTTTTTTCTCATTATTCATTTGCTTTTGTTCATTTTCTTCTTCCTCTGCAGTGTCCTCCAAAATGTTTTCAATTAACATTTGAATTTTTCTTAATGCACGATCCTTTTCACTATCTTCTGTCGACCCTGAACTGGTAAGTGCAGTCTTTCCTGACGTTTGATAGATATTCATCTCATCATTTATTGATGTCGACGACAACGTATCTTCCGTCTTTTCTAGCTCCAACTGTCCAATGTTTCTTCTCTCAAATTTCTGCATGTTATTTACAAATCGTTTAACTGATTCCGAACCTGTAACTGCCACCTTTCTTGACTTCTGATAGATATTTGTTTCGTCAATCCTTGACGATAACGACAACTTATCAAATACCCTTCTTGATGCTAACTTACTATTGGTCTTTATCTCAGTCTTATTGATTCGCCTAGATGGTAATGACAACTGCTCTACACCTCCATTTGACATACAATAGATATTCACTCCATACGCTTTTGATGGTAATGACAACTTATTTATAGTCCTTTGGTGTGTAAGAAAGATATTCATCCCATTTTGCCTATTTTTCGCATTTGAATTGGGATTCCAATCTATTGGCGTAGACTGGCCCACATGGAGTTTCCCTGCTTACTTTCCCAGTTGCTCTTATGATAGCATTCAGCCCGCACATGACCTACCTTGTCACACCACCTGCAGCGTGGTTGTCGCTGTCTAACTGGTCGTTTCTTCCCGAAATTTATTCTACTAAAACTCCCCCAGTCATTTTTAATCGGACTTTTAGGCCTGAACTGATGAAAGAACTTATTGTTTTGAACTGACCTACTGCTCCTATTCCCCTGGTGATCACTTGTAATGAATCGAGTCGCACAGTTCCACCCCTTTTCATGCCCATACTCCTGACTGTTTTTGCTTGAGAGACATCCCACGAGTGTCCAATTTTCCTACAAAATGAACATTTAATATTGGCTCTACCATCCTCTTTTGGTAAATTCCAATCAATGTCCCTAATATTTCTGTAACCCTGCATTTTCAAGAGTACAAGTATAGTTAACTTCTGATTCGTTTAGTAATCTTACATTTTATTTTTTTTTTCGTATATTTTTAAAAGAGTTGTATTGCGTAAAGACATTTAATAAATAAGATAATTTCAAGTGTATTTTGAGAAAGGTTAAAGTCAAAAACTGTGATTATATCTTATCAGTGAAAATTTGGACCTTGCAAATCTACCATAAACTAGGTTTTTACACTGCGTCAAATTCTGAAAAACCCCATGAAAACCAAATCGACACTCAGGTTCTTCTTGCTGACTTTAAAGCTGCGTTCGGTAGACCGAAGCGGAATTGTATATACACATCAATGTTAAAAATTTTTATATTTGCAATCATAATACGGTGTACATTGCAACTGCACCATTTTTTATAAATTTGTCCAGCTTTTGGCGTACCCTGAATATATAGATTTTATCGGGCGAACCATATGAAATGTGGGCCTGCAAACAGGAGATAATGGCGTTAAGGCTGTCATGTTGCAACAGATAACTATAACTTTGAAGTGATCAAGTATTTAACATACCTTGGCAACGCCGCACAGAGGTAATCGACCGGACTATTAAGCCAAAGTTGAATTTTTTTAGATATCTTAATAACTTTTGGTACCCGGTTTAAAAGATATCATTTCGCATCTTAAGCTGTAATATATACGACCTTACGATTTACTGTGTCCCCGCAATACATCCCACAAGTTGCGTTTAATTTGTTGTTCGCTTGCGCCCTGTGACTGATCGAAGTTTTCACGTTTTTAAAGTATAATTGCTAAAAAAAACTCCAAGTAAGGCTTATGTATAGTAAAGCGTTTTCTTCTATAAGTCAATAAAAATTAATTAGGCTATTCACAGTTTAAGTGTACATTCAACAAATCGTATTTATAGCATTTGTTATTGTTCAAACTGTGAGCACTTCGCCATGTAACTGCCGTATTAAAAAATGATGCAACCCTGTGATGTATCTGATTATGGTGCTGTAGACAGAACATAAAAATACGAGGTGCAACAAACACGTTCAAGGGCTACTTTAATTTACGCGTGCCCGCGTATTTGCATTTGTATGCAAAACAACAACAAAGCAAAATACGCTTTCGTAAATTGGCGTATATATAGCAAATTGTACAAATAGCAGACCAGCGTATTCAAACTGTGAATAGCCTTAATGAATTTCAATTTAATTGTTCGCTGCCGGCAACTGTAACGAGCTAAAGAAAAATATGCAAACCGTACGTTTTGATGCTTTTAATATGAGTGATTTATTACTTCTTAAATTATTAAGCGATATGTAGTGTTGTGTCTCACAACGCGGCTTCCCCAAAATGTTATCTGTTTATAAATGGTCAAGTGCCTGCAATGAGAACTGATCTACCACAAATCGGGCGATCAGATTTTATTGTATTGCAGCTCTTTAGTTTAATTCAATGCCAAGGCCGGCACATTCAAAACAGAAGCAATTAAAGTAAACACTGACGCCAGTTGGGCGATCAGCTTTCATAGCAAGCGCTACTTTACACACAGTAAAAAGAAACCAACAAGTAATTTACAACTTGCACTGCGGAAAATGCTGACACGGCAGAAAGCAGAGGTAAATTAATTTTAATAATATTTTATTGTTGCAATTAGCATGCATATATTTTGGCTATGCATGTGACCTAATTTTATCCACGCTGAACATGTTTGTACACTTGTCCAGCAAGAATTCAATTAAGGGATAGTGTGTATGTTTGTGCAGAAATGCTGCAATTAAGTATTAAGCAATATTGACTAGATATTGAATAGGAACATCATAATGATGTTCTTATTAGCTAGATTGTAAACTAAATTAAGAAAAACGATGATATTGTAATAGGTTGAATTAGATTGCCTTCCGCATCTTGCACAAATGCTGAGTGCAGCTAATTAGCATTAAGACCGAGGTGTTAAGCGTAAGTATTTTTAAGATAATAGTTAGTGTGTAAACTTATCTTGAAATTGTGAGTAGTGACAACAGATTTGTGATCGCAGAAATAAAGAGATTCAGGCGCTGGTGGGACTAGCACAAACCTATATACAGAAGCGTTTAATTTTTCCTGTCTTGTACGTAGTGAAGGACACAAGGACCATACAACTTCTCGAAGTGGAACTCAAATGGACAACTATAGTAAGTAGTAGCATTCCGGCAACCTCACGGCTGCCTACTGACCGGCAATTTTCCTACAAAATGAACATTTAATATTGGCTCTACCATCCTCTTTTGGTAAATTCCAATCAATGTCCCTAATATTTCTGTAACCCTGCATTTTCAAGCGTACAAGTATAGTTAACTTCTGATTCGTTTAGTAATCTTACATTTTATTTTTTTTTTTCGTATATTTTTAAAAGAGTTGTATTGCGTAAAGACATTTAATAGATTTTTTTTTTACTTTCTATACATGTATCAAATTTTCCGATTTATGCCGCATTGGACTTCCTTCATGCTGCTTACTGATTCTCTTCTCAGATAATACTCTTCCACGGTGAATTCGTTCCTCCATTTTTTCTCTATAAATATATGCGTTCAGCTTTAGTTTGCCAGGATGGTCTTCAAAATTCTACTGGTACAGTCCTCATGATTGTCACTCAGTGGATCCAAAAAAATTGTTGAGAAAATGAGTATCTAAAAAAAATTTTCCTAAAAATTTAATTCCTAAAAAGGCTTCAAACGAAACTTAAACCTTTATATACAAAAGAAAATATTCCTACCATCCCCTTTCCGTGAGGAGGTGGAAGATGGATCCGCCATCAATAATATATTTCCAGCAGGACCCGCGCCAGTCCTACTGCCAAAAAAAATAAAAATTCCACAGAATTTTATGCCAAAAACTAACTTTTGCCCAACAAAACAAACAATTTTTTTTTTTCAATATACCCAACGGTTTAACTCCATAATTTTTCGTCATAAGTCCTTTCTCATTATTTAAAAAATAAACAACACTTTTTTTAAAATGTCAAAAAATTTCCACTCTTTTAAAATTTTACAAAACTTAAAAAAATTATCCTTATGGTTCAACAATAAGGATCATATCAAACATTTAAATTCCAAAAAAAAATGTCAATTTCAAAATATCCTTGTTGTTCCTGTAACAACAAGGTCCCAACTTGTTCCTATTTATTTTTTTACAAAAGGAAAAATATCTATTTCTTTTTTTAAAACCACCCTTGCTGTTCCTGTAACAGAACGATCTAACAAAAATTGTACTTCTCTAAAAATTTTTTAAAATTAAACAACCAAAGTTGTCTTTATTGTTCCTGCAACAATAAGGATCCTAAAATCCTTGCTGTCCCCGTGGACAGAAGGATCCTACCGGCTGCGCCAATTTTGTTGCATCCTCCCACTTGGATGCCCGTAAGTTCTCCTGTTCCCTAAAGCCCTGCTTGCCAGGCTGGGAACTTGTCCCGCGCCCTAGATATGTTTGCACACCTTATATTATTAGACATGGTGTGATATGCCGGTCAGTAGGCAGCCGTGAGGTTGCCGGAATGCTACTACTTACTATAGTTGTCCATTTGAGTTCCACTTCGAGAAGTTGTATGGTCCTTGTGTCCTTCACTACGTACAAGACAGGAAAAATTAAACGCTTCTGTATATAGGTTTGTGCTAGTCCCACCAGCGCCTGAATCTCTTTATTTCTGCGATCACAAATCTGTTGTCACTACTCACAATTTCAAGATAAGTTTACACACTAACTATTATCTTAAAAATACTTACGCTTAACACCTCGGTCTTAATGCTAATTAGCTGCACTCAGCATTTGTGCAAGATGCGGAAGGCAATCTAATTCAACCTATTACAATATCATCGTTTTTCTTAATTTAGTTTACAATCTAGCTAATAAGAACATCATTATGATGTTCCTATTCAATATCTAGTCAATATTGCTTAATACTTAATTGCAGCATTTCTGCACAAACATACACACTATCCCTTAATTGAATTCTTGCTGGACAAGTGTACAAACATGTTCAGCGTGGATAAAATTAGGTCACATGCATAGCCAAAATATATGCATGCTAATTGCAACAATAAAATATTATTAAAATTAATTTACCTCTGCTTTCTGCCGTGTCAGCATTTTCCGCAGTGCAAGTTGTAAATTACTTGTTGGTTTCTTTTTACTGTGTGTAAAGTAGCGCTTGCTATGAAAGCTGATCGCCCAACTGGCGTCAGTGTTTACTTTAATTGCTTCTGTTTTGAATGTGCCGGCCTTGGCATTGAATTAAACTAAAGAGCTGCAATACAATAAAATCTGATCGCCCGATTTGTGGTAGATCAGTTCTCATTGCAGGCACTTGACCATTTATAAACAGATAACATTTTGGGGAAGCCGCGTTGTGAGACACAACACTACATATCGCTTAATAATTTAAGAAGTAATAAATCACTCATATTAAAAGCATCAAAACGTACGGTTTGCATATTTTTCTTTAGCTCGTTACAGTTGCCGGCAGCGAACAATTAAATTGAAATTCATTAAGGCTATTCACAGTTTGAATACGCTGGTCTGCTATTTGTACAATTTGCTATATATACGCCAATTTACGAAAGCGTATTTTGCTTTGTTGTTGTTTTGCATACAAATGCAAATACGCGGGCACGCGTAAATTAAAGTAGCCCTTGAACGTGTTTGTTGCACCTCGTATTTTTATGTTCTGTCTACAGCACCATAATCAGATACATCACAGGGTTGCATCATTTTTTAATACGGCAGTTACATGGCGAAGTGCTCACAGTTTGAACAATAACAAATGCTATAAATACGATTTGTTGAATGTACGCTTAAACTGTGAATAGCCTAATTAATTTTTATTGACTTATAGAAGAAAACGCTTTACTATACATAAGCCTTACTTGGAGTTTTTTTTAGCAATTATACTTTAAAAACGTGAAAACTTCGATCAGTCACAGGGCGCAAGCGAACAACAAATTAAACGCAACTTGTGGGATGTATTGCGGGGACACAGTAAATCGTAAGGTCGTATATATTACAGCTTAAGATGCGAAATGATATCTTTTAAACCGGGTACCAAAAGTTATTAAGATATCTAAAAAAATTCAACTTTGGCTTAATAGTCCGGTCGATTACCTCTGTGCGGCGTTGCCAAGGTATGTTAAATACTTGATCACTTCAAAGTTATAGTTATCTGTTGCAACATGACAGCCTTAACGCCATTATCTCCTGTTTGCAGGCCCACATTTCATATGGTTCGCCCGATAAAATCTATATATTCAGGGTACGCCAAAAGCTGGACAAATTTATAAAAAATGGTGCAGTTGCAATGTACACCGTATTATGATTGCAAATATAAAAATTTTTAACATTGATGTGTATATACAATTCCGCTTCGGTCTACCGAACGCAGCTTTAAAGTCAGCAAGAAGAACCTGAGTGTCGATTTGGTTTTCATGGGGTTTTTCAGAATTTGACGCAGTGTAAAAACCTAGTTTATGGTAGATTTGCAAGGTCCAAATTTTCACTGATAAGATATAATCACAGTTTTTGACTTTAACCTTTCTCAAAATACACTTGAAATTATCTTATTTACGATGGAAATAAGAGTGATACCACGGTAGTAGGTATAGGTTGTCGGGTCTCCTTTTTAAAATTAAAAGTACGCGTAACCAATTGAAATTATTTTCGTGCATCCTGCCCGGAACACCTTGAGATTATCAAGCTCACACCTTTCTTGCAGCGTATTTTCATATGCAGCGTTATTGCTGTCGTACCATTGGCTCGTAGTTTTCGGATAGAAGAAGCCAATAACTTCCTCAGCAACAGCACCCATGGAGTGGGAGACCACTGACGTCGTCGGGCCCAGAGGTTGGATGGTTAAGCTTAACTGAGATTTGAGCGGAATTGGCCTCGGCATTCCGTTTTGATTGCAGTTTTGCGATATCTAGCTTTTGTTGTATTCCTGTACTTATTTCCTTTACATTGCATAACCGCATGCAGATCTTGGCTGCAACACGATAGTTGTCGGAGTCAATGTTGACACCAGAACATTAGAAGCGATTCTTCCGTCGATCATATGATCAATTTGATTTCGCGGTTTTTGATCCGAGAATAGCCAGGTGACCTTGTGGATTTTGAGGTGTTTAAATATGGTGCTACTCACAACCATGCTTCGCGCATCGGAAAATTCGATCAGCCTAAGACCGTTGTTCAAAGTGGTCTCGTAGAGACTGAACTGACCCACAGTGGCGTAAAAGATTCCTCCTTATCCGAATTTCGAATTAAAATGTCCTAAAACTATTTTAGCCTACAACATCGTGGCTTGGACAGCAATCGTAGAAAAATTCTTCTCTTCCGTCTTAGGGCTTATGCTGAAAATTGGGCATTGCTTGAAAATTTTGCTTTGATGGGTATTGTGGCCAATCTTTAATTCACAGGTGTGAATCGGGAAACAAAGTGGCGTTGTTTCCGACCAACGAACATGACAATTGAAAATATAAAATCGGATTTAAATTATGAAGCATTTTTTTTAAGTTTTTGATGTGTTTTCTTTGATTTCTGTTTATAAAATTGCAAAAGTAACGTTTTTTAACACAAATAAAATGTTTTTCTTGAAAACTATATTTATTAATTTTGTCTTTGATTATTTTTTTGGTCAACAATTAAAAATAATTAAGTACGTATGAAAAACGAAAGTATTTTTAAGCGATGTATGTATATTTTAAACGGATTATATCCTTTAATTTTCTCTTACAAATATATAGACCGAACTTTAATAATTAAACTAATATTTATGTGTCAGTAATCTAAAATTTTCTTTAAGGCATAACTTTTGATTCATTCACCTCCGGTATCTTTTAAATAACCATTCTTTAAAAGCGAACAATCTGGACTGTCAGTAAGATCTTCACTGTCACTTGATCGAATATCACCAGACATCTAAAGAAGATACGTTTTAAAATAGATTACATTAAATATACAAGAAAATATCGTCGGCTTAGTGTAAAAAGTTGGTAAGTGAATTTTTTCCAAAAATCGGTTTAATCATGCAATAACAATAGAAATCCGCTGCTACAGCTTTTTCGCACTTTCTCCGCATTAAATCATCTTAAGAACTAGCCCAAATAACACTTAAAATATCTCAACGATATTGATAAGAGTGGTCCAAAACAGGTGTGAGTAAAATTTAAACACCGTAATATGGGTTGGGCTCAGCGACAACATAAGACATAACAACTAACCATGCGTTTACATAGATCTAATCATACATTAGTTTTCAATATACTTTTGAGTTGACCTTTCGATAAGTTAATATCAAAAAAGCTACAGTTGTTAACAAAGATTTAATGGAGCAGTAGCCATATAATTTGTTCTACTAAAAGGTAAGTAAATTAAATTGTTAGCATTTCTACTGCTTCTACGGTTAGTGTTAAAATTTATACAAGTTAGGAGTGTTAGGAACACACCAGTTATGAGTTGGTGTAAATAGACGATATCTGCAGACTTCCTTCTCTCATTTAAAGATTGCATTTTTAATAGTTTTAAACGATCCTTATAAGGAGGAAGGTTTATAGTGTCAATTCCACTTAAGCCCCTTAGAGCAAACCGAACAAAACGTTTTTGGATTCTATCTATACTTTCAACATGTACATTGTAACTTGGGGATCAAACTTGACTTGCATTCTCTAAGTGAAGTCGCACAATTGCATAATACAGCGTTGAAGTTGTGATCATACTATTAAATTCTTTGGCCCACCGTTTTATAAACCCGAGCATAAATCAAAAAATAAAAATAAACTGGCCATTTCAGCCCTTGGAAGGACTTTGACCTAGCTTCTATTGATCAATTGTGTTGTGCGTGTGTAATGAACTTCTTTTAAAAGAAAAAAAATAATTCTAATAACGCTACATAAATATAAAAAAAAAAAAAAGAAAAAATCGCTTAGCGATAAAAATTTTTTTTCTGGCATACTGATGTAAGCATACGGTCAAACTTTATCTTCGAAATAGTTATAATGAAAAGGCATCTAACTTCATGTTTAACTTAATAGTTAATGCGAGGTAACTAATGAGAGAAAATATTTCTTTAACTTCCTTTTCCTTCGAATCGTCAAACAAGCAACAGCTAAACGTTTAAAGCAGTGCGTAAAATTTTATTTTAAAATAGCTCATATAATGGTGCGTATAAATAATTTATCAGATATATGATTAATTAAATAAAAAAAGAACTATTTCAGCTTTTTGATTATATTGTTGATTTCTAAAAACACATATAATGTTTAACGCAATGTGGAAATAAAAGGGGAAAAATCCACTTATCGTATCCCTAATTACTTGCAATAACTATAAGACTAAAAATTTGGCTGTAAAGCAAGAAGAGGTAATGTTTTAAAAATAAAAAAAAATAAAAAAAATAATAAGAAGAAAGAAAGATTGGGTATTTATAGAAAAAAATATACATTTTTTTTAGATGTGCCTGTAGTACATTGGACTCGATTTAAAACTTTGGGGCAAAGTCTCAAAAGCTGGCCTTACATTTTCACTTGTGCCATTTGAATTTATCTTCGTCATCTATACTTAAACACTCCTAAGCTCATCATGCAGAGAACACACGGAAAAAAAAAACACTCTCTTCAGTCCTAACGTTGGTACCGTTTTTATTTCGGTATATCAACATTAGTTACTACTAAGAACTCGCGTGCGTCGTGTTAAAATCCAAAAAGTGTCACCTTGACGCGAAAAGAAAAATTGCATTATAAGAAACAAAAAAATAGAAAAAAACTTGATTATAACTAAAACCTATTTAAAAAAAAGACAACTATTTAAATAATTGATCTATTTAAGCCAACTAGTGAAAATAAAATATTAATTTTTTGTTATTTCGCGTGCAAAAAGAAAAATATATAATAAGTTAGCAATTAAAAAGTTAATCTTAAAATATTACGTTATCTTGCCTATTAACCATATAGTGAAATTGCAAATTGAGCTATCCTGTTCCGTTTTAAGATTTAATTAAATTTCTAAGTCAATCTTTCGTGATTCTTAAGTGTTAAAAAAAAAAAAAAAAAAAAAACTTTACATTTGTCACTTAATTCATTATTTTTAAAAATCGCTTGAAGTTCAGTCATACCAATAAACATGCCGATCGAACAATCATACTAACGCTTTCAGTACGTACGTGGTTGCACGCTGTAGTTAACGTTTGCATGACAATAGATCATCCATTCCTCTTTTTTTTTAGAAATTCTTCGTCGCTGCCATCGTTTAAGGCCTTCAACGAATCAGCGGAGAACTTGGTGAGTTTCTTTTAACTAAAATTACTTAACAATTTACATTTTCCTATACTTATTTAATTTAAAAATATCCATTCAAATAATAAAAAGTTAGTTTAAAATATGGGCTAAAATCAAAAGAAACATTTTTGCACAACAAGAGCATAAGTTTGAGTTTTAATTTTTTTTCTTTCATTTCATTTTTTTTATGACTCTTCTTCATGTGATTTAAAGTTGTTCGTTTAACTTTGTTTGAGGCAACAACAAAAGTAACAATGGAAACTGAGAGTCGGTATTGCAGTATCGATCACCTACTCTCCCATTGTTTACATTCTTGTTGCTATTAATAGTGTAATTTGTTTTTTTTTCATTCATTTATATTACACGCTTGAATATGAACATAATGACAATTTTTTTCTGTTAGTTGCTCTTCTTGCTAAAAATGTTACCTTCACAAATGGTTATTTTTAAGACTTAATAAATTACAAATATAAAAAAATTTTAAAAATTCTAAACAAAAGAAAAAGCTTAAAGGATGAATTGCAAAAGTAATTAAAAAAAAATATAATAATAAAATAAAATAGTTGTGTAATAAAATTATCTGTAAATGATATTCATTTGTGAGATGTAGAAAAAATTTAATACAAATATGTTTCTTAAAATAACTTAAGTATAAATTTCTAAGCTAACATGCATTATACATATATATGTACATAACATACAATTTTCTATTTTATATTCTTCTTTCATATCGAGATAAATTTAATTTTTTTTCTTGCTAGTTTTCCTCTTGAGAACATGATTTTTGTTTACGGTAACCTCATTGAAAAATAAAATATATATGTTTAAAACCATGCGTTGATAAAATCTCTTGTTTTCTTAAGAGCCAAAAGGGTAGGGATATGGATGTGTGAAACGTTATGGGATCTTACTAAAATTTAGCGCAAGTAAGATACAGGTTGGGAGGGTTGTGACTTATGTATCTCAGCTACATCTTCGAGATACGAGTGCATTAAAGCGTTTTGTTTTCAATTGGCATTTTATTCTTCGGGTAGTTAGTTTGTTTGGAACGTAACGTAATTCGTCCATTTAGGGAGTCTGTAACAAAAAACATATTATGTACTATCGATGGAATGAAGGGTCAAGAACTCCTCCCCTACGACTGTCAGCTAGTGGCAAAGACGGCTCCCGCTCGACTCTTTCATTCTTCAATTTCTGCAGCTTTTTCTAATAATTGTCCTATCTCTATTTAAATTTCTTTGAGAAAAATTATTAGCAAAGGCTCAATAAAATCTTTCGGTTGCTTGCGTTTTTCTTATATGTCATATTTGAACCAAAGTGATACGACGGTACATTACACGTGTTATTAAATGTTTGATCACAAATGACCGAAAACTGGACCTACGTGTTTTATGCCGACTCCGAACGGCTTATGTTCTCAGGAAGCTTTACATGGCAATTTCTACTCTCTGAGGTTTGCCATTGTCTGCAGAGAGGTGACGACCGAACAGAAAAATTAATTGAATTAAAAAAACTTTCTGTCTGAGCTGGAATTGAACCCGGGCTACCGCGGTTCTTTAGCTTTGGGGCCAAGCACTCTACCCACTAGGCTACGGTCGCCACCCGAGCATAGAAGATGCTTTTTTACAAATGTAATCAATATGAACGTTCTTTGACAGCATCTACACGACTTAAAGCAATATCTTCTATCTTATAATCAAAAATTAAATTATTTCTTTTTCGCGAAAAGGTCATTGGGATTTATCTGGAATTAGAAACATTATTTTTAGAACACCAAACTTCAAAGGATTTCAAATCAGACTGAAGTAGATCTGAATTGTTTTTAGCATCTATTGTTCTGTATATTTTCATATCATCTGCATAGATAAGTAGATGAGAGTGTTTGATGATGTGGGCTACATCATTAAAGGCTAAAATAAACAGAAGTGGACCAAGGTGGCTACCTTGAGGAACACCTGATTCCGCAATAAATTCAGCAGACAATACGCCTCGATATCTTATTTGATAAGATCGCTCTGTCAGATACTATTGAATCCAGCTTCCAAAAAATTGTGGAAAACCCATTAACTTTAGTTTAAATATAATTAAGTTGTGTGGCAGTTTATAAAATGCTTTACTAAAATCAGTGTAAATACAGTCGACCTGGTTACCTGAATAAAATGAATTCAGGCAAAACGTTGTAAAAAGTGGAGTACTAATTGATTTATTGAATAACATGGACAGTGGTTGCCTTAGAACGGAACCGCATCGTGTTAACACTGAAAGTAGTTAATGATATGGCTGAGCGTGGTGTTATATTAACCCTCCGATGAGTGAGAAGGTCCCTAGGGACCTTTTTGCCTTTTCAAACTGAAATTACTCCAACTTCGGCCACTATAACCCCCCCTAAAGTTACTCTGTATTCCAAGAGTATTTTGTTGCGCATCTTTTGGAAAAAAAATCAAGCCGATCGGGTCATTACTTTAGGAGTTATTGAGGTTTTAGTGAGAATAGTACGCGGACGTGTGAATAGGTCCGTATGGACCTTGTACTGAATTTCACTAATAAATGCATGTTTTTGGGCATCATTATAATTTTTTTATTGTTTCAACACATAATTTACTTGTTCTGAACACAAAGACCTAAACTCAAAGACATTAGGGATGATGATAAAAACAAAAAATTCTAAGAAAAATTCGAACACATGAACTTTATTGCTTTCAAGGAAAGGCACAATATTCTAATTTTATACTACTAGCAATAAACCAGTTCTTAGAATTTTTTGTTTTTAGTATTTTGTTCTTAGTATTTTTTGTTCTTAGTATTTTTGTTCTTAGAATTTTTTCTTAGAATTTTTTGTTTTTATCATCATCCCTAAGAGCCCGAACAGAACCAAGGCGGATGTCGGTTGTCGGATTCGCCGTGCTACAAATTACATGAAAATATATGCAGCCGCCAAAAATGAAATCGCCGTAGAAATGCATGACGGGAAAACGCCAGAATAGAATCTATTCTAATTTCTCTCTGACGGGTGTCGGATCTCTCTCTGAGTGACTTAAATGTTGCTATATTTTTGCTAAAGATTGGGTACGTTCAGTGTTATTTTCTTAGTTTTTACTATGATCTGACATTCTGTTTTTGTGCCTGTGTTGCATTCATGTGAATTCAAAGCATAATATAAAATAATTTGTATCATTCCCAATATAAAATGCAACCGTGATCTGACAACCGACAACCGCTCATATTCTGGACGTGTTCTCAGCGGATTTCGCAGAGAGAGACCCGCCATCCGACATCCGCCTTGGTTCTGTTTGGGCTCTAATGTCTTTGAGTTTAGGTAGACGTACGAAAGAGAGAGTATAAAAGAAGTTGTAGTTTCGTAAACCAAATCAGTCAAAGTTTAGACACCGAAGAGTAAAATCGTGTGTGATAGAAACAAAAATATAAATATGGCAGATGCAAGTAATTTGGACGTTGCTGAAATTGTTGTACGCCGTAGTACACGTTACCAGCAAATGACTGCGGATGAAAGGCGTGCAGCTGATAGTAGATTTGCTGATTTTATGGACGAAGACATGGATGAAGAAATTGATATTGCTGTAATTGATAATTATGAAGTTGAGGATGATGAAGATCGCACATACCAACCTGCTGAAGAGTCAGATGCCGAAACTGAAGGATACGTCGAGCTAAATGAAGATACTGATGACGACGATGATGAAGAGGAAGAAAATGATGGAAAGGAAACGAATGAAAGTTACTATATTGGTAAAGATGGCACCCAATGGAGTAAAAAAGCACCACCAACATCACGCACTCGTAATCATAACGTGGTCGACTTCACAAGAAAGAAACCAGGACCAACAGGAAATATACACAACCCCTATACAATAATGCGTTCAATCATGACAGAGGAAATGATACACTTAGTGCTACGTGAAACAAATCGTAAAGGCAGGAAGGTTACAGCTGCATGGTATTTGGCGAATCCCACGAAGAAAAAGGAGTGGAAGCCAGTGACAGTGTAAGAGTTTGACGCCTTTGTAGCTATTCTTTTGTATGCTGGACTCACAAGATCAAACCATTAACCAGCTATGGAATTATGGGGCGCGACGCGTTGCCCAATATACAAAGCTGCGTTGTCGTACGATCGCTTCATGTGTATAAAGCAATTTATTCGATTCGACAATAGAAATACTCGACAACAGCGACTCATCAACAGCAAAACTGCGGCTATTGACGATATTTGGCAAATGTTGCAACATAACTTGGCAGCAGCTTACACTCCTCATGAAGCACTAACAGTTGATGAGCAGTTGTTCCCTTACAGAGGCCGCACCCGCTTCACACAATATATTCCGTCAAAGCCAGCTAAGTATGGTTTGAAAGTATGGTGGTTATGCGACTCACAGAGTTATTATCCTGTGAAGGGAATGATATATTCTGGAAAACTGCCAAACCAACAACGGGAGATAAACTAAGGGCAGAACGTAGTGCTGGATCTTGTGGAAAAATATTTAGATGCTGGCCGTACTATATACGCGGATAATTTCTTTACCACTTGACTTGGCGCGTATTTTGTTGAGGGGGAAGACCGCACATGTTGGTACAGTGCGCTACAACAAAACATTCATTCCACAGGAGTTCAAGAAGAACCCGAAGCACACCATCAATAGTACATTATTTGGGTTCAACGAAGGGGATATAGCGTTATGCTCATACGTGCCGAAAAAAAATAAAGTGGTGAACGTGCTCTCCACAATGCACGAGCAAACCGAGAAGCGGAAGCCCTATGCCATATTAGATTACAACGCCAACAAATGCGGCGTTGATACCATGGATCAAATGCTAGGCACTTACAGCTGCAAAAGAGCAACACAACGATGGCCGTTGGCCATGTTTTATAATATGCTGGACGTCGCTGCATTGGCTGCTTTTACGATTTACAACGAAATGAAGCCTATAAAAAGGAGTGACAGACGGCGGTCGTTCTTGTTACTGCTAACGAAACAATTGGCCACACCAAATATCGAAGAACGTGCCCTGAACAACCATATAACCTCATATCCAAGGATACGCAATGCGATGGAAGCATTCGATGTCAGGGTAAGAAAAACATCTTCAAATTTAAGAAAAGAATATATAGTTATTTGTTTTTTTATTTTTCTTTTCAGTTCAGGTATTATCAAGACCGATGGAAGGCAATGCACCGTCGTTTACGGCTAGGTCAAGTAGACCGTCATGCCGCCTTTGCCGTTCTGAGTACGGGCGGCAGCGGAAAACGTGGGCATACTGCTTCGGCTGCGGCAACGCTGTTTGCGGCGAACATAGCACACTTTTACATCACTGCGCACAGGGCGGGGGACAACAAGTACACGCTCAACAACAATAATTTTTAAACTTTTTTATAATAGTCTTAGGAAAATTCAAGCAAAAAAAAATTAAAAAAAATTTAAAAAATTATTTTTGTATGTAGAATTTAGTTATAAACAATAAAAACAAAAAAAAAATCTAAAAAAAAAATTTTATATGAAAAAAAAATGATTTACAAAAAAGGTCCGTAGGGACCTTTTCACACGGCCGTGAAGTTCAGAACTGTCACTCATCGGAGGGTTAATAACCGACTTTAACAACCTTCTGACAAAAGACGAAGACCAAAAGCAATAATATGTCCTGCAAGTTGCTAGCAAATGCCGATGTAGTGCGCACCGAATTAAGCAACCAACTGTACTCAAACTTATTGATTGCACTGTAATATTGAACGCAACTATGTTTATTGTTATTCACCACGCACAATGACCCGTGGTTATATATTTAGTTTACATTACGCACTTTCGCACTAAGTTAATATTTTGTTTCTTTCACTCGCGCACTTTTATTGTTTATTATATTATTTATATTTATTTACATTACGCACTTACACATTAAGTTAATATTTACTTTTCACTCACGCACTTTTAAGTTATTGTATTATTGAACAATATGTATTAATATTATGCACATTTTTGTATATGTTTTAGTAACTTAAGAATACCGTTAATTAGCTTTATAAGCACTGACTTTTTGAAATAAAGATTATTGTACTTCTAGCTTCAATCAGCTTAATTTATTTTAAAAAGCCTAAGTGCATTTTTATGCCGGCTAATTTAAAATTTAAAAAATAATTTAAAGAAGAACTCTTAGAGCCAGTGGCGTTTTTAAGCGCCGGCAACTTACTAGGCAGGTCCTTCATAAAAAAACGAAACACATCACATGGCGATCTTGCCAGCTAACGGCCAACACAAGTTACCAGCGGCAGAACAACCTGTGCCGGAGTACGTGCAGGAAGGCTCAAACAGCGAAGTAGCGGTATACGTCGCTTCCAGCTGCGCACGACAGCACCCAAAAGCTATACCTATTGAACAATACTTGCGGCGCCAGGAACGACAGAAGGACGAAAAATTAACGAATATACCAAAGCCTTTCAAAACTAAACATAGGAGAAGCGGCAAGCTGGCAAAGCTGCGCAAGGCCATTGCCACTAGAAGGACGAAAATTAATAGCGATCATCCACCACCTTGGGACATCGCAACCGAATTATGGAAGCAGATCGACGAATTAGAGCTACAAGTGGAAAGCCGTCGTAAAAACCAATAAAAAACAAAAATTAAATAAAAATTAAAAATTTGTTTGCTTATTTGAATGTATTTTGAAGTTTATAATAGTTATATTTTTCTATGATGAGGTAAATCCATTTTTTTTCATAATAATAAAAAAATTTTTTTCTTCGCATCATATTTTTGTCGAACTTTGTGAATTTTTATTTTTATATAGACACTTTGACAAACACTTGCTGCACTTTGTTTATGTTAATTTTTCACCTTAATATTCACTCACACAAACACTTGGCAAAAATTTTAGCAAAACAAAATTTTTGCCAACAACAACAATTCTTACTTTATATATTTTTTTTTGTTGTTGCTTGAAACACTACACTTAACTTCAATTAAATGCATATATTTACCGAATATATGCTAAACGAAAATTATGCGCATGATTAATATCATTATAATATTAATATAAATCGTTAACAAAATTACCTTTATATATTCTTTGGCCGCGACCGACAATTTATAAAATAAAAATTTTTTTTTCTTACACACTACGCGAAAAAAAGTACGACCGCCATTATATTTTTCATTCATGATCTGAAACGTCATTTTTGCTTTATTTTTGTACTCTTATTCGCAATCAATCATTGCATACACATGTTCAAATGTTGGCATGCATGATTTATTGGCACTATGAAATCACAGGGTGATTCATGTGAAATAAAAAATTTCAATGTTTTAATGTCATGACATTAATTTATGGGCATAATTAAAGAAAATATAATATTTCTTGAAAAATCAAAGAAAAAGTAAAAATAGAATTTATAATGAAGAATATAAAAAGGAAAAGTTACAAAAAATTGAAGAATTAAAAAACGAAACAATTCAATATGAGATTCAAACATTCAACAATTCAAAACAGATTTAATATTACTACTTAATAAAAATTATTCTGAATTAATTGAAATCATAAAAAATTTAATTATACGAAAAGAGCATATAAAAGATTTGGATTTATCATCAGTTTGGGAGGAGGAAAATAATTTGCCAAAAATGTCAAGTTTTGACATAAATGTAGTAGGTAAAAACCTACCAGTTTTTAAAGGAGTTTATGCAGAGTTAGAGTATTTTATAGTGAAAGCAGAATTGCTTCATGATTTAGTAAAGAATGAAGATAAGGCCATTTTTATTGTACAATTTTATATTAACAACTCAAGTGAGAAGTATACTTTGACGTTTGTATAAACCTTCGACATTGCTTGGTTTAAAATCTTTATTGGTGAAATCTTACCCCAATCCAAAAACACTACAGCAAATACTAAAATAAAATACAATACAAATACAAATAGCGCAGAACAACTTATCGATTTCAGAATTTAGAGAAAAAATAACGGAATTAGGAGAACAATTTAGAGCTACAGAGCTTAGAAACGCCCAGTCAGGAGGCAAAAGATGCAATATATAAGGTCAACGAAAGTATGGCACTTAATATTTTTACGAAAGGTGTCAGGACAGAATATCAGACTATTCTACATGCGAATCCGCCGAAAACTTTTAATGAAGCGACTGAAAGATGCTTGACTATTGATCAACATTTTTCGACAGATATAAGCAATATTTTGCATAAACAAAACAGAAATAATTCAAGAAACTATAATGAGCAAAATAATAGATTCAATCACAACTTCAGAAATTACAATAATATGAACCCACATTATTCAAACTGAAATAATAACAATTATAGAAATAATACCTTTCAAAATGGCAATCAAAATTTTTCAAAAATAAATTACAGAAATAATAATAATTTTCAAAAAAGTAATCAAAATGGCAATTTTTTTTTTTTAGACTAAACCAACGCTCAGGGGATGCCCCCTATAAATGCGTAAGCATTGTGTTGATTCGGAAGATGGGTGATAGTTAGTTGGCGGGTGGATAGATGGAGTAGTGTCGGTGAATATTTGTTTTAAACTTGCACAGCTCAAAACTGCCGGGAAACACGCTCGCAGGGAGACTATTCCACAACTTAACTGTGCGACTAGAGAACGAATTATCACGGTAATGCGAGGTTCTATTGGACATCGACGCAATGGTAAAGGAGTGGGCTTGGATAGCTGCCCGAGTGGACCTGGGAAACACACGAGCTGGTGGCGTCAGGTCATGTATCTCCCTTGAACACTTCCCATGGTAATACCTATACAGAAGGCTTAGGCAACCAACATTGCGGCGATGCCCAAGAGAGTTGAGAGAGGATGAAATACTTTCACCCCTATCAAATATATCGCATGACGTTGAATTCGATCCAGAAGCTCCAAATAAGATCTTGAAGCCCCTTCCCAAATGTGCGAATTGTACTCCATTTTCGGTCTAATATATGAGGTGTAAATCATGCGGAGATCAGCTGAGGTAAAATATTTTTTGCACCGTTTTAAAAAACCTAGGCACTTGCCCGCTCCTTTCGACACATCGAAAATATGATCATTCCAACGAAGATCACACTTTATCGATATGCCCAGAACGTCAAGAGCGGCTGATTCCACAAGATCCACACCATTCATATTGAGGGGTGCTAAGGGGCAATCCATCCGCTTGTGGGTTAACATACAGCACTGGGTCGTGCTTGCATTGAACTCTACTCTATTAGCAAGACCCCATTCGGAGATTTTTTGTAGATCATTTAGGAGTGTGTCATTCATATTTTGCCTTTTTCTCTCAATCTCCATAGAGCTTGGGCTTTTTTAAATGAATATGAATGACAAATGCTGCTGTCGTCCGCAAACGAATGAATTGGGTTATGCGTCAACGACAGAAGGTCGTTGATAAAAACCAGAAACAAAGTTGGCGATAGAACTGAACCCTGCGGTACTCCTGCGTTAATGGCGTACTCCTCGGACGAAATACCGTCAACTACGACTCGAATCGTTCTGTCCTTGAGGAAACACGTGATCCATCGAGCAAAGTTACCACCAAAATCATATGCAACAAGTTTTGACACGAGCGCTTTATGCCACACTCGGTCGAACGCTTTAGAAATATCAAGAGCAACAACCCTGCTCTCGCCGAAAAAGTGAACGCATTTATTCCATTCTTCGGTTAAGAACGCCATAAGGTCACCAGTAGAGCGAGCCCTACGGAAACCATATTGACGGTCACTGAGCAATTGGTTGCGCTCCAGATAGTTCACAACGTTGAAGTTTATTACGCTCTCCATAACTTTGGAAAGCGTAGAGCATATCGCAATGGGTCGGTAGTTTGCAGGGTTCGTGGCATCACCCTTTTTAGATACCGGCTGGACATTTGCCACCTTCCAACAAGATGGAAATACTCCTGTTCTATAGGAGACGTTGAAAAGGTTGCGCAAAGGCCGAGCCAGCGAAGAAGCACACATTTTAAGCACAATTGGCGGTATGCCGTCAGGACCAGAGGCTTTGTTTACATTGAGATTTACAAGGACCTTTTTAACTGCTCTCGTTCGAAAGTATATCTCCTGCACTGCAGAAGATCCACCCCCAATAAAGGGCAGTGGCTGATTGCTATCCGAGAGAGTGGAATTTTGTGCAAACAATCCAGCCAATAGGTTTGCTTTATCAGCCGAGTCAATGAAGATTTGGTCATCTTTTAAAAGAGCTGGAATCGATGACGATGTCTGGTTCTTAACTCTTTTAACAAATGACCAAAAATTTTTGCTCCCTTTGGGGCAGAGAAGAACCTGTTCTCGAATGCGAGCTTCGTGCAGAAACTTTTCGCGTTTTAAAATTGCATTACAGCGATTCCCTGCCTCGATGCGAAGTCTTTTAGTATCAGTATTCTTGTTAGAACGCCAATTCTGAAAGCCTTCCTCTTTGGACCTGACTGCAATCCTGCAAGTCTCATTAAACCATGAGTGGTCTATTGGTTTAATGCTTCTCATCTTATTGGGAATGAAAGACCGCATAAATAATTTCTTGTACCATGACAGCCGCTGCATTCACATTTCTATCAGCGAAACATAATTTCCAATTGAAGTTGCGATAAAAATTATTTAACGCAGTCCAATTTGCCCTTCCATAAAACCATGCAGTCCTCTTCGGGGCTTTAGGCGTAGAGGTGCAGGGGTTAGAATATGGAAAAACAGCGGAGATGGTACAATGGTCCGAGATACCAAGAGGTGCGTTGACACTCACATCATATTTTTCATGATGTGAAGTCAAAAAAAGGTCAAGGGTATTTTGGCTATGCATATCACTTTGAGGAAAAAAAGTGGGTTCCTTCACTAGTTGAATCAATTGGTTCGATTCAGCAAATAGCTCAACATATTGCCCAACAGGTATCAATGGTCCCGAGGGACGTAACCAAGCCGGGTTGTGGACACTGACATCGCCTGCTACAACGATCTCACTGTCAGGAAACAACCCCAAAATATGCGTAGTCGAATCAGAGAGAGAGAGTCCAGTTTGTTAAAAGTGGGCTCCCTCCCTAGATTCGGGCTTCTATAAATAAAACAAAAATGCAGCAAGTGAGAGCGAAGCCTGAACCTAACCCACCTTGAGCTAAACTTTGGATCGGTCACGTTCACTCATCGATCACTCTCACACTGGTACGCTACATCCGTTCTTATAAAAAGGGCGATGCCTCTATGCAAAGAAAACAATGGCAGTAAGCGGTACCCAGGTATATGAAATCCAGTGGATCTGCATCCTCGGCCACGGTCTCGCCTAGTGCCATTATTTGAAGCCTATGTAGAGTACAATGAACATATACCGTGAAAAAAATTCGCCCTCAGTCCACGAATATTGCAAAAATCAATGCGAAAATGACCCGACATTTCCGCACCATGCAAATATCAAAGAAATAAGGGCATATAAGGTAATTAGTAATTAGGGAAACTGGGGGCGATGGATCAATGTAACATGTCTGACTGTCTCAACCTGGCGAGGCCAGCATAATCTTTGTGAAATCGCCTCAAGTCGACTCAAACCTCCACGTGGTGTTTCCTGGGCAACGTCAAAACTGACAACCGTTAGTTTGGCAGCTAATCTGAGCGGCGGGCCTCCCTAGGCTTAAAATAGGTTGTGCGTCGGGTTTGAAGCCCACCCGTAAAAACCCATTTCAATGAAAACACAAAAGAATAGAATAAAACTGATCCCCAAATCTGATGACGACTACCGCAAACGAAAAACTGATAATGATTTACGGATATGCACCTGGAATGTCCGAACCCTTAATTGGGAAGGTGCCTCTATCCAACTGACTGATGTCTTGGAAAGATACAAAGCTGATATCACTGCTATCCAAGAAATGCGATGGAAGGGACAGGGTTGCATTCGGCATGCACCCTGTGATATCTACTACAGCGGCCATGCAGAGAAGCACGAGTTTGGATGCGGATTTGTAGTTGGCAAGAGACTACGGCCCCACGTCCTGCGATTCACACCTGTGAACGAACGACTTGCCATAATCCGCATCAAGGTTAGGTTTTTCAATATAAGCCTAATATGTGCGCACGCTCCGACAGAAGACAAGGACGATGAGATCAAGGAAATTTTCTACGAGCGCCTTGAAAATGCTTACGAGCGCTGCCCCCGCCACGACGTAAAAATCGTGCTTGGTGACTTCAACGCTAAGGTGGGCAAGGAAAATATTTTTGGTCCAACGGTCGGAAAGTTCAGCCTCCACGACAACACCTCCGATAACGGAATGAGGCTGATTGACTTCGCCGCAGCACGAAACATGGTCGTAAGTAGCACTAGATTCAAGCATCTCAATATTAATAAAGCCACCTGGATGTCCCCTGATCAAAAAACAAAAAATCAAATTGATCACGTTTTGATCGACGGAAGGCACTCTTCCAGTGTATTGGATGTACGCACGATCCGTGGTGCAAACATTGACTCGGATCACTATCTTGTTGCAGCCAAGATCCGTACACGTCTGTGCGCAGCTAAGAATACACGCAACCCTACACAGAGAAAGCTAGACGTCGACAAGCTGCAATCGAAACAGACAGCCGATGCTTTCGCCACTCGACTCTCACTCCTGCTTCAAAGCACTCCTCCAATCGATGATATATGCGCGCAGTGGACACACATTTCCAACTCCATGCGTGCGGCTGCTGAAGAGGTGATTGGCTACCAACGCCCTCGCCGAAACCAGTGGTACGACCAGGAGTGTCGCGACGCCACTGCAGAGAAAGACGCCGCCTACAAAGCCACCCTGCAGTCGGTTGTAACGCGCTCTGCTAAGGAGCGATACAAAGAAAAGAGGAGGGAAGAGAGACATATTTTCAGGCGGAAAAAAAGAGAGGCGGAAAAGCGCGAGCAGGAGAAGATTGAGATGTATGGTGACAGGAATGAGGCCCGAAAATTTTTCGAAAAAATAAGACGCCTTGCCGATGGTTTTAAAACCGGGGCCTCTTCCTGCAATGATGAAAACGGGAATCTAGTGACAGATGTCCAGAGTACACTGACGTTATGGAGGGAACACTTCTCTAAGCTTCTAAATGGCGACGCTGACAACAATCCCGCCAATAGAGATGATATTCCGGAAACCCCAATTGCGGATGACAGCGTCGAGGTTCCGCTGCCCGACTATGATGAAGTTCTGACAGCTATAGCTCGGCTTAAAAATAACAAAGCCGCGGGAGCTGATGGCTTACCTGCTGAGCTGTTTAAGAACGGAGGCGAAGCTCTACTTAAATGCATTCACGAGCTTCTATGCAGAATATGGTCGAAAGAATGCATTCCGAACGATTGGAATCTCAGTGTGCTCTGCCCAATCCACAAGAAAGGCGATCCCACTATCTGTGCCAATTACCGTGGGATAAGCCTTCTTAATATCGCATATAAGGTCCTGTCGAGCGTTTTATGTCAAAGATTGAAGCCCATTGTAAACGAACTGATCGGACCTTATCAGTGTGGCTTCAGACCTGGAAAGTCCACCATCGACCAGATTTTCACGCTACGACAAATCTTGGAGAAGACTCAAGAAAAACAAGTCGACACCCACCATCTTTTTGTCGAATACAAAGCCGCCTTCGACAGCCCAATAAGGAAGCACCTGTACTCAACCATGTCTGAATTTGGTATTCCTGCAAAACTAATACGACTTTGCAGGATGACACTGAGCAACACCAGCAGCGCAGTTAAAATCGGGAAGGACCTCTCCCCACCATTTATTACCAAACGAGGTTTCAGACAAGGTGATTCCTTATCGTGCGACTTTTTCAACCTAATGATGGAAAAGATCATCCGAGCTGCTGATCTGATCTGATGACATAGATATCATTGGCCATAATACGCGCGAAGTCAGTGCAGCATTTTCCAGATTAGAAAGAGAGTCAAGTCGAATGGGTCTGTCAGTGAATGCAGATAAGACGAAATACTTAGTGTCAACAAACAAACAGTCCCAGCGTCTTGGAACCCACGTTACCGTTGACAATACCTCCTTCGAGGTTGTGAAGAACTTCGTTTATCTGGGATCCAGCATTAATTCAACCAACGACATCAGCATTGAGATCAAACGAAGAATAACTCTTGCCAACAGGTGTTACTTTGGGCTCAGTAGGCAATTGAGAAGCAGAGCCCTCTCTCGACGAACGAAAATCACGCTCTATAAATCGCTCATCATGCCCGTCCTACTTTACGCATCACAAACCTGGACGCTGAGCAGTTTAGATGAAAAGACTTTAGGAGCATTCGAGAGAAAGATTCTTCGTAAGATCTACGGACCAATCTGCGTCAATGGCGAGTACCGAATACGGTGGAATAATGAACTGTATGAGCTGTACGCTGACATCGACATAGTCAAACGCATTAAAATCGAGCGGCTTCGCTGGCTTGGTCATGTTCAGCGCATGAAAGACGATGCTCCAGTGAAGAAAACATTCGATTCGGTACCCAGCGGCGGTCAACGCAGTTGACCAATCTTCGTTGGAAAGACCAAGTAGAGGACAACCTGACGAAGCTTGGAATTTCCAACTGGCGCCAGCAAGCGAAAGACAGAAATGGCTGGCGCAAATTCTTAGATGAGGCCAAGACCGACATACGGTTGTAGCGCCAACTAAGTAAGTAAGTAAGGTAATTAGTTACGTCTGCAAGAGAGCCGCACAACATGAGCAATATAAAAAGTACTGAAGCAAGTGTTATGCCTTTACTTCAGCACAATTCTGCCCACTGTGCAACCTTACCCACAGACGTAACTAATTGGAGAGGATAGCGGAATTGACGGAAACGAAAACAACAACAATTACTTACACAGCGAGGAGCATAGAAAAGCCCCTCGCGTGGTCAGTAAAAAACATCAATGCTGTCCAGCGATGTTGATGCAGCAGCTGGCAGCTCTCTCCAAAACCGGTTTTGCTATTCTTGGTGATGCTTTGTGGTTGTTTTTATTGAAAATGAATTTTATTTGGTTGTTATTATTTTATTTATTTTATTGATTTTAACACAACATTTAACATTTAATTTAAAAACTTTTAAGACATTTAAATAAACAAAAAAAAAACACGACGAAACATATAACATTAGTCGCGGTGCATTATAAAACAAAACAACACAATAAGTTTAATTAAAATATGTGTATGAAACGGACGGACGCACGTCAACACGCAATTACAGAAATAATAATACAGAAGCAACAATTTTCAGAATAACAATAATTTTTACCGCGGAAATAACAGAAATAATAATATTTTATAAACAATAATTACAGCAATAATAATTTCAATAGAAACGGAAATTTTGAGAACAGCAACAATGCGCAGGGAAACGGATATGGCCGGGTAGCAGGAATTGTTACCCACAGTGGCCAAAACTGAGTCTACAACTTACTAAAAATTAATCAAATTTTATAATATTGAATAGCAGAAGTACAAATGAGAATTTAAAATTCCTAGTAGGCACGGGAGCAGATATTTCTATCTGCAAGAAAAGAGGCATAGATAAAATAGACACAAGAAATATTTTAACAATAACTGGTTTAACTAATGAAAATATAGAGTGCCTAGGCACATCATATTTAAATTTTTCAATTGAAAAAGAGAAAATTACACATAATTTCCACATAGTAGAATACATAGAATAGAATTCCACACGCATATTAGGGCGTGACATGTTGAGAAAGTACAAGTCTAAAATAGATTTTGAAACATGCACGATAGCATTTTTAATAAATGAAAAAGAATTTACATTACCAATAATTTTAAATGAAAAAAGTTTTACAGTACCTGCTCGAGTAGAAGCAGTGGTCCCCATAAATAGTAGGGTTAATGAGGATAGTATAGTCTTTAGCGAAGAAATAAATAATGGAGTTTTCATTGCAAATAGTATAATACCTGCAAATGGTGTAGCACATGTAAAAGTTTTAAACACGACAGATAAAGAGATAAATTTAGAGGAATTACAACATATTTTCTAGCAAAGAGACTAACAAATTTAATGCACATAGATTACAAGAACTTTTTAAAACACTAGACATTGGATGCAACGAACCGGAGGCAGAAACATCAATAATTGACATTTTAAAACAATTTCAAGATGTATTCCACCTTCCCGGAGAACCATTATCAGTGAACAATTTTTACACACAAAAGATTCAAACTACTGATTCAACTGCAGTATACATTAAAAAATATCGATTTCCACAGACACAAATGACAGAGATTAACGAACAAGTAGACAAGCTTTTAAAAGACAACATTGTTGAACACTCGGTTAGCCCTTACAATTCGCCACTTTTAGTTGTTCCCAAAAAATACACTAATGATGAGAAGAAGTGGAGATTAGTAGTCGATTTCAGGAAACTAAACGAAAAAATAGTAAACGACAAATTTCCCCTTACAAAAATAGAAGACGTACTAGAAAAATTAGGAAGAGCTAAATACTTTTCGACTTTGGACATGACTAGCTCCTTCCACCAAATACGATTACACGAAGACTCACGACCACTAATTGACTTTTCAACAAATAACGGACATTACCAATTTAAACGCCTACCTTTTGGACTAAAAATATCGTCCAACAGCTTTCAGCGCATGCTAACAATAGCATTAAGTGGTTTAGATGCTGAAGCATTCCTATATGTAGACGATATCATTGTGTTTGGATGCAGTTTAGGGCACCACAATGAAAATTTAGCTAAACTTTTTGAAAGGATGAGGAAATTTAATTAAAAACTAGATGCACACAAGTGCTCATTTTTAAAACCAGAGGTTGTATGTATATCTAGAACACCTCATAAAAGCTAAGGGCATTAAAACTGACCCAGCAAAAAATAAAATAATTGAGAAGTATCCTGTGGCAAAAGACACAGATGAAGTCAGAAGATTTGTTGCTTTCTGCAATTATTATAGGAGGTTCCTACCCAAATTTGCAGAAATAGCTAAAGTTTTGAACTCACTACTGAAAAAAGATATTATATTTCATTGGACTGAAGATTGTCAAAATGCTTTCGATACGTTAAAAAAAAAATTACTCAACCCTCCAATACTACAATACCCAAATTTTGAAAAACAATTTGCACTAAGGACAGACGCCTCAAATTACGCGTTAGGCGCTGTTTTGTCACAAGTTGATGTTGGTTCAGATCTACCAATATCATACGCTAGCAAGTCTCTCAACAAACACGAATTAAACAAATCAATAATAGAAAAAGAGTTATTGGCCATACATTGGGCGATAAATTTTTTCAGGCCATACCTCTACGGTCGTAAATTTTTGGTAGTAACAGATCACAGACCTTTGGTGTCTCTGTTTTCCCATAGAAACCCGTCATCAAAGAGGACACGTATTAGGTTAGATCTATGCGATTACAATTTTGAAACTATTGGGGGTTGGAATTAGTTTTAAAGGTTTTCTAAGAGATGGCGTAACTATCAATAGATCGCATCGAGCACACCTGTGACTATATTCATTTCAAAGCACATTGTCTAAGCTTCATTTTTCAGTATGTGTCATTCCACTGAAGTGTAAACAACATGTATTTTTTTCTCTGTGAACATGTCGACTTTCGTTCCAACAAAACGCAATTTGCGGGAAGGTTTACTTTTGTGCTTCCATTTGAAGAAAAAAGCGGTTGAAGCACAACGCACGCTTACTGAGGCTTACGGGGACTATGCTCCATCGATTTCTACTTGTGAGTACTGGTTCCGTTGGTTTAAAAGTGGTGATTTTGATACGGAAGACAAAGAGCGTCCGGGCCAGCCGAAAAAGTTTGAAGATGAGGAATTGGAGGCTTTGCTCAATGAAGACCCGTGTCAAACCCTTCAAGAATTGTCAGAATCATTGGGAGTCGACTTATCAACGGTTGGCAAACGCTTGAAGGCCATGGGAATGATTCAAAAGCAAGGAAATTGGGTGCCGTACCAGTTGAAGCCGAGAGACGTTGAACGGCGATTTTGCATGTGCGAACAACTGCTTCAACGGCATAAAAGGAAGAGTTTTTTGCATCGTATTGTCACTGGCGATGAAAAGTGGATCCATTACGATAATCCTAAGCGAAAAAAATCGTGGGGACCACCCGGCCATGCATCAACATCGAGGGCCAAGCCGAATATTCATGGCGCCAAGCTTATGCTGTGTATTTGGTGGGATCAGAAGGGTGTCGTGTACTATGAGCTGCTAAAACCTAACGAAAACATCACTGGGGAACGCTACCAACAACAATTGATGCAATTGAGCCGAGCATTAAAGGTTAAACGGCCGGAATATGCCAAAAGACACGACAAAGTGGTTTTTCAACATGACAACGCACGGCCACATGTTGCAAGAACCTTCAAGGAAACGTTGGAGGCGCTGAATTGGGATGTGCTACCCCACCCGCCTTATAGCCCAGACATAGCCCCTTCCGACTACTACCTATTCAGATCGATGACGCATGGCTTGGCTGAGCAGCGCTTCACTTCTTACGAGGATACCAAAAAATGGGTCGATTCGTGGATTGCCTCAAAAGACGAATCGTTCTTCCGGCGCGGAATCCATATGCTGCCAGAAAGATGGGAAAATGTTGTAGCTAACGATGGACAATACTTTGAATAATATACATTGTACCGTTGTTTCTAAATAAATGCTCAAAAACCGAAAAAAAAACCTTTAAAATTAATTCCAACCCCCAATATGTACAAGAAAGGCAGCATGAATCATCATTGCAGGCTATGATTCCGACAGGAAAGGATGATAGCAAAATACTGGCTATAACAAGAAGTATGTTTTCAAATAAACATACACAAAACACAAATTCAGACAAAACAAGTGACATTACTTACAAGAAGTCTGATGAACTTTTTGCTTTGGAGTGCACATCCAAATCCGATATTAACAAAATTTTTAACCGATATTAACAAACAATTACAAGGGTACCCAAATAAATATAAATAATAGAGAAGTTATTGCAAGATGCAGCGATAATCCATCGATCACACAGCTGACTTTGGAGAAACTGTCGTCAAAAATGCATAGGTTAAATATAAACGAGCTCGCGTTAAGTAAAAACGATAAAATATTCGAAACCATAAGAATGGATAAATTTAAAGAGATATTTAATAATTTACAAAGAAAAGGTAATGAAAATTTAAAAATTTTAATATACCAACAAGAATAATCGATAAAAAATACAAAATAAATTAATTGAGGAAAACTCAATTCCACTCATGGAGGCCCATGGGTATTAGAAAAACTAATTAAAAAATGAAACAAAAATACATTTGGAAAAACATGAACAAAATGATAAAGAAATATATATTAAATTGCGAACAATGTAAAATCAACAAACAAACCAGACATACAAAAGAGGAATTAACTTTGACAGACACACCAGGAACTAGTTTTGAAACAATATCAATAGATACTGTAGGGCCTTTGCGATTATCAAATAATTTACGTTACATATTAACTATGCAATGTGAGTTAACGAAATATGTCGTTGCTTGTCCAATGGAGACCAAGGACGCAAAGACTGTAGCCAAATCCTTAATAGAAAATGTTATTTTAATCTATGGTCATCTTAAAGTTCTTAAATCAGATAGGGGTACTGAATTTACCAATGAATTGATGTCGGAAATCTGCAAACAGCTTAACATTAAACAAATATTTAGCACGCCTTATCATCATGAGACCCTCGGTTCAATAGAAAGAAACCACAGAGTATTGAACGAATTTTTATTAAATTTTTGCAAAGATGATGAATGGGACCATTGGATCCCATACTTCACATTTGCTTACAGTACAACATCTCATGTTGACACTAATTTGACACCCTTTGAACTTATATTTGGCAAATTAGCAAACCTACCAAATGATAAATTAGAATATTCGAAATGTAAAACAACAATATAGACAATTATGCGCAAGAATTAAGAGTAAGATTAAAATATTAATTGGAAAAAACGAAAGAATTGATAATATGATTTCAATAAAAAATACTCTTAAAGATACAAGAAAGATCGAGAAATAGAAATTAAAATTGTTGAAAATTAAAAATGAAAAAGAAGAGCAGTTATTTCAAAGTGAAAAGGAAATAAAAAAAAATGTGCTAGAATTAAAAAAAAAGGTGGAAATGCTTAATGAAGCTTACCCAAACTAAAAAATGTCATTGTTTTATATAAAAATGATTTTTTAAAAATTTTTATTTCTTATTTTTCAGTAGTTTTCATTTTGTTTTTAATATCGTTTTTGCTTAAAATAATTAGAGTTAAAAAAAATGTGATGAATTTTTGAGGCTGAATGTAATTCTAAATAACAATGAAATTATTATGATTTTACTTTTAACTTTACTGTACTATATTTAATTTTAAGCTTTACAAATGCGGTGTTTCTTTTTTACTTTTAATATGAAATGTAATTTCTTATTATTTTTAATTTAGTTTTCAATTTTATTGTCGCATAAAATAACTTAGGTTAGGTTAGGGTGGCGGCAGGTCTTTAGACCAGCCCACTTAGAACATATTATTTTGGTCCGTTGTGATACCACAGAATGGAAGTAGGGAGTAATCAAGTGAAACTTTTGTGTAGGATGTTCGTAATGTGCCAGAAGCTGTAGAAACATGTGATATTAAATCTGAAGCAAGTGTTATGTCTTAACCTCCGTCAAATCAAGTTACTAAGCGTTCCTCATCACAAACTTTTCCTACCACTACCAACTACAACTTTTCGTCGCAAGTTGATGTGTTAAGATTATATTTGTACATAATACTGCACCGTGATCTGCATAAAATTTCCGTTTCCACAATTCCAAAGAATAGCTCATCGCTGCTTATTTATTCGTATTTATCGCGGCTTGATTGAAGTTTGACTTTTGACGTTTCTAAGCAAATTTTTATGTTTTCTGCTTTGGCAGCACCATATCTGAGGCGAATAAGTATGTTCGCAAACAGTGATAACACAAAAATAAAAATTCGCCAAATGATTCGATTAGAGTGAAACATTCGATTCGCAGACGGTGGTAGAAGCATTAAACTAAGATAAATGCATAAAAAAGTGATGAACTTTAGAGGCTGATTGTAACTTTTTATAAAAAAATTAAGTTTTATTTTTAACATAAATATTTTCTATAAAACTTAAAATTTAAATGGATTTTTTTTTAAGTTTTTTATTAAAATAAAATTTTACTTAAGTTTTTCTATATGACCTTGTTATTTATTATGTTGACTTTATATGATTTAAATACGAATTCTAAATGTTTCTATTAAAAACTATCAAACAACTAGAATTTGTATTTAAAATCAAGTATGAATCAAGCTATCAAACATTAAGAATTTTTATTTAAAAATTGCAATCAACCTGGTAGTCCTACGTCATTTTTAGACCCCCTACTTCCTCCAAAAGTGAAATTGACACTAAACTCTTGCGAAGGCACTGAGAGCAGATATGCCCTTTCTCGCCTCAGGGAGAACAACGTTTATAACAATGTTCGCCTGTATCTCGCTTATATGTATAAAGCCCCTGATTCAACATGCATTGAAGGCAAGACCAAAACTAATCTTAGAGTATTAATTCAGCAAGAAGGTCTTCCTACCGGTGTTGAAGACTTGCGTAATTTATTTGTCCGCTTTCACGAGCACCTCGGTGTAACGGTTGATCAAGTCAAGGTAGATCTGGAAACCTATGGCGCTCATGTCAGAGCTAAACATGTTTCTCTTCTTCAAAAATCTCGTAAAGAGCAACAGCAATATTATCGTTCCTAACTCTTCTTTCTTAAATATATTCTACCATAACTGTGGCGGCATGAGAAGCAAATTAAACAAACTTTATGTTGACGCTAAATCATGCCACTTCAATGTCCTAGTATTCACTGAGACATGGCTAAACGAAACCTTCAATAATGAGGAAATTCTTGATAGCAATTTTACTGTCTTCAGAAAGGATCGGGACTACTCCTCAACAGGTCTTTCTCGAGGAGGTGGTGTCCTTGTAGCATCTCACAATTCCCTTTCAAGTGAGCTAATAGACACACCTAACCATAAACTGTTAGATCACCGAATTATTAGAGTTTGTTCAGGTAAAAGTCTCAATGTGTACATAGGTGTCGTTTACATTCCTCCCGGCTCAAGTGAAACAACATACAACGAGCTATGTGAAACACTGACCACCTTTACCTCCTCCCTAAAAGAGGAAGATAAAGTTGTTATTCTTGGTGACTTCAATCGCCCAAATATATCTTTTGTCACCGACGAAAACGACAACTTTCTTCTTCCTGTAAATCTTTCTAATGCCATAGACTTCAACTTACTTAGCCCCTTTTATGGCAGTGACTTGCAGCAAGTCTCTTCCGTACAAAATCAAAATGGCAGATGGTTGGACCTAATTTTTACTAACTCGTATGAAGAAGTGAAGGTTAGTCCATGCATGGGAGCAGAAAATTTATTAACCAACTCTGTTCACCATACAGCCTTAAAAGTTGTTTTCTCTGCTAATAACATCAACTTTACCCAGTCTTATAATAACACCATTGCGTACGATTACCTCAATGCCGATTATGAAAGAATAAAATGTTATCTTAGTTCTCTAAATTGGAATCATATTCTATTCAATTTAGATTTAGACAGTGCTGTCTCTATATTTCATCAGCACATTTTTACCGCTATCGAAAGTTATGTGCCAATAATAAAGAAAAAGAATAAGCTCACAGAACCATGGCTAGACAACAATCTCAGATTTTTGAGGAATCAAAGAAATAAAATCTACAAACTTCTCAAAAACACTGATAATATAAGCGATGAACTGAAGCTTAGATATGACGAGCTATCAAGAGAGTTCTCTATCAAGTCAGAAGAAGCGTACAAGTTGTACACGAACATCATCGGAGAAAAAATTGTCCAAGAGCCGAGAAAATTCTTTGACTTTGTTAACATGAAGCGCAAATCTAGCAGCTATCCATCGTCTATGTTTAAAGGTAATGTCACTTCGTCCAATTCTCTTGAAATAAGCAACTTGTATGCCGATCACTTTAATGAGGTCTTTTGTCTTCCTACCACCTTATCTGAAACTTCTCCTAGCTCAACTATTATAGTTGATAGTTTATATTTAACCCAGGAAGAGATTTCTAATGCAATAAAAGAACTGGATATATTAAAGGGACCAGGACCAGACTTAATACCTACAAGCTTTTTGGTGCGATGTTTAGACCAACTGCTATTGCCATTACACATAATATTTAACGAATCACTGGTTTGTGGGACATTTCCTTCATATTGGAAAACATCCCATCTTACGCCAATTTACAAGAATGGTGATAAAAGATCAGTTGAAAATTATAGAGGCATAGCAATCTTGTCAGCCATTCCAAAACTTTTTGAAAAACTTATTTGTGAAAAGCTAACAAGTTTCATTAACCCACGTCTAAATGAGCAGCAACACGGGTTCCGAAAAGGGCGATCTACCACCACTAATCTCATGATTATGGTATCAGATGTTTTAGTCAAAATGGAAAAAGGGCACCAAATAGATGCTGTTTATACTGATTTCAGTAAAGCTTTTGATCGAGTTGATCACAACATTCTTATATATAAGTTAGAAAAATTTGGTGTTGCAGGGTCCATACTAAGTTGGCTAAAATCATATTTAAACGGCAGATCCCAGTTTGTTAAATTCCAGGGAGTTCTATCGAAAAAAATTGCAGTCTCCTCGGGAGTTCCGCAAGGTAGTCATCTTGGTCCTCTTCTTTTCAACATATTCATATCCGATCTGTCAGAAGTTCTTAACGATATCCCACATCTGTTATCCCACATCTAAAGTTATATCTTCGAAAGTAATGCATGGATTTTTAAGATTGATGGCTCGTTGAATAGGTACCAGCATTATCTTTTGATACCCATAATTATTAGTTTTGTTAAAAAAAATCAGGGGCCCTACTCTATAATGCGATTCGAAAGTAAAATTGCTCGAATTCTAACAGAAGGTACTCTGTAATCTGACATTCGCATTTTATTTTCCGACTTTCGCATTTTAATTTATCCCTTTTCGCATTTGCGGCACTTGGCAACGCGAATGCGAGTGTCAAAGTCACTCGAATTTCGGAATTTTCATTCGACAGCTCTTTTTCTTTAGCAGAAGTAAAAAATATAAGTATAAGCCGCGGCAATTTGAATTGTTGGTGGATTTCTTCCAGGAACATCCAGACTTGTCCAAGGGGCAATTAAAGACGGCAACTGCAAAAACGTATATAAATTCTTCTTTGTTAAGGCGAACATTTTTAACAAAACTGAAAAATAAAAATCAAAAATTAATAGTTTAACGCTTAGCGGACGGCAATATACATTATTTCTTAATTTCCTCTAATTACTGATAGCCATCACATTACAGTGATCCCTTATAATTCGCCGCTGCAACCGTTCTTGCTGCTCGTCATCACCATGTAACCACAAAGTCATTGTTTATATTTAATTTTTTAAACTTTTGAACTTATTTTTTGTTTGTTTTGCTAAAAATTTCTTTGTCTATATTTTCCTGACAATTTTTTGACGTTTAGTAAAAAGTGATGCCAAATTTTGGATAAATTTTCATACGATTCGTCCAATGATGCCAAATTTTGGACAAACTTCCAGGAAAATTTAGCAAGCAACACTCTCACTCAAGCGAAAGAGTTACAGATTGCAATTTTAAATTCGGATCGTATTTTGTTTTCGAATCGCATTGGTTTCGAATCGCATTACAGAGTAGGGCCCCAGGAGTTTTCAGGCCAATTTTTCAACTTTGGACCCCTATAACTTTTAAACGACTTGAGAGCGAGCTAAAATTTTTCCGGACTTAGAAGGGCTTAATACATATGATTAAAAAAAAATAAAAATTTAAGTTTTCACTCATCTTCATTGTTCCTTTAATGACGAATATAATGATCCAAAATAGTATCAAAATTATAATCATACTTTTTATCTGGTAGGTTGAATCAGTTCAGCTTAAAGAAATGAAATACATGACAAAAGATGCAAAATTTCAACAACGAAATTTCAGTTTAACTGTTCAGACTCAGGAAGAAGAAGACAAAAGTTAGAGCTGCTCTTAAATTATCGATAAAAAGTCATCACGTCTTGTTACTGGAGGAGATGCCGTAGAGAGTACCGATTTAGCATTGAGGTGAAGATGATGTCGGTAACAAGTGACAACGAAAACGAGTCGACGACGACTTTGACGACGACTTGGTAGGCTGATTATGTTGCGTTAGCAGGCCGTGCGTTGGTCACTGAGATGATGCCACTGTACGCAACTAAAACAAAAAATGCCACAAACAGTCTCTTTCCCCAAATCTTAAAGTATATGGCGGAAGAACGCTGATATGTAAGCTGGATTTCTTTGTTTTTTTAAACATTATTTGAAACGACTACAATTTTTGGCGCGCCGCGATAGTAGTTATTATAAATATTATTATAATATAGGTTTATTTTCTTATTTAGTTAAAATAAAAATATACCTATTTGGTTATTTATGATACATAAAGATTTATTTTTGTTCTATTTATTATAAGTAATTACAAGAGAAATAAACTGTAACGATAACAAAGTACGACAAAATCAAATTTTTTTGAGAACACATGAGAAATGTTAACATAATATGAAAAAAGGCTTAAAATAAAGAAATACGTGTCTGCGCGATTTGCTGTAGCACGTCAGAATTTTGAGAAAATCGATTTTTAAGCTTCGAAGGACCGTGGAGGTTCACTTGTAATGTAATACTACAGGGTCCGCCAAATAACTTTTTTTTTTAAAATTCTATAAAAAAAACTACTGAACATTTTCTCAAATTTATTTTTTTATTTGAAAGCACAATCCTTCCGGTTAATAATGGAAAATAATTTCATTCAAATGACTGCCTCGGCTGGCCATGCAGTAGCCTACACGATCGGTCCAATTTTTAAGCACATTATCGATTGTGTGCAGCTGTATTTCACCAATGGCTTCACGAATATTGTCCTTTAAAGCGTCAATTGTCTCTGGCTTGTCGGCGTAACACTTATCTTTGAGGGCACCCCACAAATAATAGTCCAACGGTGTCAAATCGCAGCTCCTGCGGCTGATAATGCGATCTTCAAAAACAGGGCGCAAAACATCGAGTGTGCTTCGGCTGTGTGGCACATAGCGCCGTCCTGTTGAAACCAAATGTTGCCAATATCCTCCTCTTCAATTTTTGTGAACAAAAATTCGTTCAACATGGCCCGATAATTGACTGTAACGGCCACTCAATGCTCATTTTCGAAGAAAAATGGGCCAATTATGCCTCTGGACCAAAATCCGCACCAACCAGTGACTCGTTTTGGGTGCAGCGGCTTTTCAATGTATGCGTGCGGGTTTTCTGTGCCCCAAATGCGACAATTTTCCTTGTTTACATACCCGCCATGATCAAAATTAGCTTCACCTGAAAAGATGATTTTTTTGGCAAAATCGGCATCTTCTGTAAGTCGATCGCAGGCACACTTAGCGAACCGAAAACGCATTGGATGGTCAGTTGACTTCAACTCCTGAACCAATTGGACTTTGTATGGCGCCATACCAAGGTCTTTATGCAAAATTCGTCTCAATGATGTCTCCGAAATATTCAATTGTTGAGAATGACGGTGAATTGATGTTGATGGCGCTTCACGCACACTTTCTGCCACAGCAGCAATATTCTCCGGTGTACTCACTGCTTTTGGCTTTTCACGCTTTGGTTTATCGATGAGGATGACAGTTTCTTTCACTTTTTTCACAAGATAACGAACATACGGAGCTGACGGTGTTCTCTTCTTCCAAAATCCATACGCAATTTTCGCACACATTCTGCAACATTACCATGATTTTCAAAGTAATGTCGCAATATTTCCCAGCGTTGTTCAAGAGTATACACAACCATATTCGTTCAGCGGAAGGATAAAACTAATTATCTGTCAAATCAGACATGAGGTAAATGTTACCATTCACGAAATAAGCACTAGTTGAAAAAAAAAACGTTAAATGGCGGACCCTGTATTATAAAAAGTTCTATAAACACAGAATGGGTGAACCGATTTTAATGCTTGAGCCAGTTCTGAAAAGAAAATTAAATTTGGATTTTTTTACTAAAAAAACAATTTTTTTTCTCCACTTTTATTTCGTAAATTTTTGGTTATTTTGTAATTTTACATGAAAATTATAGCGCCATCTATACGTCTTCCATACAAGAAATGTCAAACGGCCGACCAAGCAGAACATTGCTCAACTTTTTTCGGCAGATGGAGCTTTGCTCGTACTTTACCCCTTTGCACGATATTTACGAAATAGCTACGATCAAAGCTTGAGGTTGAACTATGATTTGCGCCATGAGAACACGTTGGTCTCACCTCAAGCTAACGTGCGACCGACCTAACGCGCCTTTGTGATTTGGACTTAATAGTCGCTACCCATGCATTTTTTTAGTTTACGTTATTAGTGTTATATTTTGCTTTATTTTTTGCTTAACATCTGATATTAATTATATTAATATTTGTTGCTTAACATGTAATATTAATATTATAGTGGATACTATACACATATACTAGAGAAATGTTATGTATTACACTAATGAACAATTTAGAAAACAATTTTTGCGCGGCGATACCGACATCACTAGTTTGATTTAGTATTGTTTCTAGATAAAAAAAAAATCACTAAGACTTTTCCAAATTTGCACAGTCTTAAGCCATTTTACTAAATTTTTTTAAATATAAGGAGATTTCACTGATTTAAAAAAGTCAATTTGTATGGGAGGTAGACGTGTTTTTCATTCGATTTTTATATATTTCGTACTCAAAGTGCATTTTAAGAGTAGAAGCTTATTTGCCGCTAGATTTTAATGCGCGTTACTATGTCGATGTCAGCGTACAGCTCGTACAGTTCATCATTCCACCGTATTCGGTACTCGACATTGACGCAGATTGATCCGTAGATCTTACGAAGAATCTTTCTTTCGAATCCTCCTTAAGTCTTATCATCCGAACTGCTCAGCGTCCAGGTTTGTGATGCATTAAGTAGGACGGGCATGATGAACGATTTATAGAGCGCGATTCTCGTTCGTCGAGAGAGGACTCTGCTTCTAAATTGCCTACTGGACCCAAAGTAACACCTGTTGGCAAGAGTTATTCTTCGTTTGGTCTAAATGCTGATGTCGTTGGTTGAGTTTACGCTGAATCTCAGATAAACGAAGTCCTTCACAACCTCGTAGGAGGTTTACACCTCCTTGTACTTGTTGAGTACTGTCAGACAAATTCGGCTTGACTCTCTTTCTAATCTGGAGAATGCTGCACTATAGAATATTGTACTGAATAGAATATTGCACTGCTCGGATGATCTTCTCCATCATTAGGTTGAAAAAGTCGCACAATAAGGAATTAACTTCTGAAACCTCGTTTGGTAACTAATGGCGGGGAGAGGTCCATCCCATTTTTTGACTGTGCTGCTGGTGTTGCTCAGTATCATCCAGCAAAGACGATTTTAGTTTTGCAGGAATACCAAATTCGTCCTACAAACATGACAAGGGAAAATATAAAATAGGATTTAAATTACGAAGCATGTTTTTAAAAAAGTCTTTATTTATTTCACGTCTTCAGCCCGACACAACTGTTGAAAATGTATTGACTTTTATCAAACATAATAACTTGTTGAGTCAAAATGCATTTTGTTCATGCAAAAAAATAGGTAATAAACCTTCCCATGCTTCCTTTATTCTCACAGTTC